>CM042086.1:31917635-32517635 GCA_023512835.1 Taxillus chinensis
TATATGTAAGGGCATGATGTTCAAGGTGGAGCCATTGTCAATGAGTACTCGTGCTATGGTATGCTATTTACATTTGACAGTAATATGTAGAGCTTTTATGTGCCCCTTTCCTTCCCGTGGCAGCTCTTCATCTCCAAAGCTAATGATGTTGTTCATGATGAGGCTACTGGTGAGTCCATCCACATTCGGTACTGAGATGGTTGGAGGAACATAGGCTTGGCTCAGAACTTTCAGTAGTGCTTCCCGATGAGGCTGGGAATCCATCATTAATGAGAGCAATGAGATACGAGCCGGTTGTCGACTTAGCTGATCCACAATGTTATGCTCGCTCTGCTTCATGAGTTTCAAAAATTCTGCTACCTCTCCTTCAGTGACTGGTGCTCCTTTCGTAGTTGGCTCCAGCATTGGCGGAATGTCTAGTTCCACAGTTTTTTCCTTCCTTGCTTTATCCACCATATCAGGGGCATAAGCCTTACCGCTCCTAGTTCTCTTTTCTGTAGCAGTGGCTCCCTGGACTATTTTGCAACTGTAGTTCCATGGGACTGCCTTGTCTGTCTTGTAGGGGAAAGGAGCAGGAACACCTATAGTAAGAGGTGCAATGCCATGAGGCAATTGTCGGATGTCGGTTCTCTCCTCCTTGTCTGACACGGGATTGGCGACATGGATGATGAGAGGCCTAATTCCATGTGGCAGTAGCGGGACTTCTGGAGTCTTAGCATTCAAGACAAGGGGCATTGGTACCCATGGTGATTTGTATGAATTGTCTCCTTGGATCATGTGGCTTTGATTGTCTGTCTCTCATCTTGAGAATTCTATCATCCTCTGGTCCATGAGCTTTTGTACCATGCTGGCGAACTCACTACATTGCTCAATGTCATGTCCCCGTGACATCTCGTGATAAGGGCATTGTTTCTCCCACTCTGTACCCTACACTACCTCTGATGTGTCTTTGGCAAGTATATATCCATGCTCTAGTAGTAGGTTAAACAAATATCTCTTCTCCATTTGTATTTGTGAAACCTTCTCTAGCCTTCCTTCTGTTGTTATATTAGCGACATCGTGTGAATGTTCTGAGAGCGGATTACTGTTTACATTTGGCATCCCAGTCAGTGCAGAAAAATCTAGCCACTTTGCATCTTTTAATGCCTAAACCTTCCTTTTGAATGTTATGCAATTTTCAATATCATGTCCTGCTCTACCAGCATGATACTCACATTTGGCATCGGGTTTATACCAAGCTGGGGGAGGAGACCTTATTTCTCCCAAGGGTGTAGGGAGTACCAACCTTGCTTCTAAAAGCTTGGGGTATAATTCAGCATATGTCACTGGAATCGGGTTAAACTCTTGTCGTGGTCGACGAGGAGCCTGATTCGCTCCTGCATACTGGGTCTGGGCCCTTGGTTGCCCCTGTCCTTGGAAAGGGGCCCTTGGACCTTCCTGAATTGCTGCCCTTGGTTACTCTAGGTATGACGCTCATGGTTGAAACGGGTTAGGGGCCATTGGATATGGAAAAGGAAACCCTCCTTGCGGCAAGTATGGCGTGAATTGGGGGGTTGGCGCAGGCGCAGCATAGGCGCTTGGTAGAATGCCGGTTATACCGTTGGGCTTGACAGATATACCAGATTGGTTTCACCTTCCTTCTTTTTTCCTGCTAGTGGTTGGAACTTTTTCGATGTCTCTGCGACATCACCCTTTAGCTTTCCTCCTTTAATTCCACTCTCGACTCGTTCACCCGATGCGACCAAGTCGGCGAAGCTACTAGAGACGTTACCGATCAGCTTCTCGTAGTGGATCCCTTTTAATGTATTGATAAAAAGAGTAGTGAGTTCTCTTTCTGTGAGGGGAGGTTGGACCTCTACAACAGTCTCTCTCCATCTCCTGGCATAGTCCTTGAAAGTTTCCTCAGCCCCCTTTTCTAAGGACTGTAGGGTCAATCGGTCCAGTGCGAGCTTCGTGATATGTTTGTATTATGCCAAAAAGATGTGGCTAACTCCTTCCAGGTCTTGATACGGTTGCCATTCAGTTGAAAGTACCAGTGAAGGGATGCCCCAGTTAGGCTTTCTTGGAAACAATGCATGAGGAGCTTCTCTTCACCAGCATAAGCAGCCATCTTTTGACAATACATGGCTAGATGTGTCTTTGGACATCGGGTCCCGTTAAACTTCTCAAACTCTGGCATTTTGAACTTTGGTGGCAACACCACTCCAGGGACTAAGCATAAGTCTTGTGGGCTGGTCATGCCATAGCTGTCGATGCCTTCTACGGCTTTCAGTCTTTCCTCCAGTCGTCTTAGAATGGGAGACTCCATGTTTTCTTTAGGAGCTAGGAATCCCACCGCTTCCATTGCATGTCCCGATGCTGGCATAGTGAAGTTAGTTTGATTTGGAGTTGGGGGTTGTGCCATTGTAGGGTGATATGTGGGTATCTAGCTTGGAGCCAGGTTAGGTGGCAGACCAGCCTCCTGTCCCTGCTCTGGATGGTGATTTGTGGTTCCTCCTATTGGGGTTCTTTCTCTTTCTCCAGTCAGTTTTGCCAACATGTCCATAACTAAGGTCATTTGCCCCTGTAGGGCTTGCATACTGCCATTCAGTTCTTGTTGTGAATGTTCCAACCCAGTGAACCTATTTTCCGCTTCTTCTTCCATCAATTGTGGTTGTGCTACCTGATTGCGTCTGGATCTGAGGTTGTAAGAGTGCGCAATCCTGGATAAAGGCTGCTACCAACTTGGGTAGAAGAGAATTTTTATTTGATTTTCAATTTTCATATGCATGTATGCATGAATGAATATGCAAAGGGTTAGATAAACAAACAACTTTATTGCAAACGTTTTCAAACAAACACACAGTACAATGCAGAAATGCCATGTAGTAGCATAAGATGAGAGCTATTGCTACATGATCTTTAAAACAAACTTCCAGTCATCTCCTAAGGAGCACGGCGCCTCCTTCTCTGGGGTGGTCGCTCACCTGCCTCTTCCCTCTGCTTCATTATGGTCTCGATCTGTTTTTCCCTCAGCTGCAGCCTTTGAAGAGCTCTTTCTAGAGATGCTTCTAGCCTTTGGTTTTGCTGCCTTAGAATTTGATTCTCCTGGAGGATAGCTCTCATGTCAGTAGTTAACTGTGGCTTGTGCTGTGCCCTCCAAGATATGTATGCGGGGTAAACGCCAGGTTTTGGACTGTTGGGTTGGATCTTGTGTGGGGTGGACCATGCCTCATACATCTTTTTGCCTTTTTCTGCACGCATAGTTCTATTGTAAGTGAAGTCACAATCTTCCATGCCAAATAGCACGGGGATAATTTGATGATGCCCGACTTGTCTTCCACCCTACAGTGGCACATAAGCAGTTCCTCCCCAAGGACCTAAGAGTGGAACCCAATTATAGTCCCCGCAGCTACATATCATAGAGACCACCGGTATCCAAGGAGCAGTCCAGGTAATGTCAGCTTCTGTGAGGCTTTCTAATTTCTTCCTCCAGTCTTCAAAGCCTTGAGGTAAACTCCACTTACTGAGTAGAATATCCAACAGTGTCGTGGCCGGTACTCGATAAACAGCATGGAAACGAGGAACAATGCAAGGGAAACGACCCTGTAGCCAAGTGCATAGGAGAGGTAGGCACCCCATGAACTGCCCCGAGCCCGTACTCCTCAGATAAGTAAGAGATCAAATGGTTTCGGCCAATATAGCAGGAGTAGGGTCACATCCATTGAGCACTTGCTAAACCAAATCCACAATTGCTCCGTCGATGTGAGCCGGAATCCTTGGGAAGATGATTAACCCGTATATGGCTAGTGTAAATAGTTTGTGTGCCCCTACTTCTGTTGCAGTCTGTATCATTTCTTTGATCGTTGCCCATGGAAGATATTCTCGCGCACCATAGGTTGTAGCCATTGGTGAGTCCCAAACTGGCTTTCCCATTATCTCAGCAAAGGCCCTTCGACATGTTTTTCTGGGATCCAGTAAATAAATCTTCCTTTTATTTTCCACTACTAGGATATCTAGTAATCTTCTGTATTCTTCTATGATAGGAACAAGATCTACACCATTGAAGTCGAAGCATCGTCGTTGAGGTTCCCAGAAATATATTGCTGCCCCAAGCATATCCTTGTCAATGAGTAGCTCAGTCACATGGAGCAAATCCCCAAACTGTTGTATATAGATGGTTTTCCTTTCGTCTGGCCACTGCCTCCACATCGTCTGTACTTCCTCAGTGTAGTCCAACTGATCTTCTATGATAACATGTTCTACCTTGTGGGCTTCTCCTGGTGGAAAATCTCCAAGGCGAAGTTGAATATCCTCGGATGCTTGGGCCACCACTGCAACAACCTCCTTATCCTGAAGGCCCTTTAGGAGATGACTGAAAGTTGCCATGCCTATATGAATGTCATGTTATGCATGATGACAGGTTAGGATGACAGTTTAACACATATCAGGGCAAATAGATAGGATAAAGAATAAATCAATAGCAAGGCAAATAATATGAGCAAGGGATGACTTAAGAACTACCCTACAAAACAAAGGTTAGCATGGCATGGAATAAGCAAACAACATGTGGGTCAACGCCCCTGATGGGCTTCTATTGCTAGACCTATCTTATTCGTTTGTCCCCAAACTTCCTCTGTAGAGGGCTCCGTACACCATGGGATTTACCGGAGGGGGGTCTTAAAAGGACGAGCCTTAAAAGAACCTCAAGTTTGAGTGAGGAGTCCGAGGCCCCATTGCGGATAATGATCAACGCGCTGGGGACCGTACTAAACCTCGCTATCCTAGATTGTGATAAACCCGGGTATAGGGTTATGCATGAATGCAACAAGTAGGGAAAGCAGTAAATCACAACTATTTTGGTAGTTTAAAGCGTATAAATGAATCATAATTACAGTTAAAAAAAGATGACAGTTAAAGCATAAAAAGAAATCACGATTACAGTTAAGTAAACAAAATGACAATTATTATGGCAGTTAAAGTGTATAAATGTTGGATCAAACCGAGAATTTGGATAATGCGGAACAAACCCTATGTAATTTGACTCGACATGTTTCATGTTTACCATTAAGTCTATGCAGATGAGTTAACTCTAAATCCGGACCTACTCATGTGAGGACAAAGCAAAGGATAGGATACATAATCCTGATCCGGATCGTCATGAGTGTCGTCATTCACTTGGTATATAACCAAGTCATCATCTGGAATTATGTCAATTAATGCGGAGTAAGTTCCTGAGTCTACATCTTGCACGGAGTAAAAGAGACTTGTGAGAGAGAAAGAATCGAAGTTGCCACTCCAACCGGACTAAGGAAAAGAAGACACGGACGAAGAAATCCGAGTCTGTCATTCGAGCAGAGTAAGGGCAACTGTTGCGGAGTAAGGACATCAAATGCAGAATAAGGAATCCGAACCATTACTCATACGGAGTAAGAAAGCGCTGATGCGGAGTAAGCTCTCCAAACCACTACTCATGTGGAGTGAGGAAGCGCTGACACGGAATAAGGATTCTAGGACTTTATTCATACGGAGTAAGCAATCACTGATACGGAGGAAGGATCCAAGTTTCGTTCATGCGGAGTAAGGAACCTTGCAACGGACCAAGACGACGCTACTTCATCTCCCCAAGCTGCAATTAATGCTAGCAGCTCGCTACGTCCCGATGTAAGACAAACTCATTGAATACCTAAATTGTTTGACACGTGGAACACACGGAGATGTGGATGCAGTCTCAAATGCAATTGGAATCAAGCAAAGAATTCATTACAACTTATGCTTCCAATATTTCGAGCTCCACATCCGCAACAGTTAAAGCTTCAGCATTTTCCGATGAAGAACTTCAATGCTCCACACTGCTCAGAAAATGCAGTTCCAAGATAGATTTCTAGGATGTCTATATATATGCCTGAAGCAATATAAATTAAAATACGCGTGCTTACTTGTAAACATACACTCATAAGCGTATATCTTGTAAAGAGCCAAACACAGAGATTCACTGCCAAGTGTGTGTAACTATAACAAAGTGTTGTGTTGTAATCAGCTAAAATGCTGTTTTGCTTTGTTGTAATTATCTTCAGATAATAAAGCAACATACTTCCACTACCTGGTTAATCTTTCGCACTGATTTTATCCATTTAACCAGAGTGAGTGTCTAAGCCATTAAGAGAGAGAAAAAATTTTCAAAGAGCCTATTCACCCCCCCCCCCCCCCCCTTTAGGCTCTCCGGGACCAACAAGTGGTATCAGAGCTAGTTCTACCTGCTCGTAGAGATCCCTCACTCCCTCTCAACTTAACAATGGCCGAAGAAAGCAGCATGCTATTCAATACCCGCCTTAACTCCGGGGGAGCTCAAGAGCCCCTTCCCAACCGAAGCAGCAGTGAAAATGTTAATCCACCTCAACCTACTGCTGCCGCTGCTCCTCAACCACGGAGTTCAGGCTACACTTTAAGCAAACCGCCAAAGTTCACACCAGAGCTTTTCTCCCAGTGGAAAGCTCGCATGAAGATGTTCATGACCTGTCATGATAATCTAATGTGGCCTTGTCTTCATCAGGAGCTTCCCATTCCGATGACCATCGAAGAAAATGGGGTCAGGAGGCCAAAGATTGATGCTGAACTCACTCACGATGAAAGAGCCTGGCAATACGCCAGTGAAAAGGCTCTAGCTTATGTGACATCGTCCTTGGATTCAGAGGCTTTCATGGACGTCCAGGGCTGCACGACAGCAAAAGCTGTGTGGGACAAATTGACTATTCTATATGAAGAAAGTCAGTCCCAGATGCAGAACGTCATTTGCGCTCTCAGACAGAACTTTGAGAGCTTCAACCACAAACCTGGCGAATCCCTGGAGAGCATCTATCGGCGATTCGGCAAGCTCATCCTAGAATTGAAAACTGTCAACGAGCACTACACTCAGTTCCAAATAAATGACAAGTTCTTTGGTTCCTTGCCGGATTGCTATTACTCCAAGCAGCTCCAGATGCAATCCAAAGACAACTGGCAGTATGCTCCCCATGAAGAGCTATATGGAGAGCTACAGACTCATGAGGTCAGATTCAAATACACTGACCGAGACGAGAAGATAGCTCGGAGAGAAAAGGGGGTAGCTCTTAAGGCTACGGCTGGACCAAGCATGCTGACGGAGGATGATACGGAAGAGTCAGAAAACTCTGACTCGGACATGGAAGAAGAAATAGCACTCCTGGTGAAATCCTTCACACGATTTCTGTGGAAAAGCAGAAAAGGATTCAGAAAAGGTTCTTCCTCATCCTCAAGAAGGAAGGAGCGGTCGGAGTCGACATCCCAAGACTGCTACAATTGCGGGAAACCTGGTCATTGGGACAAGGACTGTAGATCCAAACCCAAGATGGCTGACAAGGATGACAAGGTTAAACCCCGACGCTCCACCTCAGACAACTAGCAAAATGAAGAGGAAGGCGTTCGTCTCAAAATACAACAGTGGCTCGGAAGAAGAAGAGGAATCTTCAGACGACGAACCAACGGAAAAGGCGAACATCTGCCTCATGGCAAACGCTGAGGTACCTTCTATCTCTGAGCTCTTGAGTAAACTAGAATCTCTTACTAAGGAACGTGATGATGAAAAGAATGAGAGATTAATAATTACTCAAACGTATCAAAATATGAGTGGTCAGACTAAATGCCTAGAACTTACTGTTTCTAAACTTGAAAAGGACATAGCTGACTACCGAAACAGGGAGGTTTGGTATCACGACCTAAGAGCTGAGAATCACCTGTTGAATACCAACCTCACAGGCATGAATGTAAATCTTAAAAGACTCGAGATTGAACTTGAGAAGGAAAAAGAAATAAATCATAAATGGCTAAAATCCGGAGAAATAGCCTCTACATTTAGAACTGATCCTGACAATATCCGAGTCAAACTTGGCCTAGGATCCGAATCCACTTCCACTGCTCCAGCTACTGAGTGCCCTCCGGACTACACTCCAAAACTAACCAACCTATATCCTGTTAGTACATCTAAACCGTTGGATGGTTGTGGAATAGAGGCTGTTACTGCTAATCCCGAAGTAGTAGCACCCGTACCAAACGATGACGGGAAGGCTGCTGTAGTTAAAGCCGAAACTTCAGCACCCATAAACAAAGGAAAGGCTAAGGCTGACGCATCCAAGGCCAAGAGTGCGTCACCCGTTCGCAAAGGATTAGGCCATAGGGAACAGAGTAGAAAACCTGTAAAACCTAAGAAACCTGTATCCCTTGTTGTAACTCCTCGTCACAGTGTCTGTTCGATATGTCGCGAAATAGGTCATTACCACTATGAGTGTTGGAGTATATCTGATGACTGGTTATGTAATCACTCTTCAATCAATAGAAATCTGGTTGTCAAAAAGGGTTCTTCTCAGAAAGCTAAATATAAAACTCCTCGGAGTATTTCACCTAAGAAAACCCAAGTTGAAGAACCAACTAAGACGGAAAAAGCTAAGTCAACTTGGAGAGTTAAAGTTCCTAGCAACATAAAATCCGGAATAGTTGACACTGTTGTTGCTTCTCCTAACCGCCGAAAACAAGTTTGGGCACCAAAAATGTAATCTGTTGTCTTGCAGGAGCATCTATGGAATTCACTGCCATCTCACTTGAAGTCAAAGATCAATCAAAGCAAGTGGATACTCGATAGCGGATGCTCCGGACATATGACGGGTGATAAGTCTCTGCTCGTGGATGTTACTGACAAACGAGGCCCATCCGTAACATATGGTGACAACAGTAAAGGTAAGACTATGGGGTATGACACTTTAACCAACGGCTGTGTATCAATTACCAAGGTTGCATTAGTTGAAGGTTTGAAGCATAATCTGCTGAGTGTCAGTAATTTATGTGACAAAGGATTCACAGTTTCCATTTTGTCAAACACCTGCATAGTTAGAGATAACTTATCCGGAGATATTAAGTTATCCGGATCAAGAGATGGGGACATATATTCTGTGGTCTTGAGAAACAATTCTTCTGACCCTGTATGCTTCCTCACTACAGCATCACATGAAGATAGTTGGATATGGCACAAGCGTTGCGCACATTTAAATTTTAAGACCTTGTCTAAATTAGTGTCGCTTGATTTGGTCACTGTTTTGCCTAAAAACAAATACTCCAAAGACACTCTCTATCGAGAATGCCAACTTGGCAAAAAGACCAAACATAGTTTTAAGAGCAAATCAGTTAATTCAATAACTGCTCCTTTACAACTTCTTCACATGGACCTATGTGATCCCTGATAACGTGCATTTTATGCCATTATTCTAGTGTTTATTTAGGATGTTTAAGAGCATGATTAGAGCCTTATTGCTTCATATATCATATATATTTGCTCTAACCCCTAGGAAGATGCTAGTTGCAAATACATGCGTTTTTAAGCTGTTTTGGCAGATTTTGGACCTCACTTTTGACATAGTAGATGGCCTCAAACAATTTGCGTGCAAGAACAAACGTTTCTTAGAATGATGTCATCTACCTACCACAGAAATTTCAGAGCATTTGGAGCTGAACGTGAATTCACCCATTTCACGTGCAAGCCTATTTTTGCCTCTCAGGCCTCTACAGGATGCAAGGAAGCTTGGGGAGAAGTTTGAGCTGATTTGGAGGTGCACGTGAATTCACCATATCACGTGCAAATTGGCGTTCAGAGATATTTTTGGACCGATCCAATCGTTTTTCCATGCTGATCATTTGTTCCTGAAGGCCCAAGTCCAAATTGTGGATGGAAGATAGAGTTTTTAATGTTTCGAGTGTTACTTATCAAAACTACGTCGTTTTGATAGATGGGCTAGGTTACACACCTCAAGGCCCATCCAACCTCTATAAATACAGCATCCACGCCCTCTGCTATGCAGGCCTAACCCCCCTACACGTTTTAGAGAGAGAGAGAGAGAGGCTCCACGACTTGGAGGTGCTCCTTGACCTAGGAGAGCAGCCGTCGTGGATTTTGGAGCCTGGATTTGAAGCTTTGCTGTGCGTGTGATCAAGAAGAAGATGTTGAGCTTTTCTGCTTTGGTTTTGCTTGTAATCATGCGTGAGTAGTTCTTATAATCTAGGGGAGCAATGTAGCCCCCTTGTTGCTTTGCTGTGTTTATGAATATTGGGTTTGGATGATTGAAGTTTTGCATGTTTTATGAATCTGTTCTTAATTCTATCTTTGGATGTACACCTTGGTATTTTTAGCCCTAGTCTGGGGCGGATTGAGATTCATAACTTATTTGTAATTGGTGTGATCATTATCCTTTTGCAAATATGATTTATTGGCTTTGCATGTTTGTGTGTTTAGATGACCATTCTGGCATACAACTCTTAAAAGGACCTCAATGACCATTTGTTGTCCTTGGCTTATGTTTAGCATGTTTTCAATCAGACAACCCTAATACCATGAACCAGTAGAGATAACATAGGGAGGTGAAATTGTGACCCTAGATGCTTTTAATCCTTGAATCTTAATCCTAAAATCACTTTACTTTCTTTGTTTATTCAGAAAACCAAATAAAAATTAGATCTTTAGTTTAAAAAAAGAAAACTTTTTGCTAAGACATTTTATAGAACAAGAGTAATTGGGTGATTTGATTTGAGAACTAGAGAACTAGGTTAATCCCTGTGGGTTCGACCCCTTTCTTGCTGCTATTCTTTTAGTGCAAACTTAGGGAATTTATTATTTTGAAGAGAGATTTAACGACATTAGCTAGCTCTTTTAGAGAGGCTAAAAATCTTGTCTGTCAAATTGGCGCCATTGCCTGGGGATTCAACGGTTAACTAGTTTTTAAAATCAACATTGAGTGAAATTGTTTGAATTCGATCTTGGTGTTTTATTTTGTCTTTTATTTTCTGTTATTTTGTGTTCTTTATTTGTTTATTTTGCATTGTTCGGAGTCCTGGGTGTGTTCTTGTTGTTTTACAGGAACATACACCAAGTGTTTGAGGTATTGCTAGTTGTGTATGCGATGAGGGGAATTTGTGCCCTTTAATCCAGAACCTGAACAGCACTCCAATGGATAGACAGTTTGGAGATGAGGAGGAGCTAACCATGGAAGAATGTTTGGAAAGGATGATCCAAGGCAACAAATATTTGTGGGAAAATCAAAGGAGAGATGAGGAGAATTCAATGATGGGAGACCAAAATGTTTATGTTCCAGGCCATGCAGCAGATCAATTTTCATATAGTGCTTGGGATTGCACTGTCTATGATCCTCCCACAAGCAGTTATTCATACCAGGAGCCTCCTTGTTATGGTGGGAGTATTAATGGAGATGGTAGAGAAGTATGGCCAACTTACACCCAACCCGAGGGTGACTACTATCCACAAGAGCCACCACCTGAGGAGTTTAATGGTTTCTTCAATGAATATTCTGAGAATAGATGGGTTGGGCAATATCAAGATGAAGCTTACTATGAAGCCCCACTCTATGGCAATTATTGTCCATATCAACAACAAGAGTGGCAGCCCCAAGTTGAAGATGAAGAAACCAGAAGAGAGGATTTGAATGAAAGGCTAGGAAGTTTGGAGACTGCCATAAAAAATATAGAGCAATTATTGATGAGTATGGTTCAAAATGCAGATAACGGAGTCTCATCTAACTCCTTTGCTGGTGACACAGAGATAGAGACTGAAGAGAATTGCAAAGCCATCACTCCAACTTCCATGTATCAATCTTTGACATCTGCCTCACAAGAATGGGAGTTTTCTGCTAATAATGATTCTGAAGATGAAGCTCGCATTCTAGCTGGTCAAACCATTAATGCTGCTATAGAACAAGAAGTGGACAAAAGGGCAATGTTTCATTATGATGAGGTGGTCCCTCCACCACAATTTAATAGCCCATGTGATGTATCCACTTCAACTCTTCCCATGGTTGGAGCTTATGAGGACAATTTTTCCATCCAAGAAGAAGAGGAAGACTTGAATTGTTCTGGGGTGTTAGAAGAACATGAGAAACCAATAAATGACAACCCAAGGATGCAGCAACAAATCTTGGATGATGATGCTATAATTCTCATATCCGAAGGCACATCAAACCAAGGTACTCTTTATGAAGACAAGCGACATGAGCCCACCACTACTATGTTTGCTTTGGAATCATCTTCCCTTATACAAGAGGAGGAAGTGCTTGACAAGGGAGGTAACCATGCGTGCGTCATGACTACTCCAATTGTGGAGTATGTTGAATTTGTGTTACCACCTCGATGGAATGAGAGGAAGGAGAACCATAAGTTTGTGGAGGTGTCTCCCTATCAACAATTGAATCAGGAGTTCAAGTGGCTCCCACAGCGGTTCATTCATCCGATTGCTATAGTCTATGAGACTGCTGAGGTTTACAATGCAAGGATGAAAGCCTTTCATACATTGGTTGAGTTTAGTATGACAAGGTCTAGCTACAGACCTTAAATAAAGCGCTAGTTGGGAGGCAACCCAATGTTTATTGCTATGTTTTATTTCATGTTATTTTCTTTTATTTATTTTATTCAATAAATTGTTTGCAAGCTAACCATTGTGCAGGAGACTTTGCTTCTTTCTTAACTAACCATTTGCAGGATGAGCAAATTATTGGGTCAATTCAGCTGTGGGATCTTTGTTTGCTACTACATGATGGCTATTCTGCAAGGGAGAGAAACTTGGGAAGTGCGCGGCGAGACGTTGGTTGACTTTGTGGCTCAGGTGCGATGAATGGTGGCCAATGTCATCTACTATTACAGCTTGCCAAATCAGGGGTAACTGTTTTTCCTACTCCCTATTTTATGCCATGAGGACATAGCATATTTTAAGTGTGGTGTATGGGGAGTGACTTGAGCCACTTGCTGGTCTTTTATGTTGTGATTGCATGTTTTATTTATTATTTAAAAAAAAAACAAAAAAATGTTTTTAGTTGCATGATTGTTTGAGTTGTTTGCTTGAATGATTTGCTTGTGGAGGCATGGATATTAAGTATGCAATTTTGACTTAAAATTTAATTTTTATGCCACATTAGTATCATGTTGTGATAAGGGTGTTAAAGCAGTTAAAATGTGCTCTGAATTGGTTTAATCATGTCTTTATCTTTTGAATGATATCACCATGTTTTTGGAGCTGAGTTTTGAATATTAGCTGAGCATGAAATGCTATGATAGACCTAAGTAACCCTTAAAGTTGAGTGAAAAAGAAATGAAAAATGAGAACAGCTTCTTTTTAGCCTTTGAGTGTCATTTTAGGGTATGGGTAATAGTTTGATTTGCTACTCATCTTGCATTCAACATTGGTTATTTAATGGTAGGAGTCAAGTAAGCATGTGATTACTTATTAGTGCTCAGTTTTTGGTGTGTGGAGTTAGGATGCAAGACCTCTAAGTCATTGTGACTGTCTTTGCATTCTTTTCTTTATTGTGTGATATTATTGGAAAAGGCTGTGATGCACATTGTGGAAAAAGCCCATCACATTTTGAAAAAGGGTATGCATTAGAAAAAATCAGTCTTATTTATGTGTTTTGTGAGTAAAAAAAAAAGAGTGAATAATCCATCAAGGGAGAGCATAAAATGCAACCTTGTAAGGTTATTACTAAAAAAAAAAAAAAAAAAAAAAAAAAAAGAAAGATTCAAAATAAAAGCCACAATGGCTTGATGTTTATGTGTGATTGTTTAGATTTGTAGCCATATTGGCTGAATTGTGTTTTGTTTTGAGAATGTTGAGCTCAATTCTCTGGCTCATGTTTTTTTTATTCAGTTATTAGAATAGAGTTTGAGTTTATTGAGTTTAGACTAGCGTGTGAGTTCAAATTAAGTAGAATAGAGGGTGTGTTTTCTTTGATGAGCACAATAGGGAACTCTCATGATTGCTTGGCAAGTACTTAATCAATAGCTGATGGCGAGTGTAGAGATAGAGTTTTCCATCCATTGTTCATTGATAGGTATTGGGCTTGAGAATTATTATATTTGAGTGAGGCTGCTTATCCTTGGTAAGAACTTAAAGGGAAACTAGGTGCTATTTTATCATGGATTGCTTGCTCATATCTGAAATTTAAGTGGAGATATTGCATGGTTGTTGGACTAGGGATATGGACATGAATGAACTAAGCTATGACTCATTTTGATGCTTAAATTCCCATTTCATCATGATAGAGTTGCATGCTTAGGAAACCATGATTCTCCTTGATTGTTATTTCATTTTTCTTCCGTTTGACTGCGTTATTTTATTTTTGCATGCTTGTATGTTTTTGCTTGAGGACAAGCAATGGTTCAAGTGTGGTGTATTTGATAACGTGCATTTTATGCCATTATTCTAGTGTTTATTTAGGATGTTTAAGAGCATGATTAGAGCCTTATTGCTTCATATATCATATATATTTGCTCTAACCCCTAGGAAGATGCTAGTTGCAAATACATGCGTTTTTAAGCTGTTTTGGCAGATTTTGGACCTCACTTTTGACATAGTAGATGGCCTCAAACAATTTGCGTGCAAGAACAAACGTTTCTTAGAATGATGTCATCTACCTACCACAGAAATTTCAGAGCATTTGGAGCTGAACGTGAATTCACCCATTTCACGTGCAAGCCTATTTTTGCCTCTCAGGCCTCTACAAGATGCAAGGAAGCTTGGGGAGAAGTTTGAGCTGATTTGGAGGTGCACGTGAATTCACCATATCACGTGCAAATTGGCATGCAGAGATATTTTTGGACCGATCCAATCGTTTTTCCATGCTGATCATTTGTTCCTGAAGGCCCAAGTCCAAATTGTGGATGGAAGATAGAGTTTTTAATGTTTCGAGTGTTACTTATCAAAACTACGTCGTTTTGATAGATGGGCTAGGTTACACACCTCAAGGCCCATCCAACCTCTATAAATACAAGCATCCACGCCCTCGCTATGCAGGCCTAACCCCCCTACACGTTTTAGAGAGAGAGAGAGAGGCTCCACGACTTGGAGGTGCTCCTTGACCTAGGAGAGCAGCCGTCGTGGATTTTGGAGCCTGGATTTGAAGCTTTGCTGTGCGTGTGATCAAGAAGAAGATGTTGAGCTTTTCTGCTTTGGTTTTGCTTGTAATCATGCGTGAGTAGTTCTTATAATCTAGGGGAGCAATGTAGCCCCCTTGTTGCTTTGCTGTGTTTATGAATATTGGGTTTGGATGATTGAAGTTTTGCATGTTTTATGAATCTGTTCTTAATTCTATCTTTGGATGTACACCTTGGTATTTTTAGCCCTAGTCTGGGGCGGATTGAGATTCATAACTTATTTGTAATTGGTGTGATCATTATCCTTTTGCAAATACGATTTATTGGCTTTGCATATTTGTGTGTTTAGATGACCATTCTGGCATACAACTCTTAAAAGGACCTCAATGACCATTTGTTGTCCTATGCTTATGTTTAGCATGTTTTCAATCAGACAACCCTAATACCATGAACCAGTAGAGATAACATAGGGAGGTGAAATTGTGACCCTAGATGCTTTTAATCCTTGAATCTTAATCCTAAAATCACTTTACTTTCTTTGTTTATTCAGAAAACCAAATAAAAATTAGATCTTTAGTTTAAAAAAGAAAACTTTTTGCTAAGACATTTTATAGAACAAGAGTAATTGGGTGATTTGATTTGAGAACTAGAGAACTAGGTTAATCCCTGTGGGTTCGACCCCTTTCTTGCTGCTATTCTTTTAGTGCAAACTTAGGGAATTTATTATTTTGAAGAGAGATTTAACGACATTAGCTAGCTCTTTTAGAGAGGCTAAAAATCTTGTCTGTCAGTCCCATTTCTGTTTCTTCACTTGCTGGTGCGAGATACACCCTAGTGGTTATCGATGACTTCACCAGATACACATGGGTGTTGTTCCTGAAATCTAAGGATCAAACCTTTGAACACCTTGTCGATCTCTTCAACTGGATAAGCAATTCACAAGGACTGAGCATTAAATGCATCAGGAGTGATCATGGTACAGAATTTGATTTCTCAGAAATGAGGTCATATTGTTCTGAACAGGGCATTCAGCACGACTTCTCTGCGCCCAGAACTCCATAACAAAATGGGGTAGCTGAGTGCAAGAATCGCACTTTAGTCGAGGCTGGTAGATCAATGTTAGCAAGGGCAAAGCTTCCTCTTAGTCTATGGGCTGAAGCGGTGTCTACTGCCTGCTATGTTCAGAACAAAACTCTTATAAATAAATTTACCATGAAAACACCTTATGAGATGTGGAAGGGTAGAAAGCCTTCTATTTCACACTTCAAAACTTTTAGGTGTACTTGTTACGTACTGAACAATAGAAAAGAATCCCGGAATAAATTTGAACCTAAATCTGATGATGGGATATTTGTTGGATACTCATTACATAGCAAGGCTTATCGGATTTTCAATAGAAAACTTTTCAAAGTTGAAGAATCTATCCATGTGACTTTTGATGAAGCTAACACGGATTGGTCGAAAGTTGGGTCTTCAAGTTCAAATGCGCAGGATCAAGACGACAACATTGACTACTCAAAGTTTATGAATGTTCCTGTCACTTCTACTGACCAACCATGTGGCACCAATGAAGAACGAAGAAATGATGCAGATGATGCTATGGATGAATCGGACTCGGGACTTCCACATAACTCCGGATATATTCCTTCGGATATTCAAAATACCGGAGTACCTTCCAGTCCGTCCGGACCAGTTGATACGGAAATGAACAGTAATGGAGAACCTCAAAATACTCCAGAACCTGTTAATTTGAATAACGCTGGCCCGGAAGAAGCTCAATCAGTGGACGACCAAGGACCACCTAATCTGACAGAGCTTTAAATCATTGAGTACTCACCACCACTTGCGCAAAACTATAGGTGGACTCAAAGCCACCCTTAAGAACAAGTGAATTGTGATCCTACTGTTGGTGTTAGAACAAGAGCAGCCACCTCCAACATGTGCCTCTACTCTTGCTTTTTGTCACAAATAGAGCCAAAAGTGGTGGAAGAAGCTCTTCGAGATTCAAATTGGATAGATGCCATGCAGGAAGAGTTAAATCAGTTCAAAAGGAATGATGTGTGGACTCTTGTACCAAGCCCAAAGTCTCAACAAGTCATTGGAGTTAAATGGGTGTTCCGGAACAAACTTGATACGGACGGAATCATAATCCGGAACAAAGCCCGACTGGTAGCCAAGGGTTATCGTCAAGAAGAAGGAATAGACTATGACGAAACTTTTGCTCCAGTAGCTCGACTTGAGGCAATCAGAATGTTCTTGGCATACGCTTCATACGAAAACTTCAAAGTTTATCAAATGGATGTCAAGAGTGCATTTCTAAATGGAGATCTTCAAGAGGAGGTATATGTTGAACAACCTCCAGGCTTCATTGAACCAAAGGCTGGACATCTGGTCTACAAACTAAGGAAAGCCCTGTATGGATTGAAGCAAGCTCCAAGAGCCTGGTACGACACACTTTCGGAATTCTTACTCGCCCACAACTTCCAAAAAGAGAAGATTGACACCACGCTATTCTTACGGAAAGAGAAGACACATACTCTGATCGTACAGATCTACGTGGATGATATCATTTTCGGATCAACTAATCCGAAACTTTGTGATGAGTTCGCCAAGTTGATGACTGGCAAGTTTGAGATGAGTATAATGGGAGAACTGTCCTACTTCCTTGGGATCGAGGTCAAACAACTAAAGGAAGGGATCTTCATCAACCAAGCTAAGTAAACTCGTGACTTAATCAAGAAGTTTGGTATGGAATGTTCATCTCCTGTCAAAACTCCAATGCCAGTCAGTGCCAAGTTAGACCCAGATGTTGATGGCAAATCAGTGAATGTGACTGAGTACAGAGGGATGATTAGATCCTTGCTGTATCTTACAGCAAGTTGTTCGGACATAATGTTTGCAACTTGCATCCGCGCAAGATATCAGGCGAATCCCAAAGATTCACATATGCTTCACGTAAAACGGATATTAAGGTATCTCAAAGGGACGATGAATTTGGGACTCTGGTACCCAAAAGAGTCCAACTTCGCCTTATCCGGATATTCTGATGCTGATTTTGCCGGGTGTCGCATAGACAGGAAAAGCACCAGTGGTACATGCCAATTCCTTGGAAACAGATTGATCTCTTGGTTTAGTAAGAAGCAGAATTCCGTATCAACCTCTACCCCCGAAGTAGAATATATAGTCTTTGGGAGTTGCTGCGCACAGCTTCTCTGGATGCAGAGTCAACTTACTGACTACGTCTTCAACATGACATCTGTTCCACTCTACTGTGACAACACCAGTGCTATTGCTATCAGCAATAATCCCGTCATGCATCCAAAGACAAAACATATTGAGGTCAGGCATCATTTCATTCGCGATCATGTTCTTAAAAAGCACATATCCCTGGAACATGTTGCTACTGAAGATCAACTGGCGGATATACTTACAAAGCCCCTACCTGATGTAAGATTTTCTGAACTTCTTCTTAAATTAGGTATGCTTGACTTTTCTGCATAGCTTCTCACCTGTTATCCATCAGTAATTATTTTCAGAACATGCATTGTTGTACTTCATGGTTAGTGATAAATACTGAACTTCATGTTTAACTATCTTACTTTAGTCATGTAAATGTTCTGATATTTCTCACTAAGTTCATAATGGGAGGATGCTTGCTTATCCGGACTGACAGTGAATCAAGCAAACATAATTAAATTTATATGACACAAATCCTATTCTGATGTCATGAATTCAACTCCATCTTCCATCACATGTCTTATGATTTCATGATTGACTGAAATATCTAAGATGCATGGTTGAGGAACGATTTGGGATAGCTCGGACTGAAAGTGGAAATTCACTGTCTGCTGATCAACTGCTTGAGTGGAGTAAATCAAGGATAGACAGCAGTTTCTCTCGTTTCATCATAAAACAGGAAACGTCTTAACAGGCTCTAAAAGTCCACGGGGGAGAAATTGCACTCTCTATTATCTAGTAATACCCCCGGATTCATATTTCATGACCTCTCTCCTGGCTGTCTATCTGAGGGGGAGTCATCCTCGAGAAGATCGCATCAAAATGATTCGCTGATCTCAGGGGGAGAGAATACTTCATTGAATCTTAAGGCCCCCTATTTCAGCAAAAGGCATGACTACAGGGCGAGAGAATGCTTATTATTAAGTAATGCCTCTCTGATATGTCTCGGATGTTCCGCCCTATAACTCTCACTCATAAAGCTGATTGGATTTGCACTGTTGAATCGGAATTGCGGATTGCTTGGCTATTATCTTCCTCTTCCTAGCATTTTAGGCATGACAGTCGGTTGTAACATCATACATCATGTGCTCTTCCTTCCATTTTCACTCATACATTCTTTGATGGATGAAGTCATATAAATCAAATTGATCTTTGCTCTCATTTTCGGATGAAGGATTGGCTATGTTGACCTATTGGATTTATGTGTTAATTATCCCACACATACATTGATTTCAATATGATGACTTTAACTTCTTATGCATAAGTTTGTTTCTTCTTAGTACGGATTGTGTGTTATACTCTTATATTATTTATCCGGACTAACTCGAACCTGACGAGACTTGCTCTTCAAAGCATCTATTTGTTAAGTCACGTTAGATTCTCTTTGCATTTCATTGCGCTATCTTGTCAAATGTCTCGGATTTTTGAGGTGTTGTGGTACTTCATACTCCCTCGACATCAAGACCGCAAAGGAATCATCTCTTTTCAACACTGTTATACTAATACTTAGTCGGTCTCATCCGGATGATCTTTATATGGATTATCCTGCCCGGATGAAAGTCGGTTTATTTCCTCCCGACTCTTGGAATTCTCAATTCGCGATAAACCAAGAAATTATCTTACATCGCTTATTTTTGAGGAGGGATAATGATGGTTCATTTAATGCACGCATCGAGCCCGATACTTATCTTTTCAAAAATCCGAAAGTATGCCTACACTGTCATGTTTGAATGGTTAGCACGCCGCCACGTCATAAGTCTATTCGACGGCGCTAATCCATCATTTCTAATGACATAAGGAAGTCAAGTGGCTCACTGTTCATTTCGCTTAAACTCGAGACCCACTCGCTTCCACGGAAAGGATCCTATTTATACCGCACTATCGGCGTCGACCGAGGTTATCACTACCAACTCTCAAAACCCTAAACCCTCGCCGCACCTATTCCGGCAAAGCTCTTCTCTCCTTCTCCCTTACTCTTTCACTCTCAATGGTGTTGTTCCTAGCCATCTTGTCGATTGGTCCGGAATCTCTGATCCTCCAGCATGGCTCCACGAGGTTCGCCAGCTACTCGAGCATAGCAACCTTTTCGTGCTTGTATCTTCCCCGGCCGATCTTCTAGTGTCAGACATCCTGGCCTTCCATCATCACTCCACCTCCACTAAGGAGTTTATCCTTTCTGTGGTTCGAGGGGAAACTATCAAGATCACACCTCAGGTGATCCGGGATATTTTCAACCTTCCTGCCGGCGATGACATCCGACCAAACGCTGCTGCCATGGCTGCTTCCATGGGGTGTCCTAATAAGGTGAAGGAGTACAAAATGAAGTCTTTCCATGGTCCTCACCGCTGTATGGCCACCATACTCAGCCGGTGTCTTCTGGCTCGCTCCACGGCTCTCGACTCGGTTCCGTACGATCTCCTGCTAGTGATGTATGCGGTTTTTGAGTCACTGCCACTTGACTGGGGCAACTTTCTCTTCCGGGTGTTGCGGAATGGGAAACGGAACTCATCTTTTGGACGGATTCTGTCCCAAATCTTCTGGCATCTTCACCCCGCGCACTTCCAGGGTGAACTGGTGATTCCCTTCCCAGCGTCCTACTACTTCCGCCATCTTACTGCCGACGGGACCCTCACCGTTCGCCGCCCTCCAGTCTCCCGTGCCCTTGTTGTCGCTTCAGAACAGCAAGCGAGTTCTGTTGGTGAACCTGTTGCCAGCTTGGGCTACGAAGTTAGTTCTGCTCTCCGATCAGTTCACTCCCGCATCCAGTCTGTTGCCGCTCCGGCACGTCTCCGTAGTTCGCGCCGCCAGGCATTCGGGCCGACCCGTCTGCTGGCTGCAGGGCCCTCTCGGCCGCCCTTCCGTGAGGTTACCACATCCACCTCTCTTGCTGATGTCCCTGCCTCTCTTCCTGATGTTGCTGCTGCTGCTGATGCTCCCGCACCCATCTCTCCGGTCACAGCGGCTGTTGCTGCTGTTCTTCCGGACCTTCCATCTTCTCCTGCGGAAGCCTCTCCCGCTCACTCTCTGGCCCTCCAAGACCATCTCGACCATCTCTCCACCGACATACTGAATGACTGCTGGCTACGCTTTAGCCTCGCCATTACTGCTGACATTCCAGAACTTACCCTCCAGGTGTTTTATGCTCAACACACCCAAACCCCGGAGGAAATGATTACTTGGAATTGCTACCACGGCTTTGTGACGCCGTCGCTCCTCATGGCTGCACCTCCTGCTGCCTCTTCCGGTCATGCCCATGATGCACGGACACCTGCCCCTGCTGAAGCTGGCCCCTCTTATCCTGCGGATATCCTTATCATTGACCTCTCCGGTCAAAGTGGATCTGTCGCACCTCCTGCTGCTGCTGCTGTACAACCACCGTCCTCTCTTGCTGCCGCCGACTCTGCCCTACACACACCTGTCCCTCTCCATGCAGGCGAGTCTTCGAAAGCTCCCGCCTTTGGTCTTGGGCGCGCCTCTTTTGCAACTATTTTATCTGAGGCTGCTTTCTCCGCCCAACTCGATCGCCTTGCTGAGGACAGTTGTCATCAGACCCAGGCCCTTTTCGACCATGTCCGGGCCATGGGTGCCGAGTTCTTTTCTGCCTTCTCCTCTACCTCTCTCTCCATGGATCAGAAGCTAGAGCGGCTTGACGCGTATTTCTCTGACTTGTCTACCTCCATTGCGGACTTAACGCAAGTCATGGCCAGTCCCTCCCGCTCTCGCCGATCTGTCAAACCGGGGGAGAAATCATTTGATCCTTCCCCTCTTTCCACTACTGGCGTTGCCTCTCGCAAACGGTCTGCACCTGCTCTTCCTCCGGGCCTTCCAGTGCCTAAACGCAGCCGTTTCTCCACTGGCCAGACCAGCTCTCCCACTCCTGCTGTTCCATCTGGTGCCATCTCCTTCCTCCCATCATACGCAAAATTGCATCCGGATGATGCTGATGGGAGCATTCTTGCTGCGGCCAAGGCCTATGCCTTCTCCACTGCCAAGTGCCGATGTGTGTCTGGTTCATCCCCCTTCGAACCTCAAGACATCTGGACCATACTGTCTGAGGAGGGACAATTTTCCACTAACGACATCGACAACTATGCTCTGGCGGTAAAGATGGAGTTGAGGCTATTCCCCTCTTTATTTGAGGAAGGCCTTGATTTTGATGTTCTTCCTTGCTGGGTTGAAAACCAGTTTCCTGCTGTGGACGTTATTCTATCCTATATCAATGGTACAGCAGAGAACAGCCGACCATGGAACTCTCTGTCCATCGTTTTCATCCCCTTCCGGGTCGACTCCCCACATTTAATGCTGACTGTTTTCCTAATCAAAGAGAAGAAAATCTTGCTTCTGGATTCTCATCAGGTTGTTGACTGCCCAATTAGAAAGAATCAGATGAGGAGTCTCGTTCGAACCTTGTCGGATGCAATTAAACAGAGTTCTCTCTACGAAAACTTGAATCTACCGCCTCTTGGTCAGGATGAAGTACTCATGGGGACGATCCGGAACAAGAAGAATGTGCCCCAGCAACCCAATGGAAATAGTTGTGGAGCCTTTGTGTGCTACTTCTTGAAATCTGTTATCTCCTTTGATGATGACTGGAAAAATATCATCGAGTTCTCCAAGAAGCAGACAATGGCACTACGAGAGCATGCAGCAAGGATGATCTTCAAATATAGTAAGCCGTATGTACCATAATTTATATCTGTACTAAGGCTTAATGTATTCCTGCTGTAACTAAGTGGAACTGTTCTCTTTAATCCTTACCTCTGTGTTATTTCTTGCTACCTTACCAGATCAGATTACTAAGGGCTTGGCATATCCATATTGGGGGAGACTGTTGGATTAAACCGAGAATTTGGATAATGCGGAACAAACCCTATGTAATTTGACTCGAGATGTTTCATGTTTACCATTAAGTCTGTGCAGATGAGTTGACTCTAAATCCGGACCTACTCATGGGAGGACAAAGCAAACGATAGGATACATAATCCTGATCCGGATCATCATGAGTGTCGTCATTCACTTGGTATATAACCAAGTCATCATCCGGAATTATGTCAATTAATGCGGAGTAGGTTCCCGAGTCTACATCTTGCACGGAGTAAAAGAGACTTGTGAGAGAGAAAGAATCGAAGTTGCCACTCCAACCGAACTAAGGAAAAGAAGACACGGATGAAGAAATCCGAGTCTGTCATTCGAGCGGAGTAAGGGCAACTGTTGCAGAGTAAGGACATCAAATGCGGAATAAGGAATCCGAATCATTACTCATGCGGAGTAAGGAAGCATTGATGCGGAGTAAGCTCTCCGAACCACTACTCATGCGGAGTAAGGAAGCGCTGACACGGAATAAGGATTCCAGGACTTTATTCATACGGAGTAAGCAATCATTGATACGGAGTAAGGATCCGAGTTTCGTTCATGCGGAGTAAGGAACCTTGCAACGGACCAAGAAGACGCTGTTTCATCTCTCCAAGCCGCAATTAATGCTAGCAGCTCGCTACGTCCCGATGTAAAATAAACTCATTGAATACCTAAATTGTCTGACACGTGGAACACATGGAGATGTGGATGCAGTCTCAAATGCAATTGGAATCAAGCAAAGAATTCATTATAACTTATGCTTCCAATATTTCAAGCTCCACATCCGCAGCAGTTAAAGCTTCATCATTTTCCGATGAAGAACTTCAATGCTCCACACTGCTCGGAAAATGCAGTTCCAAGATAGAATTCTAGGATGTCTATATATATGCCTGAAGCAATATAAATTAAAATACGCGTGCTTACTTGTAAACATACACTCATAAGCGTATATCTTGTAAAGAGCCAAACACAGAGATTCACTGCCAAGTGTGTGTAACTATAACAGAGTGTTTTGTTATAATTAGCTAAAACGTTGTTTTGCTTTGTTGTAATTATCTTCAGATAACAAAGCAACATACTTCCACTACATGGTTAATCTTCCGCACTGATTTTATCCGTTTAACCAGAGTGAGTGTCTAAGCCATTAAGAGAGAGAAAGAATTTTCAAAGAGCCTATTCACCCCCCCCCCCTCCCCTTTAGGCTCTCCGGGACCAACAATAAATAACAGTTAAATATATACAAAAATAAAATAACCTCCTATTCCTAATGCTAGACCTAACTCTCTAAAGTTTCACAGTCCCCAGCAGAGTCGCCAGCTGTCATCACTGGTTTTCGTCCGGGCCCTTTTAGGGTGGGCACAAACTAAACCAATGGTGAAAAAGTTAGTGTCGCCACCAATTGTTTTTGGGGTACAGTTGGATACCTTCTACTTTGAGTAGTTTAAGGTGTGGTCTGCGTTATCAGAGAAGGGTTCGGGAGTTGGTTACATGTAGGGAAGGATTAGCACCCCTACAATGCCCTTTCGGTATCTATTTTCGGAGGAGGAGGTTTTTATTTATTTTCACTGTTGTAATTGGGTCAAGGCACTATGGTTTTCCTAGAAAGTCTATGCTTTTATTGTACTAAGTTATTTGTTAAAGTTATTGTTAAAATTGTTTTACCCTAAATTTCTAGAGGAAATCCTAAATGTTTTGTTTTTTTGTTTTTTTGTTTTTTTGTTTTTTGCTTTTTTGTTTTTTGTTTTTGTTGTTGTTGTTGTTGTTGTTGTTGTTTTTTTTGTTTTAAATGGAACATGAAATCTTTTTGGTATTTGGTTTGAAAACACTTTTGTTTTGTTTTTTTTTGCTTTTGTTTTTTTATTCGATTTCCTTATCTAAAGTGAACCCACAAATGGATAAGTCTAAAGGACGCATGTGAGTGGAGGGGTTTTAATTTTTGTTGTTGTTGTGGTTGTAAAAGGACACGCTTATTCATTTTGGGTTTTTTTTTGTTTTTTGTTTTTTTTAACTAAGCCTTTTGGCTATTTTTATTATTTTTGTTTTATTTTTGGTATTGAAAAACGTACTTGATAAATCTAAGAATGCTATACTTATTACCATTATTTTTTTATTTAAAAACGTTTTTTACATCTTTGTTTGTTTTTTTATATTGGAAAACTAACATAATAACACAAATATATATATATATATATCACTTTATTCTATTCATGTGTTACATGTTTTGCTTTTTCTTATATTGGAAAACTAACATAATAACACAAAAAAAACATTTATATCACTTTATTCTATTTATGTGAATTAAAAAAATATTTTTACATCTTTTGTTTTTTTTATATTGGAAAACTAACATAATAACACAAAAAAACATTTATATCACTTTATTCTATTTATGTGAATTAAAAAAATGTTTTTACATCTTTTGATTTTTTTTTATATTGGAAAACTAACATAATAACACCAAAAAATATTTATATCACTATATTCTATTTATGTGAATTTCAAAAAATGTTTTTACATCTTTTGCTTTTGTTATTGGAAAACATACCTAATAAAACAAGAAAAATATATTTATATCACTATATTATAAAAAAACGATTTTTTACACCTTTTTTTTGGAACATATGCCTAATAAAACCATAGATTTTGGTATTGATTTGAGTTTAAAAAAAAACATTTTTTACATTTTTTACCACAACAATAAAAACATGCAATATAGCAAAGAAATAAAATTAACTAAACCCAAAAATTAAACAATTGTGTGGTGTGTGTACCAGAATACTAAATACAATCCCTTCTCTTTTTTTGTCTTTCTTTTTTTGTTTTTTTTTTTTTTTTGTTGCTCTTTGTTTTTGCTTTGTGCATATTACAATTACATACAACAAAATAAACAAACAAAAGGAAAAAATACAACAAGAAAAGAAAAAAAAGAAAAAAAAATACAAAGAGATAAAAATAATATTACAGCGCCTAAAGAAAAAAGAAAAGAGGAAACAGAAATAACAAAAAAAAGAAAATTTAGCAATATAGCACAAAATAAACAATAATAAAAGGGTAGCGGAACCGACTTTATCGATCTTGACAGCGGCACCACGTCCGAGCTATCCTGTGGGCGTCGGTAGTGTTGAAAGAAACTCCGAGTCCGGTGGAAAACTCTGAACTCGCCTTGTGCAACACGCCAGAGCTTGGCCGGAACTTGAAATCGACGTTGGAGACGAATTGGAACTTGGGAGGGATTGGAGATAATTGGGTTCAATTTATTGCTGTAAAGGAAGGGAGATATGTAATGATTTTTGGGTTTTTTTTTGTTTGAAGATTGAAAAATGAGAGAGAGGATGATTTTTTTTGAGAATTTTCGTAGGATTTCTTGGGATGAAAAATGATGTTTTTTTATTTGTGCTTTGCGAAAGGAGAGTGGAGAGGAAGGAAGAGAGAGTAGGCTTTTTTTTCGAAAAATTCGTGGGACTTTTGGGATGAAATATGAGGTTTTTGATTTGGGTTTTGGGAAGGAAAATGAAAAGAAAGGAAGAGGGAAAGTGGCATTTTTGGGGCAAAATTCGTTTTTTTTTCTTGGGATGGAAAATGAGGGGTATTTATAGTTAAAGAAGAAGAAGAGAAGAGAAAAAAAAACAACTGTCAGCGGTACTGTTCATGAATTTTTTATTCTGATTTTGTTTTTTTTCTTAAAAAATAAATAACAAAAAAACAAAATACAAAAAGACAAAAAAATAAAATGGGCGGGTACTGTTCACACGTGGGTTTTTTTTTTAGTTTTTTAGTATTAGTTTTTAATTAAGATTTTTTGGGGCTGTGAACAGTACGCGGGTACTGTTCACACGTGGTTTTTTTTTAAAAATAGCCAATACATATATCAAAATTCTCACAATGACGAGAGGATCATGATGGTGAGGTTCGTGACCTGATTTGGAGTGTGGTTTTGCAAGTCAATTATCATTTGACCGCTATTAGCGGTTTGAACACTGTTTTGACCATAACTTCGTCATTTGACCTCAGAATTGAGCGTGGTCGGAGGTGTTGATTCTCAAATTTGATTTTCCATCACCTGTGACTGTCTCTTTCCCACCCTTTATCTTAATGGTTATGCCTTTTTATTTTCTATACAAAGTCAATGACAGATATGGAATAATAATAAATATATATGTCCAACCCGGACAAAATGGGGTCCAACAGTGTGGGAGGATTGACATTAGTTTAGACAGACATTAAGAATTCAACAGTGGGTGAGGTTGGATCGTGACCCTAGTGGTTAAGGGTATGATATATGTTCTTTTTAAATGTGTAAATGGTTTGAATGATACTAGATTGTTTATTGTGTTGTCATGACAAATGGTTAAATAGACCATGAATTGAGGGATTGACCATTAGTGGTAGAGTTACTGCCGAGTGGACTAGTTTTTATTAGGTCGGCATTATGCTTATGGAGCTATACTCGGGGGTGGTGGCCTCCAGAGTAACACGTTTGTGATGGGTTCTAGTTAGTTCGGTTATAATTTGGGTGTTAGGTATCTTGACTTGAGTATGATAATATGTTAGTTTGAAAGCCAAGAGTGGTGATAGAAGTTGTTGTGTGTCTTATCTCACAACAGAAGGTACTAAGGGTATTTTGTGGGTAAAGTGAGTAGAAAATATGTGTGTAAATCTGGAATGGAGTTATACTTAATTAGTTAAACTTAAAGAACTCAAAAGATAGAATGATAGTTTGTTAGCTTAGTATGTAACCCCTACAAACAGTTGTAGTTGATATGCAGTGATTATTGGGTTGTTTGGATGAGAGTATAGCTTGTTGTGTGCACTTGAATGATCATTAGGATGGATTTCATTATGTATGGATGATATATCCAGACTAGGTATATAGTCAATTTGTTCACTTCCATGTGATGGTTAGTTCTTGAAATTTTGTGGATATCATGTTAGGTAGTTTTTATGGATTTCTATGTGTCTAGCAATGTATTTTGGGACTCGTGGAGATCTCTTGTAGTGTTCATTTATTTATCGAATAGGATATTCTTGGATATCCTTGGTAGATGCATTAGTTTTGGACAGGTAAAATTATCTATTAGTTGCACAAAAAGCACATTAGTGGTGCACAGTTGTGGTGTGTTGGGTTGGTAGTACTTCTCATTGGTTATGATATCTTGTTGCTACATTATATGCTTTTGTAGACCCCATTATTGATGTTTACATTGTTATTGACATTATAAGCAGTTTGTTGGGTATGCAATTCATGGGTAGTGGTTGAAATTGTTCTAATCTTGCTCTAGTGTCTTGCAAAAAATATAAATAAATAAATAAATAAATATTAGTGTGTTGATATTATGGGAAAGGCCTAGGCTTGTGTGAGCTATGAAGTTTTGTTGGAAGAGTTAGGTATTACGAGTGAGTATAGTAGGTTTGCCAAGAATGGTTATTCTTCTGCTGAGTCTTTGAGTAGCACGATATATGTGGGAAGAGTTTCTTTTGTTCTTATGCTTTCCTTAAGGCTAGTGTGATGTACTATGAGAGGTGATGGATTGTGGTTCTCGGAAGCTAGTATAGAATGCACGAAGTTGATTGACTCGTAAGCAAGCATTAGTTGTGGTTGTGATTAACTAGATAAAATGATTATTTTATCTCTTTGGGTGGAAATTTTGCGGTGTGGTTATGCTGGAAGAGCATATGATAGATAATGTTATTCAATGTGTTATAATTGTTGATGGAGTTGGTAAGTATAATACGTAGTACGTTGTTTAATATACCATAAGAATGAGATGCAGTGATGAATTCATGTGACCATTGTGAGTTTCAAGATAATGAACCTTGCTGTTTAGATGTTCTAAGTTTTGTTGTGGCTATTCTTGCGCGGTATGGACGGATTAAAGTAGCATTGTTAAGTGATGTAAATTGCAAGGTCCTCAGGAACAAGATTTTACCCTACTACGTCAGACAGAAGATTTGAACCAAATGCTTATGTTTTAAACCATTGGTTACAAATGGTTTCATATGGTTGTTGGTGTGTTTTAACCCTTTGATTTAGTATTTGATTATGAAGTTTGCTTTATACCTATACAACTGTCCTTATATGCGAAATGTACGAATGGTTATATAAGTATCCATTGTGTCGAGTATAAGCTAGTGAGACGACAGTCATTGCTCCAGATTTATTGCAGGATATTATGGTGATGGTGCAGTTGATTTAATATAGAATGTTGTGGGCTTAAAGTCATTGTGGGTTGTATGTTGTTAGGAGGCAATCATCATGTATTTTGAGGTGGCAGATCGCGTGTTCAAGTTCTCATCATATCTCGTTATTATAGTGGTTATGGGCAATGTCGTTAATCGTTTAGTATTGCTATCGGAGATGGTGCGCGTTCATGATTTGTTATATGTATCGCAGTTCTGAAAGTGCTATCTAAATCCTTCACTTGTGTTGGTTGGCATGAGATAGGTTTGTTATATGATAAAAGAGTGGTGAAGGCTCAGTTTAAAATTATCAAGAGTTGGGAGAGAGTCTTGTGGGGCGTGGTGTTTACCTTCATTTGATCCATTTGGCGTCGTTGATGGTTGGATAAGCAAGACTTGGGAGAGGGAGAGCCAAATGTGTGTTTTTCGTCATGAGTTGTTCGAGGACGAACAATTCTAAGGTGGGTAGGATGTCAAGATCTTTCCATTCTTGTGTTTCTTTTTATTGTTTTATTACTTGTTTTAGTAATGTTACTGCCAGTTAGAATTACCTAAGTTAGCTATGATGCTTTGTTATTGTTGGATCAAACCCAGAATTTGGATAATGCTGATAAAGCCTTATGTAATTTGATCTGAGATATTTTGTGTTTATTTGATCATTGCAGAAGGTATGTCACTAATCCAAAGATGCACTCGTGAGAGCAAAGCTAAGGACAGGATACATAATCCTGATCCGGACAAGAGTTAGTGTCGTCAAACACTTGGTAAATAACCAAGTAACAAATACATACGGAATAAGGAACAATCCTACGGACTAAGAACTTAAAGGATAAGTGCGGAGTAAGGAAAATAAGTGCGGAGTAAGGAAAATAGATGCGGAGTAAAGAAACCAGATGCGGAGTAAGGAATCCGGACTTATTACTCGCCCGGAGTAAGGAACTTACATGCGGAGTAAGGAACTTACATACGGAGTAAGGAACTTACATGCGGAGTAAGGAACTTACATGCGGAGTAAGGAACTCACATACGGAGTAAGGAACTTACATGCGGAGTAAGGAACTTACATGCGGAGTAAGGAAGCGCTGACACGGACTAAGGATTCCAAGGCTTGAATAGATACGGAGTAAGCAACCACGACACGGAGTAAGGTTCCGAGCTTCATTAACTACGGAGTAAGGAAAATTACACCGGACCAAGAAGACACTGCTCCAACAAAACCGCATTTAAAGTTATCGGCTCGTGCTGTCCCGATGTAAGACAAATGCATTTAGAACAAGAAGAATCTTACACGTGGATCATCCGGATATGTGGACACAACCTTAATTGTATCTCGGAACTCACAAAGACACTTATACTCTTCAAATCCAAGATCTTGAGCTCCACAATCCGCAGCAGTCAAGGCAGACAGTTTACCGAGGGAGAGTTAGTGCGGAACGCATTCCGGAACTTCAAGTTCCAAGGTTGTCTCTTAGGAATGTTTTGTATAAATATTCATACTTATACTTCATGTAAAAGAGTGCTTAAGTAAAAAAAAATAGAAAAGGAACTTGGCTAGTGTGTGAGTTCATTGTTGTAAACGAGTGTAAGAGAGTGTTTGCTTCTATTTTGTTGTAATCACCTTGTGATAATAAAACAAAATACTTCCACTATCCTGGTTATCTTCCGAGTGATTCTATCACTTAAACTAGATAAGTCTTTGTGTCTTGAGAGAAAAGAAAGAGTTTGAACAAGAGCCTATTCACCCCCCCCCCCCCCTTTAGGCTCCAAGGGACCATCAAGTGGTATCGAGCAAGTTCTACTTCGTTCTAAGTAGAGATCCCACTCTTTCAATCTCGAAATGGCCGAAGAAAGCGGTATGCTATTCAACACTCGCCTTAACTCCGGAGGTGCACAGGAGCCCATCCCGAATCGAAGCGGCAGTGAAAATGTCGACCCACCACAACCTGCTGCCGCCGCCGCTTCTCAACCACGGAGTTCGGGTTCACTCTAACGAAACCGCCCAAATTCACACCTGAGCTTTTCTCCCAGGTGGAAAGCTCGCATGAAGATGTTTATGGTTTGCCATGATCATCTTATGTGGCCATGTCTTCATCAGGAGATTCCAATTCCGATGACTATCGGAGAACATGGAGTAAGGAGGCCAAAGAGCGATCTTGAACTTACCAACGATGAAAGAGCCTGGCAGTGCGCTAGTGAAAAGGCTCGGCTTATGTTACATCGTCTTTGGATTCCGAGGCTTTCACGGACATCCAGGGCTGCACGACAGCAAAAGTCGTTTGGGACAAACCGACAATCCTCTATGAGGGGAGTCGGTCCCGGATGCGAATGTGATCTGTACTCTCGGACAGAACTTTGAGAGTTTTAATCATAAACCGGGCGAATCACTTGAAAGCATCTATCGGAGATTCGGCAAGCTTATACTTGAACTGAAGACTGTCAATGAGCATTACTCTCAATCCCAGATCAATGACAAGTTCTTTCGCTCCTTGCCGGATCGCTACTACTCCAAACAACTCCGGATGCAATCGGACAAAAAGCGCGGTATGTTCCCCTTGAAGAACTATATGGAGAGCTGCGGACTCACGAAGTCAGGTTTAAGTACTCTAACAGAGATGAGAAAATAGCTCGGAAAGAAAAGGGGGTAGCTCTCAAAGCTACGGAATGTCTAAACATACCTGAGGAATGATGATACGGACGTATCCGACAATTCGATTCGACGAGGAGGAAGAGATAGCCCTTCTTGTCAAATCCTTTGAGCGATTCCTACGGAAAAGCAGAAAAGGGATCAGAAGACGCTCATCATCATCGTTCCAACGGAAGGAGCGACAGGAGTCCAGTTCCCAGGAATGTTTCAACCGTGGGAAAACCGGTCACCTGGGCCAAGGAATGCAGGTCCAAAGCAAAGGTGGCCGAGAAAAGTGACAAGGTAAATCCTCGCCGCTCCACCTCGGATAATAGCAAGAGCAAGAGAAAGGCGCTCGTGACAAAATACATGAGTGGCTCGGAAGAAGAGGAGGAATCCTCGGATGATGAGCCGACCATTAAGCCGAACGTCCGCCTCATGGCAAATGCCGAGGTACCTTCTATCTCGAGCTCCTGAGTAAATTAGAATCTCTTACTATTGCATGTGATCATGAAAAGAATGAGAGACTAATAATTACTCAAATGTACAAAGATATGGAAAGTCGAATAAACGTCTCGAATTTACTATTAATAGACTCGAAAAAGACGTCGTGACTTAGGAGGAAAGGAAGCTTGGTATCATGATCTAAGAGCTGAAAATCATTTGTTAAATACCAATCTTTCAGGCCTAAAAGTTATAGTGAAAAGACTCGAAAATGAACTGGAACAGGAAAAGGAAATAAATCGTAAGTGGCTAAAATCCGGGGAAATAGCCTCTACCTTTAGGACCGACCCTGACGACATTCGAGTCAAACCTGGCCTAGGTTCTGAACCATCAACCTCCATAGCTCAAGCTACCGAGTGTCCTCCGGATTTCACTCCTAAGCTAACCAACTTATATCCTGTTAGTACATCTAAACCGTTGGATGGTTTCATTTCAGGTGGCACCATAGTATATGATCGTGGAATGCAGGTCATTCTGCACTTCCCGAAGCAAGTAGCACCCGTAACTAAAGATGAAGGGAAGGCTGCTGCAGTTAAAGCCAAAACCGTAGCACCCAAAAGGAAAGACAAGGCTAAGGCCGACGCATTTAGGGCCAAGAGCGCGTCACCCAAACGTAATGGATTAGGCCACAAGGGAACGAGTAGAAAAACCGTAAAATCTAAGAGACCGTATCCCCTGTTTGTACTTCACATTATAGTGTCTGTTCCATCCGTAGGGAAATGGGTCATTATCACTATGAATGTTGGAGTCTATCCGATAGCTGGCTTTGTAATCAATTTCAATTAAATAAAGATCAGTTTAATAAAAGGGGTTCTTCGAGCAAAACAAGATCTAAATCTAAAAGGAGTGTCTCTCCCAAGAAAACCCAAACAAAAGAAGCGCCCGAAACTAACAAGTTAATGTCAACGTGGAAAGCTAAGAGTCCTAACAAAATCAAATCCGTAAATGTTGACAATATCGCTGCTCACTCTAACCGCCCGAAACAAGTTTGGGCACCAAAAGTGTAAACCGTTGTCTTTCAGGAGCATCTCTGGAATGAATTGCCGGATCACTTGAAGTTAAAGATCAATCAAAGCAAGTGGATCCTTGATAGTGGATGCTCCTGGACATATGACGGGTGACCAGACTCGCTTGTAGAAATTAATGATAAACAAGGTCCATCCGTTTCATATGGCGACAACAACAAAGGTAAGACCGTCGGGTATGGCACTTTAACTAACGGCCGTGTATCAATCACTAAAGTTGCACTAGTCGAAGGTTTAAAGCATAATTTGCTAAGTGTCGTAAACTATGTGACAAAGGATTTCTTGTTTCCTTTTTGTCCAACACCGTACAAAGAAGAGAAAACTTATCCTGGAGATGTTAAGTTATCCGGATCAAGAGATGGGGACATATATTCAGTGGTCTTAAGAAATAATTCTTCGACCTGTATGCTTCCTCACGAAAGCAACGAGATGAAGATAGTTGGTTATGGCACAAGCGATGCGCACATTTAAATTTTAAGACTTTGTCTAAATTGGCGTCACTTGATCTTGTCACCTGGTCTACCCAAACTCAAGTTCTCCAAGAGACACTCTCGTCGAGAATGCCAACTTGGTAAACAGACCAAACACGGCTTTAAGAGCAAATCGGTTAACTCAATAACTGCTCCTCTCGCAACTTCTTCATATGGACCTATGTGGTCCTATATCTGTTTCATCACTAACAGGTGCGAGATATACTCTTGTGGTTATCGATGATTACACCAGGATACACATGGGTGATGTTCCTGAAATCAAAGGATCAAACTTTTGAACATCTTGTAGATCTCTTCAACTGGATAAGCAACTCACAAGGACCGAGCATTAAATGCATCAGGAGTGATCATGGTACCGGAATTTGACTTTTCGAAATGAGATCATATTGTTCGAACAGGGCATACAACATGACTTCTCTGCTCCCAGAACCCCACAACAAAATGGGGTAGCCGAGCGCAAGAATCGAACTTTAGTTGAAGCTGGTAGATCCATGTTAGCAGGGGCAACGCTTCCTCTCGCCCATGGGCTGAAGCCGTGTCCACCGCCTGCTATGTTCGAAACAGAACTCTAATAAATAAATCTACCATGAAAACACCCTATGAGATGTGGAGAGGACGAAAACCTTCAATTTCACATTTCGAGCCTTTGGGTGTACTTGCTATATACCGATAAACGGCAAAGAAACCCGGAATAAATTTGAACCAAAATCGATGATGGGATTTTTGTCGGATACTCACTTCATAGCAAGGCTTATCGGGTCTTCAATAGAAAACTTTTTAAAGTTGAAGAATCTATCCATGTAACCTTTGATGAAGCTAATCTTGTTTGGTCAAAAGTCGGTCCTTCAAATTCCAATATGCAGGTCATGGACAGCAACGTCGATTACTCGAAGTTTATGAATATCCCCGTTACACATCCTGACTGGTATCCTGACCAACCACGTGGCATCAGCGAGACACAACGAAATTTTATGGATGATGCTACGGATGATTCGACTCCGGACTACCACTTAGCTCCGGACAAACTCCTACGGATACACAAATTCCCGGGGCCCCTTCAAGTTCGTCCGGACTAGTTAACCTGGAAGAAAACGGTGTTGCAGAACCAACTAGTTCATCCGTACCTCTAATTACGGGCGAAGCTCAATCAGTCGATACAACTGAACCACCCAATCTGGAAGAGCTTCAAATTGTTCAAGATCAACCAACACATGCACAGAATTATAGATGGACCCGAAACCATCCCTCAAATCAAGTGATTGGTGATCCTACTGTTGGTGTAAGAACAAGAGCAGCCACCTCAAACATGAGTCTTTACTCATGCTTTCTATCTCAAATAGAACCAAAGGTGGTAGATGAAGCTCTTCAAGATTCAAACTGGATTGAGGCCATGCAAGAAGAGCTGAATCAATTTAAGAGAAATAATGTGTGGACCTTAGTACCAAGGCCTAAGTCTCAGCAAGTCATTGGCGTTAAATGGGTGTTCCGGAACAAGCTTGATACGGATGGAATAGTAATCCGGAACAAAGCCAGACTGGTAGCCAAAGGATATCGTCAAGAAGAAGGAATAGATTATGATGAAACCTTTGCTCCGGTCGCAAGACTTGAGGCAATCCGAATGTTTCTGGCGTATGCTTCATATGAAAACTTCATAGTTTATCAAATGGACGTCAAGAGCGCATTCCTGAATGGAGACCTTCAAGAGGAGGTGTATGTTGAACAACCTCCCGGCTTCATTGAACCTAAGGCAGGACATCTTGTCTACAAACTTGGAAAGCTCTATATGGTTTGAAGCAAGCTCCAAGAGCCTGGTACGACACATCGTCGAATTCCTACTTGCTCATAACTTCCAAAAAGGGAAGATAGACACCACCCTATTTCTACGACAAGAGAAAGGACACACTCGATCGTACAAATATACGTGGACGATATCATTTTCGGATCAACGAATCCGAAGCTTTGTGAAGAGTTTGCTAAATTGATGACAGGCAAGTTTGAAATGAGCATGATGGGAGAACCGTCCTACTTCCTTGGAATTGAAGTCAAACAATTAAAGGAAGGAATCTTTATCAATCAGGTTAAGTACACTCGCGATCTTATTAAGAAGTTTGGTATGGAAGGTTCATCTCCCGTCAAAACTCCAATGCCTGTCGGTGCCAAGTTAGATCCGGATGTGGACGGCATATCGATAAATGTGACCGACTACGGATGGATGATCGGATCCTTGCTTTATCTTACGGCAAGTCGCCCAGACATTATGTTTGCAACTTGCATTTGTGCTCGATATCAGGCAAATCCCAAGGAGTCACATATGCTTCATGTAAAACGGATATTAAGGTATCTCAAAGGGACGATGAATTTGGGCCTCTGGTACCCAAAGGAGTCCAACTTCACCTTATCCGGGTACTCGATGCCGACTTCCTGGATGTCGCATCGACAGGAAAAGCACAAGCGGTACGTGTCGGTTTCTTGGAAATAGACCGATCTCATGGTTCAGAAGAAGCGAATTCCGTATCAACCTCTCTACTTGAGGCGGAATATATAGTTCTTTGGAAGTTCTTTGCGCACGACTACTTTGGATGCAAAGTCAACTTACCGACTACGGATTCACCATGTCCTCTATTCCACTTTCTTGTGACAACACTAGTGCAATTGCCATCAGCAACAATCCTGTCATGCATCCTAAGACAAAGCACATTGAGGTTCGGTATCACTTCATACGCGATCATGTTCTCAAAAACCATATTTCACTGGAACATGTTGTCACTGAAGATCAATTAGCAGACATATTTACAAAGCCTATACCTGATACAAGGTTTTCTGAACTACTCTTCCGACTAGGTATGCTCGACTTCTCTGCATAGTTTCTCATTTGAGTTACCCAACAGTATATTTACTCACAGACCATGCATTGTATGTTTACTGAAAGTAGTAGAAACTCTCTGCCTGTATTGCTGATCATACTTACTGTTCAACGGTTTCATGCTTCTGATATTAATCTCAACCTCATTGTGGGAGGATGCTTGCGTTTCCCGATGAAGTCGTTTAAAGCTAACATAATTACAGTTTATATGATTTACCTCAGTCGGATTCATGATCTTCACATCCATTAATCACCACATAACCAAAGCATGTTCATTTAGATTTCTCTATTAACGTGCATAGTTGAAGAAGTGAAATGGGCTAGCTTGGAATGCCTGGTGGATGAATACACAAACGCATTCTGATCAGCTTCTGAAGTATAGTTTTCTAATAAGATAGACAAGCTTGAACGACAAATTGGAACGGTCAACCGAGAGGATTGCACAATCTACGGGGGAGAAAATGCTTTATATTTTATTCAGAATACCCCCGTATATGTCTCATGACCTTTTTCCTTGATTGTCTATCCGAGGGGGAGCTTTTCATTGAGAGGATTAAATGATCTACGGGGGAGCAGCAATGAACCCCTAATATGTCTCGGATTCTCCCTCCTCTACGCTGTTACTTCCGGATCTAACTGGACATGCTGTTTTAAATCGAAAAGTGGCATGTGTGGATGTATTTTCTTTCTTCAACCATGCATTTTAATCGACTAATCATCTGCATTCTTTTGACATGTGTTCACCTGATCATTTCACACTCATGAATCCTAATGAAGCCAAATCATATGATCTTTAATTAATCTTCGCTACGCTGTTCAGCAAGACGGTTTCGCTATGTTGACCTATATGAACCTGTGTATTGCTATCTGACCTATGCCCTGACTCTCGTAATATTGATCACTTTCACATTGCGTACGTCTACTACATTCTTTGCCATGCATGAGTTCTGTTTCTTATTAGTTCGGATTATGTTGCTTTTCACTGATTATCTTCTCTAATCCGTACTAATCCTTGCCTGTTCGGCTTTTGTATTTTCCGTATCTCTTTATTTAGCTACAGGTTCAGATTTTCTTTGCAACCATATTGATAAATCCAGTCCATAGTCTCGGATTTGAAGTGTTGTGGTACTTCTCTTCTCTTCGACTTATTGATCGCAAAGGAATCTACTATACATTCTCACCAAACTCGTTTATGACGGACAAGGTCTATTATTCATCCGGATACTCTTTCACGAATATTATTAACTCCGGATGAGTGTCGGCTCTTTCCTCCGGACTCCTGACTTTGTTCAATTGTGACAATCCACGTATACTCATATGTCGCATGCTTTTGAGGAGGAATAATGATGATTCATTAAATGCCTATCTCGGGTTGCACATACACTTCTCTGGATGGGAACCAACTGTAATCTCTACTTGGTCATGCGGTCTCCACGACATCGTTTTATTCGGAGACGCCTCGATATCCAGACAAATGACATCAGCATGTCGCGCAGGTCCCCACCTAACTCCCCACATTCCTAGACCCGCTGACATTTGCGGACTCGGTCTTATATGTTTCGATCATTCCTGCGAAGCACGAGTATTGCTCATTTCAAATCCCTAAACCTCTCGTTGCTCCTTCTACTTGTCAAGACCTCACCTTTCCTCTTTTCCTTCCCATCAAATCTGCAATGGCACCCAGAATCTTTCTTTCCTGGCGTTACTCCTGGCCATCTAGTTGATTGGAATGCCGTTTCTAATCCTCCAGGATTGGTTTCTCCAGCCTTCGCCCTCTTCTTGAAGCCTCGCACATACTCAACCTGGTCTCCAATCCCATCGATCTTCTTATCGATGACATTCTTGAGTATTACCAACGGATTAGTTGCACCAAAGATTCCATAACCTCTTATGTCCGCGGCGAATCCATCGTCATCACTCCGGCTGTTCTCCGCGCTGCTCTCCACCTTCCTCTTGGTGAACCACAGCGTCCGGATGCCGATCCGATGGCGGCTTCTATGGGGTGCACGAACAAAGGGAAGGAATACAAGGTGAAATCCTTCCAGGGTCGCTATCGATGTATGGCGACTATTCTAAGTCGATGCCTACTGGCTCGCACATCCGCCCTGGACTCAGTTCCGTACGATCTTCTACTGGCCATGTACGGCGTCTTTGAAGGTCTTCCAATGGATTGGGGGATGTTCTTATTTCGTTTGCTACAAAATGGTCCCAAAAACCATTCCTTCGGGCGCATCCTCGTATTGTCTTCCAGGCATCTTCGTCCGGACCATTTCACCCAAGTTGATGGTGTCTCGTTTCCCTCGGCTCTTTACCTTCGTCACCTTACGCCGGACGGGAACATGACCGCTCGCCGACCCAATGTAGCTCTCCGCATTCTCCCCGCCCCGGAACAACAAGGCAGCTCTGTGGTGACCCCTCCGACAGCCCAAGCCCACGAGGTCGGTTCGCACACCGATCCTCTCGGATTCGGTCCGTTGCTGCGCCCTCCCACTCACGGGCCTCCCAGCCAAGCATCCGTGCTGAACCGTCCGAGGTTGCGGGACCCTCTCAGCGCAATGCGTCTCAAGCTGTTTCCTCAGCCCCCTCTGCTGCTGATGTCCCCACTCCCTCCACATCCGCTATAGATCTTCGCGGTTGATACCGCTGTTGCCGTCGCCACCGCCGATGTCCCGGCCGCTTCTCCGGAAGCCCCCTTGCCTCCTCTACCTCAACCCCGAGATTACCTTGACCATCTCTCCGCCGTCACCTTAACGGACCTCTGGCTCCGTTTCAGCCCTAGCCCACACCTCTTCCATTCCCGACACCGATCTCCTGGGTGTTTTACACCCGCAATACCCAATCCCCGGAGACTATGATCATCCGGAATCCGGACCACGGCTTTCTTACGCCGGCCGCCATTCCTGATGTGTCGTTCCCTACACCCTCCGGCCCGGTCCCTGCTACTCGGAGTCCCTCTACCGCTAAGGCCGGACCCTCTTCTCCTGCCGCCGCGATTCCCGTGGTTGACTTATCCTGGTCAAAGCGGGTCTCTTGCTCCGGATGCCTCCAATGCTCCGGATGCCTCCGAAGCTCCGGATGCCTCCGATGCTCCGGATGCTCCTGGCTGCTGCTTACTCTCCTGGGACTCCTCCGCCCACCGCACTCCTGCTCCCCGTTCATGCGGGGGAGTCCTCCAAAGCTCCAGAGTTAGCACTTGGGCGTGCCTCTTTTGGCACGGTCCACTCGATCTCGTGCTTTCCGCTCACTGGACCGCCATGCCCACGCTCAAAGCGCCCAAATTTCCGCCATCGTCGCCAAAGTTGATGCCCTCGGCGCCCAACTACTCTCCGCCCTCACCGACTCCTCCACTTCCATTGAGCGAGAAAATGGATCTTGTCGCCACCTCCGTTCATTCACTCTCTACTTCCTTCGCGGATCGGCGCATACGATGGCTCGCCCTCCCGTTGCTTCCCGGCGATCCGCCAAACGGGGGAGAAAGTGTTATCCGATCCGTCTACTCCTTGCGCCCCACAACCATCTTCCCGGACCGAGAAGCGGCCCGCCACTTCGGTGCTTCAGGGAGTTCAAATTCCCAAACGAAGCCGCTTCTCTCAACCAAGCTCCTCTCGCACCTCGAGCTCCTCCTCCATCCTCCTCATCCGTAGTGATACCTTCCTCCCATCCTATGCGGAGTTTGACCCGTCCGATGCGGATGGAAGCTTGCGCAAGGCAATGAAAGCCTATCTTTGCGTCTTCGTCGAGAGAAGATGTCTTTCTGAAATGTATCCTTTCTCTCCGGCCGACATTCAAACTCTTTGTTCGGAGAAAGGACTCTTTACTACAGAAGACATTGACAACTTCTCGAGGGCCGCTAAGATGGAGATGAGGCCGTTTCCATCTCTTTACGAAGATGGGCACTTGTTTGAAGTTCTGCCATGTTAGAATGAGGGCTATCTTCCCAAGTGTGGAGTTAATTCAGACTTACATTGACGGACCGCCGAGGATAGCAAGCCATGGAAAACTCTCTCAACCATCCTCATTCCGTACCGGATCATGTCGCCACACTTCATGATGGCTGTCTTCATGATTCAGTCCAAGCGAGATGATTCTCATCGATTCTCATCAGGTTGTGGAGCACTTCGTTAGGAAGAATCAATGGGAACCTCTGTGTCTCAAACTAACTGAAGCCGTGAAGAAAGCCGGATTATATGAAGAGTTGGGTATCACACCCCTGCGTTCGACTGAGAAACTCAAGGCGACATTCCGGGGCAAGAAGCAAGTGCCACAACAGCCGGATGGAGATAGGCTGCGGAGCCTTTGTTTGTCATTTCATCAAATCGTTCTTATTGTGGACAAACATTGGAGCCAACACTCCACCTTTACGATGCAGCAGACAATGGAGCTAAGAGAGAAGGCGGCAACTATGATCTTCAAGTATAGTAAGCCTTATGTACCTTAGTGAAAAATCTGTATTAAGGCTGTTTTGTATTTAGTTGCTGAGTAATGAAATTGGTTGTGTTGCGTATTCGGTATGATATTCTTTTGTATCGCTTACCAGATCAGATTACAAAGGGTTTGGGCATATCCATAATTGGGGGAGATTGTTGGATCAAACCCAAAATTTGGATAATGCTAATAAAGCCTTATGTAATTTGATCTGAGATATTTTGTGTTTATTTGATCATTGCAGAAGGTATGTCACTAATCCAAAGATGCACTCGTGAGAGCAAAGCTAAGGACAGGATACATAATCCTGATCCGGACAAGAGTTAGTGTCGTCAAACACTTGGTAAATAACCAAGTAACAAATACATACGGAATAAGGAACAATCCTACGGACTAAGAACTTAAAGGATAAGTGCGGAGTAAGGAAAATAAGTGCGGAGTAAGGAAAATAGATGCGGAGTAAAGAAACCAGATGCGGAGTAAGGAATCCGGACTTATTACTCGCCCGGAGTAAGGAACTTACATGCGGAGTAAGGAACTTACATACGGAGTAAGGAACTTACATGCGGAGTAAGGAACTTACATGCGGAGTAAGGAACTCACATACGGAGTAAGGAACTTACATGCGGAGTAAGGAACTTACATGCGGAGTAAGGAAGCCACGACACGGACTAAGGATTCCAAGATTGAATAGATACGGAGTAAGCAACCACTGACACGGAGTAAGGTTCCGAGCTTCATTAACTACGGAGTAAGGAAAATTACACCGGACCAAGAAGACACTGCTACAACAAAACCGCATTTAAAGTTATCAGCTCGTGCTGTCCCGATGTAAGACAAATGCATTTAGAACAAGAAGAATCTTACACGTGGATCATCCGGATATGTGGACACAACCTTAATTGTATCTCGGAACTCACAAAGACACTTATACTCTTCAAATCCAAGATCTTGAGCTCCACAATCCGCAGCAGTCAAGGCAGACAGTTTACCGAGGGATAGTTAGTGCGGAACGCATTCCGGAACTTCAAGTTCCAAGGTTGTCTCTTAGGAATGTTTTGTATAAATATTCATACTTATACTTCATGTAAAAGAGTGCTTAAGTAAAAAAAATAGAAAAGGAACTTGGCTAGTGTGTGAGTTCAATGTTGTAAACAGAGTGTAAGAGAGTGTTTGCTTCTATTTTGTTGTAATCACCTTGTGATAATAAAACAAAATACTTCCACTATCTGGTTATCTTCCGCAGTGATTCTATCACTTAAACTAGATAAGTCTTTGTGTCTTGAGAGAAAAGAAAGAGTTTGAACAAGAGCCTATTCACCCCCCCCCTTTAGGCTCCAAGGGACCATCAGTTAAGCTCTCTTACTTTGATATACTGATATATTTTTATGATATGTTATGATATGTGATGTCGCTTGTGTTGTATAGCAAAAGGTGATAGATGTGGTATGTGGTAAAGCATCCACTGATGATGATCTATATGTGTATCTATATAGTTATATATTCGGTAATGTGTAATTTTCTAGGAGTTTTATAAATGATATTGTCTTATACTCTTGTGGTTGAGGTTATTTGTTTTCGAGGATGAAAAGTTCTAAGGTGGAGAGGATGTAATATCCCATACCCGTAATAGGATAAAAGATAGCTTATATTTGGTTTGAGGATGTTATTTTGGTTTTGTAGCTGAGAATATGGTCATTTAGGCTTTAAATGGGCCTTATTTGGGGTGTAGATGACCCATGGGTATTTTAGTAATATCCAGTGGCAATATAAGGGGTAAATTAATCAATTTAGCTGATTTATGATTTAGGGGAAATTCAGGATTTAACTTAATTAAGGGTATTTTTGTATTTTAATGACTTAAAATGGGAACTTTATTGGAAAAAGAAAACTTAATTAAGTAGGTTTACTTACTAGGCAAGAAATCAGTGTTTTAATGCAATTAGAGGTCATGTAAGACAAGAGAAGAAACTCTATAAATAGGAGGCTCATCCTAGGAGAATTGATTGTTGATTCTTTGTGCTTTGGAGAGGTCTAACTGTCTGGAAAGCCAAATAGGAGAGAGAAAGGTGAAAGCTCAAAGTTTTAAAGCATTTCCAAGTTTTGGCAAGCTAGTCCGTCTTCCAAAATATTCGAGGTAGGTATTTCTATCCTTCTCAAACTCTCCTAGAGTCCTATAACATCTAGGGTTGGTATAGTTTTGTGAATCAAAATTAGAACGAATGACTTTGCATGTAACTGAGATAAGGAGTCTAAATAAAGATGTTTAACATTCAAGGTCGTTGTTGAGAATGTATATATCGTTTTAGGGCGGATTCTTCGTATGTTGGAACTGTATGAACAGTTCGGTCGGTGAACAATATTGGTCGGGTGAAGCTAATTTTTATACGGTTAGAATACTCGCGGTATTTAGATGAACTTTTCCTTCTGGTCAGGTGAATTTTGAGGTGGTCGGGTGAATAGTAATTGGTCAGGTGAAACTAATTTTTATACGGTTAGAATATTCGTGGTATTTCGATAAACTTTCCCTTTTGGTCTGGTGAATTTTGAGGTGGTCGGGTGAAGAAAAATGTGGTCAGGTAAATAGTAACTTGGTCGGATGATTTTTCTGATGTTTTTCTTGGATAGCCAGTTAAAAACCCTTCGAAACGGTAGGTATTAATAGTGAATCGGAGTTCTATAGAATTAGTTATGATTTTTCAAAGTTGGGACAGAATCTGCACTATTTTATCAGTCAGTTCTTTTGCTTTTAATCTGTTAATGGGAATCTAAGCTTGAAACCTTTAGAGGGAAAGCCTAATGAATGTTTTAGGATTGTAGTGTACCTTTTATTATTATAATTGATGTCCGTATATTTATTTTATGCCGAAAATATGTTCGTAATGATTATACACTGGTATGGTTATACTGCGTATGTTATGTATTGATTGTAACGATATGAGATTTCCTAATTTGATATATTGGACTTGTAATATTGATATTATTGATGTGTGTTCTTGTCATATAGTGCACTATATTTGTTGTGATGAGGTCCGGTAAAGGACAGTGGTCCGGTAAAGGACAAAAGTGTACGATGGACCGGTCAAGGACATCGGTGCAGTAAAGCACAGTGAGCACGGTAAAGTGCGAATATGAATTGTTTTGATGTGGCCTGTGTGGTATTATGTGTTAATGTGATGTGATGATATGAGTTGAAATGTTGTATGATTTATGATATTGTGATAGGGCGGTATGATGGATATGATTGTCTGTTTAGCGGTTTGTATTCTGATTTGTATTTTTGTGTACTGCATTAACATCTAATAACTTTCGCTACACATGTACACTTGTACACATGACATATAGTATTAGTAGTTCATTGTTGAGGATTGGTGAGGAGTGGTAGATCACCTACTGAGCTTTATGCTCACCCTTCCTGTTGATTTGTTTTCTCCAGGTGTTGACAGGAGCTAGTGATGGATTGCATTGCTCAGCGGAGTATTTATTTAATGTATGAATTGTGTTAAATGTTATTTTTATTAGATCGTAATCCCGGACAAGGGTCCGTGGATAGTTGTAAGAATTGATAGAATTTACGTAATAGTTTTTATAATATACTTATAATGATTGTTTGGCATTTGGACAAGTACTTTCATACCCTTGATGTATGTTTGTATATGGAATTTGGACAACACCCGCTTTGTATGTCCCTCATAGGTGCTTATCACCAACCCCTTGACCGTTCGGGTGCCGGCATGGGGAAGTCACGTGTTCGGTTTCGGTTCTTTGGAATCGGGGATGTGACAGCATTGATACGAAGTAAGCCCTCCAAACATTTTGTTCATACGGAGTAAGGAAGCGCTGACACAGAATAAGGATTCCAGTATCAAACTGATACAAAGTAAGCAATCACTGACACGGACTAAGGATCCGAGCTTCATTAACATGGAGTAAGGAACCTTACAACGGATTAAGAAGATGTTGCTTCACTTTATCAGCTTCACATTCAAGTCATCAGCTCGCTATGTCCCGATGTAAGAAAGACCAGTTGAATATCTAAGTCGTCTTACACATAAATCACACAGAGATGTGGACAGAGCCTTAAATGCATTTGGGATCACGTGAAGAAATTCAATGTTTAAAGTCCCAAGATTTTGAGCACCACATCCGCAGCAATTAAAGCAGAGACATTTTCTGAGAAGAATTCAATGCTACACGGTGCTCGGAAGATCTTATTCCAAGAATGTTTTCTAAGGGATATCTATATATATTAAGCTTTGTATATTTTTATATATGCACGTACATGTAGAAGAGCTCTTAAAGATAAAGTTGGCTAGTGTGTGAGTTACCTTAAAACAGAGTGCTAGAGAGTTTTAGTAGATCGAAAAGCTCATCTCAACTTAAGAATAAACATGCAATGTCTCAAATCAAATTATATAGGGTTTTATCCGCATCATCCAAATTCTGGGCATGATCCAACAATCTCCCCCAATTATGGATATGCCAAAACCCTTTGTAATCTGATTTGGTAAGTGAAGCAAAGAGATAACATCCAAAAATAAAGATAACTTCCATAATCCATTAAGTCAGCAACAAAGTACAATTCAGCCTTGATACATGAATTTTACATTAAGGTACATAAGGCTTGCTATACTTGAAGATCATTGTTGCTGCCTTCTCTCGAAGCTCCATTGTCTGCTCCAACGTGTATTCGTGGATGTTGTTCCAGTCTTCATCCACCCTTATGAAAGATTTGATGAAGAAATAAACAAAGGCTCCGCAGTTATCTCCATCGGGCTATTGAGCCACTTACTTCTTGCTCCGGATCGCCGCCTTTAACTTTTCGGTAGGAGCCAAAGGAGTTTGGCTCATTTCTTGATAAAGCGTGAATTGCTTTACTGCTTCTGTCAGTTGAAAACGAAGTGGCTCCAGTTGATCTTTTCTAACTCTTTTATGCTTTGACAGAATGAAAAAGACAATCAACATGAAGTGCGGCGTCTTGACCTGGTATGGAATAAGGACTGGGGAAAGATTTTTCCATGGCTAGTTGTCCTTAGCAGTTCCGTCGATGAAGGTCTGGATGTGGGCTATGTCTGCAAGATAACCCTCAGACCAACACGGCAATACTTCAGACAAGTGTCCATCCTTGTATAGAAACGGAAACAGCCTCATCTCCATCTTTATTGCCCGAAAGAAGTTGTCTATATCATCTGTTGTAAACACGCCCTTCTCAGAACGTAGAGTCTGAATATCTTCAGGGGAGAAGGGGTACATATCGGATAAACATCTTCGCTCGGCAGTGGATGCGGCATACTTAGCCATTTAATTAAAAACACTTCCATCCGCATCATGTGGATCACGATCCGCGTATGATGGGAGGAAGGTGATAGCCGCGGATGGAGAGGTCAAAAGAGGAGCTACACTAGAGGAGCCGGGCTAAGAGAAGCGGCAGTATTTGGGGATAGGTACCCCAGAAGCAGTGTAGATGCAGGCTGCTTACCAGGAGGAGCTGAGGAAGATGCAAAAGGATCAGATGACACTCTCTCTCTCTCCTATTTTAGCATATCGCCGAGGAGCGGTAGGAGGATGAGCCATCGTATGTGCCAAGTCCATGAATGAGGTTGACAAGGAATGCACAGACGAGGCAACAAGATCCATCTTCTGCTTGATGGAAGTGGAAGAGTCAGTTAGGGTGGAGAGGAGTTGGGCACTGAGAGCATCAACCTTAACGGTGATGGCGGCAATTTGGGAGCTCCGGGCTTGGGCGTGGCGGTCCAGCTGTGCAGAGATCACAATGTCGGAGTGAACCGTGCCAAACGAGTCGCTTCCAAGCGCAAACTCCGGCGCTTTGGAGGACTCCCCCGCATGAATAGGTGTAGGAGTGCGTTGGGTAGAGGAGTCAGCAGTTGGAAAGACGGGTTGGTCAGTAGCAGCAGAGGGGCCACTTGCAGCATCGGAGGCATCCGGGGCATCAGAACCGCTTTGACCAGAGAGGTCAACAACGGGGATGGCTGCGGCAGGAGAAGAGGGCCCGGCCTCGGCAGGGGAAGGAACCCGTGCATCATGGGCTGGTCCGGAGGTAATAGTAAACGGGACGTTAGGAATGGAGGCCGGCGTAAGGAAACTGTGGTCCAGGTTCCAGACGATCATTTCCTCCGGGGTTTTGGTATGGCGAGTGTAATACACCCGGAGGTCGTTGTCGGGGATGGTGGCTGTGCAGGCGAGGCTAAAACGGAACCATAGGTCTGTTATGGTGTCGGCGGGGAGATGGTCGAGGTAGTCTCGAGGTTGAGGAAGCGGGGGCAAGGGTGCTTCTGGAGTAGAGGTAGGGACATCAGCCATTGCCGCAGCAATAGCGGGAGAATCGGGTGCGGGGACATCAGCAGCAGAAGGTGCTGGAGTATCAGTCGGAGGATAACTTGGCTGAGATGGCCTCGCAACCTCGGATGGGTTGGCGCGAATGCTGTGTTGGGAGCCTCAGGAGATGGAAGGTGCAGCTACGGACTGGATCCGTGAGGACCGGTGGGCAGAGCTCACCTCGAAGGCAGAGTTGTTGGCTGGGTCACCAACCGAGCTACCCTATTGTTTTGGAGTAGGGAGGAGGCGGATAGCAGTATAGGTCCGGGGGGCTGTCAGATTCCCATAAGGCGTAAGATGGCGAAGGTAGAAGGCCTGGGGAAAGGGGATGATGTCATGTCTGTTGAAGTGGGACGGACGCAGGTGCCAAAAAACGATGCTAAGTATCCACCCAAAGGATTGAATCTTTGGGTTGTTCCCCAGCAGTCGGAACAAGAAAGTCCCCCAATCCATTGGGAGACCCTCAAAGACTCCGTACATGGCCCAAAGCTGGTCATACGGGACGGAGTCTAGGGCTGTTGTGCGAGCCAGAAGACACCGGTTCAGGATGGTCGCCATACATTGGTAGCGACCCTGGAAGGACTTCGCCTTGTATTCCTTCCTTTTGTAAGTGCAGCCCATGGAAGCTGCCATTTGCTTTGGGTCCGAGCGATGATGAGGACCGGAAAGAAGATGGAGAGTGATGCAAAGGACGTTTGGGGTGATGATGATGGATTCACCCCTAACGGTGGAACGGATGGAGTCGATGGTGCATCGGATGGTCCGGTAGAACTCAACAATATCGTCAATAAAGAGATTGACGGGATCAGAGACCAGGTTGAGGATGTTGCTTGCTTCCAGAAGAGGGTGAAGTTCCAAAAACCACGCCAGAGCATTGGAAACAACATTCCAATCGACCAGATGGCCGGGATTAACGCCGGAAAGAGAGGTCTTGGGTGCTATTGGAAATAAAAGTAGAGAAGGGAAAGGAAATTTAGGGTTTGAGAAGAGGAAGAGCAATATGAAATTGGAGAGTGAGAAATTGCTTTTGCGTGAAGGCTTAGGATTTATATAGCGGGTCAGTGGATGTCGACGGGTCTAGGGTTTAAGTGAAATGAACAGTGAACCGCCTAACAAAATGATGTCATTAGACTTGATAGTTGGTTCCCCCGAGTAAAGAGATGGCGCGGAGGCCGCATAACCAAGCATTTATGATAGCTGTGTGCCTTCTTCCGAAAAATGAAGTGAATAATTTCCCATCTCGAGACGTGCATTTAATGGACCATCATTATCGCTCCTCAAAAATACACGATTATGATAGCTGTGTGCCTTCTTCCGGAAAATGAAGTCAATAATTTCCCATCTCGAGACGTGCATTTAATGGACCATCATTATCGCTCCTCAAAAATACACGATGTAAGATAATACTTTGTTTATGGCAATTTGAGAGTTCCAAGAGTCAGGAGAAATTGAATCGACTTTCATCTGGGGTAAAGATAATCCATAGAAGAGTATCTGGATGAAAAATAGACCGAGTCCATAGAAACAGGTGCTGTAAGAGAAAAAATAGATTCTTTTGCTGTCTTGAAGTTGAAGAGAAAAGAAGTAACACAACACTTCAAATCCGAGACATCAGACAAGATATATATAGGTGAAAATGCAAAGAGAATTTGAACCTGTAGCTTCACAAATATAAACTAAAAGAATAGAAGACTTAACAGGTTGGGATTAGTACGGATATAAACAGATACGAAAAGTCAGCATAATCCGAACTAAAATAAACAGAACTTATGCATTAAAATGAAGCAAGACATACATACGAGTTAAGGATCATTTTTACTGAAATCAAAGCATATGTCAGATAAAAAACACATAAGTTCATATTGGTCAACATAGCGAAACCTTCATGCTGAATGAGTAGCTAAAATGAATTAAATTTATATGATTTGCCCAAATTAAGATTCATGAGTGAGAATGGATTAAAGAACACATGCCAGACACAATCAATTGTGTTGGATCAAGCCCAGAATTTGGATGATATAGATAAAACCTTATGTAATTTGATTTGAGAATTTGATTGTATTATCTTAAGTTATTGCAGAAAATATGATCTTAATCCGGACCTACACTCGTGAGAGCAAAGCTAAGGATAGCATACATAATCCTGATCCGAACAAGAGTGAGTGTCGTCAAAACACTTGGTAAATAACCAAGTCTCTCCTTCATACGGAATAAGGATCATTCATGCGGACTAAACACTTAATGCTATGGACTAAGGAAATTGCACCTAACACGTTAAATGGACCAAGTCAAATAGATGCGGAGTAAGAATCCTAGTCTACAAGTCACACAGAGTAAGACATAGTTATCGCGGAGTAAAAGACTAAATCTTCCACTCAAACGGACTAAGGAAAAGAAGACACGGAGTAAGAAATCCGAGTCTTCCATACATGTGGAGTAAGGAACGACTTGTGCGGAATAAGGACCTAAGTCTTTATTCGCACGGAGTAAAGAAACTAGATACAGAGTAAGGAATCCGAACTTGTTACTCATGCGGAGTAAGGATGTGCTGATACGAAGTAAGCCATCCGATCCTTTAACTCACACGGAGTAATGAACTCTTACGGAGTAAGAAAGCGCTAATGCGGAGTAAGCACTTTGACCTTCTCATTCTTACGGAGTAAGGAATCGCTGATAGGGAATAAGGATTCCTGTACTAAATTGATACGGAGTAAGCAATCACTGACACAGAGTAAGGATCCGAGCTTCATTAACACAGAGTAAGGAACCTTACACCGGATTAAGAAGACGCTGCTTCAACTTTTCTCCTCGCATTCAAAGTCACCAGCTTGCTGCTTCCCGATATAAGACAAACTCGTTGAGAACCTACAGCATTTTACACGCGGATCACCCGGATATGTGGACACAACTTTAACTGAACTTGGGAACTCACAAAGGCACTTATGCTTTGCAAACCCAAGACCTTGAGCTCCACATCCGCAGCATTCAAGGCAGAGAGAATTCTGAGGAACAATCAATGCTGCACATAGTCCGGAAGAACAAGTTCCAAGATTGTCTCTCAAGGATGGTTCTATATATATTGTAACATTTGTACATTCTAAAGTGTTGAATATGTTGACCGTTAGTGAGTTTGAAATAAGTGTGTATGTACTAGAGCTCATTGAGATTATAGACGCTAGTGTGTGAGTCATTTTGTAGACAGTGTAAGAGAGTCTTGCAGTAGATCTAAAGGCTTTACAAGCTTTAATCTGCTTCTATTTTATTGTACTTATCATTTGATAATAAAACAAAATACTTCCACTATCTGGTTATCTTTCGCATTGATTCTATCTCTTAACCAAATAAGTGCAGTGCCAAAGAGTAAGAAAAGAGTTTTCAATAAGATCCTATTCATCCCCCTCTAGGCTCCCAGGGACCAACAAGTGGTATCAGAGCGTGTTCTACCTACTCAACGTAGAGATTCCACTCTTTCTCCTTCTCAAAAATGGCCGAAGAAAGCAGCATGCTTTTCAACACTCACCTTAACTCTGGAGGTGCACAAGAGCCCCTCCCCAATAAAAGCAGTAGTAAAAATGTCGATCCACCTCAACCTGCTGCTGCCGCTGCTCCACAACCACGGAGTCCTGGTTTCACTCTGATCAAACCACCAAAATTCACACCTGAGCTTTTCTCCCAGTGGAAAGCTCGCATGAGAATGTTCATGGTATGTGTCATCACCCGTTTTTGATCAGGCTCGTAATGGCTTTTGTGAAAGGACTCCATGCTAGTTCATTTTGTTAATTCTGGAGTCATCCCTACACAAGGCTCGCACAAAACATTAAAGAGAAGAAAAACACAGAGTCGCCACCAAACAAATTAGAAGTATGATTGGGCACCTAAAAAAAGAAAGGTCTACGGTTCCAAAGAATTAGGTTCGGGAGTCGGTTACGTGTGGGGAAGGAAGAAAAACTCTTGCACCCCCACAACGCCCACAATTGGTACCTAGTCTTGATCTATGGGTGTTTGCTTGCATTATTCAAAAAGAAGTTATTTTTTTTATATTTTTTTATTTTCGAAAAAGGAGAGTTTTTAGGATCTAGGCCTTGAAACAACAAAAAAGATTTTACAGCAAATAAAAAAGAAATACATTCTAATTTTAGAAAAAGAATGTGGGATCTAGGCCCATGTGACAGTATTGCATTTCTTTTAGAAAACAAAAAGTGATTTTCTTTTTTAGAAAAGAAAACAAAAATCATTTGAATTCAAATATGAGAATACTACCACAACTGATATCGGCCCAGGCAGACTAGGATATGAGCATCTAGGACTCAACCCTCATGACCGCCCAGGCCTTATTTTAATTTTTTCTAGAAAATGTATTCTTTGCTTGTCCTTTTTAATTTTTGAAGAAAAAAGGAATTAGAGTTAAAAGAGAATCCGTTTCACTTCAAAACATTTGAGAAAAGAAGTTTTAACAGTTTAAATATAAAGAGATTAAAGAGAAGAACCTGGGTGGTCTTTTTGTGACCGAACTTGGAGATCTTCCTCCAAAAGTCTCCTTGAAAATAAAAGGTTAGAAAGAAAAATGCAGCTTCCCTTCCTTGCTTTAAGTCTTCAGTTTCCACGTTTCTAGAATGCTCCCTCCTTGGGTTGGAACGTTCCCCTTAGGCACTTGAAGATAAGTATCTTTCTCTGATTTTTCCTCTCAAAAACCCGCTTGGAAAGCTCTCTCCCAGAATAATTTCCTCTTTTGATACGTGATCCTTCCCTGATACTTGATAATCTTTTGATGTTCCCACTGGATGGCCTATTTATAGGTATTTTAGGGGAAGTATCCGTTGGTGCATTAATTGCACTCTTTATAATTTCCAAAGAGTCAATTACAGTGTCCCGAGGGCATAATTATGGCTTCCTATTTCCATGTTTTGAAAAAGAGAGTCTCGATGCCTAAAAATAAATAAATCACTTGGGATTATTTATTCTCTGCTGTATCTGGACGCCTTGGTGGGTAAGGACTGGATAAACCTCCAGGTATATTGGTGCCGTTGGGAATTAATAGCCATGCAATCCCCAGGGTCAACTTTGATTTCCGAAGGACTTTATTTAATTACGACATCTCCTCGTCCTTATACTCACAAATAGAGTCCCAAAACATTTGAATTTAATATTCGGAGATTCCTCAATTCCTACGCTTAAAAAGGGGGTTCCAAGACACTGATAGCATTTTAAAAAAAGATTTTTTTGGATTTTTCAGAGTCCCGATGCTTTGGAGTCACTTCTAGACCTGTAGAGGGGCTATTTGAATGGTTAGCCCGTATTCCTTACTCCGGATTTGACCAAGTTTGACCGCCGGATCTGGGCTTATTCCGGATCAGTGGGCTTAGCCCAGATTTGACCAAGTTTGACCACTGGATTTGGGCTTTTTCCGCATCAACAGGCTTAGCTCGGATTTGACCAAGTTTGACTGCCAGATTTGGGCTTGGCCCGGATCAACGGGCGTAGCCCAGATTTGACCAAGTTTGACCGCCGGATTTGGGCTTGGCCCGGATTTGACCAAGTTTGGCCACCAGATTTGGGTTTCCCCAAAAATTTCCGTGTGTGGGCTTGGCCGCCATGTGGCGCCTCTACTTGGGCTTCCTTAGGCCTCTCTTGTTCTCACTTGCTGTGTAAGAAGAGTATCTTTGTATATATAATGGGCAAAGGAGAAGCAAAACTGGCAATGTGGGACAAACATGCATATGAAGAATCAAAATTTGTGGAAAATTGACAAATTTTATGGGGCAACTTCAAAAATTCATAACTTTCTCCACATAGCTCGGATTGGGGCCAAATTGGTCTTGTTTTGCTCGAACTTCTGTTATCTATCTTCTGAAGGTGAAATAAATCCAAAAGGATCAGTCATTTAGGAGAAAAGTGAGAAATACCGCACCGAGGTACATAATAAAGTGAGCATTCAGCCCGTCCGATTCAAAAATTCATAGTTAATTGCACAGAACTCAGATTACCCTCAAACCAGTTGGAGATGATAGATAAAGATGTTATCTAACTAATTCAATTGAATTTATTCAGATCCAATAAGTATTGAGAAAGTTATTGGTAAAATAGTATGCTGTGCATTGGCTGTCTCCCCCAAATTTGTACAAGGTTTGGTTGCCAACTTTGAAAAATCATAATTGATTGAATACAGCCCGGAATATTCTCAAACCAATTGGAAATGATAGATAAAGATGTTGTCCAATCAACTTAATTGACTTTGTTGGATTATGACAAATATCGGGGAAGTTGTTAATAAAATAGCGGGCTGCACACCGGTTGTCCAATTCAACTTGGTACTTTTGTCATAATCATTTCATTTCTTCTTGGAATCAAGTGTGGTCAAGTACGTTGTCCTCCAAATGTCATCCTCTATCACTTGGAGCATATAAAGGTCTCCCAAAGTGGTCCTTAGTCTTGCGGTCTTTCGTTGAGTATGGTTGTGATCTAACCCGGTCAAAATGGGGTTCAACAGTATGCGATAATCATCTCATGTGTCCTTGTCTTCATGAGGAGATACCGATGACTATCAGAGAACATGGAGTTAGAAGGCTAAAGACTGATGCTGAACTTACCCATGATGAAAGAGCCTGGCAATGTGCTAGCGAAAAGGCTCTGGCATATGTCACATCGCCTTTGGACTCCGAAGCTTTCACGGACGTCTAGGGCTGCACAACAGCGAAAGCTATATGGGATAAGCTGACAATTCTCTATGAGGGGAGCCATTCCCAAATGCAGAACATCATCTATGCTCTCAGGCAGAACTTCGAGAGCTTCAATCACAAACCTGGCAAATCCCTCGAAAGCTTCTATTGGATATTCGGCAAGCTCATCCTTGAGCTAAAAACTGTCAATGAGCACTACTCTCAATCCTAGATCAATGACAAGTTTTTTCGCTCCTTGCCGGATCGCTACTACTCCAAGCAGCTCCAGATGTAAGCGGACAAGAACTGGCAGTATGTTCCCCTTGAAGAACTATACGGAGAGCTACGAACTCATGAGGTCAGGTTCAAATACTCTGCCTGGGATGAGAAAATAGCTCAGAAAGAAAAGAGGGTAGCTTTCAAAGCTACGGAATGCTTTAGCATACAACGGGATGATGATACGGAAGAGTCAGAGAACTCTGACTCGGACGTTGAAGAAGAAATAGCTCTTCTGGTCAAATCCTTTGAGCGATTCCTACAGAAAAGCAGAAAAGGATTCAGAAGAGGCTCCTCATCATCATCCAGAAAGAAGGAGCGATCGGAGTCAAGTTCCCAAGAATGCTACAACTGTGGGAAACCCGGTCACTGGGCCAAGGATTGTAAATCCAAATCTAAGACGGTCGAGAAGGGTAACAAGGTTACTCCCCGATGCTCCACCTCAGATAACAGCAAGAACAAGAGGAATGCGTTCGTCACAAAGTATGTCAGTGGCTCGGAAGAAGAAGAGGAATCCTCTGATGATGAGCCAACCCCGAAGCCGAATGTCTGCCTCATGGCAAATACTGAGGTACCTTCTATCTCTGAGCTCATGGGTAAATTAGAATCTCTTAATATTGAACGTGATCATGAAAAGAATGAGAAACTAATAATTACTCAAATGCACAAAGATATGGAAAGTCAGAATAAATGTTTTGAATTTACTGTTTCTAGACTTGAAAAAGACATAGCTGACTTCAGGGGTAAAGAAGCTTGGTAACATGACTTAAGAGCATAAAATCATTTGCTAAATACTAACCTAACTGGCCTAAAAGTTATTTTAAAAAGACTCGAGAATGAACTTGAAAAGGAAAAGGAAATAAATCATAAGTGGCTAAAATCCGAGGGAATAGCCTCTACATTTAGAACTGATACGGATGACATCCGAGTTAAACCTGACCTTAGCTCCGAATCATCAACCGCCACATAAGCTACTGAGTGTCCTTCGGATTTCATTCTGAAACTAACCAACCTATATCTTGTTAGTACATCTAAACCGTTGGATGGTTTCATTTCAGGTGGCACCATAGTCTATGATTATGGAAATGAGGCTGTTACTACTGTTCCCAAAGTAGTAGCACCCGTACTTAACGATGAAGGGAAGGCTGCTGTAGTTAAAGCCGATACTATAGCACCCAGAAAGAAAGGAAAGGCAAAGGCTGACGCATCTAGGGCCAAGAGCGTGTCACCCAAACGCAAAGGATTAGGCCATAGGGATCAGTGTAGAAAACTTGTAAAATCTAAGAAACCTGTATCCCCTGTTAGTCCTCCGGATCATAGTGTATGTTCCATCTGTAGAGAAATAGGGCATTATCACTATGAATGTTGGAGTTTATTTTATAACTGGCTTTGTAATCAAGTTCATATTAATAAAGATCAGTTCATCAAAAAGGGTTTTTTGAGCAAACCAAAATCTAAATCTCAAAGGAGTCTCTCCCAAGAAAACCCAAATAAAAGAAGCAACTAACACTAACAAAGTTAAGTCAACTTGGAAAGCTAAAGTTCCAAACAAAGTAAAATCTGAAATTATTGACACTGCTCTTATTTCTCCTAACCGCCTAAAACAAGTTTGCTGAGTGTCAGTAATTTATATGACAAAGGCTTTTCTATTTCTTTTATGTCCAACACCTGCACAGTTAGGGAAAACTTATCCGGAGATGTTAAGTTATTCGGATTAAGAGATGGGGACATATACTCAGTGATCCTAAGAAATAATTCTTTTGACGTTGTATGCTTCCTCACTAAAGCATCAGATGAAGAAAGTTGGCTATGGCACAAGCGTTGCGCACATTTAAATTTTAAGACTTTGTCTAAATTAGCGTTGCTTGACTTAGTAAATGGTTTGCCCAAACATAAATACTCCAGAGACTCTCTCTGTCGAGAATGCCAAGTTGGCAAGCAGACCAAGCACATCTTTAAGAGCAAATCAGTTAATTTAATAACTGCTCCACTATAACTTCTTCACATGGACCTCTGTGGTCCCATTTCTATTGCTTCTCTTGCCGGTGCAAGATATACCCTTGTGGTTATCGATGAATTCACCAGGTATACATGGGTAATGTTCCTGAAATCAAAGGATCAAACCTTTGAACATCTTGTAGATCTCTTTAACTGGATAAGAAATTCACAAGGACTGAGCATTAAATGCATCAGGAGTGATCATGGTATAGAGTTTGACTTTTCCGATATGAGATCCTATTGTTATGAATAGGGCATTCAACATGACTTTTCTGCGCCCAGGACTCCACAGTAAAATGGAGTTGTTGAGTGTAAGAATCACACGTTAGTCGAAGCTGGTAGATTAATGTTAGCAGGGGCAAAGCTTCCTCTCAGTCTATAAGCTGAAGCTATGTCCACTGCATGCTATATTCAGAACAGAACTCTTATCAATAAGGTTACCATGAAAACACCTATGAAATGTGGAGAGGCAGGAAGCCGTCAATCTCTCATTTCAAAGCTTTTGGGTGTGCTTGCTACATGTTAAACAACGGTAAAGAGGCCTAGAGTAAATTTGAGCCAAAATCCGATGATGAGACGTTTGTCGGATATTGTCTACACAGCAAGGCTTATCGTATTTTCAACAGAAAATGTCTAACAGTTGAAGAATTTATCCATGTTGATTTTGATGAATCTAACCTTGACTGGTCAAGTGTAGGATCTTCAAATCCAATTGTATAAGATCACACAGACTCAATTGACTATTCTCGGTTCAATTATGTTCCTGCTGTAACTCCTGATGAATCATCTAGTACCAGTGAAGCAAGAAGAAATGCTACTGATGATGCTCCAGAAGACTCGGACTCAGGACTTCCACTTAACTCTGAACAAATTGTTACGGACATCCATAACTCCAGAGCACCTTCAAGTCCGTCCGGACCAGTTCATACTGAACCTCCAAGTTCTTCCGGAATTGTTCATCATACGGACACAATTGGCCCGGAAGAAGCTCAACCAGCCGATATGTAAGATCCACCCAATCTGGTAGAGCCTCAAATCATTAACTACTCACCACCACTTGCGCAGAACTACAGGTGGACTAGGAACCACCCATCAGATCAAGTGATTGGTGATCCTACTGTTGGAGTATGAACGAGGGCAGCCACTTCCAATATATGTCTCTACTCGTGTTTTCTATCACATATAGAGCCAAAGGTGGTGGATGAAGCCCTTCAGGATTCAAACTGGATAGATATTATGCAAGAAGAGCTTAATCAGTTCAAGAGGAATGATGTGTGGACTTTAGTAGCAAGGCCAAGGTCGCAACAAGTCATTGGAGTTAAATGAGTGTTCCGGAACAAATTAGATACTGATGGAATAGTAATCTGGAACAAAGCACGACTGGTAGTCAAAGGATATCGTCAAGAAGAAGGCATTGATTATGATGAAACCTTTGCTCCAGTAGCTAGACTTGAGGCAATCCGAATGTTCCTGGCGTATGCTTCATATGAAAACTTCATAGTTTATCAAATGGACGTCAAGAGCGCCTTTCTTAATGGAGATCTTCAAGAGGAGGTTTATGTTGAACAACCTCCGGGATTCGTTGAACACAAGGCTAAACATAAGGTATATAAACTTCGGAAAGCCTTGTACGGATTGAAGCAAGCTCCAAGAGCCTGGTATGACACACTATCAGAATTCTTGCTCGAACGTAATTTCAGAAAAGGGAAGATAGACACCACACTATTTCTACGGAAAGAGAAAGATCATTCTCTGATCGTACAAATCTACATGGATGACATCATTTTCGGATTATCAAATCCGAAGCTTTGTGAAGAGTTTGCAAAATTAATGACTGCAAATTTGAAATGAGTATGATGGGAGAATTAACGTACTTCCTTAGAATAGAGGTTAAACAAATGAAGGATGGAATCTTCATCAACCAAGCCAAGTACACACGGGACTTAATCAAGCAGTTCAGTATGCAAAACTCATCTTCTGTGAAGACTCCCATGCCAGTTAGTGCAAAGTTAGATCCTGATACTAACAGAAAATTAGTAAATGTGACTGAATACAGAGGTATGATTGGGTCATTGCTGTACCTTACAGCAAGTCGCCCGGACATAATATTTGCAACTTGCATTTGTGCAAGATATCAGGAAGATCCCAAAGAGTCACGCATGCTTCATGTAAAACGGATATTGCGGTATCTTAAAGGGATAGTGAATTTGGGACTCTGGTATCCAAAGGAGTCCAACTTCTCTTTATCTGGATATTCAGATGCTGATTTTTCCGGGTGTCGCATCGACAGAAAGAGCACAAGTGGTACTTGTCAGTTTCTTGGAAATAGATTGATTTCATGGTTCGGCAAGAAGCAGAATTCCATATCAACCTCTACTACTGAGGTGAAATATATAGCTGTTGGGAGTTGCTGCACACATGTAATGACCCGTGTTTTGGAATGTGAGGAGTTAGTCACAGTTTTGCCTTTTTGGGTGGAAATTGTTAGGTTTTTGGGAGTTTTATTTCAACACACTTTGGCTAAATCATCTTGCATGTTGATGAGCAAGCAAGAGGCAAAGTTTGAGCCCAATAGGGAGTGCCCGTGAGAATGCCCGTGAGAATGGCTTTTCACATGCAGTGATATTTTTGCATGGCAGCCTTCCTGATGTTGTTCTAAGGCTTGTGGCAAAATTCTAGGACATTTGGAGGTGCCCGTGAGAAGGGCCTTTCTCACGTGCAGCCTCCATTACCCTTGTTTTGTTGTTTTGATACTTTTTTGCTAAAGGACCATGGTGAAATTATGAGTGTTTTGTCCTGTGTGGTTGCAAAAAGGTTGTAGTCTGTCATCAAAACTACGTCGTTTTGATGCTAGGATTCATTTAATCAAAACAACGTCATTTTGGGGTGTGGAGGTATCTATATGAAGAGGTGAAGGCTCCTTATTTTAGGTTTAGGGTTCTCTTCTTCAGCCGCTGCAGCCGTCATAGAGAGAGAGAGAGAGAGAGAGAGAGAGAGAGAGAGAGAGAGAGAGGGAAGAAGAGCTTCTGGTCGTGGTTGTTGCGGTGGTGTTTCTGTGGGCGGACAGCATTTGGTGTGGATGCTAAGGCGTGAAGGAATCTGTTAAGGAAGGGGTTCTGTCTTTCCTGGTCTGTCCCGGGGTTAGGCCTTGTGTAGATGATTTGCAGAGTTTCTATTGTTGTTGCTATAATATTTATATGTAAATTCATATAGGTGTGACCTCCTATATGAATGTTGGCCTTCAATGGCGTCTTGGTGTGATTTTGACGTTGGGTGGTCAGTGCATGTTAAATGTTCGATAAAATGCCTATGTGAATATGCCTGTGTGAATATGCCTAGTACGTGTTTGATAATATGCCTGTGTGGCTGGGTTTGTGAGCTTGTGAATGTATACATGCTAAGTGTTTGATGTTATGCCTGTGTGACTATACATATTAAGTGTTTGATGTTATGCCTGTATGGCCATGTGTGTTGCGTGTTTGCTTGTACACCCGGTGGCTTTGGAAACCCGGGCCTGTTTTATGGAACCCGGTGGCTGTGGAAGCCCAGGACTGTTTATGTTAGCCTGTGAGACTATGGAAACTATTTGCCTGAGAGGCGGTTAAATCATTTGCCTGAGAGGCGGTTAAATCGTTGGCCTGAAGAGTCAGTTAAATCACTTGCTTGGCTGTGGAGCCTATGTGGCTGGGGCTGAGGTTACGCCCGTTTGTGTTGTATGTTTCCGTGCTATTTGTTCCTACCACGTCATTGCACTAGTACACGTCCTCATGTAGTGGTTAGGTACATGGGATGGGTTGGGGAGACTTGATCCTTACTGAGCTGTGGTTGCTCACCCCTCCTACTGTGTTTGTTTTCCTTATAGGGACCTACAAGCATTAGGTGGAAACACCAAGGTGGAAGACTTTCTGCCTTGTGGCTTTGCTCCTTTTGTTATTTGAGTGTTTTGTCAAATGTTATGTTGAGAGACTATTGTAACTCCAAATGGAAATGATGTAATGGATTTTGGAATTTTGTAATGGATTTTGGAATTTAATAAAGTGGTATGCCTTTTGGTTATTTGTTGTGGATTATTGTGAATGTGTTTGTTGTCCTGCTTGGATGTCGGATTCTGTACATCTACCCCTTGCCCACCGGGTGGGTAAAGGGGAGTCACGAACCGTTTTCCTCGGGTTGGAAATCCGGGGCGTGACAATATGGTATCAGGGCATGGTCTAGTTGGCCTAGGGTAGTGGGCGGATCTAGTTGTCTTGAGTCCTTTGGAGGAGCCTAGAGGGACGTGCCTGATCAACACGGTCCTCTTTGAGCCTCTAAGGTGTACTTGGGGTAGTCCAGTGCTGTGGTAGGATTTGCATGCATTGGCATTAGGGCACTAGTTGCATTTGTTGTTTATGTGTAATTGCATGATAAATGGTTTGAACGTGATAAAGTTTTAATTGTGCAACTCTGAAATTTTGTGATGATTTGAGCATGAAAGCATGGAAAAGAATTTGTGGTATTGAAACTGTGTGCTTGTGAACTTGAAACTTATGAAATGTGAACTGAAAATAAATAAATAAATAAATAAAATAAAACAAACTAAATTGTGATAATACTGTTGATATTCTGAGAATGACTAGGTGAGATATGTGAATGCTTAAGTGTGTGCCTTTGTATGGTATTATGTGGAATAAGCGATGTGGTGTTCGAAACGGTGAGATATTCACTTGAGTATAAATGATATGTTCAATGTGAAAGTGTGAACTTGTATAGTATGTGAAATGTGAATATGTGAATCTGTGCGGTGATAATGTGTGTTTTGAGATTAGTTATAACTCAAAAACGCCTAGTCGGTAATGGTATTGGGATCATTTAGTGTTAACCTAGAGCGCGACCTCCTCATGTACCCAACCTCTGAAAAACTATGACCCGTACGACAGAAGAGCCCGCCACCCAGGCTGGCAAGTGGGAGAGCTGCAGGCTGTAAGTACTGATTTAAATATGGCAGAGGTTGGCATTTTAGACCTGATTATGCCGGAATTAAGGGATGAAGATTTGATAACTAATTAAGAGCGTGGCACGCCGAGAGCTGTCAACCCACATCATTTGGGGGAGCTTGGATGGAGATCAACTGAAGCATTATTGTCCTAATCAGCAAAAAGGACCAAAGAGGCGAAGGGGGCAATCGGAGGAAGGCCACAAGTGTCGAGACGGGGGTCAACCCTCAACAAATCCATGTGAGACCAGTTTCCCAAAGGGTTGTTCTTGCTGTGGACAACCGGGACATTGGAAAAGAGGGTGTAGCAGGAAGCAGTACTAGTGTTGCATCTGTGAAAAAAAAAAAATAGGACATCTCCGGATAGTCTGTTTTGGTAAAGCAAGGCATGGTGCTAGAGGACTAGCGCAGCAAGCAAGGCATGGGGCCGAGTGTCATCACTGGTTTTCGTCCGGGCCCTTTTGGGGTGAGCTCAAACTAAACTAATGGTGAGAAATTTTAGAGTCGCCACCAACTATTTTTGGGGTACAGTTGGATACCCTCTACTTTGAGTAGTTTTAAGTGTATGGTCTGCGTTATCAGAGATGGGTTCGGGAGTTGGTTACGTGTAGGGAAGGATTAGCACCCCTACAGCGCCCTTTCGGTATCTAATTTAGGAGGAGGAGGTTTTATTTTATTTATACTGCCATGACTGGGCTAAGTTAAAAAGTTTGTGATTTTTATTTGGCTAAGTTATTTATTAAAGTCAAGGTTAAAATGGATTTATCCTAAATTTCTAAAGGGAATCCTAAAGGTTTTGGATTTTTGAAGGGGATAATGAGATCCTAGGGATTAGTTTGTTTTTTGGTTTTGCTCTTGAAACTTGAAAATCCTAAAAAATATTTGTTTATTTTTCCCCCTTTTTTGGTTTGGGTTAGAACATGCATTTTGTGTTTGTTTTTCTATAATTTTTTTTAATTACCTTTTTACCCCCACCAAAAATGCAAAAATGGATAACCTTCCAGGGATTGTTCGGGGAGATCCTTATTCGCCTACATAGGCATTTTGAAGAGTTTCGCATGATCACTTTTGCGGGCAGTTTGACCAGGGGCATTGACCGTCTTTTGGCAAGTTTTACTTTTTCCAACTAAAGTTGTTTTGGCCATAACTTCTTCATTTTAAGTCCGATTTGAGCTCGGTCAAGTGCGTTGGTCTCCAATTTTCATCCTCCATCACCTGGTGTTGTTCTTGGGGCGCTTCAAAGACTTGTAGCAAAAGTCATTAATTTTGAACTCCCCCATCCGTGTCGATTGTATCCATCTTGTGCAGATTGGGGTAGACCATTCCTTGGAAGTATGGGATCATTGTGGACCTATTCAACAAGGTATATGGCATAGGCAGAAAGGTATATCAAATGGGGTTAGTATGTCCAACCCGGACAAAATAGGGTCCTATAGCTGCCCCTCTTTGTGCACTGTTTGTATACAAACAGCGTACAAAGATAAAAGGGAGTCATTTTGGACGGGTTGGAGCACTTACCTGACTTACCTAGAGGAAGAAGTGCGACGGTTGGGCTTGTCCCCGAGAGGGAAAAGGGGCTTCACAGGCCGGTGTGCTTGGATAATACCTTGATGAGGCATCTAAGGCCGCTTGATACCGGAGATTGAAAGCCTATAACAATGACAGGCTTGAACTGAAAAAGAGAAAAGGCCCACAACAATGATGGGCGTGAACTAAAAGTTGAAAGGCCCACAGCAACGATAGGCTCGAATTGAAAAATGGAAAAAGGCCCACAACAATGATGGGCTTGAATTAAAAACTAAAAGGCCCATAGCAACGATAGGCTCGAATTGAAAAATGGAAAAAGGCCCACAACAATGATGGGCTTGAATTGAAAACTGAAAGGCCCACAGCAACGATAGGCTCGAATTAAAAATGGAAAAAGGCCCACAACAATGATGGGCTTGAATTGAAAACTGAAAGGCCCACAGGAACGATAGGCTCGAATTAAAAATGGAAAAAGGCCCACAACAATGATGGGCGTGAATTAAAAACTGAAAGGCCCACAGCAACGATAGGCTCGAACTGAAAAATGGAAAAAGGCCCACAACAATGATGGGCTTGAATTGAAAACTGAAAGGCCCACAACAACGATGGGCTTGAATTGAAAACCGAAAGGCCCACAGCAACGATATACTCGAATTGAAAAATGGAAAACGGCCCACAACAATGATGGTCTTGAATTGAAAACTGAAAGGCCCACAGCAACGATAGGCTCGAATTAAAAATGGAAAAAGGCCCACAACAACGATGGGCTTGAATTGAAAATGGATAGCCCATAGCAACGATGGGCTTGAACTGAAAATGGATAGCCCACAGCAACGATAGGCTTAAAATGAAAATGGGAAAGCCCATAGCAACGATAGGCTTAAAGTAAAAATGGAAAAGCCCACAGCAACGATAGGCTTAAACGGAAAAATGAAAGGCCCACTGCAACGATAGGCTTGAATTGAAAATGGAAAGCCCACAGCAACGATAGGCTTAAAGTGAAAATGGGAAAATGAAAGGCCCACTGCAACGATAGGCTCGAATCGAAAATGGAAAGCCCACAGCAACGATAGGCTTAAATTGCAAATGGATAGCCCATAGCAACGATAGGCTTGAATTGAAAATGGAAAGCCCACAGCAACGATAGGCTTGAATTGAAAATGGATAGCCCACAGCAACGATAGGCTTGAATTGAAAAATGGTAGCCCACAGCAATGATAGGCTTGAATTGAAAATAAATAGCCCACAGCAACGATAGGCTTGAATTGGGAAGACTTGTTGGAGACATCAAATGGTATTTGGGGAAATGCTTTAAGGAATTGATGAGTTTGGGAAGTAACCCAATTTAAGCTCCCTCTACGAGTTCACTCAAGGAGATCGCTCTACGAGGTGACCCAAAATGGGAAAAGGTTGTCGAGTGCCAAAAGGATGCGTTTAGACTTTGGGGCAATTGCAAGGAAAGAGTTGTACAGTTGAACGAAGAAAGCTAGGACAGCTTGAAGAGAAGTTTGCTGAATATGAGCTCCTAGGATCTCCAGAGGTAGCAACATTCCTGCAATTACAGAGTATGTTGAATGTATGCCAATGATGCATGGAATGCAATGTGTTGTATGCGGGGATGCATAAACCTCAACTTGTGGTGAAATACGATGCAATGTGATGCCGTGCGATGTATGCATTGAATGCCACGTGATGTATCACTGAGGGTTTGGCCGTTGTTGGAGTGGTTGGCTAACATTCAACCTGTTGGGGAACAACGTTCTCTTTGGATGGGAAGTCCGTCCTGTCTTTGTTGGGGAACTCCCTGTTGTGCATGAAGGGTATGTTAAATTTCGCTTCGCCATATTGAGGAGATTGATTTGATGGCTTCTCTGGGGATAGTGATATCCCGTGGAGATATGAGTACTCCGAATTGGGGGCTTTAAGTTGTTTGGGGATTTTGAGCTTGGCCCTACTCATAAGGCAATACTGGAAGAGCTTACTGGGGATTTAAGATGTTCTACTCAAATGTGAAATGAAAACGATGTAACATGATTAAAGAGATAAAAAGATTTTTGCTGGTTTAATTCCACAAAACATATTTATATCATAAAAAGTGTCCTATTGTCATAATCTGATAAATAGAATCGCAAGTCTTTAAAAGCATAATGTACAAATTTGATTCGAGTGTGCCGCAGGTTTGACCAAGTCTTCCACTGTTTGCAGTCGCTGTTTTTGGATGATGTTGTCTCTACTGCTTGCAACAGACCTTATTTGTTGTGGTCCTGATCCTTTCAGTTTCTGACTGAACCGATTTCACCCTTCAAGATTTATTGTTGGCTTTGTATTTTACCCTTGGTGCCCTTTTGGGTTTTCACCAAGTCTGCTCATTACAGGAATGAGAATCTTGTTGGGAGACATGAGAGTTAAGCATAAAACTTTTTGACGGCGTCACTATTCACTGGATTAGGAAGCTCATCTCCGTCCATTTTGGCAAGGATCAATGTGCCTCCCGAGAATGCTTTTTTCACAACATATGGGCCTTCATAATTGGGAGTCCACTTTCCTCGATGGTCATGCTGGATTGGCAAGATCTTCTTGAGGACAAGATCACCCTCTTGAAAGCTTCTGGGCTTCACCTTTTTATTGTAATTATTCATCATTCTCTGTTGATACAGCTGTCCTCTGCAAACTACTGCCAGGCGCTTGCCCTCGATTAAATTCAACTGCTCATAATGACTTTGGATCCATTCTGCTTCTTCGAGCTGAGTGTCCTTAAGTACTCGGAGGGAAGGTATCTCCACTTCGACCGGTAGAACTGCTTCCATGCCATAGACCAAAGAAAATGGAGTTTCCCAAGTCGATGTACGCACTGAGGTATGATAGGCGTGCAAAGCATAAGGTAGCTTCTCGTGCCAGTCTTTGTACGTTTCGGTCATCTTTCTGATAATGTTCTTGATGTTCTTGTTGGCTGCCTCGACTGCTCCATTCATCTTTGGGCGATAGGGGGTCGAGTTACGGTGTTGAATTTTGTATGTTTGACACAACCTCCCTATCATCCGGCTGTTCAAATTGGCAGCATTGTCAGTTATGATCTGTTTGGGAAGCCCATATCTGCATATGATGTTGTTCCGCATAAATCGAAGTACCACAGCCTGTGTGACATTAGCATATGATGCTGCTTCTACCCATTTGGTGAAGTAATCAATGGCTACCAAAATGAAACGATGACTATTAAAAGCTTTTGGAGATATTGGTCCAATAACATCAATGCCCCAAAGCGAGAACGGCCACGGGGAAACCATCACGTGTAGTTTGGACGGCGGTACTTGAATCTTGTCACCATAGATTTGACACTTGAGGTATTTGCGCACATTTTCAATGCAATCTTTTTCCATGGTAACCCAATAGTAGCCCATTCGCATGATTTGTCTTGTTAATGCATGTCAGTTCGCATGTGAACCGCATTCCCCTTCGTGCACTTCTTTCATTATCTGTATTGACTCTTCTTTTGCCACACACCGCAGTAATACCATATCATGGTTTCTCTTATACAGAATTGAGCCATCAATATAATAGTTGGACGCTGACCTTCGGATATTTCTCTTATCAGATTCAGTGGCCTCTGCTGGGTATTGTTGCTTAAGCAAATATTGTTTGACGTCCTCAAACCAAGGTTTTTCTTCAGTATGTCCTTCAATGGCCATGCAATGTGCAGGAGCATCTTGTATACGGATATCGAAAGACTGAACTTCCAACTTTGTGTCTAGTCGGAGGAGAGAGGCTAGAGTTGCCAGCGCGTCAGGGAGCTGGTTGCATTCCCTGGGCATATGCTTAAATGTGATGTCTTCGAATTGCTCGGCTAACTCTGCAACGTGCTTCCGATATGGGATTAATTTGTGGTTTCGAGTCTCCCATTCACCCCTTACTTGAAAAATGATGAGTGCCGAATCGCCGAACACTCGTAATTTTTTGATTCCTTTGTGAATGGCTTCTTGAAGTCCCATCACACAAGCCTCATACTCGCCACATTGTTTGTACAAGGGAAGGTTAGCTTCGCCGCCATGGGGAAATGTTCGCCTTTTGGGGATATCAGGATGGCCCCAACACCGTGACCTAAGAGACTAGAGGCTCCATCGAACCACATCGTCCATATGTCTGATACTTCGGCCGAAATGATGTTAATGTGCTCATCTGGGAAACCAATAGTCATGGGCTCAAAGTCTTCCAGCGCTCTATCTGCCAGATAGTCGGCTATCGCACTTCCTTTTATGGCTTTTTGAGGTACGTAGATAATATCGTACTCCGATAGGATCAACTGCCATTTGGCGATTCTTCCAGAAATGGATGGTTTTTCCAAGAGATATTTGAGCGGATCATGCCTTGAAATCAGCCATGTAGTATGATAAAGAGTGTATTGCCTCAATCTTCTCGTTATCCGGACAAGAGCACAGCACGTCTTCTCCAAGGGTGTGTAGTTTTCTTCATTGATGGTGAACTTCTTGCTGAGGTAATAAATGGCCTGCTCCTTCTTGCCTGTAGAATCATGTTGCCCCAAGACACAACCCATCGCTGACTCCTGAACGGTCAAGTATAAGATCAGAGGTCTATCCGGTACTGGTGGGACCAAAATGGGTGGATTCGACAGATATTGTTTGATCTTGTCAAAAGCTTCTTGACATTTGTCATTCCAAATTTCTGGGTTGTTCTTTCGTAAAGTCTTGAAAACGGGTTCATATGTGGCTGTCAGTTGGGAAATAAATCGGGCAATATAATTCAGTCACCCTAGGAATCCTCTAACCTCCTTGATGGTCCGTGGTGGCGGCATCTCTTGGATAGCTCGAACTTTATCTGGATCGATTTCCACTCCTTTTTGGCTCACAATGAAACCCAACAGTTTTCTCGACATGGCTCCGAAAGTGCACTTTTCGGGGTTCAATTTCAGTTGATATTTCCGTAGCCTGTTGAAGAGCTTACGGAGTACTTCGATATGATCTTCAGTGCTTCGAGATTTGGCTATCATGTCGTCCACATATACCTCGACTTCTTTATGCATCATGTCGTCGAATAAGGTCACCATGGCTCGTTGATAGGTTGCCCCTGCGTTCCTCAGGCCAAAAGGCATCACATTATAGCAAAAGGTGCCCCAAAGTGTCGTGAATGTGGTCCTCTCTTTGTGTTCGGGGGCCATACGAATTTGATTATAGCCCGAGAAACCATCCATGAAGGAGAATAGGGCATGTTTTGCTGTATTATCCACTAAGGTATCAATATGAGGAAGCGGAAAGTTGTCTTTCGGACTGGCCCAATTCAGATCTCTATAGTCGACACACATGCGTACTTTGCCTCCTTTCTTTGGTACTGGTACAACATTAGCGACCCATTCTGGATAGTGGGAGACACTTAGGAAGCCCGCATCCCATTGCTTTTTAACTTCTTCTTTAATCTTTAGTATCATCTCTGGCCTCATTCTTCGCAATTTCTGCTGTACTGGCTTGCACTCTGGCTTCACGGGTATGTGATGTTGCACTATATCTGTGTCTAACCCGGGCATATCTTGGTATGACCATGCAAAAATGTCGATGTAGCTTCTTAACAGCTCGATTAACTTTCTCTTGATATCGGTAGCTATCAAAGACCCCACCCTCAATTCTTTTGGTTCGGCTGTTGTCCCCAAATTCACTGTTTCTACTAGGTCTTCACTTGGGACGGATAAATGGTCTTCCCTTGCCAATAGGCGTATAATCTCCCCTGGTAGCTCAGGTGTCTCTTCTATCTCATTCTCATCAGCTTCAAACACGGGCTGCTCCCAGTTTGGACTTTGGTCAAACCTTTGGCATCTCATTTCGCTTTCGCATACTATATTTTCATTGACATTGTGATACCTGTTTATAAGAGAATGACAAGTTGGTAACCAAATATGATATGCATATGTGATGAATGGAATGCACCATGAAAGATTTGAAAAACACATTTTATTGGAGGGTTTAAGGAAAAACAAATGTTCACAGCTTCAAAGTACATTAAAATAGAATACATCAGATCCCAGTGACCCATAAGCATTACATTATGGGGAGGTCCAGGCTGGTCCAATTGTTCAAAGGCTGGTTGGGATCCTCTCGCACTAACTGAACCATCTCGCTTGGTGCATGCTCATTTATGTCCAGTACGGCTACAGTCCCCGTCTTGGGCTCAGGTTGGCTCTTGTGGATAAACCCTCCACTTCGGAATGTAACATTCAAAGGGGGAAAGCTTCTCCTTTCTTCTTGTACTGGCCTTTTCTGCAATCTTGCCATTCTGACTTCCCTCTTCTTGATAGCTTCCCTCTGTCTGTTAGCTTTTGTAGGGACGTAGCCTAGCCCAAACTTTTTGATATTTTCTCGGATGGTCAGGGGTTTCTGAATCCCTTGAGCTGTCAGGCCTAATCCTTGCCCCGGTTTGTACCCCTATTTGATCATAGTGGCTGCAACCATTTTTGCTGCCTTCGAGAGACGATGGTCTGGGGCTGAAGCGACGTTCACCATCTCAAAAGCCCGATAGGAGCATTCTGGCACATCTTCGTTGCTTTCAACATAAGGGACTGATGCCGGTTTGGTGACGAGGAAACTTGTCTCTCCAAGAGATGCAGATGAGCTGGTCCCCCATTACAAACTTCATCTTTTGGTGGAGACCGGATTGCACCGCCCCGCCATGTGGATCCAGGGTCTTCCCCAAGAAACATTGTAATATGGAGTGATGTCCATTACCTGAAATTCCACCGTAAAAGTAGTTGGCCCAATCATGAGTGGAACATCCAGAGTTCCCACCACGTCACGCTTTCCTCCATCAAATGCCCGTACCTTCATCGTACAGGGACGCATATAGGACGTGTCAATTGGAAGCTACTGCAGTATATGCAAGGGCATAATGTTCAAGGCCGAGCCATTGTCAATAAGTACACGGGCTATGGTGTGCTCCTTGCATTTGACCGTGATGTGCAAAGCTTTTATATGTCCTTTCCCTTCCTGGGGTAGCTCGTCATCTCCAAAGCTAATGACGTTATTCAGGATGAGGTTACTGGTGAGTCCATCCACATTCGCGACTGAGATGGTTGGAGGAACGTAGGCTTGGCTTAGAACCTTCAGCAGTGTTTCCCGGTGAGGTTGGGAATCCATCATTAATGAGAGCAAGGAGATGCTAGCCGGTTGCCGACTTAATTGATCCACAATATTATACTCGCTCTGCTTCACGAGTTTCAGAAATTCTGTGGTTTCTTCTTCAGTGATCGGTGTTCCCTTCTTTGTTGCTTCCAGTGTAGGCTCAATGTCTTGTTCTACAGTTTTTTCTTTCCTTGCTTTGTCAACTATCTCAGGGGCGTAAGCCCGACCACTCCTGGTCTTCTTTTCTGCTATAGCGGCTCCCTGAACTACCTCACAGTTATAGTTCCACGGGACTGCATTATCCGTCTTGTAGGGGAAAGGGGCAGGCACCTGTATGGTGAGAGGTGTGATTCCATGAGGCAGTAGCGGGATTTCTGGAGTCTTGACATTCAAGACAAGGGGGGTTGGCACCCATGACGGTGTGTATGACACATCTCTTTGAATCATGTGGCTTTGACTGCCTATCTCTTCTGTGGAGAATTCGATCATCCTTTGATCCATGAGTTTTTGCACCACCTCAGAAAACTCAGTACATTCTGTGATGTCATGTCCCCGTGACATCTCGTGATAAGGGCATTGCTTTTCCCTATCTGTTCCTTTCCCTGCCTTTGGCGCGTCTTTAGCCAGTATATATCCATGCTCCTGTAATGAGTAAACAAATATATTTTCTCCATTTGTACTTGAGAGAACCTTTCCCGTCGCCCTTCCTTCTCGATACTAGCAACATTGTCGGAGTGTTCTGGGAGAGGATTGTTGTTCACATTTGGTGTCCCAGCCAGTGCGGAAAAATCCAGCCACTTTGCATCCTTTAATGCCTGAACCTTCCTTTTGAACGTTATATAGTTTTCGATATCATGTCCAGTTCCACCTGCATGATATTTACACCTGGCATCCGGCTTGTACCAGGCCGGGGGAGGAGTCTTTATTTCTCCCAAGGGTATAGGGGTTACCATCCTTGCCTCTAAAAGCTTGGGGTATAGTTCGGCATATGTCATTGGGATCGGGTCAAACTCTTGTCATGGTCGACGAGAAGCCTGATTCGCTCCTGCTTGCTGGGTCGGGGCCCTTGGTTGCCCCTGTCCTTGGAATGCTACTCCTGGTCCTTCCTGAGTTGCTGACCTTGATTGCTCTGGGTATGGCGCTCTTGGTTGAAATGAGTTAGGTACCATTGAGTATGGAAATGGGACGCCTCCTTGCGGCAGGTATGGCATGAATTGGGGAGATGGAGCAGGTGCAGCATAAGCAGCTATCGGTGACCCTCTGTAGCACACTGGCACTTGGTAGAACGTTGGTTGTATTGACTGGTGTGATGGGTATACCAAGTTGGTTTCATTTTCCTTCTTTTTCGCTGGTGGTTGAAACCGCTTTGATGCCTCAGCTGCATCACCCTTTAGCTTTCCTCCTTTAATTCCACTCTCCACACGTTCACCGGATGAAACCAAGTCTGCAAAGCTGTTGGAGACGTTACCTATCAACTTCTCGTAGTATATGCCTTTAGTGTGTTAATAAAAAGAGTGGTGAGTTCTCTTTCGGTAAGAGGAGGTTGGACCTCCACAACGGCCTCTCTCCATCTTCGTGCATAATCTTTGAAATTCTCCTCGGATCCCTTTTCCATGGACTGCAGGGTTAATCGATCCAGCGCCAGTTCGGTGACATGTTTGTACTGTGCCAAGAAGGAAGTAGCTAATTCTTTCCATGTCTTGACGCGGTTTCCATTTAGCTGAAAGTACCATCGAAGGGATGCCCCAGTTAGACTTTCCTGGAAACAATGCATGAGGAGCTTGTCTTCATCAGCATAAGCAGCCATCTTTTGACAGTACATGGCCAAATGTGTCTTTGGACATCGGGTCCCGTTGAATTTTTCAAAATCTGGCATTTTGAATTTTGGCGGTAGCACCACTCCAGGGACTAAGCATAAGTCTTGCGGGCTGGTCATGCCATAGCTGTCCATGCCTTCTACGGCTTTCAATCTTTCCTCGAGTCGGCGTAGAGCAGGAGACTCAATATTTTCCTGAGGAGCTGGGGAACCCACCACTTCCATTACATTTGCTGGTGTGGGCATAGTGAAATGAGTTTGATTTGGGGTTGGAGGTTGTGCCATAGCAGGATGGTATGTGGGTGCCTGGCTTGGAGCCAGGTTGGGTGACCGAACGGCCCTCCTGTCCTTGCTCTTGGTGGTGATTGATAGTTCCCCCTGTCGGGGTTCTTCCTCTTTCCTCAGTCAATTTTGTGAGCATTTCCATAATTACAGACATTTGCCCCTATAGGGTTTGTTGTGACTGTTCCAACCCCATGAGTCTGTTCTCTGTTTCTTCTGTCATTGGCTGCGGTTGTGGTATTGGATTGCGCCGGGATCTGAGATTGTAAGAGTGCGCAATCCTGGAGGGAGGCTGCTACCCACCTGGGTACAAGGGAATTTTATTTGATTTTTCATTTGATATACGTGTATGCATGAATGTCTATGCAGAGGGTTAAGGAAACAAACAACTTTATTGCAAACCACACACAATACAAACACTTAATACAAACATGCAATACTGAAATGCCATGTAAAATGAAAGCTATCACTACATGATCTTAAGGCATTCTTCCAGTCATCTCCTAAGGAGCACGGCGCCTCTTTCTCTGGGGTGGTCGTTCACCTGCATCTTCCCGCTGCTTCATTATGGTCGCGATCTATTTTTCCCTCAGCTGCAGCCTTTGAAGAGTTCCTTCTAGAGATGCTTCTAGCCTCTGGATCTGCTGCCTTAAAGTCTGATTCTCCTGGAGGATAGCCTTCATATCTGACGGTAGCTGCGGCTTGTGTTGTGCCCTCCAAGATATGTATGCTGGGTAAACACCAGGTTCTGAACTGTTGGATTGGATCTTGTGTGGTGTGGACCATGCTTGATACATCTTCTTGCCTTCTTCTGTGAGCATGGTTCTGCTGTAAGTGAAGTCACACTCTTCCATGCCAAAGAGCACGGGAATAATCTGATGACGCCCCACTTGTCTTCCCACCTGCAGTGGTGTATATGCAGTTCCTCCCCAGGGACCTAAAAGTGGAACCCAATTGTAGTCCCCGCAGCCTATATGTCATGGAGACCACCGGGATCCAAGGAGCGATCCAAGTAATGTCGGCTCCGTGAGGTTCCCCAACTTCTTTTTCCAGCTTTCAAAGTCTTTTGGTAGGCTCCACTTGCTGAGCAGAATATCTAGTAGTGTTGTGGCTGGTACTTGATAAACAGCAGGGAAACGATGAACACTACAGGGGAAATGACCTTGCAACCAAGTACATAGGAGAGGTAAGCACCCCATGAACTGTCCTGAGCCTTTACTCCTTAGGTAAGTAAGAGATCGAATGGTTTCGACCAAGATAGCAGGAGTAGGGTCACATCCTTTGAGCACCCCTGGACCAAATCTACAATTGCCCCATCAATGTGGGCCAGTATCCTCGAGAAAATGACTAGCCCATATATAGCTAGTGTAAGCAATTTGTGTGCCTCCGCTTCCGTTGCAGTTTGTGTTATTTCTTTGATTGTTTTCCATGGAAGATATTCGCGCCCACCGTAAGTTGTGACCGCCGGTGAGTCCCATACTGGCTTCCCCATAATCTCAGCAAAGGCCCTTCGGCATGACCTTCTGGGCTCTGGCAGATAGATTTTCATTTTGTTTTCCACGGGGATATCCAGTAATCTTCTGTATTCTTCTATTGTGGGAACAAGATCTAGGCTGTTGAAGTTGAAGCACCGCCGCCGAGGTTCCTAGAAATAAATGGCTGCCCCCAGCATATCCGTATCGGCCAGTAGCTCAGTTACATGGAGCAAATCCCCAAACTGTTGTATGTATATGCTTTTCCTTTCGTCTGACCACTGCTTCCATATTGTCTGTACCTCCTTAGTGTAGTCCAACTGATCTTCTATGACAACATGTTCTGCTTTGTAGGCCTCTCCTGGCGGGAACTCTCCAAGGCGAAGTTGAATGTCTCCTGATGCTTGGGCCACTACTGTGACAGTCTCCTTGTCCTGAAGGCCTTTTAGGAGATGACTGAAAGTTTCCATGCCTATATGAATGATGAATGTCATGTTATGCATGATGATAGGTTAGGATGACAAGTCAGGATAAAGAATAAACCAATAGTAAAGAAAGTCAAATGTGCAGGGGATGACTTAAAGACTACCCTACAAAACAAAGGTTAGCATGGCATGGAATGAGCAAACAAAATGTGGGTCAATACCCCTGATGGGCTTTTATTGCTACCCCTATCTTATTCGTTGGTTCCCAAACTTCCTCAATAGAGGGCTCCGTACACCATGAGATTTACCGGAGGGGGATCTTAAAAGGACGTGCCTTAAAAGAACCTCAAGCTTGAGTGAGGAGTCCGAGGCCCCATTGCGGATAATGATCGACGCGCTGGGGACCGTACTGAACCTCGCTAACCTAAATTGTGCTAAACCCGGGTATAGGGTTATGCATGTATGCAACAAGTATGGAAAGCAGTAAATCACCACTATCATGGTAGTTAAAGCGTATAAATAATTCACAGTAAATATAAGCAACAATCAAACAATTTAGCACAACAGCTAAATATATACAACAATATAATTAAAATAACCTCCTAATCCTTAGTTCTAGTCCTAACTCTCTAAAGTGTTCACTATCCCCAGCGGAGTCACCAGCTATCATCACTGGTTTTCGTCCGGGCCCTTTTGGGGTGAGCTCAAACTACACCAATGGTGAGAAATTTTAGAGTCGCCACCAACTGTTTTTGGGGTACAGTTGGATACCCTCTACTTTGAGTAGTTTTAAGTGTATGGTCTGCGTTATCAGAGATGGGTTCGGGAGTTGGTTACGTGTAGGGAAGGATTAGCACCCCTACAGTGCCCTTTCGGTATCTAATTTAGGAGGAGGAGGTTTTATTTTATTTATACTGCCATGACTGGGCTAAGTTAAAAAGTTTGTGATTTTTATTTGGCTAAGTTATTTATTAAAGTCAAGGTTAAAATGGATTTATCCTAAATTTCTAAAGGGAATCCTAAAGGTTTTGGATTTTTGAAGGGGATAATGAGATCCTAGGGATTGGTTTGTTTTTTTGGTTTTGCTCTTGAAAATTGAAAATCCTAAAAAATATTTGTTTATTTTTCTCCCTTTTTTGGTTTGGGTTAGAACATGCATTTTGTGTTTGTTTTTCTATAATTTTTTTAATTACCTTTTTACCCCCACCAAAAATGCAAAAATGGATAACCTTCCAGGGATTGTTCGGGGAGATCCTTATTCGCCTACATAGGCATTTTGAAGAGTTTCACATGATCACTTTTGCGGGCAGTTTGACCAGGGGCATTGACCGTCTTTTGGCAAGTTTGACTTTTTCCAACTAAAGTTGTTTTGGCCATTACTTCTTCATTTTAAGTCCGATTTGAGCTCGGTCAAGTGCGTTGGTCTCCAATTTTCATCCTCCATCACCTGGTGTTGTTCTTGGGGCACTTCAAAGACTTGTAGCAAAAGTCATTAATTTTGAACTCCCCCATCCGTGTCGATTGTATCCATCTCGTGCAGATTGGGGTAGACCATTCCTTGGAAGTATGGGATCATTGTAGACCTATTCAACAAGGTATATGGCATAGGCAGAAAGGTATATCAAATGGGGTTAGTATGTCCAACCCAGACAAAATAGGGTCCTACACCGAGGACTTCCTAGTGATCGGTTGTGTCTCCTACTAGTTTATGTGAGGCTGGGTAAACCTTTTTTTGCTAACTCTTGTGATAGTGGGGTATGTTCTCTGGGAGGGCTTTTGAGTCACCCTTTTATGTTAAGTAAAGCTTAGGAGATCATTTGGGTTACTATTTCAAATGAATGTGGTTGGAGACCTGTTAAAAAAAAGTAAAATGAATATATATATATATATATATATATATATAACACTAGAAGAATAATAAGTAACTTATAAACATTTAGGTGTTGATTTTATATGTGAGTGGCATTCAACTTCGGCACCTGTGAAAATTTAAAGTAATCAAACCTTGTAGGCTACCTTTTGCTAACTAGTAGAGCTTGAGGCATGAGGTGATGTCTTGTGGGTAACGTGTGACCCCTCCATGGCAACCTTGAATAATAGAAATATGTTTTTATGTGGATAGATGTACGTGTTGGAGTACTACTTGGAAGGGGTATTCTTAAGGTTACCTTTCGAAGCGTTGGGGTCGAAAGAGGGCATCGCAGCTAGTATAGCTCACTCCTTGAGTCCTTGAGGTGTTATCTTGTTGGCTAGAGAAGTCATTGCAAATTTTGGTTAGTGACTATATAGGTGCTTTGGGTTCTCAGGTGGTCAAGCAGTGGCCATGTGTCATGTTTGTGGTGTGTGAAAGACCATGAGTGATGTTCTCAGAACATGTTGTGAAATGGGGATGCACACGTGTAAAATGTGAAGTGTTCTGGAACTCAGCTATCGGCTGTGAGTGGGTTTCAAGGGTCGTGGCCGATGCATCCAATTGGTAAAAAGAGGTAAGCAAATGAGATTTGGCAGGCCTCGTTTGGGCTTTTTACCCACATCTGGAAAACATTTCTCTAGGGGCTGCGGGTGTGCTTTTGCATGGTAAGCCATTCCTTTGGTCTGTATCTTATGGGAAGTGGGTTTAAAGGAGAGGAGAAGGTGTAAAACTGGTACGTTCTACTCGTCAGGTGTCTTGTGTTTCATTGCATGTGTTGAGAATGTTCAGAAAATGTGGCATTGTGTTGTTGTATGTGTTGCATAAGTGGTAAAGGTATATAGCGGAGTTGCTACGTGTGGGTGCTGCAACACATATGCGTAGAGAAGGATGAGGCATGGTATATTGGTATAGTAACTGTGGTGTGAGGATGAGGAAGAGTGTTAGAAGTGATGTTGTTTATGTTATTCCTTGTCTGGTGTTATTAAAATGTTGGTAAGTTGGGAAAAAGGTTGTTTGATTCCCAGAATTGAGTCAGTTGGCAGTTTTTGCTTAGAAGGGGTATTAGTGCTACTCCTTGGGGAGAGATTTATGTCGGGCGGATGTCACAAAGGTGTATGTTTTAGAGCAGTGCTGGTAGGTGGATGACCTGCATCTGTGCTCTTGGAAACCTTTCATGTGCAGTATCACGCGATTAGTGAGATGGTTCACGCCATCAAGGTGTTGGTGTGTTTGGGAGCTACGCAAAAGTCCTGAATCAGGAGTTTGCATGCCTTGTTTCCTGTGCCTACCCGGAGAAATTGCAGTCATCACATTAAGCTGAGGCTAAAGCCTGAGTATTTTTTTGTCCTTTTGAGTGTTTTGTTGGTGTGTTGAGATGAAACGTGATGGTTGGTGTAGCGGAGTTAGTGGTTCATGAGGTGGAGTATGTCCTGGAGGCAAGGGATTCCCTTGTGACCAGTGAGTGGTGTTGGAAATATAGGATTTGATGAAGCTGCCAAAATATAGTCTAAGTCTAGAGACTCGAAGAACCGAAGGTCGTAGGGTCGAAGAGTCAAGTTCGTAGAAGCACAACTGTCATAGGACGCATTGGCAAGAGACTCGTAGACTCGTCAGGTCTGGAGACTCAAGGCGAAACAGTGACAGAACATTGCAACTTGTAGATCCAGGGTCGAAGGTCGTAGAGTCATAATACGGAAAAGAGAGTGTTACTGTAAGCGTAAATAAGTTCAGAGACTCATAGAGTCGAAGAATTTTTAAGAACAGTAACCAAAGCTAAATGACTCGTAGAGAAATTGCCACACTTCCAGACTCGGAGATCGATGGTGGAGAGTTGTAGCTAAAGGGTCGTAGCTATACAGAAATTCAGTTTATGAGCCTCTGTGAAAGACTAAGGAAGAAAAGCGAAGTTGAAGACTCGTAGAGTCGAAGATTTTCAGACCACTTAGTCAAATATAGTAAACTGAGAGACCCGAAGGTCGTAGACCCGCAGAACTAGGGTCGTAGACTCGTAGCTACAATAACAGGTAGATTAGATGGACTCGAAGAAGTTACTCTAAGCGTTATTGGAAGAGTCGCAGACTAGTAGAGTCGTAGACTTTAGTTAACAGAGTGATACAAAAGGCTAATCCAACCTGACCTCTAGCCTCGAAGACTTGAAGATATGAGTCGTAGACTCGTAGAAACACTATAAAGCCTGAAGAAGAACTTCGCACCTTCCTACAGGCTATAACTGAAATCTTTGAGTTACCGAACCTACGAGGCATCTACCTCCGAGGCAAACTTACAACCCCAAACACAACCACTTAGCGATATTGTCAGCTAGGGTTTGTACAGCAAGTCTGTGCCGTCCCGAGCAATTGAGCGCATTAATGACGCATTAATTGCTTCCAACTACCATCCACGGATGAACGGCCAAGATCGACTGCATGCCAAATACGCAGTATGGGCATCTGATCTGCAAATCAAAGCAGATCAATCCATCCCCTGACATTCCGCATTTTCAGTGGCGGGAAGTCAGTCTGTTGGGATGGTCCTCATGGCGCACGAGCACTTTAATCTTAAAAATATATCTCTCACGCACTTAATGACAAAATCAAGAGTTTAACCTCTCTCTCAAAAGAAGGAAACACATAGAACACAAAAAAAATGGTTCTGACGGACTAAGAGAAAAAATAATCCTTTGCAGAACAAAGCAAGTGTTCCAATACTAGAGAAAGAGACTCTGAGAGAAATTGAAGAAGTGCTATGCGCCGTGTGAATCAAGAATAAGAGCAATTTGTTTGAATATTCACGAATCTCTTGTTCATCAAAGTTCTAGCACTTTCATTAAGTCTTGATCTCTGTGTTGTTTGTTTTTTACACTTTGATTTATCATAAACCATCTCTTTCACAACTGAGATCTGTTGAGAAAAGAGCATTTACTCTTATCTCAATTTTGTCTGATAGTTCATTATCACTCACTTTATCCTCACAATACTTCTGTCATCTTCTCCATAAATACTTCCATCATAGTCATCTGTAGAGGAATCCAAAAACCAGCTAATAGTCTAGCTTCCGCACATGACGAGAATCTATTCACCCCCCCTCTAGACTCACTCTGGGACCTACAATTGGTATCAGAGCTATTCTACAACTCCGTAGAGATCCCTAATGGCCGACATGGATTCCAGCAGTGTAGCTCCAGCTCCCGAGCAAGCACCAGTTCCTGTTGAGGAACTTGAAGCCAGTCGTGTTCTAGAGGAAGGAGCGACTGGAGACCAGGAGCAGGAAGAACCGAGTACCAGCAGCAATAAGAAAGAACAAGAAGACTTCTATGATGTTTTGCGTGGCTCATCCTCCCAAGTACCTATGTGCGCACCCGCACGTTTTTCTAAATGGAAAGCGAGAATGAGAGCACACCTAGACATGCTCGACACCTATCTCTGGGAAACAATAAAGAACGGACCTTTCACCCCAAAGAGTATGCAGAGAGGTCGGCTAATGACAAAAGACCCAGATAGTTGGTCTAAGGTGGAGCAGAGGAAAGTAAAGCTCGGCTTCAAGGCAAAAGCCATACTTTTCTCTGCACTTGATGATGACATGTTCACGGATATGCAGGATCTTGAGACTGCGAAAGAGGTATGGGACAAGCTCTGTCTCATCTACGAAGGAGATGAGCAAATACAGGACAACAAGATCTCCATGCGCAAACAAGAGTATGAAGCCTTCAGATGTGAACCGAAGGAGTCATTGGATAGTATCTATAAACGGTTCACAAGTCTGATTCAACGGATGAAGACTTACAACGTTGAGATCTCTTAGAAGGACTAAAATGACAAATTTCTGAGATCTCTACCCTTGAGACTGCTGATAAAGACATTAGCCATCCGTCAGCAGAAGGAATGGAAGACTTGTGCCTTGGAAGCATTATATGAGGACCTCAAGACGTTTGAAATGCAAAAAGAAGAGCTTAAGGCATTTGAGAACCCTTCTAAGAAAAAGGAGAAGTCTATTGCCTTTAAGGCTGCTGCTGAACCACGGGAACCATCTTCAGAAGAGGAAGAAGATGAAGCTGATGAACTTGGCTCAGATAGTGCCTCAGATGAAGAAGTGGCATTTCTGATCAAGAAACTGCTGAAGAGAAGGGGGAACTACAGAAGGAAAGCAAGGCAGTCTTCCTCATCTTTCTCTAAGGGAAAAGATAAGGACGAGTTACAATGCTATCACTGCAACAAGCTCGGCCACTTCGCTGCTGACTGTTATAAGCTGAAGAGGGAGAAAAAGGAGGCAGCTGAGCAGAAGAAGACCAAAGGCTCCTCAAGCAGAAAGGATGACAAGAGGAAGAAGGCTCTTGTCACTAACAAGTTTAACAGTGAAACTGAGGAGGAAGAAGAATCATCTGATGAGGAGAAGAAGGAAAAAGGTCTCATTTGCTTCATGGCTGACCATTCACCTCCCCTCAAGGTAAGAACTTATGAACAGCTCTACATTGAATATGAAGATACCTATAGAGCTCTTAAAGAAATACAGGAACAATTTCTTCCTATGAAAGCTGACAAAGAAAGATACTATTCTAAACTGGAACGGCATTCATGTGAATATAGAGACTCTACAGATGATTATGAAAGAATAGAGAGAAGATTAAGAGCTGAAGTGAGTGAGATGAGATGCACACACAATGATCTTTTGAATAAAGCTGGTCAATTAAAAATGGCTAATAAAGACATCGATAGGCTTGATAAGGAACTAGCTGAAACCAAAACAGAATTGGAAAAAGAAAGACAAATCAGTAAAAAGTGGCAAGACTTTGCTGAGATTACAACCCACTTTAGGACTACTCCAGATGTTAAAGGTCTAGCCTTAGGTCTAGGTTTCTCTGAAGACCAAATAGCCAAGGCCCAAACTTACCCTATACCGACCAAGTGTCTTGCTGGCTTTGTTCCTGCTGGCAGTGTGCTCGTTGAGTGTGGAAAGGAGGTATCAATGGCTGTTGCTAGTTCACCCAAACTAGTAACACCCGAACTCAAAGACTTGGGTACTGTTGCATCTCAGGACAGTGATGCAGTAGTTGCTAAGAAAGAACTCAAAGCAGAACCTTCAGTCAACCTATCCTCTACATCCCAATGCAAGGGTAAGGGTGTAGTTATCTCAGAGACAAAACCAAGTAGATACACTACTACATTTGAGACTGGTTCATCCAGCAAGGCTGCTGCCTTCCACCCTAAGTTTATCTCTGATGGAAGAGTTAAGAACGGTCTAGGATATGTGAGAAAACCTAGGAAACCTCTTAACACTCCAGCAAAACCCTTAAGACAGAGTGTTCAACCTAATCCTGTCACATGCCCCATCTGCTGTGAAGTTGGACACCTCTCCTATCAGTGCAGATTCTACCCTGAGTATCTTATGAAGGAGATTGCCATAGAAATCAGGGTAAACCTTAAAAAGCTTAATTTCACTAAAAATCTGCAGTGCAACAACAACTCTGATAGGAAGAAACATACCTGACACACAGGCTACCCATTCAAAAGACTTAAAGACCAAGCCTGTGAAGAAAACTGTCAAACCTGTGCCTACTAAAGCTGCCAAAGATAACAATAAGGAAGGAAAACGTGCTGAAAATCTAAAGATTAATCCTGCTAATAAATCTAATGAAGGATCACCTAGATTAGCATGGAAAGTTAAATCTGCCCCTTCTTATTGGAAACCTAAATTGTCAACTGCAACTTTCACTTACCCAAAGCCCAATCTTAATTGGGCCCCCAAGACTTAGTTGTTCATTGTACAGGAACAGGTACCTGAAGCTGAAAGCAGCCACCAGAAACAAAAGATCAATTCCGGTCGGTGGTATCTTGACAGTGCCTATTCTGTACAAATGACAGATGACGCCTCTCTATTGAATAAGGTAAGGGAGGTTGCGGTTTCATTTGTCACTTTCGGGGACAATAAAAAGTGTAAGATTGTTGGTAACGGGACTCTCTCTAATGGTTCTGTGTCAATTCAGAATATATCTGTTGTTCAAGGTCTTAAACATAACCTGTTGAGCATAAGTCAATTGTGTGACAAGGGTTATGAAGTTTTGTTCACTAAACACACCTGTATAGTTATGGACCCTGTCTCCAAAGAGGTGAAACTAAATGGGCATAGACAAGGCAATGTCTACAAGTTAGTGTTTGGTAATGCTCAATCTGATGAACCAATTTGTTTTCTGTCCAAAGCTTCACCTGACATAAGTTGGTTGTGGCCCAAGAGATTTGGCCATTTAAACTTTAAGACTATGTCTAAACTGGCATCTCTTGATTTGGTTGAGGGCCTACCCAAGCATGTTTATGAGAAAGAACACCCTTGTAGGGATTGTCAGCTGGGTAAGCAGGTTAAACATTCTTTTAAGAGTGTAGATAAAACTTCAATCACACAACCACTCGAACTTCTGTACATGGACCTATGTGGACCAATAAATGTGTCTTCCTTATCTAGTGCACGATACTTTCTTGCAGTAGTAAATGACTATACCAGATACACATGGATCATGTTTCTCAAAAACAAAACTGAAACATTTGAGAATCTTGTTGAACTCTTCAATTGGGTCACAAATGTTAAGAGTCTCTCTATTAAGTACATTCGTAGCGATCATGGCAAGGAATTTGAATTTGCTGATATGTTAGAGTTTTGTACTGAACATGGTATCCAGCATAATTTCTCAGCACTAAGAACTCCACAACAAAGTGGAGTAGCTGAAAGAAAGAATCGAACATTAGTTGAAGCAGCTAGAACCATTTGACAGGAGCTCAGTTCCCAAAATCCCTATGGGCTGAAGCTATTGCCACTGCTTGTTATGTACAAAATAGAACTCTAATTAACAAACGAGCCATGAAAACACCCTATGAGTTATGGAAGGGAAGGAGACCAAACATTGGTCACCTAAGGATTTTTGGGTGTACCTGCTACATTCTGAACAATGGCAAGAATTACTTGAACAAGTTTGATGCCAAATCAGATGATGGATATCTTGTTGGATATTCCATGACTAGCAATGCTTATCGTGTATTTAATAGAAGAACCAAAGTTGTTAAAGAATCTATTCATGTTTCTTTTGATGAGACTAACCATGGAATGCAGAAAAGAGACCCAAATGTAAATGATGTGCAGGACATTATCATTGTAGAAGACCAAGACACAGATAATCCCACTACAACAAAAACAATGGAAGATGCACCTGAACCTGATGAACACAGAGTTGAATCGGTTGCTGAGGAACCAAGTCAAAAATCAACAGAAAACCATGAATCTAACATTCAACCTGTTCAGACTCTGCCACTTCTACCAGCCCAAGAACCTGACATTGAGCAATTGGGCATTCATCATGAAGAAAGAGAAGAGCTTCCAAAGACAAGAAGAAGGTTAAAGGACCACCCTTTTGAACTGATAATTGGAGATCCTGCTGCACGAGTCAAAACAAGGGCTGCCACACTTCATGAAAATCTGTATGTGTTTCCTATCACAAGTGGAGCCAAAATCAGTTGATGATGCAGTTCAGGATCACCATTGGATTGATGCGATGCAAGAAGAATTAAATCAGTTCAAAAGATAAAAAGTATGGGAGTTGGTCAACAGGCCCAGATCACAGCAAGTCATTGGCGTGAAATGGATCTTCAGAAACAAACTTGATGCTGATAGTGTTGTCATTAGAAATAAGGCCAGACTGGTTGCAAAAGGATACAGACAAGAAGAAGGAATCGACTATGATGAAACCTTTGCACCAGTTGCTAGACTAGAGGCCATTCGCATGTTCTTAGCATATGGAGAATTCAAGGACTTCAAGTTTATCAGATGGATGTCAAGAGTGCTTTCTTGAATGGAGACCTCCAAGAAGAAGTCTATGTTGAACAACCACCCGGATTTCTAGAGCCAAACCAAGAGCACAAGGTATACAAACTGAAAAAGGCTCTTTATGGACTAAAACAAGCTCCCAGAGTGTGGTATGAAACATTGTTAGAGTTTCTGATCAAAAATAAGTTCAGAAAAGGCAAAATTGACCCCACATTATTTCTCAAGGAAGGAAAAGGATCACCCTTGATAGTCCAAATTTATGTGGATGACATCATTTTCGGATCAAGGGACAAAAAGCAATGTGAAGACTTCTCCCATCTAATGAAAAGTGAATATGAAATGAGCATGATGGGAGAACTCTCATTCTTCCTGGGATTGGAGGTCAAGCAGTTGGAGGATCGGATCTTTATCAGTCAAACCAAATACACAAAGGAGATTCTGAAGAAGTTTAAGATGACTGATGTGATACACATGAAAACTCTCATTCCTACAAACGCCAAACTGGATATGGATAAAGCAGGCAAGGAGGTGGATATCTCAGAATACAGAAGCATGATTGGAACCTTGCTGTACCTGACAGCAAGCAGACCTAACATAATGTTTGCAACATGCATCTGTGCTAAATACCAAGCCAATCCCAAGGAATCCCACTTGTTACATGTCAAGAGGATTATGCGGTATCTGAAGGGAACTAAAAATTTGGGATTATGGTATCCAAAAGAGTCTGATTTTAAACTGAGAGGATATTCAGATGCAGACTTTTCCGGATGCAGGATTGATAGAAAGAGCACAAGTGGAATATGCCAACTTTTAGGCAACAGACTTGTATCTTGGTTTAGCAAGAAACAGAATTCAGTTTCAACCTCCACAGCTGAAGCTGAATATATTGCTGCAGGAAGCTATTGTGCTCAATTGCTTTGGATGGCCATCCAACTTTCAGACTATGGGTTTGACCTGAAGGCCGTGCCTCTGTATTGTTACAATACAAGTGCCATTGCAATCTCCAACAATCCTATTATGCATCCCAAAACCAAGCACATTGAGGTCAGACATCACTTCATACGTGATCATGTGCTAAAGAAAGACATTTCCCTGAAGTACATATCCACTGATGACCAGCTTGCCGACATATTTACAAAACCACTGCAAGAAGCCAGGTTCAATGAACTTCTGACAAAACTTGGCATGTTAGATTTAAATTCATAAGTCTCACAGCATGTCTTGTGTTTCATTTCAACCTAATTACCTGTGCATGAACATAAATATGACACTGTTAATAACTATTTATGTCTTCATGAAAAATTAGTAATGGCTAAGTGTGATTCATGCATATCTATTGCGGGAAAGTGAAAAATCAGGTGGATGAAACTTGCCACCTCTGAACCTGGTTCAAATCTTTTGTGCAACCTGTCATGAATCCTCAAGTTTTGAGTGAAATGAGTGCAATTCCCTTTATGTTAAATTAAATGATATTCCCACTACTTGTCATTTTATTCCGAGTGAATATCACGTGTGTGATATTACATTCATTAACTAGCAGGAACTGTTGTATCTCATGGTACTGTTGGCTTACACGGAAAGGATCCTCAATGATTTAATGCTCAAAGGATGACTGAGACTGTAGTATTTGAGAATCATAAAAAGCCTATTACTTAAGAAGAGCCACTACCTTTCTCTAGAAAAAGGCAAGGTGAAAAAGGCAAAAGCTAGACAATAGATTGACTGCCTATCTTAGGGGGAGTCCTCACTATTCTCCTAGTTTGTGTCTCTGTTAGAGTAATAGCTAGAGGTAAAATTGTATGATCATGTGATTCAAAAAGATATTGTGTTGAGCTCTGTCCTTATAAAAAGGCTCATGAATAAGCGCTGAAAATTGGTGCTCTACAAAAGAAAAGAGACAACTCATGCAGACAATTTGAATGATCAAACTCCAAACTCTACCTATACTGTGTTGTAAATTAGACAAGGATAGAGTGTGTGTTCTGATTCTCAATAGGGCCATCTTGTCTCTCAAGTCATCTATGCTGAACTGAAAATCATTGTTGGATTAGGGTTGTGGTAAGATTCGATTGACCATGATTACCAAACAGTGTAATTCTAGTTCCTGAATCAAACTCACATGCTGATCCGAGAGTGAGAGGGTGAGGCCTCCGCTGAGTGAGTTTTGCTAACTATGTGAGGAGACTCAGAATCCATGACTGGGTTGTTACAATTGATAAACCATGGTTTACTGGTTGCTATGTTAACATGGTGATCATTTTCTCACACAAGATGTAGTGTGATGAAGTACTTAGTCATTTCTAAGGTAAGTGGAGAGTTAAATGGTAGTGATGCAGTAGCCATACATGTAAACTAGGTATTACGGATGAAAGAAATCAAGTTCTGGGCATGTAATTTCAATTCCACTCACAACACTGTTCATCATGAATAACATTATGTGAATTATCATATGCATCTCATGTGTGTTGTTAAGTGTTAAAAAAGTCTAGAGAAGTCCATCGTGTATCATAATGCAGCTTCGTAGAGTCATAGTCCAAAGTATCGAAGCGAGACGGAGTCTTTCACTAACTATTCAAGCATCGCAGACACGTCAGCACGTCACTGTACACTTAAAATGGGAGTTACACCGACTTAAGGGGTGATGTGGATTCATTGCTTGAATATTCCATCGGGTGGATCCGGATAATCAAGAGACGGGTCAGATAAAAGAACGCGGACCATGAAGATGAACCAATAGAGTGAGTGACTTGTACGATACACTTCTCAACTCATATATAAGTCACTGATAGAGACGGAGCACAAAGGTAAGTTCATCGTTTTCACTCTCGAACCCTAACCCTAGAACTCTCTCTCTCTTCGATTCTGTCTCTTTCTCTCCTTCTCTCTCCCCTGACCAACTTCGAACCTTATAATCTCTCTCTACGAGTGTCTCTTTCTCTCTCTACAAGCTCAATGGCAGAACCAAGCTCATTGATGGCTGACGACATATGCAACATCGTCCCGGGATTCATCATCGACTGGGAAGCCATAGGCGACGCCAAAGTCAACTGGCTGGACGAATTCAGAAGCTGCCTCGATGAAACCGGTATTGCATCTGTCTGCTTAGCAATGCAAGACTTACTGATAGAAGATGTCTCGGAGTTGTATGAGACCATGACATTCATTGGAGATGACCTGGTGGGAACTGTACATGAAGTGGAGATTCGAATCTCTGCCGAAACAATCCGAAATGCACTTCCACTCCTGAAAGGTAACTTTGATCCTTTTCCTAGTCTTTCTAGAGAAGAGTGTAAGTCTTTTCTTGGGTATTCCAATCCCGGAAAGCAAGGTCGGGTAGCCCTGAAGGTTGGGTTTTCCGGTCAGGCACTGGCGACTCTCATAGTCACCAGACAGTGTCTACTGTGTAAGAAAACGGCTCATGACTCTACAAGTCATGAGCAGATCAAGATCATGTGCAGTGTTCTACAGGGAAGACGAGTAGACTGGGGAACTCAGATACACTCCATGATCAAAACCTAGAAGGGACACTTTGGACTTCTACTCACCAAAGTCCTAAGGTTCCTGCACCCTGACATATTCTGCAACAGACCCTCAGTGCCACTGCCGACCAAATACATATTTAAAAGTATTTATGAGGATGGTCGGCTGGAGATCAAGTCTATAAAGAGGCCTGAGTCAAGTGCAAGAAGTCATGCATAAGACACAACCAGCTCTGTACGAGCCCCAATTCGCACACCATGACAGCTGGTTCGTGTCTTACAGACTTCTAGGGGCTCCTTTGCATCTGCCGCAACAATACATATAACTGAAGTGGTGGAGAACATTGCCAGAACTCATCTCCCCACTGATTCTACACCTGAAGAGGCCCCTACTGCCGAGCTGCCCAAGGATACTGCAAAAGTAAGAGAACCTGAAGTTGGAGGGCAGACACTAGCACAGGAAACCCCAGAGGATAGGGGTACTACACCTGTACTGTTGAGCACTCTTGGGGAGTCTGAGCTAGAAGATTTTTATATGGAATATTCCAAAGCTCATATGACCCCCGCTGATTTACGAAAGGCATGGATCGCCTTTGGTAAACAGATGGTAAGTAGAGACCATTTCATTAATTGGTTAGTCGAGCACAGTCTTGTAACAAGAGACCCAGTGGAAGCCGTATCAGTGGTTGCCCCATCTCCTATCATGGTGGACTCACCTATCACATCTACTCCACATGATGCTGAGGTGGTAGGCATTGTAGTAGAAGAAGAAGCAGAAGAAGAAGAAACTCCTGGTGCTGCAGCCAGTGACTCCGATGCAGGAGCTGTCCCACAAGTCCGTGAGACTGTGGAAAGGACTGAGATGGCCACACCATCTGCGCATGTCATTCATCAGGTGGCCACTCAAGTGAGTGAGGAATTCGTAGCCAATATCCCAATGGCTATTCCAGTACTAGCTGTGTCTCACTCACGTTCCCTGACAGCCGAAGAAGTAGATCTTCTGGCAAGCAAGGTCATTGAGAAACTGATTTCCTCTGGCATCCTCAAGACATCAGTATCTCAGGCCTTTGAAGAACGATTGGCTACCATGGAGTCAAGCATGGAAGAGGTACGAACTTAAGTTGAATCATCAGACCGTAGCCTCGACAAGGTGCAACAAGAAATGAAATCACTCACAAGTGCGACCACAGATGGGTTTAGACATCTGGAGGAACACTGTGAAGACATCAAAGGAGCTTACTAGAGACAATACAAAGGACTCAGTACAACTCTGGGAGCTATTCTGTCAGAATGTCATCGTCTTGCCAGTGGTGAAATTTCTCTTACTGTCAAAAACACATTCCCACAGCCATCCGACCGACCTGCACCTGAACCAGTCGATACTCCACAGCCAGTCGTATCTTCTCTAAGTCACTCACAACCTCAACCTACTGCCACTTACATGCAGGGGAGAAAGCGCGCACATGGAACCACGGTCATCTCAGATTCTGATGATGATGATGATGTTCCTATTGCAACCCGCATGAAGAAGCAGACGGCTGCTCCCTGCCAACCATCTTCTTCCACTCAGCCAGGCCCCTCAACTTCACATCCAAGTACGGCTGACTACACCATGCCTGCTTCACCCACTAAACCAACCGTTACCACTACTGGCCAACCATCAGCCCCGCCTCGCATTGTAACTACTGGAGGCACCTCAGCTAAACTGGCTGCATTTAACACCTATGTTGCTGGGGATACCACTGCGAGGACTTGCGGCTATGAAGCCTTCTTCACTGGACCTGACCTTTGTCGACTACTCCATGACGGTGAAGAAATGGATAATATTGAGATGATTCAGTTCATCTTCGCACATAAGTCCTTTCTAGAGAAGCTACCTCTCCACATTCGCAGAGATACCAGGGTGGAACTCTATTTCCCAATCATGCAGGCTCAGCTAATCGATGATGCAACAATGATCTAGATTATATAGGGTCATAGATATGAGAACTCCTTTCGTCCCTGGGATGAGGTAGACCATGTGCTCATCCCCTACTTGTCAACATCCCCCCACTGGTTTCTTCTTGACATTGACTTCAAGAACCAAAGGATCGTCATCTTCGACTCCAAACCTAGTACCTTACTAATCCATCGGTGTGAACAACTGCGCGAATTCAATCACACTCTCACCCATGTCATGTAGGGATATTCGCATGGGTGTGGTGGTTATCATCTCTCCAAACTAATGGAAATTACACGAGTCAAGCAAGGCGTTCCTGCTCAGGATGATGCTCATAGCTGCGGCTTCTATGTTTGCCATTACATCCGCATCCTGACCACCAACGAGTTCCCAGCTCTCATGCCTGAATTTGATCATGTGAGCAGTCGAGCGGCCTCGTTACACTTGACTCCTGCTCAACTCCTTCGCGAGCAAGCTGCTATTTTTTTTATTTACATAGAGTGTCTTGTACTCTGAATTTAACCCATAACTGTCTTGTACGCTAATTCCTTGTACACTGCATTTCCTGCTTTTCATTGTTCTGTGTACTTACCTTCTGTCAGTTATCTTTTATGTGTGTCTTTGCTCTGCTGCCTGCTGTTCTATGCCTTTTTCTGTATTGCTCCCATGCGGTTTGTGTTCTGGTGCTTGTTCCTCACCCAGAAAGGGGGAGTGTTTCTCAGGGGGAGCAAGTTCGTAGGGGGAGTTATCTTTGACAGGAGCCAGCTAACGCAACCTTCATGCCTATGGGGGAGAGGAGTGTGCATTTTTGAAAATTTGAACTCCTCCATTCTTTACATGCAAAGATATCTTCTGATTAATCTAAAATCGCCCATCAAACTTGTAGTCTCAGACTTCATGTATTTACCCGTTGTCAGCTTACATTAAATAGGGGAGATTGTTGGAAATATAGGATTTGATGAAGCTGCGAAAATATAGTCTAAGTCTAGAGACGCGAAGAACCGAAGGTCGTAGGGTCGAAGAGTCAAGTTCGTAGAAGCACAACTGTCATAGGACACATTGGCAAGAGACTCGTAGACTCGTAGGGTCTGGAGACTCAAGGCGAAACAGTGACAGAACATTGCGACTCGTAGATCCAGGGTCGAAGGTCGTAGAGTCATAGTATGGAAAAGAGAGTGTTACCGTAAGCGTAAATAAGTTCGGAGACTCGTAGATTCGAAGAATTTTTAAGAACAATTACCAAAGCTAAATGACTCGTAGACTTGTAGCACGCAAAATTGTAGAGTGCCCATAAATACTTAAGTCAATTAACAGAACTTAAATTGCCACTAGACTCGAAGACTCGTAGAGTCGTAGAGTCAAAACCTTCGAACACTGTTAAGAAAACAGGACTTGTAGACTCACAGATCGAAAGTCGCAAAGTCGAAGCCTTCGAACAGTGTAGAGAAAACCGGACTCGTAGACTCGTAGATTAAAAGTCATAGAGTCGAAGCCTTCGAACACTGTTAAGAAAACTGGACTCGTAGACTCGTAGGTTGAAGGTCGAAGAGTCGATGCTATAAAGACTGGCAAACAAATGAAACTGGAACTCAAGGTACACAGTCACTATAGAGAAATTGCCACACTTCCAGACTCGAAGATCGATGGCGGAGAGTTGTAGCTAAAGGGTCGTAGCTATACAGAAATTCAGTTTATGAGCCTCTGTGAAAGACTAAGGAAGAAAAGCGAAGTTGAAGACACGTAGAGTCGAAGATTTTTAGACCACTTAGTCAAACATAGTAAACTGAGAGACCCGAAGGTCGTAGACCCGCCGAACTAGGGTTGTAGACTCGTAGCTACAATAACAGGTAGATTAGATGGACTCGAAGAAGTCACTCTAAGCGTTATTCGAAGAGTCACAGACTAGTAGAGTCGTAGACTTTAGTTAACAGAGTGACACAAAAGGCTAATCCAACCTGACCTCTAGCCTCGAAGACTCGAAGATATGAGTCGTAGACTCGCAGAAACACTATAAAGCCTGAAGAAGAACTTCGCACCTTCCTACAGGCTATAACTGAAATCTTCGAGTCACCGAACTTACGAGGCATCTACCTCCGAGGCAAACTTACAACCCTAAACACAACCACTTAGCGATATTGTCAGCTAGGGTTTGTATAGAAGTCTGCGCCGTCCCGAGCAGTTGAGCGCATTAATGATGCATTAATTGCTGCCAACTACCATCCACGGATGAACGGCCAAGATCGACTGCATGCCAAATACGCAGTATGGGCATCTAATCTGCAAATCAAAGCAGATCAACCCATCCCCTGACATTCCACATTTTCAGTGGCGGGAAGTCAGTCTATCGGGATGGTCATCATGGCGCACGAGCACTTTAATCTTAAAAATATATCTCTCACGCACTTAACGACAAAATCAAGAGTTTAACCTCTCTCTCAAGAGAAGGAAACACATAGAACACAGAAAAAAATGGTTCTGATGGACTAAGAGAAAAAATAATCCTTTGCAGAACAAAGCAAGTGTTCCAATACTAGAGAGAGACTTTGAGAGAAATTGAAGAAGTGCTGTTCGCCGTGTGAATCAAGAACAAGAGCAATTTGTTTGAATATTCACGAATCTCTTGTTCATCAAAGATCTAGCACTTTCATTAAGTCTTGATCTCTGTGTTGGTTGTTTTCTACACTTTGATCTATCATAAACCATCTCTTTTACAACTGAGATCTGTTGAGAAAAGAGCATTTACTCTTATCTCAGTTTTGTCTGATAGTTCAGTATCACTCACTTTATCCTCACAATACTTCTATCATCTTCTCCATAAATACTTCCATCATAGTCATCTGTAGAGGAATCCTAGCTTCCGCACAAGACGAGAATCTATTTACCCCCCCCCCCCCCTATAGACTCACTTTGGGACCTACAAGTGGTGACACAGAGGATTCCATTGTTGTCATGTTGCAGGTAGGAGAGTTTTCCATGGTGGAGAGAACTATGTTGTTGGTACCTACCCATCGTCAAAGGATTCCTATCGTATGGAATGTCTACTGACTGAGTAAGGTGTTATCACTTGGGTTGTAACATAAGCCTCAGTTAGTGAAGGCCGTGTGGGACCTTGGTGGATCCCTATTTGACCGTAGTCAGAGAGGTGTTATTTGTATGGCATTCTGGTTCATGGGATTCTTTAGTAGATTCTCAACGTTGGTGACTGGTGTTAGCCCGATAGTAGTTTTTGGTCTTGCCATGATTGGGTATGGTACTGAATTTATTGTTTTGAGTTACTCCTTGGACTCCGTTGGGCATCATATTGACTGTGACCGAATTGGTGGAGGGAAAACTTCACCCTAATGTAGTTGTGTCCTGGATTGTAAGTCATCTTGAGTTCCCTTTGGCATTGGTTGGGTTCTGTTGTTGCATGTATCGCTATAGAGTGAGGCGGTTTTAGCAGTGATGATGGTGCTACTATAGTGATCTCCATGTGTGGAAATGTGATTGTGGTTTGCATAATGCTTTTCTCTTGTTTGTTTGTGTTTCCTTGTGACCCCATTGTGTTTGCTGTCAGGGTAAGGTCTACATACGGAATATGGCTGCGTTGTAAATTGTCGGTGTCCGTTGACATCAAATCTCAGTGGTGTCATTGTTGGGTATTTTACATTGTGGAGTGTTGGTCTTATTGTGACACGAGTAGGCGTCTCACACCGAGTACCCTGCTATGTCGATGCAGTGACTTCTCATTCAATCATATGAATTCTCGCGAATGGATGCTTCACGCATAGGCTTATGGTGTTGGCCTTGTTCGGTTGTCGGGGTCTTAGCGAATCTGTGGGAGGTTTATCGACCTCACTGTTGTTAGACTTGCTCACATGAGTTGTTGTCAGCGCGCTAATTAGCCAAGCTCTAGTTCTTGTTATGCTCATAAGTGTTATGTGTTGCTTTGATCTTCTCGTGATGTTTGCTACTTGGTTTCTCTTTTCGAGGACGAAAAGTCCAAAGGTGGGAAGGTTGTAAGGAAACTCCCTGCGGATGAGCTTGTATGGTGTTGGCGAATGGGCAGTGGAATGTTAAACATGTAGTAGTGTTTGGTTTGTGAATTATTCCTTGTAGTGGTGTTTATGATGTGAGTTGGTCTATGACCTATGTGATTTCTTAAACGTGTTGGGGATGGGCGTATATCTCTTACACCGTCGTGCGATATGAATACTTGTGACATGTGTTAGGTGAGAGAACAAGGGTTGTTTGTGAGATTAGAATATGTGTTTCCCTATCATGCTATGTTATATTGGGTCTGTGGGTACGTGCCTTCATGTGTGTTATTGTGTGATATCTTCATTCGTTGGTATGTGAATGGTTGTGGGCGATGTGCATCAGCATGTGCGTTATGGAACGTGTGTTTTCTTTTCGAGGACGACACGTCCTACAGAGGAGACATGGAACGTGAGTCCATGATGTGTGAGCAGTACCTAGACTTATTCGAGGACGAACAATCTTAGGGGTGGGAGGTGGCTTTTGGCCAAATGATAGTGATGCGGTTTTACGTTGTGTATTATCCTTTTGAGACACGTGCTTGTATTTGAGATGTGTATATGTGACATGCGGGTATGTGTTATATGCATTATGATGCATGTGGTTATGAATTATGGTGGTGCTTTGTTGGGTTGCGGACATATGTCCTGTTACATGCTATGTGCGATGTATAACCCATTTGGGTGTTGTGGCTTGCCGTTTTGGCAAATGGGTAGCATGTGTTTGTTTTCCTTGCACGTTGTGTCTTTTCGAGGATGAAAAGTCTTAAGGGGGAGAGGATGTAATGACCCGTGTTTTGGAATGTGAGGAGTTAGTCATAGTTTTGCCTTTTTGGGTGGAAATTGTTGGGTTTTTAGGAGTTTTATTTCCACACACTTTGGCTAAATCATCTTGTATGTTGATGAGCAAGCAAGAGGCAAAGTTTGAGCCCAATAGGGAGTAACCGTGAGAATGCCCGTGAGAATGGCTTTTCACGTGCAGTGATATTTTTGCATGGCAGCCTTCCTAATGTTGTTCTAAGGCTTGTGGAAAAATTCTAGGACATTTGGAGGTGCCCGTGAGAAGGGCCTTTCTCACGTGCAGCCTCCATTACCCTTGTTTTGTTGTTTTGATACTTTTTTGCTAAAGGACCATGGTGAAATTATGAGTGTTTTGTCCTGTGTGGTTGCAAAAAGGTTGTAGTCTGTCATCAAAACTACGTCGTTTTGATGTTGGGATTCATTTAATAAAAACGACGTTGTTTTGGGGTGTGGAGGTGTCTATATAAAGAGGTGAAGGCTCCTTGTTTTAGGTTTAGGGTTCTCTTCTTCAGCCGCTATAGCCATCGCAGAGAGAGAGAGAGAGAGGGAAGAAGAGCTTCTGGTCGTGGTTGCTGCGGTGGTGTTTCCGTGGGCGGACGACATTTAGTGTGGAGGCTAAGGCGTGAAGGAATCTGTTGAGGTAGGAGTTCTGTCTTTCCTGGTCTGTCCTGGGGTTAAGCCCTCTGTAGATGATCTACAGAGTTTCTATTGTTGTTGCTATAATATTTATATGTAAATTCATATAGTGTGACCTCCTATATGAATGTTGGCCTTCAATGGCGTCTTGGTGTGATTTTGACATTGGGTGGTCAGTGCATGTTAAATGTTTGTTAAAATGCCTGTGTGAATATGCCTAGTACGTGTTTGATAATATGCCTGTGTGGCTGGGTTTGTCAGCTCGTGAATGTATACATGCTAAGTGTTTGATGTTACGCCTGTGTGACTATACATATTAAGTGTTTGATGTTATGCTTGTATGGCCATGTGTGCTGCCTGTTTTATGGAACCCGGTGGCTGTGGAAGCCCGGGCCTGTTTTATGGAACCCGGTGGCTGTGGAAGCCCGGGACTATTTATGTTAGCTTGTGAGGCTGTGGAAACTATTTGCCTGAGAGGCGGTTAAATCATTTGCCTGAGAGGCGGTTAAATCGTTGGCCTGAAGAGGCGGTTAAATCACTTGCTTAGCTGTGGAGCCTGTGTGGCTGGGGCTGAGGTTGCGCCCGTTTGTGTGGTGTGTTTCCGTGCTATTTGTTCCTGCCACATCATTGCACTAGTACACGTTCTCATGTAGTGGTTAGGTGCATGGGATGGGTTGGGGAAACTTGATTCCTACTGAGCTGTGGTTGCTCACTCCTCCTACTATGTTTGTTTTCTTTACAGGGACCTACAGGCATTAGGTGGGAACACCAAGGTGGAAGACTTTCTGCCTTATGGCTTTGCTCCTTTTGTTATTTGAGTGTTTTGTCAAATGTTATGTTGAGAGACTATTGTAACTCCAAATGGAGATGATGTAATGGATTTTGGAATTTAATAAAGTGGTTTGCCTTTCGGTTATTTGTTGTGGATTATTATGATTGTGTTTGTTGTCCTGCTTGGATGTTGGATTCTATACATCTACCCCTTGCCGACCGGGTGGGTAAAGGGGAGTCACCAACCGTTTTCCTCGGGTTGGAAATCCGGGGCGTGACAGCACAGCTTCTCTGGATGCAAAGTCAACTTACTGATTACGGGTTTGACATGACATCTGTTCTATTATACTACGATAACACCAGTGCGATTGCTATCAGCAATAACCCTGTTATGCACCCGAAAACAAAGCACATTGAAGTTAGGTATCACTTCATCCGAGATCATGTTCTCAAAAAGCACATATCACTTGAACATGTTGCTACGGATGATCAACTCGCAGACATACTTACCAAGCCCCTACCTAATGCAAGATTTTTTGAACTTCTCTTAAAATTAGGTATGCTTGATCTTACTACATAGGTCCTTATTTATTTATCCAACAGTATTTCTTCCAGGACATGCATCGTGATTCTTAGTGAGCGTTAGACACTTACTGTACTTCATGATGATCATGCTTACTACTGATATGCATTATAGTTCTGATAATTTTATCATATCTTCATATGGGAGGATGCTTGTGTTCCCCGACTGGAGTCGCTTAAGTTGACATAATTAACATTATATGAGTACAATCTTCTTAGCATTTCATAATTCAAATTTTCATTTATCACCACATGTCCAATGCTGTTTCATATTGGGTATACTATTAACATGTCTGGTTGAAGAAATGAAATGGGTTAGCTTGGAATGCTGGTGGATGAAATCACAGTTGCAGTCTGATCAACTTCTGAAGTGGAGTTTCATGAAGGATAGACAGCAAAATTCTCATGATCTAAATAATTACACTGGAAATGTTTATCGAGAGGATTGCAAGATCTAAGGGGGAGAAAATGCTTTATCTTTTACCCAAGTAATACCCCCCTTATATGTCTCGTGACCTCTTTCCTGGCTATCTATCTGAGGGAGAGTTTATCACTGAGAGGATCGCATGATCTACGGGGGAGCAATAGCTCTAACTATTATTTTAGTAATAACCCCCTAATATGTCTCGGATGCTCTTCCCTCTAACTTCTCACTTCCGGATCTGACTGGACATGCATTGTTGAATTAGATTTGTGGCATGTTTGGATGATTTTGCTTCTTCAACTGAGCATCTTAATCAAATAATCAATTGATTGCATCTGGCATATGTTCTTTCTTCCATTCTCACTCATGAATCTTAATCAGAGTAACTCATATATAGTTCATTTATCTTGGCTATGATGTTCAGCATGACGGTTTCACTATGTTGACCAATGTAAACTTATGCGTTTCTTATTTGTCATATGCATTATTTTTAGTAACATGATCGTTAACTCATATGTATGTGTCTCACATTCAGTTTTTAATGCATATGTTATGTTTCCTTATTCGTTTGGATAACGCTATCTTTCCGTATCTGTTTACATCCGTACTAATTCGAACCTGTCAAGCTTTTTTTTTTTAGTGTATCTTTGTGAAACTACAGGTACCGATTCACTTTACATTCTCACCGACATATGTTGTCTGAAGTCTCAGATATGAAGTGTTGCGGTACATCATCCTTCTTCAACTTCAAGACAGCAAAGGAATCATTTTCTCTCTTACCACTCTGTTTCTACGGACACACTCTGTTGATCATCTGGATATTCTTCTACGGATTATTTTTCTTTCGGATGACCATCGATTCACTTCCTCCGGACACTTGGAACTCGCAACTCGTGATAAATCACATCTTACTTTATATCACGTGTTTCTGAGGAGGAATAATGATGGTCTATTCAAATGCAAGTCTTGAGATAGGCAACGTTCTGGAATAAGGCTTACAGCTGTCATAAATACTTGACTCTGTTGGAAATATAGGATTTGATGAAGCTGCCAAAATACAGTCTAAGTCTGGAGACTCGAAGATCCGAAGGTCATAGGGTCGAAGAGTCGAAGTTCGTAGAAATATACCTGTCACAGGACATATTGGCGAGAAGCTCGTAGACTTGTAGATCCAGGGTCGAAGGTCGTAGAGTCGAAGTGCGAAAAAGAGAGAGTTACTGCAAGCGTAAATAAATTCAAAGACTCATAGAGTTAAAGAATTCTAAAGAACAATAACCAACTTTAAATGATTCGAAGACTCGAAGCCCGTAGAACTGTAGAGTCCCTAAGAGTGCCTAAGTCAATTAACAGAACGGAAAGTAGACTCGTAGACTCTAGGGTCGTAAAGTGGAACCTTAAAACACTGTTAAGAAAATAGGACTCGCAGACTCATAGGTAGAAGATCGAAGAGTTGAAGTCAAAAAGAGTGACCAACTAAAATGAAACTGTAACTCGAGAGTCGTAGAGTCATAGAGTCGTAGACTCAAGGGATACAGGTAATTTAAGGAACTTGTCAGACACATCACAGACTTGAAGATCATGAAGGCAGAAAGGCTAAGGAAGAAATGTAAAGTCTAAAACTCGTAGAGTCGAAGGTTTTCTAGGTCGAAGACTCGCAGAGTCGAAGAGCCTGTTAGTCAAGTAAAATAAGATGAGAAACCCGAAGGTCGTAGACCCGCAGAGCTAGGGTCGTAGACTCGCAGCTATAACAACGGGTAGATTAGGCGCATGATAACGAGCATTTATGTCATTATCCTATGCCATATTTAGGGTGTTTTAGAGTATGTTTTGAGCCTATTTGCATGGTATTTTGCATATATTTGCTCTAACCCCTAGGAAGACCTTATTGGTGTATAGTTGTACTTTTTGAGTGTTTTTTGGCAGGTTTTGGAGCAACGTTTTCCCACACACCTTGGCTAGATCACTCCATACACTCAAGAGGAAGCTATAGGAAGAAGATATAAGCAAAATAAGAGCAAAATGAAGGTGCACACGAAAAGGTGTTTCTCGCGTGCAAGGAGTTTGATGCATGGATGCTTTCTACAAGTTCTACTGAAGCTTTGGAGCAAATTTGGGCTGATTTGGAGCTGCCCGCGAAAAGGACCTTCTCACGTGCATTCTCGCGGGCAGGCAGTTTTGAGCTCCAAATGATGTGTTTTGTTGTTTTAATCATTTTCATCTAAAGAACTTGGGTCAAATTTGGTGTAGTTTGAGTTTTATTGAGCCTGGAATGTCGAATAGTGTCACTAACCAAAACGACGTTGTTTTGGCTGCGACCACACTTATAATTAGGGCACACCTTTTGTAACCCTAATTTGGCCCACTAAATCTTATAAATAGGGGGCTTGGGAGGCATTCTAAATCATCCTTGGTTAGACAATCTGATCTGAGTTCTGAAGAGCTAAAGCCGTTGCTGAAAGATCGGATTGTCCTTTGGCGGCACTAGAGTTGGAGAAGAGCGATTTTGGGCAACAGACGCCAGAGTCTTTGGAGGCCGGAGTCCTGGTTCATCTTGGGTTCTTCCTTTATTGTCCCGGTATGTAAGGACCCGTACCTTGAGTTAGTCAGTTTTGCCTCCTGAGTAGAGTTTTTCTAGATTTTGACCTAGTAAATGGACTCCAATGAATTCATGTGCAAAAAGAAAGATGCTTAGAATGATGTCCTCTATCTACCACAGAAGTTTCAGGCCAAATGGACATGTATGTGAGGTGCACGTGATATGGGTCCAATTCACGTGCAAGTGTAATTGTCTTCTAAATGATGCAAGGAGGCTAGGGGTGAAGTTTGAGAGCATTTGGAGTCCATATGGAGGTGCACGTGAATTGGGAATTCACGTTCAAATTGGCGTGCAGGCATATTTTTGCATGGTTCCCTTGGTTTTGACATTCTAAGGAACTTTCTCCAAAGGACCATGTTGAAATTCTGAGTATTTTGGCCTATATGGGTGCGGAAAGGTGCTAACTTGTGTGATCAAAACTACGTCGTTTTGATCCTGGGTTTCACTTAATCAAAACTACGCCGTTTTGATAGTGGGAGGCCTATATAAGGATGAGGAGACTCCTTGTTCTAGGGTTAGGGATTTTTCAGCCACTGCAGCCGTCGTGGAGAGAGAGAGAGCTAGAGAGAGGGAAAGGGGGGAGAACCTGGCCGGTTCTTTGTCGGAGCATCTTGCGTGGGGAGGACGGCATCTAACGCGGGAGCAAGGAGGATCTTCATTAAGGTAGGGGTTCTGTTTTCTTATACCTGATCCGGGGTTAGGCCCTGTGGTGAATTACCCTTCGGATATTGTCCTTGTTATCATACTATTTATATGTAAATTCATATAGGTGTGATCTCCTATATGAATGTTGGCCTTCAATGGCGTGTTGTTTGGATATATGTATATATGCATGTTGTGTTTGACATAATGCCTGTGAGGCTGTGCATGTTATGTATTTGAGATAATGCCTGTGAGGCTGTGCATGATATGTGTTTGAGGTAATGTCTGTGTGACTGGGTTTATGAGCTTGTGGATATATGCATGCTAAGTGTTCGATGTTATTCCTGTATGACTAAGCATACTAAGTGTTTGGTGTTATGCCTGTATGGCCATGTGTGCTGCGTGTTTGCTTGTACACCCGGTGGCTGTGGAAGCCCGGGACTGTTTTGTGGAACCCGGTGGCTGTGGAAGCCCGGGACCGTTTTGTGGAACCCGGTGGCTGTGGAAGCCCGGGACTATTTTGTGGAACCCGGTGGCTGTGGAAGCCCGGGACTGTTCTTGAAACCCGGTGGCTGTGGAAGCCCGGGAGTGTTTATGTACCAGCCCATGTATGATTGTGTTTCTTTGTTATAGCTTGTAACTATATCTGGTGGAATAATTGTATCACGACACAGCACTTGTACACAAGGCATGTAGATATTAGGTGCATGGGATGGGTTGGGGAGACATGATCCCCCTGCGAGTGTGGTTGCTCACCCCTCCTACCATCTTGTTTTCTTTACAGGAACCTACAGGCGTTAGGTGGGACCCCAAGGTGGAAGACCATCTTCATTATATTGTTCTCTTCTGAAATGTAATTTTATGATTTATGTAACCCCAGGGAGGGAAATGTACTGAGGGATTGAATTGTAGTAAAGAACATGGTTGTTTTGTGAACCTTTAATATTTGGAATTAAATAAAGATGTGACTTGTTTGATTTATTGAAATTGTTAGACTTGCTTGTGGCATCCAGTAATCCAACCCCGTTGCCCTCCGTGTGGGCGAACGGGGAGTCACGTACCGGTTTCCTCGGGTTGGAAATCCGGGGCGTGACACGGTACTGTAATCATGTTCTTTCTTATAATTTCTATTGCTTTCATTATGATTATGGGGTAGTTTTGTTAGTCTAGGGGAGCAATGTAGCCCCCAATATGTTGTAATTAGTTTGATTTATGGTTTATGCTTGTTCAATGAAATGAAATTCAGTTCTTGTTTAATTCACTTGTATGAAAGCAAATGTCTGATTTATGCATGATTATGTAATCTTAGCCCTTGTCTGGGGTAGAACACTAGTGAATTAGATTTAATGTTGTATGATGGACCAAGTCTACAACTATTAGATTGTTTATCTACGTTGACCACTTTTATTCACATGAGCCAAATGGGATAAAAGCCTTAAATCTATCTTAGCATGGACCAAATGTAAGATAGGTAGGAGATAATCAACATGAACATGAATTAGCGCTTAAATCAAGAACAAGTGCCATAATCCAGATTATTACAATCCATTGGGTGGTAAACATTGTGACCCTAGATCCTTAATCACTAAAATCTCTATACCAATTGCTTGCCAACAATCTGATTTATTCACTTTTGCTTTAGCTATTCAGAATTCAAACTATTTTCAAAACTTAAATCATTTTTCCAGACATGGACCAAATCTGTTAGTTTAGTCATCATCTATCTTTTAGCAATAGTTCCTTCCCTGTGGGATCGATAATTGGGGTTTCAATACTCCACTTGTTACTTGGCCAGTGCACTTGCTGCATACCCATACCACATATAAAATTCGTAGGTCAGCGCACTTCGAAGAAGTCACTCTTAGAGCCATTAGGATAGTCGCAGACTTATAGTTAATAGAGTGACACAACAGACTTAATCTAACTCGAACTCTAGCCTCGGAGACTCGAAGATATGTGAGTCGTAGACTCGCAGATGTCAACACTATAAAGCCTGAAGTAAACTTCCGCAACCTCAACAGGCTCTAACTGAAACCTTCGAGTCATCAAACCTACGAGGCACCCACCTTCAAGGCATACTTAAAACCCTAAGCATATTCACTTAGCGATATCTTCAGCTAGGGTTTGTATAGTAAGCTTGCGCTATCTCGAGCAGTTGGAGTGCAGTTAATGCCGCATTAATTGCAATCAACCACTTTCCACGAATGAACGGCCAAGATCGACTGCGCAAGCATGGGTATTCAACTGCGTAGCATAGGCAACAGATCTGCAAATCAGAGCAAATCTACCCATCCCCTGACATCCCGCATATCTAGTGGTGGGAAGTCAGTCTGTTGGATGGACAACTAGGCGCACAACAATCTAAACTTAAAATATATATCTCTCTCACACTTAAGAACAAAAAGTGGAGTTAGTCTCTTTCTCTGAAAGCATGGAATACACAAAATACAAAAAAAAAGATTCTTACACACATTAATATATAGATCTTTTGCAGAATTCAGCGAAGAGTTCTAACGCTAGAGAGAGAGACTTAGAGAGAGAAAAAGAACTTCCAAGTGCTGTGCGCCGCGTTGAACCAAGATCAAGATCAAACATTACGATCCATCATATACTCTTGTTCACCCAAGATTCAGCACGATTATCTAGTCTACCCTCAGTATTGTTTTCCACAAATCAAAACTATCACGGACCATTCCTTATACAACTGAGATGTGTGAAGAAGGAGCATTTATTACATCTTAGATTTGTCTGGTAGTTCATAACTCACATTATCACTCAAATTACTACTGTCATTGTCATCACTGATTTTCGTCCGGGCCCTTTTGGGGTGAGCTCAAACTAGACCAATGGTGAGAAATTTTAGAGTCGCCACCAACTGTTTTTGGGGTACAGTTGGATACCCTCTACTTTGAGTAGTTTAAAGTGTGTGGTCTGCGTTATCAGAGAAGGGTTCGGGAGTTGGTTACGTGTAGGGAAGGATTAGCACCCCTACAGCGCCCTTTCGGTATCTAATTTAGGAGGAGAAGGTTTTTATTTTATTTATACTGCCATGACTAGGTTAAGTTTCCTAAAGAGTCTATGATTTTTATTTAGCTAAGTTATTTGTCAAAGGTATGGTTAAAATCGATTTACCCTAAATCCCTAAAGGGAATCCTAAAAGTTTTGAGTTTTTTGTTTGAAATGGAGAATGAGATCCTATGGGTTTGTTTTGGTTTTTGGTTTTACTTTTGGAAATTGAAGTCCTAAAATTTTTTATTTTTCCCTTTTTTTGGTTTTTTGGGTTAGAAAACATACATTTTTTTGGTTTTTGTATTTTCTAGAAACGTTTTGTTTTTGTTTTGTTTTGTTTTTTGATTTTGTTTTTTTTTTGTTTTTTTGGGAATTGAAGTACTAATTTTGGTTTTTTTTTTGGTTCAAAAACAATGAAACGTTTTTTTTGGCTTTAAAACGTGAAAAACATTTTTTTTGTTAGTTTTTGTTTTGTTTTTTCTTTGTTTTGTTTTTTTGTTATTGTTTTTCTCTCTTTCTCACTTTTTTTTTGTTTTGTGAACCCAAAATCTTAAAGCAAATGTAGGAATATATGCATGAAAATAAAAGCGTGGAGTGTGTGGTTATGGCATCCACAAACGAAAAAGAAAATCACTCTTTTTTTTCTTTTTTTTTCATGCTCTCCCTCTGCTCTCTCCTTTTTTTCTTTTTTGTTTTCCCTTTCTTTTTACTATACTTTACATATTACAACATACCCATAGGAAGAAATACAGGAAAATACAATGAAAAGCAATTACATCAAATATAGATAAGCTAAAAAACGAAAATTAGAAAAATGCTAAAAAAAAATTACACCAAATATAGATAAACTGAAAAAAGTATTGAAAAGATAAGGGCTGAACCAACTTTGAAGCTTGCAACACCAATCTTCTGTTTGAACTCCTATTGGCGCTGATAATCACTTGCTTAGAACCAACAAAATCTGACAGGGAGGTTTGCGAGGGGGATTTCTTGGTACTTGAAGAGTGGAGTGATGTATTTTATGGGTTTGAGTTTTTTGATGACTGGAAATAAGGAGGGTAGGCGTGAGAAATAGGGGATTGGAAAGGGATTGGTGTCTGTTATATTTTTTGTTTGCTGAACACGCAGAAAAAAGGGCTGAAGCTAGGGCTGTTTTTTGTGTTTTTCCTTGCTAAAAAAGAGCTGGCGTGAGAGGAGGGAAAGAGAATGAAGGGGTGATGTTGATTGTAGAAAACTGGGCGTTTAATCTGAGAAGATGAGGCTGGGGCGTTTCTCTCCTTTCTTTCTTCTTCAATGATCTCTCTCTTCTTTTTTCTCAATGATCTCTCTCTCTTTTCTTTTTTCTCTCTGTCTGCACTGGGATGAAGGAAGGACGTGAATGGTAGCAGGGTTTCAACGAAAAGGGGGCTCTCTGTTTTTTCTTTCTTTCTTTTTCTGCACTGGAATGATGGAGGGTTCCCTCTTCCTCTCTTTTTTTTTTTGATAGCTCTCTTCAACGAAAACCCAACCTCTCCCTTTTTTCATTGGACGAATCCCCCTCTTCCTTTTCTGCCTCTCCTTTTTTGTTTCTGCTCAACTCTCTTGCGCAGGGGCGGACTCAGGCATTATATCTCTTCGCATGGACAGTAGACTGTGTTTTAAGGGCTGGCAGAAAATTTTTGGCTGGACTGTCATTAATTGCAGCATTTAATGCTGTATTATTGATTCCCTTATTTTCATCCAGGTCTTGTGCGATTTGTCGGGTGGTCTGGCGACTGGCAGCTCGTGATTGCCCTTTTTTTAATTTGTATTTTAGCACATGTGACTGACAGGTCGTTGAAAAGCATCTTTGCCAGCACATAAAATGCATCCCGTGAGCAAGCCAGCGAGGAAGCCAGCGAGAGGAGCCAAATAGCGAAAGTCAGACGTTAAGGGTCAGAATGTCGGCAGGGTCGAAGTGTCAGCAGGTCGAAGTGTCGGCAGGGTCGAAGCTGCGATGGGTCAAAATTTCGGTGGGGCAAAAGTCAACGGTCAACGGGTCGAAGTGTCGGCAGGTCGAAGGTCAACGGTCAATGGGTTGAAGGGTCGAAGGTCGGAGGTTGACAGGCTTCGAGGGTCCGTGGGTCGTAGGTCAAGGTTCGAAGGTTCGCAGGTCAAGGCATCGCAGGGTCAAGGGTCGAAGGGTCGAAGGTCGGAGTGTCGGCAGCGGGGCTTCGGGGCTTCGAGAGTTAGGGGGTTGAAGTGTCGGCAGCGAGGCTTCGAGGGTCGAAGGGTCGAAGGTCAGAAATCAGCAGGTCAACGGGGCTTCGAGGCTTCGAGGCTTCAGGGCTTCGAGCTTCGGGGCTTCGGGGCTTCGAGCTTCGGGACTTCGAGGCTTTGAGGCTTCGAGGCTTCGGGGCTTCGGCCGAGCCGGGGCCCGGGGCTTCGAGCCCGGCTCCGAGGCTTCGAGCTTCGGGATTTTGGGGCTTCGAGCTTCGGGGCTTCGAGGCTTCGAGGCTTCGAGGCTTCGAGCTTCGGGGTCAATGGGTCGAAGTGTCGGCAGGTCAACGGTCAACCTTTTTTTTTTTTAACTTTTAATTACCTTTTTACCCCCACCAAAAATGCAAAAATGGGTAACCTTTCAGGAATTGTTTGGGGAGATCCGTATTCGCCTACATAGGCATTTTGAAGAGTTTCGCATGATCGCTTTTGCGGGCAGTTTGACCAGGGGCATTGACCGTCTTTTGGCAAGTTTGACTTTTTCCAACGAAAGTTGTTTTGGCCATAACTTCTTCATTTTAAGTCCGATTTGAGCTCGGTCAAGTGCGTTGGTCTCGAATTTTCATCCTCCATCACCTGGTGTTGGTCTTGGGGCGCTTCAAGGACTTGTAGCAAAAGTCATTAATTTTGAACTCCCCCATCCGTGTCAATTGTATCCATCTCGTGCCGATTGGGGTAAACCATTCCTTGGAAGTATGGGATCATTGTGGACCTGTTCAATAAGGTATATGGCATGGGCAGAAAGGTATATCAAATGGGGTTAGTATGTCCAACCCGGACAAAATAGGGTCCTACAGTCATCATCTCCATAAATACTTCCAGCATAGTTATCCTTAGAAGTACCACATACCAACAAACAGTCTAGCTTCCGCGCACGAAGAAAGTCTCTTCACCCCCCTCTAGACTCACTTTGGGACCTACAATTGGTATCAGAGCAGTTCTACAACTCCGTAGAGATCCCTAAATGGCCGACATGGATTCCAGTAGTACAGCTCCAGCTCCCGAGCACGCTCCAGCTCCTATTGAGGAAGTTGAAGCCAGTCGTGTTCCAGAAGAAGGAGCGACTGGAGATCAGGAGCAGGAACAACCGAGTACTAGTAGCGACAAGAAAGAACAAGAAAACTTCTATGACGTCCTGCCTGGCTCATCCTCCCAAGTTCCTATGTGCACACCCGCACGCTTCTCTAAATGGAAAGCGAGAATGAGAGCACACCTCGACATGCTTGACACCTATCTCTGGGAAACAATATAGAATGGGCCTTTCACCCCAAAGAGTATGCAAAGAGGCCGGTTGATGACGAAAGACCCAGACAGCTGGTCTAAGGTGGAGTAGATGTCACGCCCCAGATTTCCAACCTAAGGAAACCGATTCGTGACTCCCCTTTACCCACCCGGTGTGCAATGGGTTGGAATTAATTCCACACAGGACTTAACGCACAACCACAATAAATTTGCAAAAAAACAAAATCATATTATTAATAATTTCAAACCACAATTAAATGTTTACAATTCTTTCCCAATGGGGTTACATCATTTTCCACTGGGATTGCAAAACATCATAACACAAAATAACATTTAAACAAAGCAACATGGCATAGCTGTCTTCCACTTTGGTATTCCCACCTAACGCCTGTAGGTCCCTGAAAAGAAAAGAAACATAGTAGGAGGGGTGAGCAACCACAGCTCAGTAGGGATCATGTCTCCCGAACCCATCCCATGCTCCTAGCACCTACATGTCAACGTGTACTGGTGCAGTGTCGTGATACAAGTATGAATAGGTTTTATTCAACCTAAATAAATATGACAACATACAAACCACAAGGGCAAACACAACTATTTCCACAGCCACACAGGCCCACGTCCACAGCCACACAGGCCCCACGGCCACACAGGCCCACAATCAGCCATACAGGCTCATAACCAACCACACATGCTCACAACCAGCCACATAGGCTCACAACCAGCCACACAGGCTCCATAATTAACCACATAGGCTCACAACTAGCCACACAGGCATAAAATCAAACACATAGCATGCATCTCAGCCACACAGGCATAAAATCAAACACATAGCATGCATCTCAGCCACATAGTCATAAACTATAGTGCCACCTGAAATGAAACCATCCAACGGTTTAGTTGTGCTAACTCCATAGTACCTCAGTATTTGCCTCTGTCTTTGGCCTTCTAACTCCATGTTCTCTGATAGTCATCGGAGTGGGTATCTCCCGATGAAGACACGGCCACATGAGATGATCATGACATACCATGAACATTCTCATGCGAGCTTTCCACAGGGAGAAAAGCTTAGGTGTGAACTTTGGCGGTTTAGTCAGAGTGAAACCAGAACTCCCTGGTTGAGGAGCAGCGGTAGCAGCAGGTTGAGGTGGATCGACATTTTCACTGTTGCTTCGATTGGGGAGGGGCTTTTGTGCACCTCCAGAGTTAAGGCAAGTGTTGAATAGCATGCTGCTTTCTTCGGCCATTATTGAGAGAGAAAGAGTGGGATCTCTACTTTGAGTAGGTATAACAGGCTCTGATACCACTTGTTGGTCCCTGGGAGCCTAGAGGGGGGTGAATATGCTCTCCTCGAAAACTCTTTTCTCACCTTTTAGCGCAGCATTTATCTGGTTAATAGATATAATCAATGTGGAAGATAACCAGAGAGTGAAAGTATTTTGTTTTATTATCAACTGATAAGTACAACAAAATAGAAACAGATTAAAGCTTGTGAAGCTTTTCGATCTACTCTAACAACTCTCTTACACTCTGTTTACAGAAGACTCACACACTAGCCTTTATGATCTTAATGAGCTCTTGCACATACACGCTTATTTTAAAACTCACAAACAATCAACTCAATGTACAAGTGTTACTACATATTTATAGAGACATTCCTGAGAGACAACCTTGCAACTTGTTTATCTGAGCAATGTGCAGCATTGACTGTTCCTCGGAATTCTTCTCTGCCTTGAATGCTGCGAATGTGGAGCTCAAGATCTTGGGTTAGTAAAACATAAGTGTCTTTGTGAGTATCCAAGTGTAGTTGAAGTTGTGTCCACATATCTATGTGATCCACGTGTAAAATGCTTGAGATTATCAATGAGTTTATCTTACATCGAGACACAATAAGCTGGTGTCTTCGAATACAAAGCAATAAGTTGAAGCAGCGTCTACTTAATCCGATGTAAATTTCCTTACTCCGTGTTAATGAAGCTTGGATCCTTACTCCGTATCATTGGTTGCTTACTCTGTGTTAGTTTAGTACTGGAATCCTTATTTCGTGTCTGCACTTCCTTACTCTGTATGAATAAGAAGGTCGAAGAGCTTACTCTGCATCTGCGCTTCTTTACTCCGTAAGAGTTCCTTACTCCGCATGAGCTAAAGGATCGGATGACTTACTCCGTGTCAGCACATCCTTACTTTGTATGAGTAACAGGTTTGGATTCCTTACTCCGCATCTAGTTTCCCTACTCTGTGCGAACAAAGAACTCGGGTCCTTATTCCGCACAAGTACTTCCTTACTCCACATCTATGAAAGGCTCGGATCCTTATTCCGTGACTTCTTATCCTTAATCTGCTTGAGTAGAAGACTTAGCATTTTACTCCACGACGACTTTCTCTTACTCCGTGCGACTTGTAGACTAGGATTCTTACTCCGTATCTATTTGACTTAGTCCGTTTAAAGTGTTAGGCACAGATTCCTTAGTCCATAGCTTTAAGTGATTAGTCCACATGAATGATCCTTATTCCATATGAAGTGTGACTTGGTTATTTACCAAGTGTTTGACGACACTCACTTTTGTCCGAATTAGGATTATGTATCCTATCTTTAGCTATGCTCTCACAAGTGTAGGTCCGGATTAAGATCATATCTTCTGTAACAACTTAAGATAAAACAACTAAAGTCTCAGATCAAATTACATAGGGTTTTATCCGCATCATCCAAATTCTGGGCTTGATCCAACAATATTTCTTTTTTCTTACATTCCTTTTTTTCGCTTTTACTCATTAATTGCCCCATGTGTGGAATCTTGACATTCAAAGCTGGCCCCAGTGTGGGGTGAACTGTGGATCAGGTTATATGTACAAGGAGAACTTTAGTTGGGCTCAAAAGGCTAGCAAGGGTAATATCACGAGGTAGTGAAAGACGGCCTCTCTTTATTTTAAACAATCAAAGTTTTTCTCAAAGTGGACAAGAAGGAACTTTCAATGATAGAAGGAACTTTGTCGTGCCTGAGTCTGACATAGGAATAGTTTCGTTGTCTTTTATGCTGACATGCTCTTCTGATCTACTTGGAGATTGAGGTACAAACGAAATGGGTTAGGTTTCTTTGGCTTGATATGCCCTGGTTTGGACCTATTACCTGTGCCAAAAAAGTAAATAAGTAGTGACAGATGTTGCATACAAAAATTGTAGGTAAAATAAACTTAATAAAACGGGGTTGATTGAACAAACAAAATAAAAGAAAATTGCCACATCCTCAGAGAGTCTTCTCACAACATCATAATCCTGGTTATTTTTATCTCTGTCGCTCCATTGTTTACTGACTTGAATGTTCCAGTAATGGGTTTGAGTCGACACTTGGTTCCTCGGATGGCTTTGAAAAGTCTAGCCACTTCGCCTTGACTAACTGTTGGACAATTTTCTTGAGGGCAAAACAATTTTCAAGGTCGTGCCCCCGCTCTATTGTTGTGATAGGCACATTGGGCCTCCGACTTGTACCATGCAGGGGGTGGCTGTTTCACTTTTATTGCTGGAATTGGACTCACCATTATGGCTTCCAGGGATCGTGGATACAACTCAGCATAGGTTATAGGGATCTTATTGAATTCTTGCCTGGGTCTATTAGTGGTTTGGCTTGGCCTGACAGGGGCTTGTTGGGGTTCTGGTGGCATCGTTGGAGTTGGATTTGGTGGAAAACGATAAGGAGCTCCCCCTTGTGGTTGATATGCTAAGTCTGGAGGTGTCAGCGCTGCATAGGCTGTCATTGGGTGTGGCCCTGCATAGGATCCAGGTGTGGGATACAAACTATGATATGTCCCAAAGTTGCCTTGATGCATAGGAGTACTCGACCAGATTGACTGGATATCTGGTTTTTTCACTTTCCCCATCTGTGCAGACTTCTTGGATGTGTCTAATGTATCGTCATGAAGCTTCCCTTCTTGTACGCCATCTTCAATACATTCCCCTGAAGCCACTAGATCTGAGAAGTTGCTAGATACGTTACCTATCAGCTTTTCATAGTATACCCCTTTCAAAGTTTTAATAAACATTGTGGTCAACTCCCTTTCAATTAATGGGGGTTGAACTTCTGTAGCTGCCTCCCTCCATCTTCTTGCATAGACTTTAAAGCTTTCAGTAGCTCCTTTCTCAAAGGCTAGCAACGCCAACCTGTCTAGCTCCAATTTCGTGACGTGTTTGTATTGTGTGAGGAAAGCTGTTGCGAGGTCTCTCCAAGTCATGATACGACTTCCCTCCAGCTGAATGTACCATCGAAGTGGTGCCCCAGCCAAGCTTTCTTGGAAACAATGCATGAGGAGCTTGTTATCATTAGCATGGGTAGCCTTCTTCCGACAATACATATTAAGGTGTGTTTTTGTGCATTGGGACCCATTAAACCTGTCGAACTCCAGCACTTTGAACTTTGGTGGCAGAATGATGCTGGGCACCAGGCACAAATCTTGGGGAATGATCATCCCATAAGCTTCTATTCCTTCAACTACTTTGAATCTTTCCTCGAGCTTCTTCGTTGATAATGACTGATCACCCTCCTGAGGTACATGAAGTCCCATCGCTTCGGTTATGTTGCTCGGAGCCAGTAAGGTAAACTGGACTTGAGGAGAAGGGCCAGGGTTCATGTTGGATGGATTGAACTCCTATGGGGGTACTGGTATGAAGTGGGCAGGCATTGTTGCCCCTTGCGCTTGCCTTGGGGACTGGTCAGTGGCCATCTCAGTGGAACCCCTATCTTTGTCTGCTGCCATCTTGGTCAACATTTCTATCATGGCCTTCATTTGATTTTGTAGTTCTTGTTGGCCTTGCTCCAAACTAGCAAATCTTTTTTCTGTTTGTTCTATCATTAAAGTGGATAGTTGTTGCGGTCAGGATCTGAGGTTGTATTGGTGCGCAATCTTGGCTGTGGTAGAAGTGGACTGCGGTAAGCTCCCTTTTTATTTTTATTGTTTTTCTCTTATATTTTGCTTGTTTTTGACATGCATATACGCATGAACATGTGAATGAGTAAGCATACACTCATGGATCTACATGTCTACGTGATGCAATGCATGGGAGCAAATTGTTATGGAGTTGTGAATGTATGAATGAGGGTACACCTCTCAGGTACCTATGGAGTATGGACTGATGTGGAAGAATGTTGTATGTTAGGTGGGAATGAATGGACACCTAGTACTAAGGTGGTCTATGTGACCAAATACTGTGTGTGCGGTAGAATGGAACGTAACATGTGTCCTAAGTGGGCCCTTGTTGGATGTTCATAACAACAAATAAACATGGGAAGTAACAAAGTGATGTTATTTTCTAGTAGGACAGAGTTAGCACAAAAGGATAATAAAATTATGAACAATTGTATGAGATAAGTAAAACAGTATATAGCAAAGTTAAAAGTACCAGAAATTCCTAGAGGCATACCATTAGAAAAACTCCCTTGACCAATTGGATAAATCAAGAAAACAGCAGTCGCAGTGACAACAGGGGCTGAATATGCAACAACAATCCAAGGACGCATACCCAGATGGAAACTAAGTTCCCACTCATGGCCCATGTAACAAGCTACACCAAGTAAAAAGTGTAAAACAATTAGCTTATAAGGACCCCCGCTGTATAACCACTCATCAACAGATGCACTTCCCAAATTAGGTAAAAATGTAAACCTATAGCTGCAGATGTAGGAATAATAGCACCAGATATAATATTGTTTAAGGGATAAAAGAATAAACCAATAGTAAGGAAAATCATTTGTGTAAGGGATGGCTTAAGGACTACCCTACAAAACAAAGGTTAGCATGACATGGAATGAGCAAATAACATGTGGGTCAATGCCCCTGATGGGCTTCTATTACTAGACCTATCTTATTCGTTGGTTCCCAAACTTCCTCTGTAGAGGGCTCCATACACCATGGGATTTACCAGAAAGGGGCCTTAAAAGGACGAGCCTTAAAAGAACCTCAAGCTTGAGTGAGGAGTTCAGGGACCTATTGCGGATAATGATCAACGTGCAAGGTACCATACTAAAGGTTAGTAACCTAAATTGTGACAAACCCGGGTATAGGGTTATGCATGAATGCAACAGGTATGGAAAGCAGTAAATCACAACTATCATGGTTTTAAAGCGTATAAATCACCATTATCATATAAAAAAATGGAGTAAAATAAATAAATAAATAATCCAATTAAAAACAAAAGGAAACCTCCCAATCCTAGTACTAGGCCTAACCCTCTAAGTATTGTCCCCAACAGAGCCGCCAGCTGTCATCACCGATTTTCGTCCGAGTCGCAACCGAATGATGAGATTGTACAGAGTTGCCACCAACTGTTTTTGGTGGTGCAGTTGGTCACCTAAAATGTGGGTAGTCTACGTTACCAGAGATAAGGGTTTGGGGGTTGGTTACGTGTAAGAAATGATTAGCACCCCCACAGTGCCCTTTCGGTACCTATAGGAGGAGGAGGTTTCTATTTGTTTTTCACTGTTTTGACTGAGTGAAACATTATTGTTTTCCTAAAGTTTATGTTTTTATTTAGCTAAATTATTTGTCAAAGTTTTGTTTAAAATTAATTTATCCTAAATTTCTAAAGAGAATCCTAAAAGTTTTGTTTTGCTTTTTATTTGAAGTGGAAATGAGATCCTAAGGTTTTATTATTATTTTTTGTTTTTGGAAATTGGAATCCTAAAAGTTAAAATATGTTTTTTTTCACATTTTTTTGTTTTTGTTTTTGGTTTGAAAACATTTTTTTGTGTTAAAAATGTTTTGTTGTTTTTTTTAGTTTGTGAAAACTCTCTTTTTTGTTGTTTTTTTTTTTGTTTTGAAAGAATTGAACCTTAATCACAAGTTAAAACTTAAAAATACATATTTGTGTTTTTTTTTACTATAACTAACTGCACATACATATCAAAATAAATATGGAGTGTGTGAGTGTGATATCCACAAAGAATATAAAAATAAAGCTACCCTCTTTTTCCCTCTTCTTTTTTTCTATTTTCCTTTTCATGCCTCTCCTTGCTCTTTTTTGTTTTTTTTTTGTTTTTTTGTTTTTGTTGTTTTTCTATTTTTACTCTACTTTACATATTATAACATACAATATATACAAAACGCAAGGAAAATACAACACATATGAACAACATAAAAAAGAGAAAAATACAAGAAAAATACAACATATACCCAACAACATAAAAACCCATATAGGAAAACACTAATTATTACATCAAATATGAATATACATAAGCTAAGTGATAGACAGATTTTTAGCCTCCCTAAAAGAGTTAGCTAACGTCGCTAAACCTCTCTTCAAGATAATTAATTCCCTTAGTTTGCACTTAACAGAATAGTAGAAAGTAAGGGGTCGAACCCACAGGGATTAGCCTAGTTCTCTAGTTTTTTTCAAACCAAACCACTCAATTACTCTTCCTCTATAAAATGTCTTAACAGAAACAAATTCTTTTTGTAACTAAAGATCTAATTTTTATTTGGTTTTCTGAATAAACAGAGAAAGCAAATTGTTTTTAGGATTAATATTCAAGGATTAAAGACATCTAGGGTCACAACTTCACCTCCCTATGCTGTTTCTACTGATTTTAAGATTCTTGAGATTATTTAATTGATAACATGCTATAACTAAACCAAGGTACTGCAATTGATCATTGCCAGACCTTCTAAGTGCTGTCTGCCTGAATGGTCATCATGACATCAACATGCAAAGCCTAATTATAATACTCATGATAGGATAATGGTCACACCATTCACAAATATGTTACGAATCAAAGATCAGCCTCAGACTAAGGCTAAGAAAACCAAGGTGTATAGCCCAGATATTAAAAGATGAAGAACAGATTCATAAATTATGCAATCTCATTTAAACAAACCCAATATTCAAATAATCAGTTTAACAACTTAGGGGGCTACATTGCTACCCTAGATAAAGGAAACTACTCACACATGTTCTTGGATAAACAATAAGAAATAAAGAACATCATCCTCAAGCAGGTGCAGCAGAACTCCAGCTTTAGGTCTTCTCCAGCCGTCAGACCTCCTAGGGCCGACAGCTCCATTTTGCCACAAGTCCCTTCTTTGATAAATGAAGTGATTTGGCTGGTGTCCATGAGATGAAATTGCCTAAAAACTTGCCAAAACAGCTCAAAAACACACACACATATATATAGGCCAAGCAATCTTCCTAGGGTGTTAGAGCAAATATCTAAGAAATATGGATGAATTAAGCTCTAATCATGCTCTTTAATATCCTAAATATGCATGTCACGCCCCGGATTCTAACCCGAGAAAACTGGTTCGTGACTCCCCCTTTACCCACGCGGTGGAGAAGGGGGTAGGATACAACTTTCCCACACAGGACAATATACACCTTCATAAGATATATTCGGAAAGACAAAATCATATATTTAATGAATTCAAACCACATGCCTTTATTATGTTTCAAACTTCATTACAATATCTCCCCGCTGGGGTTACAAGGCCTCAACGAAATTACATAACACAAATAACATAAAACAAAGCCACACAAAACAGAACTGTCTCCCACCTTGGTGTGCCCACCTAACGCCTGTAGGTTCCTGCAAGAAAACACATCACAGTAGGAGGGGTGAGCAACCACAGCTCAGTAGGGATCATGTCTCCCCAACCCATCCCATGCTCCTACCATCTACATGAAGAAGTGCACAGGTGTAGTGTTGTGACAATTACATTCTAAACAGGTCATAATCAATACTATACACAAGCCACAAAACAAGTACAACCTTTGCCTTAGCCACAAAGGCTCCTCAGTCGGTCCCATTGACAGTAACTCAGCCTCTCAGGCTCCTCAGTCAGTCTCACTGACATTAACTCAGCCTCTTAGGCTTCTCAGGTACACAAGCATTGCCTCAGCCTCTCAGGCTTCTTAGGCTCCACAGACATTGCCTCAGCCTCTCAGGCTTCTTAGGCTCCACAGACATAACACCAAACACTTAACTTACATCTCAGCCATTCAGGCATAACATCAAACACTTAACATGCATATCCATACTTGGCATATCATCAAACACTTAACATACGTATCCTCACGGGTATAACATCAAGCACTTTTCAGGCATAACCACACTGATAGAACATGAATCGCATAACATGCATGGCCTCACAGGCATAATATCAAACACATAATACGCATGGCCTCACAGGCATAATATCAAACACATACACGCCACTGAAGGCCAACATCCATATAGGAGATCACACCTATATGGATTTACATATAATATATATATATATATATATATATATATATATATATATATTCAGATTACAAATCGCCTACCACAAGTCCATAACCTTGGGAAAGGTCCAAGGAAGAACAGAACCCCTACCTTGAAAACGTCCTCCTGCTCTTGCTTCCACGCTAGACATTGTCCACCCACACGAACTACCACGGCAGCGATCAGAATCTCCACCCTCTCTCTCTCTCTCTCTCTCTCTCTCTGCAGCTGCGGTAGCTAACAGAAGGAAACCCTAAACCTAAAACAAGGAAACCTGCACCTCTTTATATAGGCATCACAACATCAAAACGACGTAGTTTTGATTAAGTGAATCCCAACATCAAAATGACGTAGTTTTGATTGCACAAGCTATAACCTTTCCGTATCCATACCAGACAAAATACTCATAATTCTAACATGGCCCTTTGGAAAAAGATATTTAGAACAACAAAACCAAGGTGACGGTACAAAAATATGGCTGCACCCCATAATGCACGTCATATCCCCATATGACGTGTACCTCCAAAAGATGTGAAATTCTACCCAAACTTCCTAGGATCATGTAGAAGACAGGCAAACCAAAATCCCCTTGCATGTCATATCCCCATATGACGTGCATTGTCACGTGCACCTCCCAAAAGTCCCCGCTTGGGCCCATCTCTTACCTCAAACTTGTGCATCAACATTCAAGGTGTTTTAGCTAAAGTGTGTGGGAAGGAAACTCCTTAAAACCCAAAATTTCCACTCACAAGGCATCTGTGATTAACTTCTTACATATCGCAAAACACGGGTCATTACATCCTCTCCCCCTTAAGACTTTTCGTCCTCGAAAAGAAACAACATGCAAGGAAAACAAACACATGCGGCCTATTTGCAAGACAGCAAGCCACAACGCCCAGATGGATCACACAACATAACAGGACATCTCAAACACATTGCAATCTCAAAACACATCTCAATATAAATACAAATACCAGTCTACAAATACAAATACAAATACAAATACACCAAAGCATGAACCACATATAAGAAAACACATCACTACAGCCGCCTCCCACCATTAAGAGTGTTCATCCTCGAATAACTCTGGGTGCTGCTTACGCATTACGGACTCAAGTTCCCATGTCTCCTCCTCAATGCCATGGTGCTGCCATAGCACGTGAACCAAAGGAATAGCACGACCACGCAGAAGCTTCTCCCACCGATCTAGGATACTGATAGGGGCCTCAACAACGGACATGTCATCCTCAATGTCCAATGTCCCCCAATCGATCACATGAGTGGGGTCAGGATGATACTTCCTCAACTGGGACACGTGGAACACATTGTGCACCCGACTCAATCGCAGTGGTAATGCTAACCGGTAAGCTACAGTCCCCACACGAGCTATAACCTCAGAAGGACCAATGAACCGGGGAGAGAGTTTGGAACCTCTTCCAAAGTGCCGAAGTCCACGTCGTGGAGAGACACGGAGAAACACATAATCTCCCACAGAAAACTCCAAAGGTCGCCGCCGCTGATCTGCATAAGATTTCTATCGACTCTGGGCTGAGAACAAGCGCTGACGGATCAACTTGACCTTCTCAGTAGCCTCTTGAACCAACTGTGGTCCCAAGAGAGCTGTCTCTCCTACCTCAGTCCAACACAAGGGTGATCGGCACAGCCGCCCGTACAACACCTCAAAAGGAGCCATCCCAATGGACGCCTAATAACTGTTGTTGTAGGAAAACTCCACCAAAGGAAGGTGAGTTGCCCACGAACCCCCAAAATCTAGCACACAAGCTCTCAACATGTCCTCCATGGTCTGATTCGTCCTCTCAGTCTGACCGTCAGTCTCAGGGTGAAAGGCTGTACTCAAGTTAAGCTTTGTCCCCATAGCCTCCTGCAAACCTGCCCAAAAACGAGAAGTAAACCTCGAATCCCTGTCGGACACAATCGAGGATGGCACCCTATTGGATCAAACTGAGAATTTGGATAATGTGGAACAAACCCTATGTAATTTGACTCGAGATGTTTCATGATTATCATTAAGTCTGTGCAGATGAGTTAAATCTAAATTCGGACCTACTCATGTGAGGACAAAGCTAAGGACAGGATACATAATCCTGATCCAGATCATCATGAGTGTCGTCATTCACTTGGTATATAACCAAGTCATCATCCGGAGTAAGGACCCTTCGTGCTAATTAAACACTTGACAAAACGACTAGGAACCCGCGTCTAACACTCAACTAGATTATGTCAATTAATGCGGAGTAAGTTCCTGAGTCTGCATCTTGCACGGAGTAGAAGAGACTTGTGAGAGAGAAAGAATCGAAGTTGTCACTCCAATCGGACTAAGGAAAAGAAGACACGGACGAAGAAATCCAAAGTCTGTCATTCGAGCAGAGTAAGGATAACTGTTGCGGAGTAAGGACATCAAATGCAGAATAAGGAATCCGAACCATTACTCATGCAGAGTAAGGAAGCGCTGATGCGGAGTAAGCTCTCCGAACCACTACTCATGCGGAGTAAGGAAGCGCTGACACGGAATAAGGATTCCAAGACTTCATTCATACGGAGTAAGCAATCACTGATATGGAGTAAGGATCCGAGCTTCGTTCATGCGAAGTAAGGAACCTTGCAATGGACCAAGAAGACGGTACTTCATCTCTCCAAGCCGCAATTAATGCTAGCAGCTCGCTAAGTCCCAATGTAAGACAAACACATTGAATACCTAAATTGTCTAACACGTGGAACACACGGAGATGTGGACGCAATCTCAAATGCAATTGGAATCAAGCAAAGAATTCATTACAACTTATGCTTCCAATATTTCGAGCTCCATATCCGCAGCAGTTAAAGCTTCAGCATTTTCCGATGAAGAACTTCAATGCACCACACTGCTCGGAAAATGCAGTTCCAAGATAGAATTCTAGGATGTCTATATATATATGCCTGAAGCAATGTAAATACAAGCGCGTGCTTACTTGTACATATACACTCATAAGCGTATATCTTGCAAAGAGCCAAACACAGAGATTCACTGCCAAGTGTGTGTAACTATAACAGAGTTGTCATCATCGGATTTCGTCCGGGAGGGAAACCGCTTTCGGGGTGTGGCTCCCCCCAACCTCCATCCGAATGGTGAAAAATACGGAGTCGCCACCAACCGTTTTTGGGGTGCGGTTGGCCACCTAAAAGTAAATTGATCTAATGCCACTAGGGAATGGGCTCGGGAGTTCGTTACGCGTGGGGAAGGACTAGCACCCCCATAACGCCCTTTCGATACCTATCTTAGGATTTGGAGGTTTCTAACTTGTTTTAATTATTTGACCTAAAGTTAATTAGCCTAAAGGTGATGTTGAATTTATATACGCCCTAAAGGTCTACCTTTTTTATTGACGTTGGAATTAAGTCTAATTCACCCTAAGTATTTAAAGGAAGTCCAAGTGATTTGATCTTTTTGTTTCTAAATTTATTTGTTGAAAATTTAACTCAATTTATCCTAAACCTCTAAGGAAGAACCTATGATTTTGTTTTCAAGGTTAAATTTAAGTCATCTAAAAATCTAAAGAAAAAGATTAAAGTTGATTTAATCCTAAATTCAATGTTTGATGTTTTAAACTAAAAAGACCAAGTATTAGAAAAACATGTGTGTTGAAAGGTTTTGTTTGTTTTGTCTTTGTTTTTGTTTTTGAAAACATTTTTTGTTTGGGAAACTTTTTTTTTGTTTGAAAAACTTTTGTTAGTTGGTTGTTTTTTTTTAGAAAGTATTTTTTTGTTTGTTTTAAAAATCCCTTGTTTTTTTTTTTGTTTTTCAAAACACTCTTATCATTATTTTTTTAACCACCTTTTTTTAGAAATAATGAAAGTTGAAAATAAATAAATAAAATACAAATGTGTAGTGTGTGAGTGTGACATGCATCAACATAAAAGCAAACTCATTTTTTTTCTCTTTTTTTTTTTTTTTTTTTTTTTTTTTTTTTTTTTTTTTTTTTACTTTTTTTTTTACCTACACGATGTACATAGTACAATGGCATTGGGCTTTCAACCCATGATTACAAAACTATCATTGGCCTAAACTAACAACTTCCTAAGGCCAAATCAAAATAAAATAAAATAAATACATAAATAAATAACACAAAACAAAATTAATTCCTCACCCAAGCTTTTATATCAACAGAGAGGAACTCATCCAAAGTTACTTCTCCTCCACGCGGCACTCCTTTTCTTGCGCACGAACCATGTGCCCTCTACGTTGGCTTCCAACCGAGCGATGACGATGGCGAACGGGGTGCCCTTAGTGCCTTCTGGATGCCTCCTAGGTCGCCTCTAATGGACTATGCTGAGATGTCCTTGAGAATCCTTCGTCTTCCTCGTAGGGATCGTGGGGTAACCGGCGTGGGATATATAGTAGCCGGCGGGGGGAACTTCAGCCGAGGAGAGCGAGGGATCCCCTGGGGTTTGAGACGAAGGAGGTGAAAAGAGGGGCCTCTAGCCGAGAGAAAAGGGAAGAAGGGAAGGATGGAAGGTCGTTTTTTTTTCGGATTTTCGGTTCTAGGTTTCAAGGAGGGGAAGAAAGGAGATTGGTGGTTTTGGGTTCTGGGATTTTCGAAACAAGGGAAGAGCCAAGAGGATTGGGTGTCTGATTTTGGCGATGTGGGAAAGAAAGCAGCTTTGGCGATGGGAAGAAAAGGGGGCCTCCAGAGAGATGGGGAAACGATGGTAATCGAGTTTTTTTTTTGTTTTTTGGAGCCGGCTAACCCGAGAGGAGAGGCTTTATCAGGTTGGGGATTTATATAGATTGGAGAGGCTAGGGTTTGAGGAGGGGCTGGAGCGGCGGCTTGGAGTTGGTGTCGGGTTAGATGGGAGGTTTGGTTTGAGAGAGATGGAAAAACCATGGTTGAAGGCAGATTGGGTTTGATGCGCTGGAGGGGAGAGAGATGAAGCTGGCGCAGTGGTCCGGTGGTCCTACGGGATCTCGGCGTCTGTGGCATGGCTTCGAGGGTGAGGACGAACGGGGAAGAGAGAGGGAGGAAGAAGACGACGCGGTTAGGTGGTAGAGGATAAGATTGCGCGTGAGAGAGAGAGAGAGTGAGTTTTTATTTTATTTTATTTTTATTTTATTTTTTTGTTTTTTTTATTTTGTATTTTGTTTTTGTTATTTTGATTTGTTTTATTTTATATCAACCAATCAGGGGCTGACACATGACCTAGAGGGGCGGGAAAAGAAAAAGAAAAAAAGAAAAATCTTTTGTTTTCGGCTTTTAACTGATGTTTTTTTGGTTTTTGGGATTGGCAGGATAAATCGGACTTCAAAACATTTCGAAAAAATTGTTTTTGGACTCAGGGCGTCGTGACGAGCGACCCCGTGTCAAATTTGTTGAAAAACAATAATGTTTTTACGTCAAGTTTGTACTGAGGTAATTTATTACTGTAAAACTTTTTTTTTTTGAAAAATCCCCAGGAGCGAATATATACAATATATATGTCAAAATTCTCAGAACGATGAGTAGGATGAGATTATGAGGTTCGTGACCTGATCCGGAGCCCTGTGTGAAAGGTCAATTACCGTTTTGACCTCCAATGGGGGCTTGAACGCTGTTTTGACCATATCTTCTTCGTTTGACCTCGAAATTGAGCGTGGTCGATGGCGTTGATCATCGAATTTGATTTTCTATCGCCTAAGACCGACTCTTTGGCATTTGGAGGCTTTTCTTGAATAATGTCTTGAAACCGGGCATTTGCAGTTCAACGATCACGACTCTGTCGTTCTGCAAAATTTCAACAAATCGAGGTGGCATGGAAGAAAATTGCGTTTGATAAAATTTGTCTAACCCGGACAAATTAGGGTCCAATAGTTGCCCCTCTTTGTGTATCGTTTGTGTACAGACGGTGCACAAAGATAGGACGGACTTGTTTTGGACGGGTTGGACTGCTTACCTGACTTACCTGTGGCCAAGGGATGGTTCTGCTTGGAATCGGAGTGCTTGATGGATCTTAGGATTTACTGGAATAAAAGCCTAGATGCTTAGTGGATTGCGAATTAAAAGAGACATGAGGTGATGGAAAACCTAAGGGGGTTGATTCGAAAAGAAAAGACATCAAATTAAAAGACTAGAGCTGACAGAAACATAAAAGGCTAGAACTCGAGAGATTTCGCAGAGGCAGGAGGATTACTTGCCTACAATGCGCTGTAGAGGACGGAGGATTACCGCCTACGATGCAAGGATACTGGAAATTAAAAAGCCTAGAAGCTTAGGAATGCAAAAGGCTAGAACCTGAAAGACTTCGCAGAGGCAGGAGGATTACTTGCCTACAAGAGGTTCGTGACCTGATCCGGAGCCCCGTGTGAAAGGTCAATTACCATTTTTACCTCTAATGGTGGCCTGAATGCTGTTTTGACCATATCTTCTTCGTTTGACCTCGAAATTGAGCGTGGTCGATGGCGTTGATCCTCGAATTTGATTTTCTATCGCCTAAGACCGACTCTTTGGCATTTGGAGGCTTTTCTTGAATAATGTCTTGAAACCGGGCATTTGCGGCTCAACGATTACGACTCTGTCGTTCTGCAAAATTTCAACAAATCGAGGTGGCATGGAAGAAAATTGCGTTTGATAAAATTTGTCCAACCCGGGCAAATTAGGGTCCAACAAGAGTGTTGTGTTGTAATCAGCTAAAATGCTGTTTTGCTTTCTTGTAATTATCTTCAGATAATAAAGCAACATACTTCCACTACCTTGTTAATCTTCCGCACTAATTTTATCCGTTTAACCAGAGTGAGTGTCTAAGCCATTAAGAGAGAGAAAGAATTTTTAAAGAGCCTATTCACCCCCCCCCCCCCCTTTAGGCTCTCCGGGACCAACAAGTGGTATCAGAGCAAGTTCTACCTGCTCGTAGAGATCCCTCACTCCCTCCCAACTTAACAATGGCCGAAGAAAGCAACATGCTATTCAACACCCGCCTCAACTCCGGGGGAGTTCAAGAGCCCCTTCCCAACCGAAACAGCAGTGAAAATGTTGATCCACCTCAACACTTTAAGAAAATCGCCAAAGTTCACACCAAAGCTTTTCTCCTAGTGGAAAGCTCGCATGAAAATGTTCATGACCTGTCATGATCATCTAATGTGGCCTTGTCTTCATCAGGAGCTTCCTATTCCGATGACCATCGGAGAAAATGAGGTCAGGAGGCCAAAGACTGATGCAGAACTCACTCATGATGAAAGAGCCTGGCAATACGCCAGTGAAAAGGCTCTAGCTTATGTGACATCGTCCTTGGATTCTAAGGCTTTCACGGACATCCAGGGCTGCACGATAGCAAAAGCTGTGTGGGACAAATTGACTATTCTATATGAAGGAAGTCAGTCCCAGATGCAGAACGTCATTTGCGCTCTCAGACAGAACTTTAAGAGCTTCAACCACAAACCTGGCGAATCCCTGGAGAGCATCTATCGGCGATTCGGCAAGCTCATCCTGGAATTGAAAACTATCAACGAGCATTACACTCAGTTCCAAATAAATGACAAGTTCTTTCGTTCCTTGCTGGATCGCTATTATTCCAAGCAGCTCCAGATGCAATCCAAGGACAACTGGCAGTATGCTCCCCTTGAAGAGCTATATGGAGAGCTACGGACTCATGAGGTCAGATTCAAATACACTGACCGAGACGAGAAGATAGCTCGGAAAGAAAAGAGGCTAGCTCTTAAGGCAACGGCTGGACCAAGCATGCTGACGGAGGATGATACGGAAGAGTCAGAAAACTCTGACTCGGACATGGAAAAAGAAATAGCACTCGTTGTGAAATCCTTCACACAATTTCTGCGGAAAAGCAGAAAAGGATTCAGAAGAGGTTCTTCCTCATCCTCAAGAAGGAAGGAGCGGTCGGAGTCGACATCCCAAGACTGCTACAATTGCAGGAAACCTGGTCATTGGGCCAAGGACTGTAGATCCAAACCCAAGATGGTCGACAAGGATGACAAGGTTAAACCCCGACGCTCCACCTCAGACAACAGCAAAATGAAGAGGAAGGCATTCGTCTCACAATACAACAGTGGCTCGAAAGAAGAAAAGGAATCTTCAGACGACGAACCAACGGAAAAGGCGAACGTCTGCGTCATGGCAAACGCTGAGGTACCTTCTATCTCTGAGCTCTTGAGTAAACTAGAATCTCTTACTAAGGAACGTGATGATGAAAAGAATGAGAGATTAATAATTACTCAAATGTATCAAAATATGAGTGGTCAGACTAAACGCCTAGAATTTACTGTTTCTAAACTTGAAAAGGACATAGCTGACTACCGAAGCAGGGAGGTTTGGTATCACGACCTAAGAGCTGAGAATCACCTGCTGAATACCAACCTCACAGGCATGAATGTAAATCTTAAAAGACTCGAGATTTAACTTGAGAAGGAAAAGGAAATAAATCGTAAATGGCTAAAATTCGGAGAAATAGCCTCTACATGTAGAACTGATCCTGACAATATCCGAGTCAAACCTGGCCTAGGATCCGAATCCACTTCCACTGCTCCAGCTACTGAGTGCCCTCCGGACTACACTCCAAAACTAACCAACCTATATCCTGTTAGTACATCTAAACTGTTGGATGGTTTTGTTTCAGGTGGTACCATAGTTTATGATTGTGGAACAAAGGCTGTTACTGCTAATCCCGAAGTAGTAGCACCCATACCAAACGATGACGGGAAGGCTGCTGCAGTTAAAGCCGAAACTGCAGCACCCATAAACAAAGGAAAGGCTAAGGCTGATGCATCCAGGGCCAAAAGCGCGTCACCCGTTCACAAAGGATTAGGCCATAGGGAACAGCAAAGAAAACCCGTAAAACCTAAGAAACCTGTATCCCCTGTTGTAACTCCTCATCACAGTGTCTGTTCGATATGTCACGAAATAGGTTATTATCACTATGAGTGTTGGAGTCTATCTAATGACTAGTTATGTAATCACTCTTCAATCAATAAAAATTCGGTTGTCAGAAAGGGTTCTTCTCGGAAAGCTAAATCTAAAACTCCTCGGAGTATTTCACCTAAGAAAACCCAAGTTGAAGAAACAACTAAGACGGAAAAAGCTAAGTCAACTTGGAGAGTTAAAGTTCCTAGCAACATAAAATACGGAATAGTTGACACTGTTGTTGCTTCTCCTAACCGCCCAAAACAAGTTTGGGCACCAAAAATGTAATCTGTTGTCTTGCAGGAGCATCTATGGAATTCACTGCCATCTCACTTGAAGTCAAAGATCAATCAAAGCAAGTGGATACTCGATAGCGGATGCTCCGGACATATGACGGGTGATAAGTCTCTACTCGTGGATGTTACTGACAAATGAGGCCCATCCGTAACATATGGTGACAACAGTAAAGGTAAGACTGTGGGGTATGGCACTTTAACCAATGGCTGTGTATCAATTACTAAGGTTGCATTAGTCGAAGGTATGAAGCATAATCTGCTGAGTGTCAGTAATTTATGTGACAAAGGACTCACAGTTTCCTTTTTGTCAAACACCTGCACAATTAGAGATAACTTATCCGGAGATATTAAGTTATCTGGATCAAGAGATGGGGACATATATTCTGTGGTCTTGAGAAACAATTCTTCTGACCCTGTATGCTTCCTCACTACAGCATCACATGAAGATAGTTGGTTATGGCACAAGCGTTGCGCATATTTAAATTTTAAGATCTTGTCTAAATTAGTGTTGCTTGATTTGGTCACTGGTTTGCCTAAACACAAATACTCCAGAGACACTCTCTGTCGAGAATGCCAACTTGGCAAACATACCAAACATAATTTTAAGAGCAAATCAGTTAATTCAATAACTGCTCCGTTACAACTTCTTCATATGGACCTATGTGGTCCCATTTCTATCTCTTCACTTGCTGGTGCGAGATACACCCTAGTGGTTATCGATAACTTCACCAGATACACATGGGTGATGTTCCTGAAGTCTAAGGATCAAACCTTTGAACACCTTGTCGATCTCTTCAACTGGATAAGCAATTCACAAGGACTGAGCACTAAATGTATCAGGAGTGATCATGGTACAGAATTTGATTTCTCAGAAATGAGGTCATATTGTTCTGAATAGGGCATTCAGCACGACTTCTCTGCGCCCAGAACTCCACAACAAAATGGGGTAGCTGAGCGCAAGAATCGCACTTTAGTCGAGGCTGGCAGATCAATGTTAGTAAGGGCAAAGCTTCCTCTCAGTCTATGGGCTGAAGCGGTGTCTATCGCCTGCTATGTTGAAAACAGAACTCTTATAAATAAATTTACCATGAAAACACCTTATGAGATGTGGAAGGGCAAAAAGCCTTCTATTTCACACTTCAAAACTTTTGGGTGTACTTGCTACGTACTGAACAATGGAAAAGAATCCCGGAATAAATTTGAACCTAAATATGATGGTGGGATATTTGTTGGATACTCATTACATAGCAAGGCTTATCGGATTTTAATAGAAAACTTTTCAAAGATGAAGAATCTATCTATGTGACTTTTGATGAAGCTAACACGGATTGGTCGAAAGTTGGTTCTTCAAGTTCTAATGTGCAGGATCAAGATGACAACATTGACTACTCAAAGTTTATGAATGTTCCTATCACTTCTACTGACCAACCATGTGGCACCAATGAAGAATGAAGAAATAATGCAGATGATGCTATGGATGAATCGGACTTGGGACTTCCACATAACTCCAGATATATTCCTTCGGATATTCAAAATACCGGAGTACCTTCCAGTCCATCCGGACCAGTTGATACGGAAATGAACCATAATGGAGAACCTCAAAATACTCCAGAACCTATTAATTTGAATAACGCTGGCCCGGAAGAAGGTCAATCAGTGGACGACCAAGGACCACCTAATCTGACAGAGCTTCAAATCATTGAGTACTCACCACCACTTGCGCAAAACTATAGGTGGACTCAAAGCCACCCTCAAGAACAAGTGATTGGTGATCCTACTGCTGGTGTTAGAACAAGAGCAGCCACCTCCAACATGCGTCTCTACTCTTGCTTTTTGTCGCAGATAGAGCCAAAAGTGGTGGAAGAAGCTCTTCAAGATTCAAATTGGATAGACGCCATGCAGGAAGAGTTAAATCAGTTCAAAAGGAATGATGTGTGGACTCTTGTACCAAGGCCAAAGTCTCAACAAGTCATTGGAGTTAAATGGGTGTTCCGGAACAAACTTGATACGGACGGAATCATAATCCGGAACAAAGCCCGACTAGTAGCCAAGAGTTATCGTCAAGAAAAAAGAATAGACTATGACGAAACTTTTGCTCCAGTAGCCCGACTTGAGGCAATCAGAAGGTTCTTGGCATACGCTTCATACGAAAACTTCAAAGTTTATCAAATGGATGTCAAGAGTGCATTTCTAAATGGAGATCTTCAAGAGAGGTATATGTTGAACAACCTCCAGGCTTCATTGTACCAAAGGCTGGACATCTGGTCTACAAACTAAGGAAAGCCTTGTATGGATTGAAGCAAGCTCCAAGAGCCTGGTACAACACACTTTCGGAATTCTTACTCGCTCATAACTTCCAAAAAGGGAAGATTGACACCACGCTATTCTTACGGAAAGAGAAGACACATACTCTGATCGTACAGATCTACGTGGATGATATTATTTTCGGATCAACTAATCCGAAACTTTGTGATGAGTTCGCCAAGTTGATGACTGGCAAGTTTGAGATGAGTATGATGGGAGAACTGTCCTACTTCCTTGGGATTGAGGTCAAACAACTAAAGGAAGGGATCTTCATCAACCAATCTAAGTACACTTGTGACTTAATCAAGAAGTTTGGTATGGAAGGTTCATCTCTTGTCAAAACTCCAATGCCAGTCAGTGCCAAGTTAGACCCAGATATTGATGGCAAATCAGTGAATGTGACTGAGTACAGAGGGATGATTGGATCCTTGCTGTATCTTACAGCAAGTCGCCAAAAGAGTCCAACTTCGCCTTATCCAGATATTCTGATACTGATTTTGCCGGGTGTCGCATAAACAGGAAAAGCACCAGTGGTACATGCCAATTCCTTGGAAACAGATTGATCTCTTGGTTCAGTAAGAACCAGAATTCCGTATCAACCTCTACTGCTGAAGTGGAATATATAGCTGCTGGGAGTTGCTGCGCACAACTTCTCTGGATGCAAAGTCAACTTTCTGACTACGGCTTCAACATGACATCTGTTCCACTCTACTGAGACAACACCAGTGCTATCTAGTAATACCCCCGGATTCATATTTCATGACCTCTTTCCTGGCTGTCTATCTGAGGGGAAGTCATCCTCAAGAAGATCGCATCAAAATGATTTGCTGATCTCAGGGGGAGAGAATACTTCATTGAATCTTAAGTAAGGCCCCCTGTTTCAGCAAAAGGCATGACTACAGGGCAAGAGAATGCTTATTATTAAGTAATGCCTCTCTGATATGTCTCGGATGTTCCGCCCTATAACTCTCACTCATAAAGCTGATTAGATTTGCACTATTGAATCGGAATTGCGGATTGCTTGGCTGTTATCTTCCTCTTCCTAGCATTTTAGGCATGACAGTCGGTTGTAACATCATACATCATGTGCTCTTCCTTCCATTTTCACTCATACGTTCTCTGATGGATGAAATCATATAAATCTAATTAATCTTTGCTCTCATTCTCAGTATGAAGGATTGGCTATGTTGACCTATTGGATTTATGTGTTAATTATCTCACACATACATTGATTTCAGTATGATGGCTTTCACTTCGTTTGTATGTGTCTAGCACTTAACCTTTTAAGCATAAGTTCTGTTTCTTCTTAGTACGGATTGTGTGTTATACTCTTATATTGTTTATCCGGACTAACCCGAACCTGATGAGACTTGCTCTTCAAAGCATCTATTTGTTAAGTCACAGGTTCAGATTCTCTTTGCATTTCATTGCTCTATCCTGTCAGATGTCTCGGATTTCTGAGGTGTTGTGGTACTTCATACTCCCTCAACATCAAGACCGCAAAGGAATCATCTCTTTTCAACACTCTGTTCACATGGATACAGTTAGTCAGTCTCATCCGGATGTTCTTTATATGGATTATCATTCTCTGGATGAAAGTCGGTTTATTTCCTCCTGACTCTTGGAATTCTCAAGTCGCGATAAACCAAGTAATTATCTTACATTGCTTATTTTTGAGGAGGGATAATGATGGTTCATTTAATGCACGCATCGAGCCCGATACTTATCTTTTCAAAAATCCGGAAGTATGCCTACAGCTGTCATCTTTGAATGGTCAGCACAGCCGCCACGTCATAAGTCTATTCGACGGTGCTAATCCATCACTTGTAATGACATAAGGAAGTCGAGTGGCTCACTGCTCATTTTGCTTAAACTCGAGATCCACTCGCTTCCACGGAAAGGATCCTATTTATACCGCACTATCGGCATCGGCCGAGGTTATCACTACCAACTCTCAAAACCCTAAACCCCGCCGCACCTGTTCCTGCAAAGCTCTTCTCTCCTTCTCCCTCAATCTTTCACTCCCAATGGCATCCCAAGCTCTCTATGGTGTTGTTCCTGGCCATCTTGTCGATTGGTCCGGAATCTCTGATCCTCCCGCATGGCTCCACGAGGTTCGCCAGCTACTCGAGCACAGCAACCTTTTTGCGCTTGTCTCTGCCCCGGCCGATCTTCTAGTGTCGAACGTCCTGGCCTTCCATCATCACTCCACCTCCACTGAGGAGTTTATCCTTTCTGTGGTTCGAGGGGAAACTATCAAGATCACACCTCAGGTGATCCGGGATGTTTTCAACCTTCCTGCCGGTGATGACATCCGACCAAACGCTACTGCCATGGCTGCTTCCATGGGGTGTCCTAATAAGGTGAAGGAGTACAAAATGAAGTCTTTCCATGGTCCTCACCGCTGTATGGCCACCATACTCATCCGATGTCTTCTGACTCGCTCCACGGGTCTCGACTCGGTTCCGTACGATCTCCTGTTGGCGATGTATGCGGTTTTTGAGTCACTGCCACTTGACTGGGGCAACTTTCTCTTCCAGGTGTTGCGGAATGGGAAATGGAACTCGTCTTTTGGACGGATTCTGTCCCAAATCTTCTGGCATCTTCACCCCGCGCACTTCCAGGGTGAACTTGTGATTCTCTTCCCGGCGTCCTACTACTTTCGCCATCTTACTGCCGCCGGGACCCTCACCATTCGCCGCCCTCCAGTCTCCCGTGCCCTTGCTGTCGCTTCAGAACAGCAAGCGAGTTCTGTTGGTGAACCTGTTGCTAGCTCGGGCCACGAAGTTAGTTCCGCTCTCCGGTCAGTTCACTCCCGCATCCGGTCTATTGCCGCTCCGGCACGCTCCCGTAGTTCGCTGCACAGCGTTCAGGCTAACCCGTCTACTGCTGCAGGGCCCTCTCAGCCGCCCTTCCATGAGGTTACCACATCTGCCTCTCTTGCTGATGTCCCTGCCTCTCTTCCTGCTGTTGCTGCTGCTGCTGCTCCTGATGCTGCTACTGATGCTCCCACACCCATCTCTCCGGTCCACGCGGCCGTTGCGCCTTGTTCTTCCGGACCTTCCATCTTCTCGTGCGGAAGCCTCTCCCGCTCACTCTCCGGCCCTCCAGGACTATCTTGACCATCTCTCCACCGACATACTGAATGACTGCTGGCTGCGCTTCAGCCTCGCCATTATTACTGACATCCCAGAACCTACCCTCCGGGTGTTTTATGCTCAACACACCCAGACCCCAGAGGAAATGCTTACTTGGAATTGCTACCACAGCTTTGTGACGCCGTCGCTCCTCAAGGCTGCACCTCCTGCTGCTGCCTCTTCCGGTCATGCCCATGACGCACGGACACCTGCCCCTGCTGAGGCTGGCCCCTCTTATCCTGCGGATATCCCTATCATTGACCTCTCCGGTCAAAGTGGATCAGCTGCACCTCCCGGCCCGTTCTTCCGTACAACCACCGTCCTTTCTGCCGCGCCACACTCGCCCGCCCACACCTGCCCCTCTTCATGTGGGTGCGTCTTCGAAAGCTCCCGCCTTTGGTCTTGGGCGCGCCTCTTTTGCCACGATTTTATCTGAGGCTTCTTTCTCCGCCCAACTCGATCGCCTTGCTGAGGACAGTCGTCTTCAGACCCAGGCCCTTTCCGACCATGTCCAGGCCATGGGTGCCGAGCTTCTTTCTGCCTTCTCCTCTACCTCTCTCTCCATGGATCAGAACCTAGAGCGGCTTGCCGCGTCTTTCTCTAACTTGTCCACCTCCATTGCGGACTTAACGCAAGTCGTGGCCAGTCCCTCCCGCTCTCGCCGATCTGCCAAACCGGGGGAGAAATCATCTGATCCTTCCCCTCTTTCTACGACTGGCGTTGCCTTTCGCAAACGGTCTGCACCTGCTCTTCCTCCGGGCCTTCCAGTGCCTAAATGCATCCGTTTCTCCACTGGCCAGACCAGCTCTCCCACTCCTGCTGTTCCATCTGGTGCCATCTCCTTCCTCCTATCATACGCGGAATTGCATCCGGATGATGCTGATGGGAGCATTCTTGCTGTGGCCAAGGCCTATGCCTTCGCCACTGCCGAGCGCCGATGTGTGTTTGCCTCGTCCCCCTTTGAACCTCAAAACATCCAGACCATACTGTCTGAGGAGGGACAATTTTCCACTGACGACATTGACAACTATGCTCTAGCGGTAAAGATGGAGTTGAGGTTATTCCCCTCTTTACTTGAGGAAAGCCTTGATTTTGATGTTCTTCCTTGCTGGGTTGAAAACCAGTTTCCTGCTGTGGACGTTATTCTATCCTACATCTATGGTATAGCAGAGAACAGCCGACCATGGACCTCTCTGTCCATCATTTTCATCCCCTTTCGGGTCGACTCCCCACATTTCATGCTGACTGTTTCCCTGATCAAAGAGAAGAAAATCTTGCTTCTGGATTCTCATCAGGTTGTTGACCGCCCGATTAGAAAGAATCAGATGAGGAGTCTCGTTCGAACCTTGTCGGATGCAATCAGACAGAGTTCTCTCTACGAAGACTTGAATCTACCGCCTCTTGGTCAGGATGAAGTACTCATGGGGACGATCCGGAACAAGAAGAATGTGCCCCAGCAACCTGATGGAAACAGTTGTGGAGCCTTTGTCTGCTACTTCTTGAAATCTGTTATCTCCTTCGATGATCACTGGAAAAACATCATCGAGTTCTCCAAGAAGCGGACAATGGCACTACAAGAGCATGCAGCAAGGATGATCTTCAAATATAGTAAGCCGTATGTACCATAATTTATATCTGTACTAAGGCTTAATGTATTCCTACTGTAACTGAGTGGAACAGTTCTCTTTAATCCTTACCTCTGTCATTTTTTTGCTGCCTTACCGGATCAGATTACAAAGGGTTTGGCATATCCATATTGGGGGAGATTGTTGGATCAAACCGAGAATTTGGATAATACGGAACAAACCCTATGTAATTTGACTCGATATGTTTCATGATTATCATTAAGTCTATGCAGATGAGTTAACTCTAAATTCGGACCTACTCATGTGAGGACAAAGCTAAGGACAGGATACATAATCCTGATCCGGATCATCATGAGTGTCATCATTCACTTGGTATATAACCAAGTCATCATCCGGAGTAAGGACCCTTCGTGCTGATTAAACACTTGACAAAACGACTAGGCACCCGCGTCTAACACTCAACTAGATTATGTCAATTAATGCGGAGTAAGTTCCTGAGTCTACATCTTGCACGGAGTAGAAGAGACTTGTGAGAGAGAAAGAATCGAAGTTGTCACTCCAATCGGACTAAGGAAAAGAAGACACGGACGAAGAAATCCAAAGTCTGTCATTTGAGCAGAGTAAGGATAACTGTTGCGGGGTAAGGACATCAAATGCAGAATAAGGAATCCGAACCATTACTCATGCGGAGTAAGGAAGCGCTGATGCGGAGTAAGCTCTCCGAACCACTACTCATGCGGAGTAAGGAAGCGCTGACACGGAATAAGGATTCCAGGACTTCATTCATACGGAGTAAGCAATCACTGATATGGAGTAAGGATCCGAGCTTCGTTCATGCGAAGTAAGGAACCTTGCAATGGACCAAGAAGACGGTACATCCAGGAGGGACATCTTCTGATGGTCAGTCGGAGAGGACTATTCAGACACTGGAAGATTTGTTGAGAGCCTATGTGCTTGATTTTGGCGGATCATGGGCTTCTCACCTTCCCCTGGTAGAGTTTGCCTATAATAACAACTACCAGGCTTCCATAGGAATGGCCCCATTTGAGGCTTTGTATGGTAGACCCTATCGGTCTTCATTGTGTTGGGCCGAAGCTGGAGAGGCAGCTATGTTAGGACCTCAATTGGTCCAAGAGGCTACGGCAAAAGTACAGCTGATTAGGCAGCATCTTCTTACAGCTCAGAGCAGACAAAAGTCTTATGCAGATCACCGATGCCAACCGTTGGAGTTTTTGGTTGGAGACCACATATCCCTTCGTGTTTCCCCATGGAGGGGACATAAGCGATTTGGAAGGGGGTCTAAGTTATCTCCACGATACATAGGCCCATTTCAGATATTGAGTAGGGTCGGACCTGTTGCATATAGGTTGGCATTACCTCCCAGTTTGAGTCGGGTGCATAATGTCTTCCATGTATCCCAGTTGCGGGCATATCATCCAGATCCCACACATGTGTTGGACTGGAGTACTCTGGATATTGAGGAGGATCTGACGGTTGTCGAGGCACCTATACGCATTTTGGATAGGCGCGAGAAGGAGCTACGAGGAAAGACTATTCCGTTGGTTCGAGTACTGTGGAAACACCGAGGTATGGAGGAAGAGACTTGGGAATGTGAAGCTGAAATGCGTGCTCACTACCCTGATTTGTTCGAGGACGAACAACCCTGAAGGAGGGGAGGAAGGCTAGGCAACAAGTCAAACATCAACATATCAGGTACTATTGATTATTTTTACTGTTGTACATTGTGTTCATTGGTTGTGGATGTTTCCACATTCCAAGTTTTCTTTTCGAGGACGAAAAGTCTTTAAGGGGGAGAGGATGTAAGGACCCATGTTTGAGGAGTTCTTGGAGTTAGCCTTAAATAAGAGACCTTGTCTTAGAGAATGAACATCAGAACAATGATGTGCTAATCGAATGGAGAATTTTGACTATACTTGGGCTCAAGTTGGAGTTCGAGGCCCTGAGAGGTATTTTAGGAATTTCACATATCGTAAATAATATTTATTTGAGGGATTTATTTTAAATATTTGTTGGGCTTAATGAATTGGGCTGTTGAGCTTAAGAGATGGGTTGGAAAACCTTGGCCTTTGGGCTTTTAAATGTTGGGCTTTTAATTAATCAAAACTACGTCGTTTTGATGTAGGGAGTCACTTAATCAAAACTACGTCGTTTTGATTATGTGGGAAAATATATAAAGAAAAAGGGGTTAAAAATTAGGGGATTTCTCATTTGCAAACCCTAGCAGCCATCGGGAGAGAGAGAGAGAGAGAGAGAGAGAGAGAGAGAGACGGCCAGAGAGGGAGGGAGACGATCCAAGGCCAACGATCTGAGATTCCTACTGACGACGGGAGACCGGAGGCGTCGAGGTAGCTAGGATACAATGATCTGTTGTATTCCCAAATTCTTGAGGTAGGGATTTCTTGATCAACCCTTGAAACTCTCTCACAAAACTCTGTATTTTTACTTGTCATGGATGTGATGCTGAGTATATACCTATATATATATAAGCGCGTGTTGGTTTATTGTGAGATTTTCAATAGATGTCTGAGGGAAAATTGATTTGGATGGCCTGGGTTTGTCTGGATGGGTGGTTAAACATGAGTGTAGAGGCTGGAATTGAAAATAGACCTTGTATCCTAGGTTTAAAGCCTAATAATTTACAAACTAACCGGAATTGGAGGTGGGTTCTTTAAAGAGAAGTCTTTAGAATAACAAAACAAAGAAAACTGTGCAAAAACATGGTTGCATGCCAATTTGCACGCCATATCCCCAATTGGCGTGCAGGTCCAATTGCCCTGAAAATTTACCCCGAACATCCCTGAGGTGTGTAGAATGTAGGGAGCCAAAAATACCCTTGCACGTCATATGGCTCATATGACGTGCACCCTTCATTTTGCTTCTTTTGGCTGCCCCATTTAGCCAGAAGTCCCTTGTGTGAAAAATAGAGTGATTTGGGTAATAAGCATGAGTTGAATTTGTCTTAAAATTTGCCAAAACATCTCAAAAACACCTATGTTGGTAGAACTGTAAATTGTGAATGTTAGTGAATGTTGTTGCACAGTATGGGCTGAATGCACTGTTGATTTACATTGATATATCTGAGTTATACTTGCTGAGTTACATTGATATATTTGAGTTGTGCTCTCTGAGTTACTTCGTACTGAGTTGAGATGTATGCCTGACTTGCATCACTAAGTTACACTTGCGTTTGAGCTGTGTTTGCTGAGATGTACTTGAAATGTATGCTGAGATGCTGTGAACTTGTATTTGAGAATGAGTACCCAAACACTTGTGAGTTGAGATGACTTATGGGCCAGGCACAACTACTGGACCCCCTTTGAGATTTGGCCAGGACTGCGGTCCTGAGTCTCGGTGTAGCACTCACGATGGTGGGCTAAGTCTGCACCCATTCCTGAGGGTAGGTATGGCATCCGAGGAGGTGATGGCCATATCTGACTCGGGTGGAAAATGTTGCATTGGTGACCATGCAACATTCGCCTGGATGTGGTATGTCATGTCGCCGTGGTGGCGAGGTGTCCTCTGCCCTCCAGTGTGGGCACCGGTAAATGGTGTGTTACTAGGTGATGTGTGCTGTTTAGCTTTAGGCACTACACAAGCACAAGCATACACTTGTCATGCATATTGTAGAGTGGGACGGGTCAGGGGAGACTGGAACCCTACTGAGCTATGGTTTGCTCACCCCTCCTATAAACTGTTCTTTTGTAGGATCTAGTAGGCGGTAGGTGAAAGAGCTGTGGTGGTAGGCTACTGAGGCAGAAGATTTTATTAATTTCATTATTTTTGTGGAATTGTGATTTTATGGTTTGGATTATTTGTAAACAGAATATATTATGGTTTGATGGGAGTTTTCCCCAACTGAGTTGTAATAGACTTTGAGCCCCTTTGAAATGTAATAAATTGAGATATGATTATCATTTAATTTGTGGTTGTATGCCTTATTTGGGAGCAGGAGCATGCCCCGTGACATGTGGCCTGGTTGTACAAGTTTGGGACAACACCCATGTTAAGTCCTTTTTCTTTTAGGTGCTTGCACCAACCCCTTGACCCTTTGGGTGCAGGCATGGGCAGTCATTACCCATTTCCAAGTGAAAGGAAATTGGGGCGTGACACTGTTGATGTTGTTGTTGCTGCGGCAGTGGCTGATGTCCCTATGTCTCCTCCGGAAGCACCTTTGCCCCCGCTTCCTCAATTTCAAGACTATCTCGACCATCTCCCCGCCGACACCTTAACGGACCTCTGATTGCATTTCAGCCTCACCTGCACCGCCACCATCCCCGACAATGACCTCCGGGTCTATTACACTCGACATACCCAAACCCCGGTGGAAATGATCGTTTGGAGTTTGGATTACGGCTTCCTTATGCCGGCCAACATTCCTGACGTTCCGTTTGTTGTTACCTCCGGACTGGCCCATGACGCACGGGTTCCTTCCGCTGCTGAGGCCAGGGCCGCTTCTCCTACTGCTATCCCCGTTGTTGACCTCTCTGGTCAAAGCGGATCTGCTACTCCGGATGCCCCCTCTGCTGCTATAGCTAATGCACCCCTCTCTACAGCTGCTGACTCCTCTGCCCAACGCACTCCTACACCTCTTCATGCGGGGGAGTCCTCCAAAGCCCTGGAGTTAGTGCTTGGGCATGCCTCTTTTGGCACGGTTCACTCCGATAATGTGCTCCCTGCTTAGTTGGACCGCCACTCCCAAGCCTAGACCGCCCAAATCTCTGCCATCGTAGTCAAGGTTGATGCTCCCGGTGCCCAACTCCTCTCCGCCCTCACTAACTCATCCACTTCCATTGAGCAGAAGATGGATCTCGTTGCCTCATTTGTGCATTCTCTGTCTACTTCCTTCACGGACTTGGTGCACACGATGTCTCATCCTCCGATCGCTCCTCGATGATCTGCCAAAATGGGGGAGAAGCGGCCTGCATCTACACTACTTTCGGGAGTTACTATCCCCAAACACAGCGGTTTCTCTCAACCCAGCTCCTCTAGTGCAGCTCCTCCTTCGACCTCTCCATCCACGGTTAACACCTTCCTCTCATCATACACGGATTGTGATCCTCTTGATGCGGATGGAAATGTTTTCAATGAAATGACCATGTTGGATCAAGCCCAGAATTTGGATGATGCGAACAAAACCCTATGTAACTTGATCTAAGACTTTTGTTCTGCTTCATGTTAAGTAATTGCAGATGATATGAACTTAATCCGGACCTACACTCGTGAGATGAAAGCTAAGGAAAGGATACATAATCTTGATCCGGATGAGAGTGTGCGTCGTCAAAAACTTGGTACATAACCAAGTCTTCACTTCATACGGAATAAGGATCATATGTGCGGACTAATGAGTTAAATCCACGGACTAAGGAATCTGCATCTAATACTTTAAAATGGACTAAGTCAATAGATGCGGAGTAAGAATCCTAGTCCATAAGTCACACGGAGAAAATCACAGTTATTACGGAGTAAAAAGGCTAAGTCTTCCACTCAAACGGACTAAGGAAAAGAATCACGGAGTAAGAAATCCGGAGCATTCTATACATACGGAGTAAGGAAGCGCTAATACGGAGTAAGCTTTCCGTTCCTTTAACTCATGTGGAGTAAGAAAACTAGATGCTAAGTAAGGAAGCACTGATGCGGAGTAAGCACTCCGACCTTATCATTTATACGGAGTAAGGAAGCGCTTACACGAAATAAGGATTCTAGTTCTAAATTGATATGGAGTAAGCAATCATTGCTGCGGAGTAAGGATCCGAGCTTAGTTTAACGCTAAGTAAGTAACCTTACACCGGATTTAAGATGACGCTACTTCAACTTATCTCTTCATATCCAAAGTCACTGACTTGCTATTTCCCGATGTAAGACAAACTCATTGAAGAACCTAAAGCATCTTACACGTGGATCATCCGGATATGTGGACACAACTTTTATTGAACTTGGGAACATACAATTACACTTATGCTTTGCAAACCCAAGACATTGAGCTCCACATCTGTAGCACTTAAGACAGAGAGGATTCCAAGGAACAATAATTGTGCACATAGTCCGGAACAACAACTTCCAAGATTATTTCTCAAGGATGTACTATATATATGTTATGTAAACCTTGTAAAAGAGATATGTAAGAGTATATATAAGAGCTCAAGCAGATAAAAGAGGCTAGGGTATGAGTACTTTGTAATCAGAGTGTTTGAGAGTTTTTAAGTAGATGAAAGCTCTTCAAGCTCTAATCTACTTCCATTGTGTTGTACTTATCTTTTTGATAATAAACAATACTTCCACTATCTGGTTTGTTTCCTCATTGATTCTATCTCTTAACTAGATAGGTATTGCGCCAAAGAGTTAAGAAAGGAGTTTCGATAAGAGCCTATTCACCCCCGTATCAGAGCAAGTTCTATCTGTTCAAAGTAGAGATCCCACTCCTTCTCTCTCTCAATGGCCGAAGAAAGCAGTATGCTATTCAACACTCGCCTTAACTCCGGAGGTGCACAAGAGCCCCTCCCCAATCGTAGCAACAGTGAAAATGTGGATACACCTTAACCTGCTGCTACCGCTGCTTCACAACCACGGAGTTCTAGTTTCACTCTGACCAAACTGCCAAAGTTCACACCTGAGCTTTTCTCCCAGTGGAAAGCTCGCATGAGAATGTTCATGGTTTGCCATGATCATCTCATGTGGCCGTGTCTTCATCAGGAGATACCCACTCCGATGACAATCGGAGAACACGGAGTTAGAAGACCAAAGACTGATGTTCAACTCACCAATGATGAAAGAGCCTGGCAGTCTGCTAACGAAAAGGCTCTAGCATATGTTACATCGTCTTTGGACTCCGAAGCTTTCACGGACGTCCAGGGCTACACGACAACAAAAGCTATCTGGGATAAACTGACAATCCTCTATGAGGGAAGTCAGTCCCAAATGCAGAATGTTATTTGTACTCTTAGACAGAACTTTGAGAGTTTCAATCACAAACCTGGCGAATCTCTCGAGAGCATTTATCAGAGATTCGACAAGCTCATCCTTGAGCTAAAAACTGTCAATGAGCATTATTCTCAATCTCAAATCAATGACAAGTTTTTTCGCTCCTTGCTAGATCACTACTACTCCAAGCAACTCCAGATGCAATCCGACAAGAACTGGCAGTATGTTCCCCTTGAAGAACTATACGGAGAGCTACAGACTCACGAGGTCAGGTTCAAATACTCTGACCAAGACGAGAAAATAGCTTGGAAAGAAAAGGGGGTAACTTTTAAAGCTACGGAATGCCTCAGCATATTGAGGGATGATGATACCGAAGAGTCTAAGAATTCTGACTATGACGCTGAAGAGGAAATAGCTCTTCTTGTCAAATCCTTCGAGCAATTCCCGCGGAAAAGCAGAAAAGGATTCAGAAGAGGCTCCTCATCATCATTCCGAAGGAAGGAGCGATCGGAGTCCAATTCCCAGGAATGCTATAACTGTGGGAAACTCGGTCACTGGGCCAAGGACTGTAAATCCAAATCTAAAGTGGCCGAGAAAAGTGACAAGGTTACTCCTCGCCGCTCCACCTCAGACAACAGCAAGAACAAAAGGAAGGCGTTCGTCACAAAGTACGTCAGTGGCTCGGAAGAAGAGGAGGAATCCTCGGATGATGAGCCAACTCCTAAGCCAAACGTCTGCCTCATGGAAAATACTGAGATACCTTCGATCTCTGAGCTCATGAGTAAATTAGAATCTCTTGTTACTGAACGTGATCATGAAAAGAATGAGAGACAAATAATTACTCAAATATAGAAAGATATGGAAAGTCAGAACAAACGTCTTGAAATTACTGTTTCTAGACTAGAAAATGACATAACTGACTTCGGGGGTAAAGAGGCTTGGTATCATGATCTTAGAGCTGAACATCACTTGCTAAATACCAACCTAACTGGCCTAAAAGTTATTGTGAAAAGACTCGAAAATGAACTGGAACAGGAAAAGGAAATAAATCGTAAGTGGTTAAAATCCGGGGAAATAGCCTCCACATTTAGGACTGATCCAGACAACATCCGAGTCAAACCTGGCCTAGGCTCCGAACCATCGACCTCCACACAAACTATTGAGTGTCCTCCGGATTTCATTCCGAAACTAATCAACCTTTACCCTGTTAGTACCTCAAAACCGTTGGATGGTTTCATTTCAGGTGGCACCATAGTCTATGATTGTGGAACTGAGGCTGTTACTACTCTTCCCGAAGCAGTAGCACCCATATCTAACGATGAAGGGAAGGTTGCTGCAATTAAAGCCGAAACTGTAGCACCCAAAAAGAAAGGAAAGACCAAGGCTAGCACATCTAAGGCCAAGAGCGCGTCACCCAATCACAAAGGATTAGGCCATAGGGAACAGAGTAGAAAATCTGTAAAACCTGAGAAACCTGTATCCCCTGTTACCACTCCGCATCATAGTGTCTGTTCCATCTGTAGAGAAATAGGTCATTATCACTATGAATGCTGGAGATTATTTGATAGCTGCTTTGTAATCAAATTCATTTTAATAAAGATCAGTTTATTAAAAAGGGTTCTTCGAGAAAATCTAAATCTAAATCTCAGAGGAGTGTCTCTCCCAAGAAAACCCAAGTAAAAGAAGCAATTAAACCTAACAAAATAAAGTCAACCTGGAAAGCTAAAATTCCTAACAAAGTTAAATCCGGAACTATTGACACCACTGCTATTTCTCCTAACCGCCCGAAACAAGTTTGGGCACCAAAAGTGTAAACCGTTGTCTTACAAGAGCATCTCTGGATTGCATTGTCGGATCAGTTGAAGTTAAAGATAAATCAAAGCAAGTGGATCCTCGATAGTGGATGCTCTAGACATATGACGGGTGATCAGTCTATGCTTGTTGATGTTACTGACAAACGAGGCCCATCCGTATCATATGGAGACAACAGCAAAGGTAAGACTATGGGGTATGGCACTTTAACAAATAGTTGTGTATCAATCACCAAAGTTGCACTAGTCGAAGGTTTGAAGCATAATCGGCTGAGTGTCAGTAATTTATGTGACAAAGGATTTACTGTTTCCTTTATGTCCAACACCTGCACAGTTAGGGAAAACTTATCTGGAGAAGTTAAGTTATCCGGATTAAGAGATGGGGACATATACTCAGTGGTCTTAAGAAATAATTCTTCTGACCCTGTATGCTTCCTCACTAAAGCATCAAATGAAGAAAGTTGGCTATGGCACAAGCGATGCGCACATTTAAATTTTAAAACCTTGTCTAAATTAGTGTTGCTTGACTTAGTAAATGGTTTGCCCAAACACAAATTCTCCAGAAACTCCATCTGTAGAGAATGCCAACTCGGCAAGCAGACCAAACACAGCTTTAAGAACAAATCAGTTAATTCAATAACTACTCCGCTGCAACTTCTTCACATGGACCTCTGTGGTCCCATTTCTATTGCTTCTCTTGCCGGTGCGAGATATACCCTAGTGGTTATCGATGACTTCACCAGGTATACATGGGTGATGTTCCTGAAATCAAAGGATTAAACCTTTGAGCATCTTGTAGATCTCTTCAACTGGATAAGCAATTCACAAGGACTGAGCATTAAGTGCATCAGGAGTGATCATGGTACGGAGTTTGATTTTTCCGATATGAGATCATATTGTTCTGAACAGGGCATTCAGCACGACTTCTCTGCGCCCAAGACTCCACAACAAAATGGAGTTGCTGAGCATAAGAATCGTACCCTAGTCGAAGCCGGTAGATCCATGTTAGCAGAGGCAAAGCTTCCTCTCAGTCTATGGGCTGAAGCTATGTCAACTGCATGCTATGTTCAAAACAGAATACTTATCAATAAGGTTACCATGAAAACACCCTATGAGATGTGGAGAGGAAGGAAGCCATCAATCTCTCATTTCAAAGCTTTTGGGTGTGTTTGCTACATGTTAACTAATGGCAAAGAGGCCCAGAGTAAATTTGAGCCAAAATCCGATGATGGGATCTTTGTCGGATACTCTTTACACAGCAAGGCTTATCATATTTTCAATAGAAAGCGTCTAACTGTTGAAGAATCTATCCATGTTAATTTTGATGAATTTAACCTTGACTGGTCAAGTATAGGATCTTCAAATTCAATTATGCAGGATCATAAAAATATAATCGACTACTCTCAGTTCAGATATGTTCCTGCTACTATTATTGACCAATCAACAAGCACCGGTGAAGCAAGAAGAAATGCTACTGATGATGGTTCAGAAGACTCGAACTCAGGACTTCCACTTATCTCTGGACAAACTATTACGGACATCCATAACTCCAGAGAACCTTCAAGTTCGTCCGGATTAGTTAATACTGAAAGTAACAGTGCTGAAGAACTTCTAAGTACTTCAGGAACTGTTTATCTTACGGATACAAATGGTCCGGGAGAAGCTCAACCAACTGATATAAAAGATCCACCCGATTTGGCAGAGCTTCAAATCATCAACTACTCACCACCTCTTGCGCAGAACTATAGGTGGACTCGGAACCACCCATCAGATCAAGTGATTGGTGATCCTACTGTTAGAGTACGAACCAGGGCAGCCACTTCCAATCTATGCCTCTACTCATGTTTTCTATCACAAATAGAGCCAAAGGTCATGGAAGAAGCCCTTCAAGGCTCAAATTGGATAGACGCTATGCAAGAAGAGCTTAATCAGTTCAAGAGGAATGAAGTGTGGATGTTAGTACCAAGGCTGAGATGTCAACAAGTCATAGGAGTTAAATGGGTGTTCCGGAATAAATTCGATACTGAGGGAATAGTAATACGGAACAAAGCCAAACTGGTAGCCAAAGGATATCGTCAAGAAGAAGGCATTGATTATGACGAAACCTTTGCTCCAGTAGCTAGACTTGAGGCAATCAGAATGTTTTTGGCATATGCATTATATGAAAACTTCAAGGTTTATCAAATGGACGTCAAAAGTGCATTTCTAAATGGAGACCTTCAAGAGGAGGTTTATGTTGAACAACCTCCGGGGTTCGTTGAACACAAGGCTGAGCATATGGTATATAAACTACGGAAAGCTTTGTACGGATTGAAGTAAGCTCCAAGGGCCTAGTACGACACACTGTCAGAATTCTTGCTCAAACATAATTTCAGAAAAGGGAAGATAGACACCACTCTATTTCTACGAAAGGAGAAATATAATTCACTCATCGTACAAATCTATGTGGATGACATCATTTTCGGATCGTCCAATCCGAAGCTTTGTGAAGATTTTGCAGAATTGATGACTGGCAATTTTGAAATGAGCATGATAGGAGAACTAACGTATTTCCTTGGGATAGAAGTTAAACAAATGAAGGATGGAATCCTCATCAACCAAGTGAAGTACACACGAGACTTAATCAAGAAGTTCGAAATGCAAAACTCATCTCCCTTAAAAACTCTCATGCCCATTAGTGCCAAGTTAGATCATGATCTTGACGGCGAATCAATAAATGTGACTGAATCCAGAGGGATGATTGGATTATTGCTGTACCTTACAGCAAGTCGCCCAGATATAATGTTTGCAACTTGCATTTGCGCAAGATATCAGGTGAATCCCAAAGAGTCACACATGCTTCATGTGAAATGGATATTGCGATATTTAAAAGGGACAGTGAATTTGGGACTTTGGTACCCAAAGGAGTCCAACTTCTCCTTATCCGGGTATTCAGATGCTGATTTTGCTAGGTGTCGCATCGACAGGAAGAGCACTAGCGGTACTTGTTAGTTTCTCGGAAATAGATTGATTTCATGGTTCAGTAAGAAGCAAAATTCCATATCAACCTCTACTGCTGAGGCGGAATATATAGCTGCTGGGAGTTGCTGCGCTCAGCTACTCTGGATGCAAAGTCAACTTACTGACTACGGTTTCAATATGACATCTGTTCCTCTATACTGCGATAACACTAGTGCCATTGCCATCAGAAACAATCCTGTGATGCACCCAAAGACCAAGCACATTGAAGTCAGGTATCACTTCATCCGAGATCATGTTCTTAAAAAGCACATATCTCTCGAACATGTTGCTATGGATGATCAACTCGCAGACATACTCACCAAGCCCCTACCTGATGCAAGATTCTCTAAACTTCTCCTTAAATTAGGTATGCTTGACCTATCTGCATAGATTCTAATTTATAATTCCAATAGTACTTCTTTTAGAACATGCATCGCATTTATAATGCACATTTGACACCTCCAGTTTCTCATGCTGATTATTTTTACTTGTGTCATGCATTATGTTTCTGATAATTTTTTCATATCTTCATAGTGGGAGGATGCTTGCGTTTCCCGACTGAAGTCGTTTAAGCCAACATAATTAAAACGTATATGAATAACCTCTTTAGGACTTCATGATTTTAATTTCCACTCATCACCACATGACGAATGATGTTTCATATTAATTGCTCTATTAACTTGTATGGTTGAAGAAATGAAATGGGTTAGCTCGGAATGCCTGGTGGATGTACTCACAGTCGCAGTCTGATCAGCTTCTGAAGTGTAGTTTCCTAATGGGTAGACAGCGCTGTCTCATGATCTAAATTCTTAAACAGGAAATGACCATCGAGAGGATCGCATGATCTTTGGGGGAGAAAATGCTTTATTAATTATCCAAGTAATACCGTATATGTCACGTGACCTCTTTCCTGGCTGTCTATCTGAGGGGGAGTCTATGATTGAGAGGATCACATGATCTAAGGGGGAGCAATAGCTATATATTACCTCTATAATGACCCCCTAATATGTCTCGGATGCTCTTTCCTCTAAACTTTAACTTCCAGATCTAACTGGACATGCATTGTTGAATCAGAATTGTGGCATGCTTGGATGTTTTTCTTTCTTCAACCGTGCATTTTAATCGAATAATCATCTACTTGCTTTTGACATGTGTTCGATTCTCCAGTTTCACTGATGAATCCTAACTTGGGCAAATCATATGATTTTTAATTAATCTTAGCTACGTCATTCAGCAGGACAGTTTCGCTATGTTGACCAATATGAACTTGTGAGTTTATTATCTGACATGTGACTTGATTCAGTAACTATGATCATTCATTCGTATGTATGTGTCTATAGCATTTCATTTTAATGCATAAGTTCTATTTCTCATTAGTTCGGATTTTCCTACCTTTAAATATTTGTTTACATCCGTACTAATCTCAACCTGTGAAAGCTCTGTGTTCTTTTTAGTTTATCCTCATGCAGCTACAGGTTCCGATTTGCTTTGCATTTTCACTGTCATATCTTGCTTGAAGTCTCGACTTTGAAGTGTTGTGGTACTTCATCTTCTTCGACTTTACCTAGCAAAGGAATCTCTCTCTCTCTCTCACACACACACTCTGTTGCTCATCCGGATCTACTTTTACGGATTCCTCATTCCTCCGCATGATCATCGGTTCATCTCCTCCGGACTCTTGAAATACTCAAGTCTTATCGCATGTTTCTGAGGAGACATAATGATGGGCTATTTTCATTGCTAGTCTCGAGACACTACATTTTCCGGAAGAAGGCATACAACTGTCCTATTTACTTGATTCTGCGGCCTCCACATCATGTTTACATTTGGAGGCGCTCATCTCTCAAGATAAATGACATCAGTGTGTCAAGCGGATCACTATTCTTCTCGCTTAATCCCAAGATCCGCTGGCAACCACAGACTCGGTCTTATATATACTGGATCTTCATGCAGCACGAGTTTACATTTCCAAATCCCTAAACCCTCATCACTCTTCCACTCACTAAGACCTACATGTTCGAGGTGAATCCATCAATCAGCCCTGACGTCCTTCGTTCCGCACTCAACCTATCCACCGGTGAACCACACCGTTCGGAACCAGAAACGATGGCAGCTTCTATGGGTTGCACGTATAAAGGGAAGGAATACAAGGTGAAATCCTTCCACGGTCGCTATCGATGTATGGCGATCATTCTCAGCCGATGTCTTCTGGCTCGAACCTCCTCTCTCGACTTCGTTCCATATGACCTTCTGTTGGCCATGTACGGCATTTTCGAAGGACTTCCAATGGACTGGGGGACATTTTTGTTCCGGCTGCTAAAGAACGGCCCCAAGAACCAATCTTTCGGGCGGATTCTCAGCATTGTCTTCAGGCATCAACATCCAGCTCATTTTGCCAGATATGATGCCATCCCCTTCCCCCAAGCATACTATCTTCGCCATCTTACGCCTGATGGAAGCATGACCGCCCGCCGTTCGTTTGTTGCTCTCCGCCTTCTTCCAACCTCGAAACAACAAGGCAGCTCAGTTGGTGACCCAGCTGGCAGCCATGCCCCCGAAGTCAGCTTGGCTCACCGATCCTCTCAGATTCGGTCCGTTGCTGCCCCATCCATCTCTCGAGCCTCCCAGCACAGCATCCAACCTAACCCGTCAGAGGTTATGGGGCCCTCTCAGACCAGTCCTCATCCGGCTAACTCTACAATGCCTTCTCCTGCTGATGTCCCATCACCTGATTCACCCGTTGTTGCTGCTGCTGTTGATGCTGCTATTGCTACGGCCATGGCAGATGCACCTCCTTCTTCTCCGGAAGCACCATTGCCTCCTTTACCTCAACCTCGTGACTATCTTGACCATCTCTTCGCCGACACCTTAACGGACCTTTGGTTCCGTTTTAGCCTTGCTTGCACTGCCTCTATCCCTGACAATGACATCCGGGTGTTTTATGCCAAACACACCCAAACCCCAGAGGCTATGATCATTTGGAGCCTGGACCATGGTTTCCTCACGCCGGCTCACATTCCGGACGTTCCTTTTGCTGTTACCTTCGGACCGGCCTCGGGCGAACGCATGTCCTCTCCTGCCGCCGACCACCCTGTTCCTTCTGCCGCAGACGTTCCCGTCGTTAACCTCTCTGGTCAAAGTGGCTCTGATGCTCCGGATGTCTCTGCTGCTCCGGATGCTCCTGCTGCTGCTGCTGACGCTCCTTCTACTCCCACTGACTCCTCTGCCCAGCGCACTCCTGTCGCCATTCCTGCGGGGGAGTCCTCCAAAGCCCCAGAGTTGGCGCTTGGACGTGCCTCTTTTGGCACGGTTCACTCTGATGCTATGCTCTCCGCCCAGCTGGACCATCATGCCCAAGCCCAAAGCGCCCAAATTTCTGCCATCACCGCTAAGGTTGATGCCCTCGACACCCAACTCCTCTTTGCCTTGACCGACTCTTCCACCTCTATCGAGCAAAAGATGGATCTTGTCGCCTCGTCCGTCCATTCCTTGTCCACCTCTTTTGCAGACTTGGCGCACACGATGGCTCATCCTCCTATCGCATCTAGGCGACATGCCAAACCAGGGGAGAACGTGTCATCTGATCCTCCTGCACCTTCCCCAGCTCGTGCTGAAAAGCGGTCTGCATCCTCACTGCTTCTAGGAGTTACCATCCCCAAATGCAGCCGCTTCTCTCAGCCCAGCTCCTCCAGTGCAGCTCCTCTTTCGAGCTCTTCATCTACAGCAGCTGACACCTTCCTCCCATCATATACGGATCTTGATCCTCTTGATGAGGATGGAAGTGTTTTTAATGCTATGACCAAGTATGCCGTGTCAAATGCCGAGCGAAGATGTCTATCCGAGTTATACCCCTTCTCTCCTAAAGACATGAAGACTATTCGTTCTCAGACGGATCTGCTCACCACAGAAGACATAGACAACTTCTCTCGGGCAGTTAAGATGGAGACTATTTCTGTCCCTATACAAGGACAAGCACATGTTTGATGTCTTGCCATGTTGGAATGAAGGGTATCTTCCAGATATAGCCCACATTCAAACCTTCATTAATGAAACTGCTGAGGATAGCACTCCCTGGAAAACTCTCCAATCTGTCCTCATTCCATACCGGATCATGACACCGCACTTCATGCTGGTTGTCTTTATGATTCCGTCCAAGCAGCTAATCTTAATTGATTCTCATCAAGTTGTGGAGCACAACATTAGAAGGAATCAATGGGAGCCACTGTGTCTTCGTCTGACGGAAGTAGTGAAGCAATCTGGACTTTATGAAGATAGGGGCCTAACTCCGTTAGGTCCAACTGAAAAGCTGAAGGCGACGGTCGGGGGCAAGAAGCTAGTGCCACAACAGCTCGATGGAGAAAGCTGCGGAGCCTTTGTCTGTTTCTTCATCAAATCTATTATCAAGGTGGATAAAAGATGGAACAGCATCCAAGCCTACACAACGGAACAGACAATGGAGCTAAGGGGGAAAGCAGTAACGATGATCTTCAAGTATAGTAGGCCTTATGTACCTTAAAGAAATTCTGTATAAAGGCTGACTTGTACCATGTTGCTGCGTAATGAAAATGGATGTGGTTTCTATTCTGTATGCTATCTTTTTGCTGTACTTACCAGATCAGATTACAAAGGGTTTTGGCATATCCATAATTGGGGGAGATTGTTGGATCAAGCCCAGAATTTGGATGATGCGAACAGAACCCTATGTAACTTGATCTGAGACTTTTGTTGTGCTTCATGTTAAGTAATTGTAGATGATATGAACTTAATCCGGACCTACACTCGTGACATGAAAGCTAAGGAAAGGATACATAATCCTGATCCGAATGAGAGTGTGCGTCGTCAAAAACTTGGTACATAACCAAGTCTCCACTTCATACGGAATAAGGATCATACGTGCGAACTAATGAGTTAAAGCTACGGACTAAGGAATCTGCATCTAATACTTTAAAATGGACTAAGTCAATAGATGCAGAGTAAGAATCCTAGTCCATAAGTCGCACGGAGAAAATCACAGTTATTACGGAGTAAAAAGGCTAAGTCTTCCACTCAAACGGACTAAGGAAAAGAATCACAGAGTAAGAAATCCGGAGCATTCTATACATACGGAGTAAGGAAGCGATGATACGGAATAAGCTTTCCATTCCTTTAACTCATGCGGAGTAAGAAAACTAGATGCTGAGTAAGGAAGCACTGATGCGGAGTAAGCACTCCGACCTTATCATTTGTACGGAGTAAGGAAGCGCTTACACGGAATAAGGATTCTAGTTCTAAATTGACATGGAGTAAGCAATCATTGCTGCGGAGTAAGGATCTGAGCTTAGTTTAACGCTGAGTAAGGAACCTTACACCGGATTTAAGATGACGCTACTTCAACTTATCTCTTCGTATTCAAAATCACTGGCTTGCTATTTCTCGATGTAAGACAAACTCATTGAAGAACCTAAAGCATCTTACACATGGATCATCCGGATATGTGGACACAACTTTCATTGAACTTGGGAACTCACAATTACACTTATGCTTTGCATACCCAAGACATTGAGCTCCACATCTGTAGCACTTAAGACAGAGAGGATTCCAAGGAACAGTAATTGTGCACATAGTCCGGAACAACAACTTCCAAGATTATTTCTAAAGGATGTACTATATATATGTTATGTAAACCTTGTAAAAGAGATATGTAAGAGTATATATAAGAGCTCAAGCAGATAAAAGAGGCTAGGGTGTGAGTACTTTGTAATCAGAGTGTTTGAGAGTTGTTAAGTAGATTAAAGCTCTTCAAGCTTATCACGACCCGGATTTCCGACCCGGGGAAACCGGTACGTGACTCCCCGTTCACCCACACGGAGGGTAAAGGAGTTGGATTACTGGATGCCACACGAGCAAAACTAACAATTACAATAAACAAACAAGCACATCTTTATTTAATTTCAAACATCAAAGGGGTCACAAACCATGTTCCATACTACAATTCAATCCCTTATTACATTTCCCCCCCCCCCCTTTGGGGTTACATAAATTATAAAATTACATTACTGAACTGAACAATAAAATGAAGATGGTCTTCCACCTTGGTGTATCCACCTAACGCCTGTAAGTCCCTGGAAAACAAGCAAACACAGTAGGAGGGGTGAGCAACCACAGCTCAGTAGGGATCAAGTCTCCCCAACCCTTCCCATGTTCCTAGCGGCTACATGCATGTGCACAGGTGTAGTGACGTGACAGTATTAGGAAAAAGAAAATAAAACATTCCACACAAGCGGGAGTAACCCCAGCCCCAGCCACACTGGCTAACAAACCACATCTCAAGCAAGTAATTTAACCACCTCTTCAGGCCACTGATTTAACCGCCTCTCAGGCAAAGTAGTTTAACCGCCTCTTCAGGCCACTGGTTTAACCGCCTCCCAAGCAAAGTAATTTAACTGCCTCTTCAGGCCAGATACCACAGTCATGCACATAACACACACTACAATCACCTAAGCATAAAACCAAACACTTGGTGTGCACCCATTCACAAGTGCACAAACCCAGCCATTCAGGCAATAGAACAAACACCCAGCATACATACATACACCAAATCACAAGTCCAGCCACACAGGCATATTACCAAACATGTAATAGGCATATACACACAGCTATATTCACACAGGCATTTCATCGAACATAAAGCATGCAACCACAGAATCACACCAAAATGCCATTGAAGGCCAACATCCATATAGGAGATCACACCTATATGGATTACATATATATATATATATAAACAGATATAATCCATAATATACCCTAGAACCCTAGAACAGAGGAGGATTTAGGAAGAACAGAACCCCTACCTTGTATGTTCTCCTGCTCCCGCTTCCACGCAAGACTCCGACCACCCACGAAAGACGCTCCGGCAGCCACCAAAAGCTCTCCTCCCCCCCCCCCCCCCCCCTCTCTCTCTCTCTCTCTCTCTCTCTCTCTCTCTCTCTCTCTCTCTCTCTCTCTGCGACGGCTGGTGGAGCAACAAACCCTAAACCTAAAACAGAGGGGCTTCTCCTCCTTATATAGACAACACAACATCAAAACGACGTAGTTTTGATGGAACAAGCTATGACCTTCCCACATCCATACACACCAAAATATTCACAATTCCAACATGGTCCTTTGGGAACAGATGATTAGAATGACAAAACCAAGGTAACCATGCAAAAACATGCCTGCACGCCAATTTGAACGCCAATTCCCCAATTGGCGTGCAGCTCCAAATGCACTCAAACTTCACCCCAAGCCTCCTTGCATCTTGTAGAGGTTTGAGAAGCAAAAATATGCTTGCACGTGAAATGGGTGAATTCACGTGCAGCTCCAAATGCTCTGAAATATCTGTGGTAGATAGAGGACCTCATTCTAAGCAACTTTTGTTCTTGCACGCCAATTGTTTGAGGCCATCTACTATACCGAAAGTGAGCTCCAAAATCTGCCAAAATAGCTTAAAACCGCATGTATATGCATAATATCTTCCTAGGGCATAAATGTACGTTATCACTTGTCACATGCACCTCCCAAAAGTCCCCTCTTGGGCTCATCTCTTACCTCAAACTTGTGCACCAACATCCAAGGTGTTTGTGGTTAACTTCTTACACACGGGTCATTACATCCTGTCACGCCCCAAATTTCCTTCTCCCTGGAAATGGGTAATGACTGCCCATGCCCGCACCCGAAGGGTCAAGGGTTCGGTGTAAACACTAAAGTGAGGACACCTACCGCGGGTGCTGTCCTATCCCTGTAACACAAGTCAACATGCCAAGGGGCACGTACCTGTTTCCATGCCAACCACACCACCACAATTTACATACATACGCTATTCACAACCCAAAACATCAATTACATTGCTCAGAGGTTTCAAACCCTTTTACAACCCACCAGGGAACAAGCTCCCAATAATAAAACCAGGGTACACAGTTTAAGCAATCAGAATCTCAAATACAACGAAATAACCAAATGTATATATAAGGCCATACAGCCTCAGCGGCCTACCAACTCAGCTCTTCCGCCTATCGCCTGCTAGGTCCTGCAAAGAACAGTTCATAGGAGGGGTGAGCACACCATAGCTCAGTAGGGATCAAGTCTCCCCAATCCCGTCCCACTCTAAAACTATGCATGTCAAGTGGATACATGTGCTCGTGTAGTGACTTAAGCTAAAACAAAGATCATCACCCAGTAAACACGCCTCATACCTCTGCCTGCACAGGAGGGCAGAGGACACCCCGCCACCACGGCGACGTGACATGCCACACCAGGCAAATGTGAATCTCATCTCAAGGGGTACAGTATAATGACTGTCCCACACTCAGCTCAATTCCCCGCGTTTCTGGGGTTCTTATCTCAACTCCCCGCGTTTCTGGGGTCCTCAGCATACACATTTCAACATATACAACTCAATAAACATAACCCAACAAACATAGTACAAACATACAACTCATTCAACATACAGAAAACTCAACTCAGAATGTAAAACAATAGATAGTCTTAGAACAATCAAATCATTACATATAACATCACCTAATTCCTCATGGTCCCTAAAGTCCACACATTTCTCACACTCATAGTCTGAATTGTAAACCTTTCAAAGGAAGCTTATCCACCTCAAGGGGAGCCCAAAACAGGTTGCACGTGACAACCTATTCTCACGTGCAGTGGCAAATTAACTCCAAACATCCTTCTAACCATCCCAGAAGGTTCAGGGACGATTTTTAGCCAAAAACAAGGTTGCACGTGAAAAGGTCATTTTCACGTGCAGAGGTATTTCAACTCATATGCCTCTAAGGAAGCTCCACCTAAAATTTGGGGCTATTTGGAGCAAGAATGAATCTGCAAGTGAAAAAGGCTTTTTCACGTGTAGGCTCCAAAACCTTCCTTTTGTCATTCTAATCATTTTTCCCTAAAGAACCAACATCAAATTCGTCTTAGTTTAGAAGTTATTGAGGTTCTAAGCCCATAAACCGGGTCTAAAACCAACTCTGGCCTCACTCTCATATGATTTCCCCAATACCAGAGGCCTTAGCCAAGCCAAATACAGGGTTTTCCCAAAACTTTTCATCTAAGTAATCCCAAGACAATGGGTATACAAATGACCCCTAACCCAAAAGTATAAATAATCTCACACAGAAATTCAGAAATTTAGAAAACCCAGACAAAAACCCCAGATCATCCATAGGCTCAAGGTAGAATTTAGAAACTCAATATATAAATGTTATTCTAGAAATCTAAGAGAGGGACGGCAAACAGAAAAACTTGAAATCCTTACCTCAAGTTTTGCAGAAAAGAATAGGGGAAAAGAATGGAGCGATCTGTATCCCTACTGCCTCAACGCCTCTGGCCTCCCGTTGTCTGTAGGAGATCCTTGATCGTCAGAAACCCCTCCACTCTAGGTCGTCTCCCTCTGGATCGTCTCCCTCCCTCTCTCTCTCTCTCTCTCTCTCTCTCTCTCTCTCTCTCTCTCTCTTTCTCTGGGCGTGTATGTGTGTGACGGCTGCAGGGAAGGTAGGGTTTGGTCCCCTTTTCTTTTCTCCTATTTTATTTCTTTTTTATTTTGTTTTTAATAGAAGCCCAAGACCAAATGCAGCCCAATGGTTAAGTAAACCCAAGAAGAAAGGCAAAACAGCCCACTATCTCTCATATTGGGTTTTTCCCTTGAAGGGAGGCCCAAAGCTCAAAATACAAACCCAGGTAATTTAAAAGGGAATATAAAATTATTTGTGAAATCCCAAAAATACCCCTCAGGGCCTAAAATCCCAAATTTAGTCCAAGTACAGTCAAAATTCTCCATTTGATGAGCACATCATTGTGCTGATATTCATTTGTTAAAATAAGGTCTCAAACTCAAGGCTATCTCTAAGGCCCCTCAAATACGGGTCCTTACACATCCTCTCCCCCTTAAGACTTTTCATCCTCGAAAAGAAATGACATATGAGGAAAACAAACACAAGCTACTCATTTGCCACACGGCGAGCCACAACACCCAAATGGGTCATACACCGCGCACAACACATAACAGCACATAACAAGGTACCACCATAATCCATAACAATACATATCCGCATGTCACAAATACACATCTCAAAACACATCACAAATATGAACACATGTCTAAAAGACAAAATAAATACACCAAATCATACACAACTAATACAAGAAAACACATCACTATCCCTTGGCCAACAGCCACCAACAGCCACCTCCCATGCTTAAGATTGTTCGTCCTCAAACAATTCTGGGTGCTGCTCACGCATCACGGACTCACGTTCCCATGTCTCCTTCCTCAATGCCACGGTGCTGCCACAGCACACGAACCAAAGGAATAGCACGACCACGCAAAAGCTTCTCTCGCCGATCTAGGATACGGATAGGGGCCTCAACAACGGACATGTCATCCTCAATGTCTAATGTCCCCAAATCGATCACATGAGTGGGGTCAGGGTGATACTTCCGCAACTGGGACACGTGAAACACGTTGTTCACTCAACTCAGCCGCGGTGGTAACGCTAACCGGTAGGCCACAGGCCCCACACGATCCAGAATCTCAAAAGGACCAATAAACCGCGGAGATAGCTTGGAACCTCGCCCAAACCATCGATGTCCACGACGTGGAGAAACACGAAGAAACACATGATCACCAACAGAAAACTCCAAAAGTCGCCGCCGCTGATCTGCATAAGATTTCTGCCGACTTTGAGCTGATAACAAACGCTGACGAATCAACTTAACCTTCTCGGTAGGCTCTTGAACCAACTGTGGTCCAAAGAGAGCTGTCTCCCCCACCTCGGTCCAACACAAAGGTGATCGACACGGCCGCCCATACAACGCCTCAAAAGGAGCCATCCCAATGGATGCCTGATAACTGTTGTTGTAGGCAAACTCCACCAAAGGAAGGTGAGTCGCCCACGAACCCCCAAAATCTAACACACAGGCCCGTAACATGTCCTCCAAAGTCTGATTCGTCCTCTCTGTCTGGCCGTCGGTCTAGGGTGAAAGGCTGTACTCAAGTGAAGTTTGGTCCCCATAGCCTCCTGCAAACCTGCCCAGAAACGGGAAGTAAACCTCGAATCCCGGTCAGAGACAACCGAGGATGGTACTCCATGTAGTCTCACAATCTCGTTCATGTATAGATGACTCAAGGTCCCAATAGAGTCCCGCTAGCGAACAGCCAGGAAATGGGCCGACTTTGTGAGTCGATCCACAATCACCCAAATCATATCTTTCCTCCCTGTGGTGGGCGGAAGACCAATCACAAAATCCATCGCTATGTGGTCCCACTTCCACTCTGCTATGGGCAAGGGCTGTAACATGCCCACCAGCCGCTGATGCTCAGCCTTCACCTGCTGACACGTGAGGCACCGCGAAACAAAAGCAGCCACATCGCGTTTCATCCCAGGCCACCAAAAATGTCCTCGAAGCGCATGGTACATCTTCGTACCCCCTGGATGCACAGCAACTCTAGACTGGTGAAACTCCCTCATCACCTCATCCCTGAGGGAAGAAGCCACTACCAACCACCCCTGAAAAGACAACTCATGCTCAGGACCCTCTGTCCAGTCCTCAGATAGCTCCCCAGCCTCAATATGGGCACGGAGAACCTCACACTCAATGGCACCCAACTGTTCCTCCCGGACGCGCTGGTACAACTCAGGCACAACCACCAAAGGACTCAGGACTGTCCCACCATCACGAACAATAGGTTGCAGTTACAACATCGCCAACCGCTCCATCAGCTTCCACTCTCTCACGGCCACCTCAGCTTTCCCTTTTCTGTTCAACGCGTCGGCCACAACATTACTCTTGCCTGGGGTATAGGCAAGAGTAAAGTCAAAGATCTGCAAATACTCCACCCATCTCCTCTGCCTCAAATTCAAGTCCTTCTGAGTAAAGATGTCGAAGGCTCTTGTGATCTCGAGAACACCACAAACTTTTCCCCCCAAGAGGTAGTGCTGCCAACTCTTCAGGGCGAAGATGACAGCCGCCAAGTCAAGATCATGGGTAGGGTAATTCTGCTCATGAGGCTTCAGCTGCCTTGACCCATAAGCTACCACACTGTGCTCCTGCATAAGCACACACCCCAAACCAACCCTGGACGCATCGCAAAATACCTCATACGGAATATCCTCCCTAGGCAACCTCAACACAGGTGCAGTGGTCAAACGAGTTTTGAGAGCCTCAAAGCCCTGCGGCACTTGTCCGTCCACTCAAACTTCACTCCCTTCCGAGTCAACGCCGTCATAGGAGCTGCCAAACGGGAGAATCCCTCTACAAAACGACGGTAATAGCCTGCCAAGCCAAGAAAACAACGAATCTCAAAAACATTGGTTGGCCTCGCCCACGATGCCACAGCCTCAATCTTGGCTGGTTCCACCCTAACTCCCTCAGCTGACACCACATGGCCAAGAAAGTGAACCTCCTACAGCCAAAACTCACACTTGTTAAACTTAGTAAATAGCTGCTGGTCCCTCAAGGTTTGCAACACTGTTGCCAAATGCTCCACATGCTCCTTCTCGGTCTTGGAATACACCAAGATATCATCAATAAACACCACCACAAACGAATCCAAGTATGGAGCAAAGACCTGGTTCATCAAATGCATGAACACCGCTGGCGCATTAGTGAGCCCGAAAGGCATCACTACCCACTCATAATGCCCAAACCTGCACCGAAAAGTCGTCTTAGGGATGTCCTCCTCCCTAACCCTGAGCTGGTGATACCCCGACCGTAAATCTATTTTCGAAAACCACTGGGCCCCACTCAATTGGTCAAACAGGTCATCTATCCGATGCAACGGGTACTTGTTCTTCACAGTTACTGAATTCAGCTTCCTATAGTCGATGCAGAGACGAAGCGTGCCATCTGCCTTCTTAGCAAAGAGCACCGGGGCACCCCCAGGGTGAGGTACTCGGTCTGATATACCCTTGGTCCCCCAACTCCTCGATTTGCCTCTGCAGCTCCCTCAGCTCGGCTGGCCCCATACGATACGCTACTTGGGAAATCGGACCTGTAATGACCCGTGTGTTACCCGTGTGTAAGGAGTTAACCACAAACACCTTGGATGTTGGTACACAAGTTTAAGGTAAGAGATGAGCCCAAGAGGGGACTTTTGAGAGGTGCATGTGCCAAGCGATAGCGTACATTTATGCCCTAGGAAGATGCTATGCGTTTCCAGCGGTTTAAAGCTGTTTTGGCTGATCTTGGAGCTCACTTTTGACCTAGTAGATGGCCTCAAACAATTGGCGTGCAAGAACAAAAGTTTCTTAGAATGAGGTCCTCTATCTACCACAGAAATTTCAGAGCATTTGGAGCTGAACGTGAATTCACCCATTTCACGTGCAAGCATATTTTTGCTCCTCAGGCCTCTACAAGATGCAAGGAGACTTGTGGTGAAGTTTGAGTGCATTTGGAGCTGCACGCCAATTGGGGAATTGGCGTGCAAATTGGCGTGCAGGTGTATTTTTGCATGGTTCCCTTGGTTTTGTCATTCTAATGATCTTTCTCCAAAGGACCATGTTGAAATTCGAGTATTTTGGCCTATATGGGTGCGGAAAGGTGCTAACTTGTGTGATCAAAACTACGTCGTTTTGATCCTGGGTTTACTTAATCAAAACTACGTCGTTTTGATGTGGATGGTGTCTATATAAGGAGGGCTTGAGTTTGAGTTTAGGGTTCTTGTGTTCCTTTCTTTGCTGTTCTTTGCCAGAGAGAGAGAGAGAGCTAGAGAGAGAGAGGGAAGGGGAGTTCTTGGTTCTTGCCAGGAGCATCTTGCGTGGGGAGGACGGCGTTTGGCGCGGGAGCAAGGAAGAGCCGCTTTAAGGTAGGGGTTCTGTTTCTTCCTAATCCCTCCTCTGTCCTAGGGTCCTAGGGCAGATTCTGGCGTATCTGTTTATATATACATATGTAATCCATATAGGTGTGATCTCCTATATAGATGTTGGCCTTGAGGGGCGTATTGGTGTGATTTCTGAGGTTGGGTGGTTTGTGCATGTTATGTGTTTGACATTATGCCTTGTGAGGGCGTGCATGTTATGTGTTTGACATTATGCCTGTGAGGCCGTGCATGTTATGTGTTTGAGGTAATGCCTGTGAGGCCACGCACGTCCGGTGTGTTAGATTATGTTTGTGTGGTCGAGTTTATGAGCTTGTGGATATATGCATGCTAAGTGTTCGATGTTATTCCTGTGTGACTAAGCATACTAAGTGTTGGATGTTATGCCTGGTATGGCCATGTGTCCCGCGTGTTTGCTTGTACACCCGGTGGCCGTGGAAGCCGTGGACTGTTTTGTGGAACCCGGTGGCCGTGGAAGCCCGGGACCGTTTTGTGGAACCCGGTGGTCGTGGAAGCCTGGGACTGTTTTGTGGAACCCGGTGGTTGTGGAAGCCCGGGACTGTTTTGTGGAACCCGGTGGGCGTGGAAGCCCGGGAGTGTTTATGTACCAGCCCATGTATGATTGTGTTTCGTTGTCATGGCCCGCAACTATATCTGGTGGAATAATTGTATCACGACACAACACTTGTACACAAGGCATGTAGATATCAGGTGCATGGGATGGGTTGGGGAGACATGATCCCTCCGAGTCGTGGTTGCTCACCCCTCCTACCATGTTGTTTTCTTTACAGGAACCTACAGGCGTTAGGTGGGAACACCAAGGTGGAAGACCTTATTTACTTTCTTGTTTATGTTATGTAATTTGTGTTATGTAATTTTGTTGAGGCCTTGTAACCCCAGCGGGGAGATTCTGTAATAAAGTTTGAAACATAATAAAGGCATGTGGTTTGAATTTAATAATTATGTGATTTTGGTCTCTGAAAATAAAATGTGAAGTGTATGTTGTATCCTACCCCTTTGCCCTCCGTGTGGGTAAAAAGGGGAGTCACGTACCGGTTTCCTCGGGTTGGAAATCCGGGGCGTGACAATATGGTATCGAGCATGGTCTAGTTGGCCTAGGGTAATGGGCGGATCTGGTTATCTTGAGTCCTTTGGAGGAACCTGGAGGGACGTGCCTGATCAACACGGTCCTCTTTGAGCCTCTAAGGTGTACTTGGGGTAGTCCAGACCTGAGGTAGGATTTGCATGCATTGGCATTAGGGCACTAGTTGCATTGTTGTCTTTGTGTGATTGTGTGGGTAACCGAGATAAAGCATGTGAGAAAAAATATGAAGAACATGTTTTAAATTGTGCAACTCTGATTAACTCGATTTTATGACAACTTGAGTTGTGTGCTTGTGGAATTCTTGTTTGTGCAATGTGGTTTAATGAGAACCGAAATGTGTGCGGTGTGTGTAATTGTATGGATAAATGGTTTGAACGTGATAAAGTTTCAATTGTGCAACTCGAAATTTTGTGATGATTCGAGCATGAAAGCAAGGAAAGGAAATTGTGGAATTGAAACCGTGTGCTTGGGAACTTGTGGCTTGTGAACTGTTAACAAAATAAAATAATAATAATAAATAAATAAATAAATAAATAAAGACATTAAATTAAACATGTAATAATGTTGGTGTTCGTGATGGAACATGTGATTTGTTTGGTATGGTGTGCAATAAACGAGGTTATGAGCAATGCAATGGAATGTAAAATTGGTATAGTCTGTTAAATGTGAACCTATAGACTTGTGTGGTAATAATGCGTGTTATAGCTTAAGTTGCTTAGTGTAGCAGTCTCGCGATTGTTGAGATCATTGAGTGATAACTTAGAGCGCTGCCTTTTCGTGGAGCCAATGTCTTTGAAAATTGTGACCGGTACAACTATTGAGGTAGCAAAGAAGCCTGCCCCCTAGGCTGGGCAAGTGGGAGAGTTGCAGGATGTAAGTAATGATATAATCATGGCAGAGGTTGGCATCTTAAGCCTGGTAATTTAAGAGTTGAAGGATGAGATTCGACAAGCGATTAAGAGCGAGGTACGTCGAGAGCTATCAACCCACATCATCGGGGGGGATCTTGGGTGAAGATTAATTGAAGCATAGTTGTCCTGATCAGCGAGAAAGGGGCTCAAGAGGTAGAGACCGGTTTCCCAAAGGGGTTGTTCTTGCAGTGGACAACCGGGACATTGGAAGAGAGTATGGCAGGAAGAAGTACTAGTGTTGCGTCTATGGAAAAGTAGGACATCTCCAGACAGCCTGTTTTGGTGAAGCAAGTCATGGTGCTAGAAGACTGGCTCAACGAGCTAGGGACAAAGCAAAATTCAAGTGAGGCTAGGAGGAGAGCATGGCAGAACTTTCCTTAGTCAAGGGTACGATTTTGATTCTCGCGTGTTAAGATTGCTGTTTAGTGGTGGTAGCATATCGTGCTGGATTAGGTGAGGCTGGGTGAACCTTTGATTGTTGCGTTTCTAGCCACTAATTTTCACTGGGTGGGCTCTTGAGCCACTGTTTTGTGTTGGGTGAGGCTTAGAAGGTCGTTTGAGTTACCATTTTGGATGGACGTAGTTGGGGACCTACTAGAGAATAAATGAGTAAAATAAATAAAAATATATATATGATACCAAAAGACTAATAAATTACTAATGGTTATAAAAGGTTGTTGGAAAGAGTTGGTGGTTTTAATATGGTCTAAAGTGTTAATCGTATCTTTGTGTAGTAGTCAACTTTGGGCGCCCGTGTGTGAGGAAAGTAATAAATGTTACTGTGTTACCCCTAATACTCTAGCGTAGGTGAGATTACCTCTGGCCTAGCTAGCCTAGGAGGCTGGAGGCATGAGTTAGTGGCTTGTGGGTAGTGTGTGACCCCGCTGTGGCAACCTTGAGTAATAGAAATGTGTTTTCTTGTGAGTAGAGGTTTCTGTAGATGTGCTACTTAAGAAGGATGTTCTTTTGGTAACCTTTCCAAGTGTCAAGGTTGAGGGAGGAACTTGCCACTAGTATAACCCACCCCTTGAGTCATTGAAATCTAAATTGATTGGCGAGAGTGGTATGTGGTTTTAAGATTCTTATGGGTGTCCTATGGAAATGGCTGCAAATTCTTGGGCGGCCAAACATTGACCACGTGTCATGCTGGTGGTGTGTGAAAGACCTTGGGTAATGTTCATAGGATATGTGGTGACATGGGTTTGCGTATGTATAAAAATGTGATGAGTTCTGGAACTAGGTTATGAGTAAGTTTATAGGATCGTGCCCAGTGAACCCAATCAGTGCAAGCAGGCAAGCGAGTGAGATTGGGCAGGCCTTGTTTGGGTTTTTCCCCATAATTTGGAGACATCTTTCGAGGGGTTGGGGATGTATTCCTGGTGGTAGGACCATTCCGTTAATCCATGTCGTGTGGGTAATAGGCTTAAAAGAGGCAAGGAGGTGGGGACTAGTATGTCCTCTCTTACATGTGTTCTACACAGTAGTTTATTTCGTGTGTTGTGGTTGCTTTGTTTTGTTGTGTGTGTTACATATGTACTAAAGGAGTAGCAAAGTTCTTATGTGTGGGCCTCGTGGCATTCATATGCAGAGGAGTAAGAGGTGATGCATGCGCATATTATGTGCGGTGTGGGATGAAGAGGGGTGTTATGTGTAATGTTGATGTTATTCCTTGTCACATGTGATGGCATGCTACGTTAAAGTGTGAAAGTATTGATGCGTTGTGATTCACTAAATGGAGTCAGATGTGAGTTTTGCTTGTAAGGGGTATTAATGCTACCCCTTTAGGGGAGACTTGTGTCCTGCGGCTATCATGGGGTCCTCATGCTACATATGTTCTTCTTGAAAGTCTTTCGTGTGTGTTTTGATGCGGCAAGTGAGATGGTCCGCGCCATCAAAGTGTTGGTGTGTTTGGGAGCTACGTGAATGTCCTGAATAAGGAGTTTACATGTCTCGTTTCTTAGGCCTACCCGGAGGAATTGCAGTCACCATATTAAGGCCGCGGCTAGAGCCTGAGTATTTCTTGGTCCATTTGAGTGTTTTGCTGGTGTGTCGAGATAAAACGTAATAGTTGATATAGTGGAGTTGGTGGGCCATGAGGTGGAGTATGTCTTGGAGGCAAGGGATTTTCTTGTGACCTGTGCGTGGTGACATAGAGGATTCCATTGTGGTCAGGTTGCGAGATAGGAGAGTTTTCAGGTGTGGGGAGGACTATGTTGTTCACGGCTACTCGGCGTCAAGGAATTCCTATCGTGTGGTCCGTCCGCTGGCTTGGTAAGGCATTATCTCTTGGGCCGTACGGTAAGCCTCGGTTGTGAAGGCCGTGTGGGACCTTGACGGATCCCCTGTTTTACCGTGATCGAGGATGCTAGCCCGAAGTGTCCGAGAGGCGTTATAGTGTAGTGTTCTGGTTCATAGACTTCTTTTAGTCGATCCTCACGGTCGGTGACAGGTGATAGTCGGATGGTGGATTTTGGTCTTACCATGGTTGTGTGTGTGGTCCGCATTTCTTGTTTTTAGTGCATCCTTGGACTTCGTTGGGCGCCAGGTTGAGCGCAACCAAGTGGTTAAGGGCACACTCCATTCTCGTGTTTCTATGTCTAGGCTTGTACTCCGTTCTGCGTCACCATTGGCGTTGGTGGGGTTTCAATGTTCCTCGCTTGAGTGAGGTGGTTTTCGTGATGATGATGGTCCTGCCGAGGTGAGCTCCTGTGTGGGAATGTGATTGTGGTTTGCGTAATGCTATCCTATTTGTTTGTGTTTCATTGTGACCTCATTGTGCTTCTTGTTAGGGTGAGGTCTACCTATGGGCTGCGGCTGCGTTGACTTCAAATCCCAATTGTTGGGTATTTTACGTTGTGGAGTGTTGGTCCCATCGTGCCGCGAGTTGGCATCTCCAACATTTGTGGTAACGATCGCCTTATGTGTTTCTTTGATCTTATCGCGTTGTGTACTATTTGGTTTCCCTTTTCGGGGACGAAAAGTCTAAAGGTGGGACGGGTGTGAGGAAACTCCCAACGGCTGCGTTTGTATGGTATTGGCGACCAGGCGGTGGAACGTTAAACGTGTAGTAGTGTTTTGTTTATGCCTTGTTCCTTGTAGTGGTGTTTATGATGTGAGTTGGTCTGTGACTTATGTGATTTGTTAAACGTACGTGTTGAGGGTGGGCGTATATGTCGTACACCGTCGTGACGTGAATACTTGTGACATGTGTTAGGTGAGGAGAACAAGGGTTGTTGGTGAGATTAGAATATGTGTTTCCTTATCATCTTGTGTTGTATTGGGTCTGTGGGTACGTGCCTTCATGTGTGTTATTGTGTGATATCTTCATTCGCGGGTATGTGAATGGTTGTGGATGATGTGCATCAGCATGTGCATTATGGAAAGTGTATTGTCTTTTCGCGGATGACACGTCCTATGGAGGAAATATGGAAACGCGGAACCTCGTTGCGTGAGCAACCCTGCGTTGTTCGAGGACGAACAATCTTAAGGGTGGCGGGGTGGTTGTTGGCTGGTGTATTTGTATTTCCTTTCGACTTTTGACTTTAATTTATATTGAATGTGTTAGTAAAATGTGCTTGTGATGGATATTTGTGACATGTGGATGTGTTTCCATAGATTGTGATGCATGTGGTTATGGACCGTGGTGGCACTATGTTATGTGCTATTGTGTACAATGTGCGGTGTATGACCCATTTGGGTGTTGTAGCTCGCCGTGTGGCAAATGGGTAGCTTGTGTTTGTTTTCCTCGTATGTCATTTCTTTTCGAGGACGAAAAGTCTTAAGGGGGAGAGGATGTAATGACCCGTGTGTTACCCGTGTGTAAGGAGTTAACCACAAACACCTTGGATGTTGGTACACAAGTTTAAGGTAAGAGATGAGCCCAAGAGGGGACTTTTGAGAGGTGCATGTGCCAAGCGATAGCGTACATTTATGCCCTAGGAAGATCTTATGCGTTCTAGGCGGTTTTAAGTTGTTTTGGCTGATCTTGGAGCTCACTTTTGACCTAGTAGATGGCCTCAAACAATTGGCGTGCAAGAACAAAAGTTTCTTAGAATGAGGTCCTCTATCTACCACAGAAATTTCAGAGCATTTGGAGCTGAACGTGAATTCACCCATTTCACGTGCAAGCATATTTTTGCTCCTCAGGCCTCTACAAGATGCAAGGAGACTTGTGGTGAAGTTTGAGTGCATTTGGAGCTGCACGCCAATTGGGGGAATTGGCGTGCAAATTGGCGTGCAGGTGTATTTTTGCATGGTTCCCTTGGTTTTGTCATTCTAATGATCTTTCTCCAAAGGACCATGTTGAAATTCGAGTATTTTGGCCTATATGGGTGCGGAAAGGTGCTAACTTGTGTGATCAAAACTACGTCGTTTTGATCCTGGGTTTACTTAATCAAAACTACGTCGTTTTGATGTGGATGGTGTCTATATAAGGAGGGCTTGAGTTTGAGTTTAGGGTTCTTGTGTTCCTTTTTGCTTGCTTTGCCGCTAGAGAGAGAGAGAGAGCTAGAGAGAGAGAGGGAAGGGGGAGTTGCTTGGTTCTTCTGCCGGAGCATCTTGCGTGGGGAGGACAGCGTTTGGCGCGGGAGCAAGGAAGAGCCGCTTTAAGGTAGGGGTTCTGTTCTTCCTAATCCCTCCTCCTGTCCTAGGGTCCTAGGGCGATTCTGGGCCGTATCTGTTTATATATACATATGTAATCCATATAGGTGTGATCTCCTATATAGATGTTGGCCTTCGATGGCGTATTGGTGTGATTTTGAGGTTGGGTGGTTTGTGCATGTTATGTGTTTGACATTATGCCTGTGAGGCTGTGCATGTTATGTGTTTGACATTATGCCTGTGAGGCTGTGCATGTTATGTGTTTGAGGTAATGCCTGTGAGGCCACGCACGTCCAGTGTGTTAGATTATGTTTGTGTGGCTGAGTTTATGAGCTTGTGGATATATGCATGCTAAGTGTTCGATGTTATTCCTGTGTGACTAAGCATACTAAGTGTTGGATGTTATGCCTGTATGGCCATGTGTGTTGCGTGTTTGCTTGTACACCCGGTGGCCGTGGAAGCCCGGGATGTTTTGTGGAACCCGGTGGTGTGGAAGCCCGGGACTGTTTTGTGGAACCCGGTGGCCGTGGAAGCCCGGGACTGTTTTGTGGAACCCGGTGGCGTGGAAGCCCGGGACGTTTTGTGGAACCCGGTGGTCGTGGAAGCCGGGAGTGTTTATGTACCAGCCCATGTATGATTGTGTTTGCTGTCATGGCCCGTAACTATATCTGGTGGAATAATTGTATCACGACACAGCACTTGTACACAAGGCATGTAGATATCAGGTGCATGGGATGGGTTGGGGAGACATGATCCCCTCGAGTCGTGGTTGCTCACCCCTCCTACCATGTTGTTTTCTTTACAGGAACCTACAGGCGTTAGGTGGGAACACCAAGGTGGAAGACCTTATTTACTTTCCTGTTTATGTTATGTAATTTGTGTTATGTAATTTTGTTGAGGCCTTGTAACCCCAATGGGGAGATTCGTAATAAAGTTTGAAACATAATAAAGGCATGTGGTTTGAATTTAATAATTATGTGATTTTGGTCTCGAAAATAAAATGTGAAGTGTATGTTGTATCCTACCCCTTTGCCCTCCGTGTGGGTAAAAAGGGGAGTCACGTACCGGTTTCCTCGGGTTGGAAATCCGGGGCGTGACAGACCTCGTCCCGGCACCAACTCAATGGTGAACTCCACACTCCTCTTAGGTGGCAAACTCCTCAACTCTTCAGGAAAAACATCCCTGAAATTGGTCCACAACAGCGGGCCACACCCTCTTTTCCACCTTCCCCTCCTCGGCAAAGGTCGAGCCGCCAACCTGTGGGTAATGGCACCCCACCTGGTCCAACACCTGGCCCGGCTCGACTCGCCTCACGATCCCACTCCCCTTGCAGGGTACAAGAGGTTCCTGCGGGTGACACGAAGGATACACGCCGCCGGTAACAGTCTATCTTGGCCTGGAAAGCCATAAGCCAATCCATACCCAAGATCAGGTCAAAAGTATGCAAAGGCATCACATGCAAGTCGAAGCTCAGTTCCACATCACCCATGGTTAACACACAACCGCGGCAAACATGTCGCACCTCAATCATGCCTCCCACCGGAGACTCTACAACTAAGGGCCTCTCCGCCTCAACACACGTTAACCCCAAGCCCTCAACTATAAGCTCATCACTAGAAGAACGCAATGTACCCGTATCGAAAAGAACAGAAGCAAGCATGTGGGAGATCAAAAGAGTACCTCTAACCACTGATGGTCCTGCTCCCTCCTCTGCCGGTGAAGGTGGTAGCTAAGCCTCCTCCTGGGGTGTCGCATTAAGTGCAAACACCCTCCCTTGGCCCGTGCCACTGGTCGGCTCACTCACTGGGCGGCTCCTGCCTTGACTGCCTCTAGCATCAGCCTGCTGTCACTCTGGCCTCCCCTGAGGTCGGGTCTGACTGGATCCTGCCTGGCTGGCCTGCCACTGACGAGCTGGTCTCTCAGCTGGTGCACGGAAGCTAGCATCACTCCTCACGCTGGATGCCACGCCCCCGCTCCCCCGGTTGCCACTCCTGCAAACCCGGCGCAAATGGCCCTCTCATCCACAGTTGTTGCAGCGCCAGTCCTTCTTGGGGCACTCCCCTTTGAAGTGACCCTGCTCTCCACAGCAGTGACAACTGCTAGGTAGACCCCCAGATGGACCACCCTGTCTTCCGCCGCTAAAGGTGAACCTCCCAGGGTTCACAGATGTCTGACCCCGACTATGAAAAAAACTGCTATCCCTCTCCTCCGTCTTGAGCCTCTTGGGCCCTGCATCTCGGTCAGGCCCACTCTGCAACTGGCGACCCTGAGGGGCCTGCCTCCCATCATCCAGCTCTCTCTCGGCTATACGGGCCGTCTCCACAACCTCAGCATAGGTCCTCAAGCGTAGAATTGCCACCCTCTGCCTAAGAGCTGGCCTAAGGCCCAAAGTGAACTTGTAGGCCTTCAGGTCCTCCCTTGCCACAGTCTCAGGAGCAAACCTACTCAAGCTCCGGAACTCCCGCTCATACTCAGGTACCGTCCTGGATCCCTACTTCAAGCTGCTGAATTCTTCCCTCTTCTGCCATCTCACTGATTCCAGGAAGAACTCATCATGGAAGAGTTGCAAGAACTCCTCCCAAAGCATGAGTTGCACCGCACGGCTCCCTGCGACACTCGTCCACCACTCCAAAGCATCCCCTCCAGCTGCCGAATGGCCAATCGCACCTTATCCTCTTCCCGGGGCAGGAGAAAGGAGAACACATGCTCGATCTGCCTCAACCACTGCTCAGCTACCACGGGATCTCCTTCCCCCTTGAATCGCGGAGGTTGTTCCTTTTGGAACCATGTCACCATGTCATCCTCTGCACGAGTACACCACCCAGCGAACTCTCACGCTCACGAGGCAACTCCCCTACTGGTGGTGGTGGTGGCATCACCTGTTGTGCTGCCATCTCACGACGCACCTCCTCCCGAACCTCCTGCCGGAGTCCCTCCCGTAGCTCTCGTACCTCCAGCCGGATGCCTTCTCATAGCTGTGCCAGCAACAACGCATGCCCTCCAACGGACTGTCCCGCACCCGAACCCTCATGGGCAGATGACTCATCAGCCACTGCCCCGGATGCACGTGTCCCTCTCCTCGGCGGCATTTTTACTACACGAAGTAAGAAGCACAAACGTCAAAACGAATTTATAATCTATCGCGTCACTACCTCTACCCCACTGATCAATTCCACTATCATATGACATTACACACATACATTGTATCAATCACATTTTACTGTTCGGTACGCATTGCCAAACAAATCAGAGTTGCACATTTCACACTTAATCAAATTATCTTATCCACATTTTCCACAGTTTAGCACATATTCACAGCAAATGCAACTAGTGCCCTAATGCCAATGCATGCAAATCCTACCACAAGACTGGACTACCCTAAGTACACCTTGGAGGCTCAAAGAGGACCATGTTGATCAGGCATGTCCCTCCAGGCTCCTCCAATGGACTTAGGATGACCAGGTCCGCCCACTACCCTAGGCCAACTAGACCATGCTCCGATACCATATTGTCACGCCCCGGATTTCCGACCCGAGGAAACCGGTACGTGACTCCCCGTTCACCCACACGGAGGGTAAAGGGGTAGGATTACTGGATGCCACACGAGCAAAACTAACAATTACAATAAACAAACAAGCCACATCTTTATTTAATTTCTAACATCAAAGGGGTCACAAACCATGTTCCATACTACAATTCAATCCCTTATTACATTCCCCCCCCCCCTTGGGGTTACATAAATTATAAAATTACATTACTGAACTGAACAATAAAATGAAGATGGTCTTCCACCTTGGTGTATCCACCTAACGCCTGTAAGTCCCTGGAAAACAAGCAAACACAGTAGGAGGGGTGAGCAACCACAACTCAGTAAGGATCAAGTCTCCCCCACCCTTCCCATGTTCCTAGCGGCTACATGCATGTGCACAGGTGTAGTGACGTGGCAGTATTAGGAAAAAGAAAATAAAACATTCCACACAAGCGGGCGTAACCCCCCTGCCCACACCTGGCTAACAAACCACATCTCAAGCAAGTAATTTAACCGCCTCTTCAGGCCACTGATTTAACCGCCTCTCAGGCAAAGTAGTTTAACCGCCTCTTCAGGCCACTGGTTTAACCGCCTCCCAGGCAAAGTAATTTAACCGCCTCTTCAGGCCAGATACCACAGTCATGCACACAACACACACTACGGTCACCTAAGCATAAAACCAAACACTTGGTGTGCACCCATTCACAAGTGCACAAACCCAGCCATTCAGGCAATAGAACAAACACCCAGCATGCATACATACACCAAATCACAAGTCCAGCCACACGGGCATATTACCAAACATGTAATAGGCATATACACAGCTATATTCACACAGGCATTTCATCGAATATAAAGCATGCAACCACAGAATCACACCAAAATGCCATTGAAGGCCAACATCCATATAGGAGATAACACCTATATGGATTACATATATATATATATAAACATATATAATCCATAATCTACCCTAGAACCCTAGAACAGAGGAGGATTTAGGAAGAACAGAACCCCTACCTTGTATGTTCTCCTGCTCCCGCTTGCACGCAAGACTCCGACCACCCACGCAAGATGCTCCGGCAGCCACCAGAAGCTCTCCTTCCCTCTCTCTCTCTCTCTCTCTCTCTCTCTCTCTCTCTCTCTCTCTCTGCGACGGTGGTGGAGCAACAAACCCTAAACCTAAAACAGAGGGGCTTCTCCTCCTTATATAGACAACACAACATCAAAACGACGTAGTTTTGATTAAGTGAATCCCAGCATCAAAACGACGTAGTTTTGATGGAACAAGCTATGACCTTCCCACATCTATACACACCAAAATATTCACAATTCCAACATGGTCCTTTGGGAACAGATGATTAGAATGACAAAACCAAGGTAACCATGCAAAAACATGCCTGCACGCCAATTCTCCAATTGGCATGCAACTCCAAATGTACTCAAACTTCACCCCAAGCCTCCTTGCATCTTGTAGAGGTCTGAGAAGCAAAAATATGCTTGCACGTGAAATGGGTGAATTCACGTGCAGCTCCAAATACTCTAAAATTTCTGTGGTAGATAGAGGACCTCATTCTAAGCAACTTTTGTTCTTGCACGCCAATTGTTTGAGGCCATCTACTATACCAAAAGTGAGCTCCAAAATCTGCCAAAACAGCTTAAAACCGCATGTATATGCATAGCATCTTCCTAGGGCATAAATGTACGTTATCACTTGTCACATGCACCTCCCAAAAGTCCCCTCTTGGGCTCATCTCTTACCTCAAACTTGTGCACCAACATCCAAGGTGTTTGTGGTTAACTTCTTACACACGGGTCATTACAAAGCTCTAATTTGCTTCCATTGTGTTGTACTTATCTTTTTGATAATAAACAATACTTCCACTATCTGGTTAGTTTCCTCATTGATTCTACCTCTTAACCATATAGGTGTTGCGCCAAAGAGTTAAGAAAAGAGTTTCGATAAGAGCCTATTCACCCCCCCCCCCCCACTTAGGCTCCAAGGGACCAATAGACTAAGTATGCCGAGTCAACTGCCGAGCGAAGATATCTATCTGAGTTTTACCCCTTCTTCCCAAAAGATATTCAGACTCTATGTTCTGAGAAGGGTCTGTTTACCACAGAAGACATAAACAACTTCTCTCAAGCAGTTAAGGTAGAGATGAGGTTGTTTCCGTCTCTGTATAAGGACAGACACCTGTTTGATATCTTGCCCTGTTGGTCTAAAGGTTACCTTCTAGAAGTAGCCCTCATCCGGACCTTCATCGACGGAACTGCTGAGGACAGCAAACCTTGGAAAAATCTTTCAACTGTCCTCATTCCGTACCGAATCTGGATGCCGTACTTCATTCTGGTTGCTTTTCTGATTCCGTCCAAGCAGTTGATCTTGATTGATTCTCGTCAGGTTGTGGATAACAACATTAGAAAGAATCAATGGGAACCATTGCGTCTTCGACTGACCGAAGCGGTAAAGCAATCCGAGCTCTATGAAGAAATGGACCAGACTCCCTTGGCTCTAACTGAAAAGCTGAAGGCGGCAGTCCAGAACAAGAAGCAAGTGCCACAACAGCCCAATGGAGATATTTGCAGAGCCTTTGTCTGCATTTTCATCAAATCATTTATAAAGGTGGATAAAGACTGGAACAAGATTCGCAACTATACATTGGAGCAAACAATAGAGCTTAGAGAGAAGGCAACAACGATGATCTTCAAGTATAGTAAGCCTTATGTACCTTAATGAAAAGGTACTGATGTTATACAACAACGATGATCTTCAATCAAGGCTGAATTGTACTGATGTTGCCGACTAAATGGAAAATGGAAGTTATCCTTTATTTTTGTATGATTTTGCTTCACTTACCAGATCAGATTACAAAGGGTTTTGGCATATCCATAATTGGGGGAGATTGTTGGATCAAACCCAGAATTTTGATGATGTGGATAAAACCCTATGTAATTTGATTTGAGACATTGCATGTTTTATCTTAAGTTGTTATAGAAGATATGATCTTAATCCAGACCTTCACTCGTAAAAGCAAATCTAAGAACAGGATACATAATCCTATTCCAAACAAGAGTGAGTGTCATCAAACACTTGGTAAATAACCAAGTCTACACTTCATATGAAATAAGGATCATTCGTGCGGACTAATCACTTAAAGCTACAGACTAAGGAATCTGTATCTAACACTTTAAATGGACTAAGTCAAATAGATGTGGAGTAAGAATCCTAATCAAACAACTAGCACGGAGTAAGAGACAGTTATCACAGAATAAGTCTTCCACTCAAGTGGACTAAGGACAAGAAAACACGGAGTAAGAAATCCGAGTCTTTCATACATGCGGAGTAAGGAATGACTTTTGCAAAAAAAGGACCCAAGTGCTTTATTCGCACGAAGTAAGGAAAAAAGATGCGGAGTAAGGATGTGCTAATACGGAGTAAGCCATCCAGTCCTTTCAACTCATGCAGAGTAAGGAAGCGCTGATATAGAGTAAGCTCTCTAGACTTCTCGTTCATATAGAGTAAGGAAGCACTGACAAGGAATAAGGATTCTAGTACCAAACTAGCATGGAGTAAGCAACCAATGATACGGAGTAACGATCCGAGCTTCATTAACACAGAGTAAGGAACTTTATGATAGATTAAGAAGATGCTACTTCAACTTATCTCTTCACACTCAAAGTAGTCAACTCGCTGCGTCCCGATATAAGACAAACGCATTGATAACCTAAAGCATCTTACACGTGAATCACACAGATATGTGGACACAACTTTAACTGTACTTGGGTACTCTCAAAGACACTTATGTTTTACAAACCTAGGATCTTGAGCTCCACATCCGCAGTAATCAAGGTAAAGAAGTTACCGAAGAACAGTCAATGCTACATGTTGCTCGGAAGAATTAGACCTTGTATATTTTAGAAGTTGTTGATGTTAAGTGCGCTAAGTGTAATAGAAGATATATACATGCATACATGCACAAGAGCTAAAATAGAGATATTGGCTAGTGTGTGAGTGACTTGTAAACAAAGTGTTAGAGAGTTTGTTCAGTAGATCGAAAAGCTTTACAAGCTTTAATCTACTCTATTTTGTTGTAATTATCATTTGATAATAAAACAAAATACTTCCACTGCCTAGTTATCTTCCGCATTGATCTTTTCTCTTAACCAACATTAGTGTTGCGCTAAAGTTAGAAAAGAGTTTCGATAAAAGCCTATTCACCCCCCTCTAGGCTTCCAGGGACCAACAGTAGCAAAGGTTATCCGTTTTGGGCTTCCCCGTTCTTGTCATAGGGTATCCATCGCGTGCAAATCGGGGTTTAACATCGACTCCAAACCTGGGACTGATTCCTTGATAGTGGGGGAGCTTTATGGACCTGTTCAATGAGATACATGGCATGGGAAGATAGATATAAAATGTACAAATGGTTAGTTTGTCCAACCCGGACAAAATGGGGTCCAACAAAACAAAGTAAGGAATCTTACGACGGATTAAGAAGACGCTACTTTACTTTATTAGCTTCGCAATTAAAGTCATTAGCTCGCTATGTCCTGATGTAAGAAAGACCTGTTGAATATCTAAGTCGTCTTACACGTGGATCACATGGAGATATGGACAGAGCCTTAAATGTAATTGGGATCACATGAAGATATTTAATATGTTTACACACCCAAGATTTTGAGAACCATATCTGCAGCAATTAAAGCAAAGGCATTTTCGAGAAGAATTCAATACTACACGGTGCTCGAAAGATCATGTTCCAAGATTGTCTCCCAGGGATGTCTATATATATTAAACTTTGTATATTTTCATATATGCGCATACATGTACAAGAGCTCTTAGAGATTAAATTGGCTAGTATGTGAGTAATTGTAAACAGAGTGCAAGAGAGTTTCAGTAGATCGAAAAGCTCTTCATCAACTTTAATCTGCTAATATTTTGTTGTAATTATCTTCTAATAATAAAACAGAATTCTTCTACTATTAGGTTATCTTTCGCACTGATTTTATCATTTAACCAGATAAGTGTTGTGCCGGAGAAGAAAAGAGTTTTCGACAAGAGCCTATTCACCCCCTCTCTAGGATCCTAAGGACCAAAGTAAGATCATCAATCACCTAATCTGATGGGTGGTTTCAAGTCCACCTATAATTTTGCACTAGTGGTGGTGAATATTCAATAATTTGAAGCTCTGCCAAATCGGGTGGATCATGTACATCTGCTAGTTGAGCTTCTTCCAAGCCAGATATATACGTATGATGAACAGGTCCAGAAGTACTTTGAGGTTCTGTGGCACTGTGACTATCAGTATTAACTGGTCCAGGAGGACTAGAAAGTTCTCCGGTGTTTTGGATGTCTGTATTAATTGGCCCAGAGTTGAGTGGAAGTCTTGAGTCCGATTATTCAGAAGCATCATCAGTAGCACATCTTCTTGCTTCACTGGTGCTTGGTGATTCACCAGTAGTAGTGGCAGGAACATGTTTGAACTGAGAATAATCAATTGTATATGTGTGATCCTGCACATTTAAATTTGAAGATCCTATACTTGACCAATCAAGATTAGATTCATCAAAAGCAACATGGGTAAATTCTTCAACTTTTAAAAGTATTCTATTAAAAATATGATAGGCCTTGCTATGTAACGAGTATCCGACAAAGATCCCATCATCGGATTTTAGCTCAAATTTACTTTAGGCCTCTTTGCCGTTGTTTAACACGTAGCAAGCACACCCAAGAGCTTTGAAATGGGAAATTGATGGCTTCTTGCCTCTCCACATCTCATAGGGTGTTTTATGGTAAATTTATTGATAAGAGTTCTATTCTGAACATAGCATGCAGTGGACACAGCTTCAACCCATAGATTGAGAGGAAGCTTTGCCCCTGCTAACATTGATCTACCAGCTTCGACTAATGTGTGATTCTTACGCTCAGTAACTCCATTTTGTTATGGAGTTCTTGTAAAGACTCATATTTGGGTAGTATTGAGAGATAGCCATTTTATAGGAATGCAACTATCTAGACGGTAGTGTAGCCGTCGACGTAAACATTTTGACAGTACTTGGGCCCGATTCTGGGTCAGGGCCCCGAATGGCCCGATTGTTCACTTTTTGGGGTTTATTAGTTCACTTTGTATTTAAGCAATCATTTGAGTGTGATAATATCTTAATAGTGTTGTGCTCATTATTTCAAGTGTTTTGACTGTGATTTGACTCAATTTGGAGTTCGGGACCTTGGAGGTCAATTATTGACTAGGTCAATTTGACTGTAATTGTGTTGGGGGGCCAATGGTTGACTAGGTCAATTATTGACTAGGTCAACTAGTGGTCAATGATTGGCAAAAATATAAATAGAATGAAAAGAAAGAGCTTTCACTTTACGTTATCACGTTTGTGCGTTTGAGAGAGAGAGCTTGGAAGGTTGAAGCCTTGGCGATTTGGGGTGATTTGGGTTCGTAGAGCTCAAAGAATCACTCCAGGTAGGTGTCCTTGAACTTCTTATCTTGATTCTGTCTTTCATATGCACGAATTTGTCATGATTTATAGAATTTAGCATGAACCCTAGGTTTTGGGTGAAATCCAATTTTGGGTTAGATCTAATGATTTAGCATAAGATCTGTGGTTAAGAACTGATTTATATCAGTTTGGATATGTGTTTCTGTGATCTGGGGTTGTTTAACTGCATATTCCATGAGGGTTGAGAAGTCAACCATGGAAATCTGGATTTAGATCTAGATTTCTGGAAATATGCAATTATGTGCACTTTTCTATTGTTACTGTGCGATTTAGAGGCGTTTAGGACGCATTTTGAGGCAGATATTGTAGTCTGTTGCGTAAAACGTGTGTTTGTGAGCATCTGGGGATTGCTGGGTTGATTCCAGACGAAGAACAGGCAAAAATGATGATGAACAGTACCCTAAGCGAACTATTGGGTTGAAAGGACGAAAACCCGAAGATTTGGGTCGAAGGGTCAAAGATTTTGGGTCGTAGGGTCGTAAGGTCAAAGATCCGTAGTTGAAGGGTCGAAGATCCAAAGATCCATAGTCGTAGGGTCGAAGGTTCGTAGACTTGTAGTTGTAGTGTTGAAGACCTGTAGTCGAAGGTCGAAGATCGAAGGTTGCAGGTCGTAGCTTCGATTCTTCAAGGCCGAAATTCCGCAGCTACAAGTCGCAGTCCCGCAGCTACGAGTCAGGCAGTTCTGCAGCTTCGAGCCAGTGCAATTGCATTGGACTGGACCCATTTACATTGTAACCTTTAAGTTAAGTATTATACTTAAGTTAGAATGTAAATAGCGAAATACCCCTCTTTCAGATTCAAAGAAAAATACTAGAAAATTAAATTCTCACTCCTTTAAAATGTGAAAATTGGGTTTTAGTGTAAAATCTTGGAAATATCCAGTTTTTCGTAGAGGTGACTTTTTGGAAAGTGGAGTTAGACATTTCAGAAAAATCCCCAAAAATCATATTATCTTAATTATGATATGGAGACCCAATGCCAGGACTTTTTATTTCAAAAAAACAACTTCTATGGGTATCTCCTTCCTTGGTCAAGTAATAATGATCGATTTGTGAAGACTGGCTTCAGTTATAAAGGGAATATGATGAACCTTAGTGTCATATTGGTGTTGGTATGTTTGTTTGAGGAGTTGGGTGTTAGGGGGTTTTTCAACTTATTTTAGTGTCAAATGAAGGAGAATTTTTGAGAAAAGATCACAATTTTAACTTCATTATTGATGTATTTGATTAATTAATGAACTAACCCCCTAACATAGTAGCAGTAGATCCTTTTGTGGTGTTTTTGTTGTCTTTGAATGGAAAACAGGTCAAGCACAAGGTTCAAATGAAGAAGGAAGAAGCAAGGGACAATCTGCACTGCGGTCATTTCAAATTTGAAATGACCAAAAAGAAATGACAGGGCCAATTGAGTTGACCAAAAGCTCCCGAGAGCTTGGTCATTTGAAATGGTCATTTGAAATTGAGTTGACCAAATGACTTGACCGCGGGTAGTTTATGCACAACGTACCCTGCTGATCAACGAACTCTCATAGACGCCACATGTACAGCCTGTAATCCTTCATTAAAGGATCTGACGACGCTCCATCAACCTTTTTGAGAGGGAAATGAGTTTGAATTAATAGAGGGAATAGTTCTAACGGTTAGGAGAGCGGTTATGCAGAATTGTAAGACAAAAGGGATTTTTCATGTAATTTTTGGGGATCGTTCATTCTGGGAGAGAGAGAGGAGTGTATTGGGTTCTCATAGTTAGAACAATGGTTTTCTTATTTGCTATGGCAGCTTAAACCTTCATGGGAGGAGGATGGATTTGATGTAAGTTTTTAATTCCTTTTCTTTTGGCTAGTTAATTTGAAATTCCCTGTTATGTTTATCAAGTCTTTTGAGTTAGCATGTGAGATTTAAGTTCGGCCACCTTAAGTCTTGTATAAGGTTAATCAATTATGGATCGAAAGAAGACATTGATAACCGGATAGTTAAGAGACTTGACTTGCTAAGATTATAATTTGCAAAAGCCAGTAATTTGCTTGTAACCTAGTTAGGGTTGGTGTGATGCCAATCTACACTCAAACAACTTGAGCACATAATGGGTTGCCCGTTCCCCAAGCTAGGGTATACACACGGCTAGATCACTCGAAAGAGGCTAGTACATGCAAAGGTATTGGGTTTTAAACAAAAAGGGTAAGTTTGAATTAATATGCCTTAAGAATAAGAGATTAATTAATTACATTGATTGAAATCCAAATCCCTATTTTCTCCCATAAGATCATTTACATTGCTTTGTTTATTTAAATTACAACATTCAAATTGCTAATGATACAAAACCAACTTCAAATACATCATGGATTTACAAAATGAGCTTTTTACTTGATCACCTTCCCTGTGGGTTCGACATCCGGACTTTGAGTCCACTTTATTACTTGTAACGATCCGTACGCTTGCGGAATTGCTAATAAGTTTTTGGCGCCGTTGCCGGGGAAGGTAACAAAGTTGAAAGTACATTTTGTGATTGAGTGTGGAAGCATACTTGTTGTAATTACCAAACTCCGTGTGCGGTATTATGCTAGGTATGTGTTCATTGTTGTTTCTACAGGTGCGAATGAATGAGCAAGTGTTCATCAACGTTTGAAGATTTGTTTGACCCTGAGCCAGAGCGTACATTCTTTGCTAGATTGAGAAAGCAAAGGAATGTACAGTCAGCAAGCATTGAAGAATCAAATTTTGCTCCTGGATTTTGGAGTAATCCAGAGTTTGATTTGCAGAATTTGTTGTGGGAACAAGAAAGTGTTGAATCTTGTTCAGTTATGGAGGAACAACAACAGCAGCAACAGGAAGATAATGGGTCAGATCTCAGGCCAGTTAGGGAGCATCATACTCCTGACGTTTCTGATATCAGAAATCCTATCTATCCACCACCTCTCTTGAGAGAAAACTTTGAGTTCTCTCCACAGCTCATTAATTTAGTGGTGCAGAACAGTTTTGGGGGAACACCTTTAGAGGATCCTCACCACCATTTAGCCAGATTTGTACAGATATGCAGAACAATGAGAAGACAAGGAGTGCCGGAGGATTTTATCCGATTGGAATTATTCCCTTAGTCTTTAAAGGAGGATGCTTTGATCTGGTTCAATTCTTTTTCAGAGGGACATTTCACCAGATGGGCAGATTGTGCCCAGGAATTTCTCACTAAATATTTCCCAAGAGGAAGAACAGTGAAGTTGAGAAACAACATCACTGCTTTTACCCAAGTCACTAGAGAAACACTTGGTGAGGCATGGAATAGATTCAGGGAATTGCAGAGAAAACGTCCCAATCATGGCTTAAAAGATTGGCTTCTTATTGAAGTGTTTTATGGAGGCCTTACAGGTGAGGAGCAGTACATGGTAAATGCTGTAGCTGGAGGTGCTCTGACAGCCAAGACTACAGAAGAAGCTAAAGAGATTATAGAGGAACTGACAAAAGAGCAAGCTCAGTGGCCTTCTAGGAGAGTAGCTGTGAAGAAACCTAGTTTAATTGAGGTGGATAATTCCACAATGTTAAATGCTAAGCTAGAAGCTTTGATAAAACAGCTGGAAAAATTAAATGTTCAGAGAGTAGCAAAGGTTAACTCTGCTTGCCAAGAATGTGGGGGCATACACATTTCGAATAAGTGTCCACTAAAAGCATATGGAGAGACAGTGGAAGGATATTCAGCCAATATGAATGAGGAGGTTAGCTACATAGCTAACCAAAACAGGCAGCAGAATAATCCATTTTCCAATACCTACAATCCTGGATGGAGGAATCATCCGAATTTTTCATGGGGAGGATAGAATAATCAGAATAATTAGCAATTCAATAGGCAGTTCCAACCTAAACAGCAAGGAGCTGGGTATGGTGAGAAAAGGAAGGTTGATTAGGAATGTGCAATTGAGAAGATGGCAGCAGGAACTGAACAGAGATTGAATAAGATTGAAACTGATATTGGTAGCCGATTTGATAGAATTGAGACTCATAACAAGAAGTTAGAGACTCAAATTGCACAAATAGCAAACGCTCTTACTATTAGGAACCCAGGGGAGCTTTCCAGTAAAACTGAGCCAAACCCAAAGGAATATGTGCAGGCTGTTATGCTAAAAAGTGGAAGAGAGTTACCAGAGAGGGAAGTTCCTCAAGTGGAGGAAACAATCCATGTCAAGAAGGATGAAGGTGAACCTAAATTTGAGGAAGAAAGGGAAGAAAAGAAAGAGGAACATCCTAAAGTTCCTAAGGTGGTGAAGAATTATGCTCCACCAATACCCTTCCCTCAGAGATTGAGACAAAGAAAGAAATATGAATAATACAAAAGATTCATTGAACATCTTAAGGAATTAAAGCTTACCATTCCATTTTTGGAAGCTTTGGCTCAAATGCCTTCCTACTCCAAGATGTTGAAAGAGATATTGAGTAACAAAAAGAAAATTGAAGAGAATGGAACAATTGCACTCACAGAAGAATGCAGTGCAATTATTCAAAGAAAACTACCTCAGAAGATGGGAGACCCAGGAAGTTTTTCCATACCCTGCACTATAGGGAACGTTACTTTTAATTCAGCTCTCTGTGACTTGGGAGCTAGTGTGAGTTTGATTCCATCTTCAGTATGCAGTAAGCTAGGTCTTGGAAAATTACAACCCACGTCAGTGACCTTGCAGCTTGCTGATAAATCCATTAAGTATGCAGCTGGCATTATTGAGAATGCACCGTTACAAATTCAGAATTTTATTGTCCCAATTGACTTGATAGCTTTGGATATGGAAGAAGGTGGTTCTTTGCCACTTATTCTTGGCAGACCATTTTTAGCAACAGCAGGGGCAATCATAGATCTCAAAGGTGAGAAATTGGAATTACACATTGGTGAAGACAAAGTGGAGTTCAACTTATATAAGAGTATGAAGAATCCTCAGGAGGTTGAACATGAGCAAGATTGTCTTGTGGAGATGTTAAATACTGCAATTGAAGATCATGCTAAGGGATTTCATGATCCCTTAGGGTTATGTCTGGGAAATGTTTCTTCAACTGTTAATGAAGACATTCAAGAGGTGAGAAATGCTTTAGATGCCACACCAGTAATTCATTTTCAATCAAAGAAAGGATTTGAAGATATTGGAAGAAAACCAGTCCCATCGGTGGAGAAGGCACCAAAGGTTGAGTTGAAGATTCTACCAGCACATCTAAAGTATGTATTCTTGAGAGAAGAAGGCAAGTGGCCTGTCATTGTAGCTGCTGAGCTACAAGGAAAACAATTAGATCAATTGTTAATAGTGTTAAGGAAGAGGAAGAATGTCATTGGGTGGACAATGGCAGATATAAAGGGAATTAGTCCTTCCATGTGCATGCACAGAATCTTTTTAGAGGACAAGAGTAAAAATAGCATTGAGCATCAGAGAAGGTTAAACCCAGACATGAAGGAAGTAATACGGGCTGAAGTTACTAAGCTTCTTGATGCTGGTATTATATACTCTATCTCAGATAGCCCATGGGTGAGTCCTGTGCTGTAATGACCCGTGTGTAAGAAGTTAACCACAAATACTTTGGATGTTGGTGCACAAGTTTGAGGTAAGAGATGAGCCCAAGAGGAGACTTTTGGGAGGTACATGTGACAAGTGATAACGTACATTTATGCCCTATGAAGATGCTATGCATATACATGCGGTTTTAAGCTGTTTTGGCAGATTTTGGAGCTCACTTTTGGTATGGTAGATGGCCTCAAACAATTGGCGTGCAAGAACAAAAGTTGCTTAGAATGAGGTCCTCTATCTACCACAGAAATTTCAGAGCATTTGGAGCTGCACGTGAATTCACCCATTTCACGTGCAAACATATTTTTGCTTCTCAAACCTCTACAAGATGCAAGGAGGCTTGGGGTGAAGTTTGAGTGCATTTGGAGCTGCACGCCAATTGGGGAATTGGCGTTCAAATTGGCGTGCAGGCATGTTTTTGCATGGTTACCTTGGTTTTGTCATTCTAATCATCTTTTCCCAAAGGACCATGTTGGAATTGTGAATATTTTGGTGTGTATGGATGTGGGAAGGTCATAGCTTGTTCCATTAAAACTACGTCGTTTTGATGCTGGGATTCACTTAATCAAAACTACGTCGTTTTGATGTTATGATGTCTATATAAGGAGGAGAAGCCCCTCTGTTTTAGCTTTAGGGTTTGTTGCTCCACTAGCCGTCGCAAAGAGAGAGAGAGAGAGAGAGAGAGAGAGAGAGAGGGAAGGAGAGCTTCTGGTGGCTGCCGGAGCATCTTGCGTGGGTGGTCGGAGTCTTGCGTGGAAGCGGGAGCAGGAGAACATACAAGGTAGGGGTTCTGTTCTTCCTAAATCCTCCTCTGTTCTAGGGTTCTAGGGAAGATTATGGATTATATCTGTTTATATATATGTGTGTAATCCATATAGGTGTGATCTCCTATATGGATGTTGGCCTTCAATGGCATTTTGGTGTGATTCTGTTGTTGCATGCTATATGTTCGATGAAATGCCTGTGTGAATATAGTTGTGTGTATATACCTATTACATGTTTGGTAATATGCCTGTGTGGCTGGACGTGTGATTTGGTGTATGTATGCATATTGGGTGTATGTTCTATTGCCTGAATGGCTGGGTTTGTGCACTTGTGAATGGGTGCACACCAAGTGTTTGGTTTTATGCTTAAGTGACCGTAGTGTGTGTTGTGTGCATGACTGTGGTATCTGGCCTGAAGAGGCGGTTAAATTACTTTGCCTGGGAGGCGGTTAAACCAGTGGCCTGAAGAGGTGGTTAAACTACTTTGCCTGAGAGGCGGTTAAATCAGTGGCCTGAAGAGGCAGTTAAATTACTTGCTTGAGATGTGGTTTGTTAGCCAGTGTAGCTGGGGCTGAGGTTACGCCCGTTTGTGTGGAATGTTTTATTTTCTTTTTCCTAATACTGCCACGTCACTACACCTGTGCACATGCATGTAGCCGCTAGGAACATGGGAAGGGTTGGGGAGACTTGATCCCTACTGAGCTGTGGTTGCTCACCTCTCCTACTGTGTTTGCTTGTTTTCCAGGGACTTACAGGCATTTGGTGGATACACCAAGGTGGAAGACCATCTTCATTTTTATTGTTCAGTTCAGTAATGTAATTTTATAATTTATGTAACCCCAAGGGGGGAAATGTAATAAGGGATTGAATTGTAGTATGGAACATGGTTTGTGACCCCTTTGATTGAAATTAAATAAAGATGTGGCTTGTTTGTTTATTGTAATTGTTAGTTTTGCTTGTGTGGCATCCAGTAATCCAACCCCTTTACCCTCCGTGTGGGTGAACGGGGAGTCACGTACCGGTTTCCCCGGGTCGGAAATCCGGGGCGTGATAGTATGGTATCAGAGCATGGTCTAGTTGGCCTAAGGTAGTGGGCGGACCTGGTTATCCTAAGTCCTTTGGAGGAGCCTGGAGGGACATGCCTGATCAACATGGTCCTCTTTGAGCCTCCAAGGTGTACTTAGGGTAGTCCAGTCTTGTGGTAGGATTTGCATGCATTGGCATTAGGGCACTAGTTGCATTTGCTGTGAATGTGTGCTAAACTGTGGAAAATGTGGATAAGATAATATGATTAAGTGTGAAATGTGCAACTCTGATTTGTTTGGCAATGCGTACCGAACTGTAAAATGTGATTGATACAATGTATGTGTATAATGTCATTTGATAGTGGAATTGATCAGTGGGGTAGAGGTAGTGACGCGATAAATTCATTTTGATGTTTGTGCTTCTTACTTCGTGTAGTAAGAATGCCGCCGAGGAGAGGGACACGTGCGTCCGGGGCAGTGGCTGATGAGTCATCTGCCCATGAGGGTCCGGGTGCGGGACAGTCCGTTGGAGGGCATGCGTTTTTGCTGGCACAGCTACGAGAAGGCATCCGGCTGGAGGTACGAGAGCTACGGGAGGGACTCCGGCAGGAGGTTCGGGAGGAGGTGCACCGTGAGATGGTAGCACAGCAGGTGGTACCACCACCACCACAACCAGTAGGGGAGCTGCCTCGTGAGCGTGAGAGTTTGCTTGGTGGTGTACCGACTCGTGCAGAGGATGACGTGGTGACACGGTTCCGAAAGGAACAACCTCCGCGATTCAAGGGGGAAGGTGATCCTGTGGTAGCTGAGCAGTGGTTGAGGCAGATCGAGCATGTGTTCTCCTTTCTCCTACCCCGGGAAGAGGATAAGGTGCGACTGGCCATTCGGCAGCTGGAGGGGGATGCTTTGGAGTGGTGGACGAGTGTCGCGGGGAGCCGTGCGGTGCAACTCATGCTTTGGGAGGAGTTCTTGCAACTCTTCCATGATGAGTTCTTCCCGGAATTAGTGAGATGGCAGAAGAGGGAAGAATTCGGCAGCTTAAAGTAGGGATCCAGGACGGTACCTGAGTATGAGTGGGAGTTCCGGAGCTTGAGTAGGTTTGCTCCTCAGACTGTGGCAAGGGAGGACCTGAAGGCCCACAAGTTCACTTTGGGCCTTAGGCCAGCCCTTAGGCAGAGGGTGGCAATTCTACGCTTGAGGACCTATGCTGAGGTTGTGGAGATGGCCCGTATAGCCGAGAGAGAGCCGGATGATGGGAGGCAGGCCCATCAGGGTCGCCAGTTGCAGAGTGGGCCTGACCGAGATGCAGGGCCCAAGAGGCTCAAGACGGAGGAGAGGGATAGCAGTTCTTTTCGCAGTCGAGGTCAGACATCTGTGAACCCTGGGAGGTTCACCTTTGGCGGCGAAAGACAGGGTGGTCCATCTGGGGGTCTACCTAGCAATTGTCATTGCTGTGGAGAGCAGGGTCACTTCAAGGGAGAGTGCCCCAAGAAGGACTGGCGCTGCAACAACTGTGGACGAGAGGGCCATTTCCGCCAGGTTTGCAGGAGTGGCAACAGGGGAGTGGGGGGCGTGGCATCCAGCGTGAGGAGTGATGCTAGCTTCCGTGCACCATCTAAGAGACCAGCTCGTCAGTGGCAGGCCAGCCAGGCAGGATCCAGTCAGACCCGACCTCAGGGGAGGCCAGAGCGGCAGCAGACTGATGCGAGAGGCAGTCAGGGCGGGAGCCGCCCAGTGAGTGAGCCGACCAGTGGCACGGGCCAAGGGAGGGTGTTTGCACTGCATGCGACACCCCAGGAGGAGGCTGAGCTACCACCTTCACCGGCAGAGGAAGGAGCAGGACCATTGGTGGTTAGAGGTACCCTTTTGATCTCCTGCGTGCTTGCTTCTGTTCTTTTCGATACGGGTGCATCGTGTTCTTTTATTGCTGAGCTTATAGTTGAGGGCTTGGGGTTAATGTGTGTTGAGGTGGAGAGGCCCTTAGTTGTAGAGTCTCCGGTGGGAGGTATGATTGAGGTGCGACATGTTTGCCGCGGTTGTGTGTTAACCATGGGTGATGTGGAACTGAACTTCGACTTGCATGTGATGCCTTTGCATACTTTTGACCTGATCTTGGGTATGGATTGGCTTATGGCTTTCCAGGCCAAGATAGACTGTTACCGGCGGCGTGTATCCTTCGTGTCACCCGCAGGAACCTCTTGTACCCTGCAAGGGGAGTGGGATCGTGAGGCGAGTCGAGCCAGGCCAGTGTTGGACCAGTGGAGTGCCATTACCCACAGGTTGGCGGCCCTGACCTTTGCTGAGGAGGGGAAGGTGGAAAAGAGGGTGTGGCCCGCTGTTGTGGACCAATTTAAGGATGTTTTTCCTGAAGAGTTGAGGAGTTTGCCACCTAAGAGGAGTGTGGAGTTCACCATTGAGTTGGTGCCGGGGACGGGTCCGATTTCCCAAGTAGCGTATTGTATGGGGCTAGCCGAGCTGAGGGAGCTGCAGAGGCAAATCGAGGAGTTGGGGGACCAGGGGTATATCAGACCGAGTACCTCACCTTGGGGTGCTCCGGTGCTCTTTGCTAAGAAGGCTGATGGCACGCTTCATCTCTGCATCGACTACAGGAAGCTGAATTCAGTGACTGTGAAGAACAAGTACCCTTTGCCTCGGATAGATGACCTGTTTGACCAATTGAGTGGGGCCCAGTGGTTTTCCAAAATAGATTTACGGTCGGGGTATCACCAGCTCAGGGTTAGGGAGGAGGACCCTAAGATGGCTTTTCGGTGCAGGTATGGACATTATGAGTGGGTAGTGATGCCTTTCGGGCTCACTAATGCGCCAGCGGTGTTCATGCATTTGATGAACCAGGTCTTCGATCCATACTTGGATTCGTTTGTGGTGGTGTTTATTGATGATATCTTGGTGTATTCCAAGACCGAGAAGGAGCATGTGGAGCACTTGGCAACAGTGTTGCAAACCTTGAGGGACCAGGAGCTGTTTGCTAAGTTTACCAAGTGTGAGTTTTGGCTGCAGGAGGTTCACTTTCTTGGCCATGTGGTGTCAGCTGAGGGAGTTAGGGTGGACCTAGCCAAGATTGAGGCTATGGCATCGTGGGCGAGGCCAACCAACGTTTTCGAGATTCGTAGTTTTCTTGGCTTGGCAGGCTATTACCGTCGTTTTGTAGAGGGATTCTCCCGTTTGGCAGCTCCTATGACGGCGTTGACTCGGAAGGGAGTGAAGTTTGAGTGGACGGACAAGTGCCAGCAGGCGTTTGAGGCTCTCAAAACTCGTTTGACCACTGCACCTGTGTTGAGGTTGCCTAGGGCGAATATTCCGTATGAGGTATTTTGCGATGTGTCCAGGGTTGGTTTGGGGTGTGTGCTTATGCAGGAGCACAGTGTGGTAGCTTATGGGTCAAGGCAGCTGAAGCCTCATGAGCAGAATTACCCTACCCATGATCTTGAGTTGGCGGCTGTCATCTTCACCCTGAAGAGTTGGCAACATTACCTTTTGGGGGAGAAGTTCGTGGTGTTCCCAGATCACAAGAGCCTTCAGTACATCTTTACTCAGAAGGACTTGAATTTGTGGCAGAGGAGATGGGTGGAGTATTTGCAGACCTTTGACTTTACTCTTGCCTATACCCCGGGCAAGGGTAATGTTGTGGCTGACGCGTTGAGCAGAAAAGGGGAAGCTGAGGTGGCCGTGAGAGAGTGGAAGCTGATGGAGCAGTTGGCAATGTTGGAGCTGCAGCCTGTTGTTCGTGATGGTGGGACAGTCCTGAGTCCTTTGGTGGTTGTGCTTGAGTTGTACCAGCGCGTCCAGGAGAAACAGTTGGGTGACATTGAGTATGAGGTTCTCCGTGCCCGTATTGAGGCTGGGGAGCTATCTGAGGACTGGACAGAGGGGCCTGAGCATGAGTTGTCTTTTCAGGGGCGGTTGGTAGTGGCTTCTTCCCTCAGGGATGAGGTGATGAGAGAGTTTCACCAGTCTAGAGTTGTTGTGCATCCAGGGGGTACGAAGATGTACCATGCACTTCGAGGACATTTTTGGTGGCCTGGGATGAAACGCGATGTGGCTGCTTTTGTTTCGCGGTGCCTCACGTGTCAGCAGGTGAAGGCTGAGCATCAGCGGCCGGTGGGCATGTTACAGCCCTTGCCCATAGCGGAGTGGAAGTGGGACCACATAGCGATGGATTTTGTGACTGCTCTTCCACCCACCACAGGGAGGAAAGATATGATTTGGGTGATTGTGGATCGACTCACAAAGTCGGCCCATTTCCTGGCTGTTCGCAAGCGGGACTCTATTGGGACCTTGAGTCATCTATACATGAACGAGATTGTGAGACTACATGGAGTACCATCATCGGTTGTCTCTGACCGGGATTCGAGGTTCACTTCCCGTTTCTGGGGCGGTTTTCGGGAGGCTATGGGGACCAAACTTCACTTGAGTACAGCCTTTCACCCTGAGACTGACGGCCAGACAGAGAGGACGAATCAGACTTTGGAGGACATGTTACGGGCCTGTGTGTTAGATTTTGGGGGTTCGTGGGCGACTCACCTTCCTTTGGTGGAGTTTGCCTACAACAACAGTTATCAGGCATCCATTGGGATGGCTCCTTTTGAGGCGTTGTATGGTTAGCCGTGTCGATCACCTTTGTGTTGGACCGAGGTGGGGGAGATAGCTCTCTTGGGACCACAGTTGGTTCAAAAGGCTACCGAGAAGGTTAAGTTGATTCGTCAGTGTTTGTTATCAGCTCAAAGTCAGCAGAAATCTTATGCGGATCAACGGCGGCGACCTTTGGAGTTTTCTGTTGGTGATCATGTGTTTATTCATGTTTCTCCACGTCGTGGACATCGACGGTTTGGGCGAGGTTCCAATCTATCTCCGCGGTTTATTGGTCCTTTTGAGATTCTGGATCGTGTGAGGCCTGTGGCCTACCGGTTAGCGTTACCACCACGGCTGAGTCGAGTGCACAACGTGTTTCACGTGTCCCAGTTGCGGAAGTATCACCCTGACCCCACTCATGTGATCGATTGGGGGACATTAAACATTGAGGATGACATGTCCGTTGTTGAGGCCCCTATCCGTATCCTAGATCGGCGAGAGAAGCTTTTGCGTGGTCGTGCTATTCCTTTGGTTCGCGTGCTGTGGCAGCATCGTGGCATTGAGGAGGAGACATGGGAACGTGAGTCCGTGATGTGTGAGCGGCAAGACCTGAATTGTTCGAGGACGAACAATCTTAAGCGTGGGAGGTGGCTGTTGGTGGCTGTTGGCCAAGGGATAGTGATGTGTTTTCTTGTATTAGTTGTGTATGATTTGGTGTATTTGTTTTGTCTTTGAGACATGTGTTCATATTTGTGATGTGTTTTGAGATATGTATTTGTGACATGCGGATATGTATTGTTATGATTATGGTGGTACCTTGTTATGTGCTGTTATGTGCTGTGCGCGGTGTATGACCCATTTGGGTGTTGTGGCTCGCCGTGTGGCAAATGGGTAGCTTGTGTTTGTTTTCCTCGTATATCATTTCTTTTCGAGGACGAAAAGTCTTAAGGGGGAGAGGATGTAATGACCCGTGTGTAAGAAGTTAACCACAAACACTTTGGATGTTGGTGCACAAGTTTGAGGTAAGAGATGAGCCTAAAAGGAGACTTTTGGGAGGTGCATGTGACAAGTGATAACGTACATTTATGCCCTAGGAAGATGCTATGCATATACATGCGGTTTTAAGCTGTTTTGGCAGATTTTGGAGCTCACTTTTGGTATGGTAGATGGCCTCAAACAATTGGTGTGCAAGAACAAAAGTTGCTTAGAATGAGGTCCTCTATCTACCACAGAAATTTCAGAGCATTTGGAGCTGCACGTGAATTCACCCATTTCACATGCAAGCATATTTTTGCTTCTCAGACCTCTACAAGATGCAAGGAGGCTTGGGGTGAAGTTTGAGTGCATTTGGAGCTGCACGCCAATTGGGGAATTGGCGTTCAAATTGGCGTGCAGGCATGTTTTTGCATGGTTACCTTGGTTTTGTCATTCTAATCATCTTTTCCCAAAGGACCATGTTGGAATTGTGAATATTTTGGTATGTATGGATGTGGGAAGGTCATAGCTTGTTCCATTAAAACTATGTCGTTTTGATGCTGGGATTCACTTAATCAAAACTACGTCGTTTTGATGTTATGTTGTCTATATAAGGAGGAGAAGCCCCTCTGTTTTAGGTTTAGGGTTTGTTGCTCCACCAGCCGTCGCAGAGAGAGAGAGAGAGAGAGAGAGAGAGAGAGAGAGAGAGAGGGAAGGAGAGCTTCTGGTGGCTGCCGGAGCGTCTTGCGTGGGTGGTCGGAGTCTTGCGTGGAAGCGGGAGTAGGAGAATATACAAGATAGGGGTTCTGTTCTTCCTAAATCCTCCTCTGTTCTAGGGTTCTAGGGCAGATTATGGATTATATCTGTTTATATATATATGTAATCCATATAGGTGTGATCTCCTATATGGATGTTGGCCTTCAATGGCTTTTTGGTGTGATTCTGTTGTTGCATGCTATATGTTCGATGAAATGCCTGTGTGAATATAGCTGTGTGTATATGCCTATTACATGTTTGGTAATATGCCTGTGTGTGGCGGACGTGTGATTTGGTGTATGTATGCATGCTGGGTGTTTGTTCTATTGCCTGAATGGCTGGGTTTGTGCACTTGTGAATTGGTGCACACCAAGTGTTTGGTTTTATGCTTAAGTGACCGTAGTGTGTGTTGTGTGCATGACTGTGGTATCTGGCCTGAAGAGGCGGTTAAATTACTTTGCCTGGGAGGCGGTTAAACCAGTGGCCTGAAGAGGCGGTTAAACTACTTTGCCTGAGAGGCGGTTAAATCGAGGCCCTGAAGAGGCGGTTAAATTACTTGCTTGAGATGTGGTTTGTTAGCCAGTGTGGCTGGGGCTGGGGTTACGCCCGTTTGTGTGGAATGTTTTATTTTCTTTTTCCTAATACTGCCACGTCACTACACCTGTGCACATGCATGTAGCCGCTAGGAACATGGGAAGGATTGGGGAGACTTGATCCCTACTGAGCTGTGGTTGCTCACCCCTCCTACTGTGTTTGCTTGTTTTCCACGGACTTACAGGCGTTAGGTGGATACACCAAGGTGGAAGACCATCTTTATTTTTATTGTTCAGTTCAGTAATGTAATTTTATAATTTATGTAACCCCAAGGGGCGGAAATGTAATAAGGGATTGAATTGTAGTATGGAACATGGTTTGTGACCCCTTTGATTGAAATTAAATAAAGATGTGGCTTGTTTGTTTATTGTAATTGTTAGTTTTGCTCGTGTGGCATCTAGTAATCCAACCCCTTTACCCTCCGTGTGGGTGAACGGGGAGTCACGTACCGGTTTCCCTGGGTCGGAAATCCGGGGCGTGACATGTGCAGATTGTTCCTAAGAAAGGAGGGATGACTGTGGTCAAGAATTCTGAGAATGAATTAATCTCTACTAGAACTGTCACCGGATGGAGAGTTTGCATAGATTATCGCAAACTCAATGCAAACACAAGAAAAGATCATTTCCTTTGCCACATATTGATCAAATGTTGGAAAGATTGGCCGGGCATAATTACTATTGTTTTCTTGATGGATATTCTAGGTATAATCAAATACCCATTGCACCGGAAGATCAAGACAAAACTACTTTCACATGCCCTTATGAAACTTTTGCCTATAGGAGGATGCCTTCTGGATTATGCAATGCTCCTGCCACATTCCAATGTTGCATGATGGCTATCTTTTCAGAGTTTGTAGAGAAGACAATTGAAATCTTTATGGATGACTTCTCTGTTTTTGGTTATTCATATGATGATTGTTTAAACAATTTATCTCAGATTTTGCAGAGATGTGAAGAGACCAATCTTGTTCTTAATTGGGAAAAATGTCATTTCATGGTGCAAGAAGGCATTGTCTTGGGACATAAAGTGTCCAGCAAGGGAATAGAGGTAGATCGTGCAAAGATTGCTGCTATAGAATCCATGCCACCACCCACAAACGTCAAAGGGGTTCAGAGTTTCTTGGGGCATGCAGGATTTTATAGAAGGTTCATAAAGGATTTTTCAAAAATCTCTAAACCTTTATGTCCATTGCTAGTGAAGGATGTGGCATTTGAATTTTCTGCTAAGTGTCAAACAGCTTTTAAGCAACTCAAGGAGGCTCTTATCTCTGCCCTTATCATTATATCTCCTGATTGGAATTTGCCATTTGAATTAATGTGTGACGCAAGTGACACAGCTATAAGAGTTGTCTTAGGGCAGAGGAAGGAGAAGAAGGTGCATGTAATTGCTTATGCAAGCAAATTGTTGAATGATGCTCAGATCAACTATGCCACAACTGAAAAGGAATTACTTGCAATTGTTTATGCCTTTGATAAATTCAGAAGTTACCTTTTGGGATCCCACACAGTTGTTTTCACTGATCATGCGGCTATCAAATACTTGATCACCAAGAAGAAATCAAAACCTCGTCTGATTCGTTGGGTGTTATTGTTGCAAGAGTTTGATTTCACAATCAAGGATATGCAGGGAGCAGAAAATGTTGTGGCAGATCATTCGTCAAGATTAGAAGGAGTTGAAAAAATTCTGACGAAGTTTTACCTATAGCTAAAGATTTTCCAGATGAAAAATTATTTCTTGTGCAGGAACTTACTCCTTGGTATGCAGATTTGGTAAACTATATTGTAGGGGAATCTTCCCTATAAATTCTCATCACAACAAAAGAAGAAGTTTTTATCCAAGTGAGAAGTTACATTTGGGAGAAACCTCTATTATTCAAGATTTGTGCTGATGGTTTGATAAGAAGGTGTGTTCCAGAAGATAAGATGACCAAGATTTTGAGTCATTGTCACACTAGGGAGTGTGGAGGTCATATAGGACCATCTAAAACAGCAACAAAGGTTCTTCAAGCAGGTTTCTTTTGGCGTACTCGTTTCATGATACAAGGAGTTTGTTCAAGCTTGTGAGCAATGCCAAAAACTGGGAATCTAACAAGAAGAGATGAAATGCCCCTGACAAACATCTTAGAAGTGGAGCTGTTCGATGTTTGGGGAATAGATTTTATGGGTCCTTTCCTCGTCATTTTACAAGAATCAGATATTCTAGTGGCGGTTGATTATGTGTCAAAGTGGGTGGAAGCCATAGCCACCCAAACCAATGATTCAAGAGTGGTACTCAAGTTTCTTAAGAAGAATATTTTTACCAGATTTGGAGTACCTAGAGCATGAGTCAGTGATGGAGGAAGCCACTTTTGTAATAAGTTTATTGAAAAGTTGTTGAAGAAGTATGGAGTTCATCATGAATCACTACTCCATATCATCCTCAAGCCAATGGACAAGTTGAAATTTCAAACAGAGAAATTAAGAGGATCCTTGAGAGAACAGTAACTTGTCTAGGAAGAAATGGGCCAACAAATTAGATGATGCATTGTGGGCATATGAACAGCTTTCAAAACCCCATTGGGTACATCACCTTTCAAATTGGTTTTTGGAAAAGCATGCCACTTACCTGTGGAACTAGAGCATAAGGCCTATTGGCCACAACTTCTTAAATTTTGATGCTCGGAAATCGGGAGTCCAGACTTATGCAATTAAATGAGATTGAAGAATTTAGATTGAATGCATATGAAAATGCAAAAATCTATAAGGAGAAGACTAAGAGATGGCATGATAAAAAAGTTCATCCTAAAAGTTCTGAAGGTCGAAGGTTTGGTTGTATAATTCTAGACCGAAACTTTTTCCTGGAAAACTCAAGAGTAAATGGTCTGGACCTTTTGTGGTTAAAAACGTTTTTGAAAAGGGAGGAGTACTTATTCAACAGGATAATTCTCCGATTCACCGTTAATGGACACAGGTTGAAGGTTTTTGTTGAGCTCCTGGGAGTGAAGGAGGTTCTTTACCTTGCTCCATTTCCAAATTAATCAAGGAAGAATGTCAAGCTACGACACTAAATGCGGTGCTTCCAGGAGGCAACCCGAGTTATTTGTGATTATTTGTTTGTTTGTTTGAGTTTATTGATATTCAGATAGAGAACCCAAGCATCGGTGCAGTTAAGGAAGTTAACTCTGCTTTTAGAATGAAATTGGTAATTTTTAGTGAAGTGGTCATTTGAAATTTAAAATGACCAAATTGAAATACTGCCATTTGAAATGACTAAGGCGTCCCGAGGGCTACCAATTAAAAATTGAGTTGACAATTTGATTAACTAAGGACACTCATTTAAAAATAGAGGGTCGATATTTTAGCCGAACTTCTTTTGCACGAAATCCACTAGCTCACTCCTCCAGTTGCGAATCTCACTCGGTTCCCTTATCTCTTAAGGGTTTGTTGATTCGGATCACCTCCAACCAAGTTGAACAATAGCTCGTTTTCTTCACGACGGTTCACATGGCGAAATCAAAGGCGCTTGTCGGAGAGGTGACGCCAGGACCGGTGTTTCCGTGGGAACTCTTGAATAACCCTACCATTTCATGGGTGGCCGAAATGCAGAGAATACTTGAAGGACGGAACTTGCACAAGGTATGTGGTGATCCTTGCCCTCCGTCGATGGAGTTTACAGAGAATTTTTATAATAATTTGAAAACATAGGAGAATCGTATGATATCTACAGTAGGGGGAAGAAGGTAGTAATTTCGCCGCCAATATTCGAAAAACCTTCAATTTGCGAGCAAATGTCGCTCTTTGCCTGACCTAACTAAAGAGGAATTTAGTGAAGCACTTAATTACTCCAAACCCCCAGGGAAAAGAGAAGAAATATCATAAGAAAATGGGGTTTTCAGGGTATTTGAGATTTTTAGCTATTCTTTTTGGTTGGTGCATATTTTCTCGGATGCTAGGAATTGATGAAGTCCCTGTTGCACATTTACAATGCATGTATAGCATCAAGATAGAATTGTCCATAGACGGGTGAAATGATCTTTCAACAGTGGAAGAAGTCGGTGGATAAGAGGGGATTTGTGCGAATTTTAACAAAAGTGGTGCAACAATGTTATCCTAGTATATATAGAACTGCTGCTAAGACCCCTTACCCAAATAATTTGATTATAAAATGTATACGAGGAAGGGACTATAGCCGTTAAATTGGTGGGGCTCGTATTTCATAGAGCAAAGCAAATATCTCCGCAAAAGATGGTTCGCTCTCCCATTTCAGATTTCTTCAAGCGAGGAAGAGAATACCGAAAAGGAAAACATGCGAAACCTGAGAAATATGAATCTTCGAGGAAGATGAAGAAACTAATGTAATAAGTTCAAGTGAGGAAGACCTTACTTAAACTTCAAGGAGATGTAAAGGCTGCCTATGAGAGCCACATGAAACAAATTGCGAATTGTTGGAGAAAGCACAACAGAGGAAGAAGAAATCAACAAAAGCCCAAACTGCATCGAGAAGGAGCAAAATAAATCGAGAGGAAGAAGTAGCTTCCACTCATGTGGCTACACCCGAACCAACGGTTAAAAGCGAAATCAAGAAGATGAGGTAGAGAGATCCTTCTCCACTAACAATACAACTTTTCCTACCATTTGAGATAGAGAGCACTTTGCATCCTACGGTCTTGTTCGAAACGCCCAAAGAAAAGAAGAGCCCCAACAGAAGAGCTCCAATAAGAGCTCAAAAGAAAAAGAGAACCGAGCCATCATTTGATTTGCTTACAACTCCTCTATGGTCATTGTTGGACATACTTATCACTCCAGGGCCTGGAAACAACTTAATCAAGAGAGAAATATTTCCAAGTTTAGAGATTCTAATCAAGAAATTTATAGAACAACTGGACATTTGGAACATTTCCGGCCAGAGAACTTGAGGAGAATTGTTGATGTTCGAAATTGGATTGAGTCACCGATATGGGCAATTTCATTTTTGCCTTAAGAGATGCTATAAGGAAGGAACCAGGATATTTTTTAACATGGTAAGGACTATGAAGTACTTCCTTTGCTTGCTAATTCTTTTCCCCTTAAGCCGAGGCGTTCCGATATATGATAGGGAGTGAAGAAGGTTTTCATCGTGGGTAGATTTAAAAAGCTGTTCGATCCCCATTCACATCTCAAATCATTATATCTTCTTGAAGTATACAATGGGGAATAATGTTATCCAAGTTTATGATTCCTTGGGAGCAAATAATGCGACGATTGAAAGAGCTAGCAGCGGGGTGGAGAATCTTTGCATCAGGCATGAAGATAGCTCAAATTTATACTCATTTTGGCATGGAGGAACTAGAGGAACAATTGCCCTATTCAGTCCAACCATCACCCCTCCAAGTTGACAATTCAAGCTATGGGCCTTTTGTTTGTTACTATCTGATCGCTCTCATGCAAGAACATGGAGGAAAATGGGATGCACCAAATTCAAACACGATTTCGTACTAGCTCTTCGTGAATTGATGGCTCAAACGATGTATTATTATAGTGAGCCAGCCTCTCCTCGTAAGAAAAAGAAGAAGAAGGTTTGAACATTTCCCTTTCTGGTTGTATGTTTCTGCGAATATGCAAAACTCCAAGTTTGGAGTTGTTTGTGAAGATGCAATAGAATTAATGATAGTATGCATTGTTCATATATGAGATTTGGTTATATTGTGAAAGGAGTTGCATGATTAAAAGATGAATGCATGAGGAAGATTTTTGAAATGTTTATTTGCAGCATGCATAGAATGAAATGTTTAGAATCAATGGTTTATTTAGTAATTTTATGCATGGAATCTATGTACTTGGAATGATATCATCATGCGTTTGAACAATGATTTGGATCTCTAATGAATTGATAACATCTGAACAAAACTTAATTCCTTGAATGAGTGAGAACACAATATATTGAGAGCCATACATTTTGTGAGTGTTCATGGAATATAAATTTGGACAAGTTTTTCTGTAGTTCTACTTGGTGATTGGATTTGTTGGAATGGTGGAGTTGGAGTTATAGCCACTTGTCTTAATAGAGTACAATGTTCCAGTTTGTATAGAATGTTAACAAGAATGCGAGTTAGAGATGGTACATTTCCTGTATAAAGAGTTTATAAAGAATGTTTATGTAAAAAAAAAAGTTATGGACTGTAGAGATATATAACCCATCAAGAAAAAATCTTGTAAGGTTATATAGATTACTACAGCATAAAAAAAACAATGTACAGTTGAATGTTTACAGTATGATGTACATAAAACTTTCTTGTACGTAGAAGAGGAATAGAGTGTGTTGGGCATTACTACTTCTATATCAATGTGGTTTATAACAAAAACTAATTGGGCTATAGGATGATGGTTGCGTCACCAAAAGGAGCTAGGAAAACACTTGCTTAGGTTTAATTCCATGAGGAATTGAGAAAGAGTGAAGTAAGAATACTTTATGAGTGAGGCTGCTTTGCTCATTTTAAGAGTGCAAGGAATTAAGAAATTGTTCAGAATGTCATATATTCAATTGTTTCTTAGCCTTAGTAATGAGAACACATGATTGTTGGACCAAGAATACTAGATTTTATGCATGATATGAAAAGTTAAGCCACTGTTATTATGAATGTTTCATTCTTCACATGCCCTGATATTCAAATCAATGTCTTACTTTTTCTTATGTTTCAATTCTAATTGCCTTGGGACGAGCAAGTTCTAAGTTTGGAGTTGGGTGTTAGGGGGGTTTTTCAACTTATTTTAGTGTCAAATGAAGGAGAATTTATGAGAAAAGATCACAATTTTAACTTCATTATTGATGTATTTGATTAATTAATGAACTAACCCCCTAACATAGTAGCAGTAGATCCTTTTGTGGTGTTTTTGTTGTCTTTGAATGGAAAACAGGTCAAGCACAAGGTTCAAATGAAGAAGGAAGAAGCAAGGGACAATCTACACTGCGGTCATTTCAAATTTGAAATGACCAAAAAGAAATGACAGAGCCAATTGAGTTGACCAAAAGCTCCTGAGAGCTTGGTCATTTGAAACGGTCATTTGAAATTGAGTTGACCAAATGACTTGACCGCGGGTAGTTTCTGCATAACGTACCCTGCTAATCAACGAACTCTCATAGACGCCACGTGTACAGCTTGTAATCCTTCATTAAAGGATCTGACGACGCTCCATCAACCTTTTTGAGAGGGAAATGAGTTTGAATTAATAGAGGGAATAGTTCTAACGGTTAGGAGAGCGGTTATGCACAGAATTGTAAGACAAAAGGGATTTTTCATGTAATTTTTGGGGATCGTTCATTCTGGGAAAGAGAGAGGAGTGTATTGGGTTCTCATAGTTAGAACAATGGTTTTCTTATTTGCTATGGTAGCTTAAACCTCCATGGGAGGAGGGTGGATTTGATGTAAGTTTTTAATTCCTTTTCTTTTGGCTAGTTAATTTGAAATTCCCTGTTATGTTTATCAAGTCTTTTGAGTTAGCATGTGAGATTTAAGTTCGGCCACCTTAAGTCTTGTATAAGGTTAATCAATTATGGATCGAAAGAAGACATTGATTATCGGATAGTAAAGAGACTTGACTTGCTAAGATTATAATTTGCGAAAGCCAGTAATCTTGCTTGTAACCTAGTTAGGGTTGGTGTGATACCAATCTACACTCAAACAACTTGAGCACATAATGGGTTGCCTGTTCCCCAAGCTAGGGTATACACACGGCTAGATCACTCGAAAGAGGCTAGTACATGCAAAGGTGTTGGGTTTTAAACAAAAAGGGAAAGTTTGAATTAATATGCCTTAAGAACAAGAGATTAATTAATTACATTGATCGAAATCCAAATCCCTATTTTCTCCCATAAGATCATTTACATTGCTTTGTTTATTTAAATTACAACATTCAAATTGCTAATGATACAAAACCAACTTCAAATACATCATGGATTTACAAAATGAGCTTTTTACTTGATCACCTTCCTTGTGGGTTCGACATTCGGACTTTGAGTCCACTTTATTACTTGTAACGATCCATACGCTTGCGGAATTGCTAACATTGGGGCTTGGGCTCTATTACTTGTTGGGTTCTCACCGTGAGGCTAAGGCCTGTGTTGAGCTGTTGAGCTCGTGAGCCGTTGAGCTCATGGAGCTAGGGCTGAGTGCCCTGAGCTGAGATCCTGTTGAGGATTGTGTTGAGCCGTTGAGCTCATGGAGCTAGGGCTGAGTGCCCTGAGCTGAGATCCTGTTGAGGATTGTGTTGAGCCGTTGTGCTCATGGAGCTAGGACTGAGTGCCCTGAGCTGAGATCCTGTTGAGGATTGTGTTGAGTCATTGAGCTTTTAAGCCGTTGAGCTCGTGGAGCTAGGGTTGAGTGCCCTGAGCTGAGATCCCGTTAAGGATTGTGTTGAGTCGTTGATCTCGTGAGCCGTTGAGCTCGTGGAGCTAGGGCTGAGTGCCTTGAGTTGGGATCCCATGGAGGATCTTGGACAAGCTGTCCTGTGTGGGCAGGCTGGGTCCTGGTGTTTGTTTGCAGGATGTGTCCTGATGATTGTGCACACTACACGGTGCATGAGTACACTGAGCATATAGTATAGACTTGTATGTTTGCATGATGTAGAGTATTAGTGTCACCTACTGAGCTTGTCGCTCACCCCTACTTGGTATTTTCCCTTTTACAGGTGTGACCTGGGACTAATGGAGGACTTTCTTCTAGGAGGACGTGCCCACTACTCTGATGTATGATATAGTATTGTATTTTGTATTGTTTGTGTGATATCCCGGTCATAAGTCCGTGGAAAGTTGTATTTGTATACTGTTTGTGATGTGATATCTGTATGACTGTTTGACTTATTGTATGCATGATGATATATGGGAAAGTACAGGATTACCCTTAATATATGACTGTACAGGGTTGCATAGTCTCTATTGGTGCTAGTCACTAACCCCTTGACCTTTCGGGTGCGGGCAAGGGGAAGTCATGTTCCTGGTTCCGGGTTCCCTGGAATTTGGGGGCGTGACAGTTCTGGGCGTAGAGAAGTCGTGCTGAATGCCCTGTTCAGAATAATATGACCTCATATCTGAAAAGTCAAATTTCGTACCATGATCACTCCTGATGCATTTGATGCTCAGTCCTTGTGAATTGCATATCCAGTTGAAGAGATCTATAAGATGTTCAAAGGTTTGATCCTTTGACTTCAGAAACATCACCCATGTATACCTGGTGTAGTCATCGATAACTACAAGGGTGTATCTCGTACCAGCAAGAGAAGCAATAGAAATGAGACCACAGAGGTCCATATGAAGAAGTTGTAAAGGAGTAGTTATTGAATTAACTGACTTTCTCTTAAAGCTATGCTTGGTCTGCTTGCCAAGTTGGCATTCTCGATAGAGTGAATCTCTGGAGTATTTATGTTTGGGTAGACTAGTGACCAAATCAAGTGACGCTAGTTTAGACAAAGTTTTAAAATTTAAATGAGCGCAACGCTTATGCCATAGTCAATCTCTTCATTTGATGCTGTAGTGAGGAAGCATACAGGATAAAAAGAATTATTTCTTAAGACCACAGAATATATGTTCTATCTCTTGATCTGAATAACTTAATATCTCCGGATAAGTTTTCCCTAGCTGTGCAGGTGTTGGACATAAAGGAAACAGTGAATCCTTTGTCACATAAATTACTGACACTCAACAGATTATGCTTCATACCTTCGACTAGTGCAACTTTAGTTATTGATACATAGTTGTCATCATCGGTTTTCGTCCGGGCCCGTTTGGGGTGGGTTTAAACTAAACCAATGGTGAGAAATTTAGAGTCGCCACCAACTGTTTTTGGAGTACAGTTGGATACCCTCTACTTTGAGTAGTTTAAGGTGTGGTCTGCGTTATCATAGAAGGGTTCAGGAGTTGGTTACATGTAGAGAAGGATTAGCACTCCTACAGCGCCCTTTCCATATCTATTGGAGGAGGAGGTTTTCTATTTATTGGGTGGAGTTTCCTAGAAAGTCTATGATTTTTATTTAGCTAAGTTATTTGTTAAAGTTATGGTTAAAATTGATTTACCCTAAATTGCCAAAGGGAATCCTAGAAGTTTTTTTTTTTGTTTTTTTGTTTTTTGTTTTATATTTTTTGTTTTCTATTTTGTATTTTTTTGTTTTTGTTTTGTTTTTGTTTTTTTGGAAAACGTGTTTTTTTTGTTGTTTTGTGTTTTTTTTTGTTAAAACATTTTTTTGTTTTTTTTTTTTGAAAACTTTTCCTTTTTGTTTTGTTTTGAAAACCCAAAGTCACACATGTTACAAATGCATACCAAAGCAATGAACACATACATCAAAATAAACGTGGAGTGTGTGATTATGATATCCACAAATAAATAAAAAACAAAGCCACTCTTTTTTTCTTCTTCTTTCTTTTCAACTCTCATTTTTTTGCTCTCTCTTTTTTAGTTTTCTTTTTTGCTTTTTTACATATTACAATTATATACAACAAAATACACAAAACAAACAAGTAAAATAAAAACGATTACATCGCTAAAAAAGATGAAAACAAAAACAAATAAAAAAAATAAAACAAAACACAAATAATGGAAACGAAATTTAGAAATATAGCACAAAACAAACAATAATAAAGGTAGCTGAACCGACTTTATCGATCACCACGTCCGAGCTATCCTGTTGGCATCGGTAATGCTAGAAGAACCTCCAAATTCGGTGGAAAGCTGTGAACTCACTCTATGCAGCGCGTTGGAGTATGGCCGGAATTTGAAATTGACGCCGCAGATGGACTGGAACTAGGGAAGGATTGGAGAAAAGCTCTTGGGAATTTTTTTTGGATTTTTGTGGGTTTTTTGAATGTAATCTCTGGACTGGGGCGTTTTTTTGTGAGACTAGGACGTGAAGACTCTGGGGAAAGGAAAGAGCTTGAGCATTTTTTTGACGTGAAGACTTTGGGGAAAGGAAAGAGCTTGGGCGTAATTGAGACAATGGCAGCAATTGTTTCCCCGTCTCAGAGTTCTTTTTTTTTCATTGGAGAGGACTGGTTTTAAAGAGGTATGGCTGCATTACATTGATTGCAGCATTTAATGTTGTATATTAATCCCAGTATTTTTTTTATTTCTGGATTCCATGCTTAGTTGGGTGGACTGTCAACCTATGATTGCTCTTTTGGTTTCATATGAGCACATGTGACCGGCAGGCATTAAAAAATATCTGCATGGCTAATACAAACATATCCCGTGAAGAAACAGTGAGTGAGCCCATGGATAAGCCAATCAGCGGAGGTCAAAGGTTGGTAGGGTCAAAGGTGTGGAGGGTCGGATCCGGATCAATGGAAGGCAATTCCGGATGATTGGGGCTTATTCCATATTAGTGGAGGCCTTAGTCGGGATCAATGTTGGCTCGGATCCTTACTCTGTATCAATGGAGGCCTTAGTCCGGATCAATGTTTGCTCGGATCCTTACTCCGTATCAGTGGAGCCCTTAGTCTGGATCAATGTTGGCTCGAATCCTTACTCCGTATCAGTGGAGCCCTTAGTCCGGATCAATGTTGGCTCAGATCCTTATTCCGTGTCAGTGGAGTCCTTAGTCCGGATCAATGTTGGCTCGAATCCTTACTCCGTATCAGTGGAGCCCTTAGTCCGGATCAATGTTGGCTCGGATCCTTACTCTGTATCAGTGGAGCCCTTAGTCCAGATCAATGTTGGTTCGAATCCTTACTCCGTATCAATGGAGCTCTTAGTCCGGATCAATGTTGGCTCGGATTCTTACTCCGTATCAGTGGAGCCCTTAGTCCGGATCAGTGATATTCCGGATTTGACCATTACTATGATGTTCTGGATTTGACCATGATAGTCCGGATTTGACTTTGATAATCTCTCCTTTTTTAACTTTTAATTACCTTTTTACCCCTACCCAAAATACTAAAATGGATAAACTTTGGGAAATTGTTCGGGAAGCTCCATATTTGCCTAAATAGTCATTTTACAGAATCTCGCATAGTCACATTTCCGAGCCCTTTGACCAGGGGCATTGACCGTTTTTTGGCAAATTTAACTTTTTCTGACGAAAATTATTTTGGCCATAATTTCTTCATTTTAGATCGGAATTGAGCTCGGTTAAGTGCGTTGATCCCCAAATTTCCCCCTCTATCACTTGGTGTTGGTCTTGGGGCACTTTTAGGCTTGCAACAGAGGTTATTAATTTTGGGTTTCCCTATTCGTGTCAATGTATCTATCCTGTGCAAATTGGGGTTAACATCAATGCCAAACCATTCCTTGGTAGTGGGGAATCCTTGAGGACCTGTTCAACAAGGTATATGGTATTGGCAGACAAATATATACAAATGGGGTTAGTATGTCCAACCTGGACAAAATGGGGTCCAACAACAGCCATTGGTTAAAGTGTCATACCCCACAGTCTTACCTTTACTGTTGTCGCCATATGATACGGATGGTCCTCGCTTGTCAGTAACATTTATGAGCAAAGATTTATCACCTGTCATATGTCCGAAGCATCCACTATCGAGTATCCACTTGATTTGATTGATCTTTGACTTCAAGTGGTCTGACAATGAATTCCAGAGATACTCTTGCAACACAACAGATTACACTTTTGATCTTTAACTGCAGCAGCCTTCCCTTCTTCCTTTGGTACAGGTGCTACTACTTCGGGATTAGCAGTACCAACCTCTCTTCCATAGTCATAAACTGTGGTGCCACCTGAAATAAAGACGTTCTGCATTTGGGACTAACTTCCCTCATAGAGGATTGCCAGTTTATCCCAGACAGCTTTCGCTGTCGTGCAACCCTGGACATCCGTGAAAGCTTCGAAATCCAAAGACGATGTTACGTAAGCCATAGCCTTTGTGCTATCATACTGCCAAGCTCTTTCCTCATTAGTGAGTTCTATATCAGTCTTTGGCCTTCTAACTCCATTTTCTTGAATGGTCATCGGAATAGGTAGCTCCTGATGATGACATGGCCACATTAGATGATCATGACATATCATGAACATTCTCATGCGAGCTTTCCACTAGGAGAAAAGCTTAGGTGTGAATTTCGGCGGTTTAGTTAGAGTGAATCCAGAACTCCATTATTGAGGAGCAGTGGGTTGAGCACTTGTGCTCGAATCGACATTTTCGCTACTATTGTAGTTAAGGATGAGCTCTTGCACACCTCTGGAGTTGAGACGAGCATTGAACAGTATGCTGCTTTCTTCAACCATTGTTGAGAGAGAGAAAGAGTGGGATCTCTACTTTGAGCAGGTAGACTTGCTTTGATACCACTTGTTGGTCCCTAGGAGGCTAGAGGGGGGGGGGGGTGAATAGGCTCTTATCGAAAACTCTTCTTCTTCTCTGGCACAACACTTAACTGGTTAAATGATAAAATTAGTGTGGAAGATAACCATATAGTGGAAGTATTCTGTTTTATTATCAAAAGATTATTATAACAAAATAAAGGGAGATTAAAGCTTATGACAAGCTTTTCGATCTGCTGAAACTCTCTTGCGCTATGTTTTACAATTACTCACACACTAGCCAACTTACTCTCTAAGAGCTCTTGTACATGTATGCACATCTGTGAAAATATACAAAATTTAATATATATAGACATCCCTGAGAGACATTCTTGGAACTGAATTTTTCGAGCACTGTGTAGCATTGAAGTTCTTCTCGAAAAATGTTTTTGCTTTAATTGCTGCGGATGTGGTGCTTAAAATCTTGGGTCTATGAATATATTAAATATCTTCACGAGATCCTAATTTCATTTAAGGTTCTGTCCACATCTCCATGTGATCCACGTGTAAGATTTCTTAGATATTCAACGAGTCTTTCTTACATCGAGACACAACAAGCTGATGACTTTAAATGCGAAGCTGAGAAAGTGAAGCAGCGTCTTCTTAATCTGTTGTAAGGTTCCTTACTCCGTGTTAATGAAGCTCGGATCCTTACTCCGTGTCAGTAGTTCCTTACTCCGTGTCAGATTGATTCTGGAATCTTTATTCCGTGTCAGCGCTTCCTTACTCCGTATGAACAAAAGGTTCGGAGAACTTACTCCGTATTAGTTACTCCATGTGAACTAAAGGTTCAGAGAGCTTACTCCATATCAGTGCTTCCTTACTCCGTATGAATGAAAGGTTCAGAGAGCTTACTCCGTATCAATGCTTCCTTACTCCGTGCGAACAAAGGACTTGGGTCCTTATTCCGCACAAATCCTTCTTTACTCCGCGTGAATGAAAGACTCAAATTCCTTACTCTGTGTCTTCTTGTCCTTAGTCCGCTTGAGTGGAAGATTTAGCTTTTTATTTCGCAACAGTTCTCTCTTACTCCGTGCGAGATGGAGACTAGGATTCTTATTCCGCATCTATTTAACTTGGTCCATTTAAGTGTAAGACGCAGATTCCTTAGTCCATAACTTCAAGTGTTTGGTCCGCACGAGTGATCCTTATTCCATATGAAGACTTGGTTATTTACCAAGTGTTTGACGACACTCACGTTGGTCCGGATCAGAATTATGTATCCTGTCCTTAGCTTTGCTCTCACGAGTGTAGATCCAAATTAGAGTTATATCTTCTGCAACAACTAAGAATAAATATACAAGGTCTCAAATCAAATTACGTAGGGTTTTATCCGCATCATTCAAATTCTAAGTTTGATCCAACAAAGCTGTAAGACCCGCAAAAATTTAAGCTCTTCCTTAAATAGTAATAATAATAATGTCATTACTAAAAATAGTTAGAAAGAATATTTTAGATATTATCACAATAAAAATAAGTACCCAATATAGTCATTTAAGTAGCATGTGACTAGTAAGTAGCCGTTAGAATAGTAACTAGCAGTTAGAATAGTAACTAACCGTTGGAATAAGTAACTAATCGTTATAATAGTATCCGTTTGAATTGTTATAAATAGGTATGAGTATGTAATAATGTTTTATAATATTATACTTTATAGGTTTATAAAGTAAGAAGTCATGGAATATAATGTTATCTTACTTTATTGTTTATTGATTACGCAATTATATTATTTTATCCGCGTTAATATTAAATACGTTATAAAAAAATAAAATAAAATAATTTCTTATATGTCATAAAAAGTTTAGATGCTATATATTATGTCATTTAGTTTCTTAAACCAAATTACTATGGGTAAGTAAGTATTACAAGCCTTAACTTTACCAAAAGTATAAAACATAGGTAAGACCCAAAAATTTGAATGAGGCAGATTCTGGAGGTCCCATTCAAAAATTCATAACTTGAGTTATATAGATCCAATTGACATGAAACCAAAGCCCATTTGTTCATTTATGACTTAGCTAAAACGTGTAGAAATTTCAGAATTTAATATGAAGCCAATCAATTCCAGAAGTTAAAATACTACACATAGGTTCAGTGTGAACGGGTAAACATTTAGTATGACTTCAAAATTCAATAAATTTTGTTATACATATGTAGAAATTATAACATTGATACCCATTTGTAGATATTTGAGTTAGTAATGCAATACAATTGGCCGTTTGTCAAAAACTACAAAATTAAAAAAGTTATAATTGAATTAGTAGGGAGTACACCAATGTGGACTTTTAATGCCAAAGGAACCTTCTAGGTTTAAAAGTCTTAAAACATTTTTTAATGGTAGGAGGAGATAACCACGTTTTTAATAAGAGATAATATGAGGAAAATAAAGTATTATATATATTTTAAATAATTTAATTTAATGCCAAAGTCAAATTCGTACACTATTTTTCACACTATTACACCTACCACCTTACCTATAAATAGCATGCCTCACTTCCCTTCTCAAGCACTCTTTCCATTCAAATAAGCCACAAAACTCTCCTCCAAATACTCTCCAAAAAGTTCTATTAACACCCCAATAGTCCTCCAAGCCTTCTCTTCTCTCAATCTTCCTCTCACCCGTTGGAAGTTCCAAAAGGTAAATATTTCAAGCATATATTAATCATGTTCTTGGAAGGCTAATCCTCCTCATACATATATATATTATGGATGGCCTTGCCCCTCAATATATATATGTATATTTATTAAATAATATGTATATGTGTATATATATATTATTATTATTCCATGGAAGGCTAAGCCTCCTCATACATATATATATTATGGATGGCTTTGCCCCTCAATATATATATGTATATGATACGTATATGTGTATATATAGATTATTATTATTCCATGGAAGACTAAGTCTCCTCATACATATATATATTATGGATGGCTTTGCCCCTCAATATATATATGTATATTATATAGTATATACGTATATTATATATGTATATGTATACGTATAGATTATTATTATTATCATGAAAAGTTTTCCACCATAATATACTTATATATGTCTCTCAATATATTACTTATGAATATACTATTATTATTAAAACTAAAATATTAACTTTTAAATTTTGTTTCAAGGTTTATAAACGTGGAAGACAAAAAGATAGTAAGAATCCCCTCTCCCTTTCCTTACCACGATCTCCGACGTGGAAATTCATTTCCTATTTCTTCTCTATATTTCTATCTCAAGATTTCTCCTCATAATATTATTTTAAGAAGAATTAACTTTCCTTGGCACTTCTTTGGAATTTGGTAATCTAATTTATTGAATGATGAATAACCCTTTTACTTATTGGGGCTATTATTGCAAGACCTTCCTTTACATTGAAATTTACCATGGATGTGATTGTTTGAAAATTTATGAAGATATGTTTTATGTTTGGCAATATGTTTATGGGTGGTTCCAGAAAGACCTCCAATGCATTGGGTAAAGAACATCACTGGAGAGTGTCAATCCAGTTGATAACAGGTTATGCATGACATCTAGGTGGTGAACCTAGTTGAGTAGATATTCTTATTCTTTCATGAGCTGATTATTCTCCATATATTATTCGTTACTTTTAACCTTACTGGGCTATTTGAGCTCATTTCCTTTATGTTTTCTTCCAACCCCAGGGAACTAGGAGAAAGCAAGGATGCTAGGATAATGGTGTCCAGAATGCTTGGAATAAAATCATAAGAAGATTATGCATGTAGTATTTATATGTCATGTAAACTATAATGGGTTATTAACACCTAGTCTCTAAACGCTAAACCTTAAAGATCTTGTGATGAGTCTTGATGTAATAAATAAACCATCGAATTTATGTTGAGTAATAGATTACTATTCATTATAATTGTAATATCTTATTTGTCCAACACACCCGGTCTGGAAGTCCATATTTGGGGGCGTTACAAAAGCTGTTATAATATACAAGTATCTTAAACAACTTATACAAAACACTCAATGATCAGAAACACACAAACCATGTTCTTGATTAATAACTCAAGCTATAGCAATGAATAACCTAAATTTCTTGAACAACTCTCAATGACAATCTTCAACAATCCACACAATGCTAGATATTATCTCACGCTCTCCTCTATTTATATATAAAAGCTTACCAACTAAAGCAAGAAACATATGTGATGAATATTCTCAAATCTTTATCAATATTTCCTTTTTCTTGACTTCCAAAGATAACTTCACCTATAACGGTGTTGAGATGATTAACCTTATAAAACCTAATATCTTGAATCTCTTCTTCAAATCTCTTTATCGAATATGTTGTCCCGACTAACTACTAACTCCATTGAATGTCTTAATCGAGTCTTGTATCAAACATGTAGTACCAATGAATTTGCACACTAAAGTCTGAAGTCTTTTGAATGTGACTTCAAATCTCTTGGCATCGAATCTGTTGACTCGATGACTTTTCTGACAGAATCCTCATCAACCATCTACGAATGAGTTCTTCAAATCTTTCTTCGAACAAGTTCTCTTGATGAATAGTCTCAATGGTCTTATGTCGTGTCCTTCTGTTCTCATCAAATCTCTTCAGTATTTTCGAGAAAGATTATTGAAATCTTGTAAGTCTTGTACCATCTATTAACAAATAGTTCTTCAATTGTGTCATTCGAATAACTTGATTTGATTGTATGGTAGCAAACTCAATTCGATAAGAGTATCGATTGTTCCAATACTTATCATACTTACCACCCATATATCTATCAGTTACCTCAAAGTTCCAACAATGTTGATCGTTCCCCACACATAAACAACCCCCAAGCCCATTTCCAATGGCGTAGATTTTCTTTTTAGGTTACTTATCACACCCCAAAAATGATTGGTGGTGATTCTGTTTATTTCATCACCATTCAGATGAAGGTTGAAAGGAATTGCACCCCAAAAGTGGTTCACCCCAGATAGGATCCAATGATAATAGGCTCATTGTAACTCACCTTTCTATTTTTATTTCTCTTTCCAGGTGCTGAACTGTCATGCCCCCGATTCCAGGAACCTATAACTGAGAACATAACTTCCCCTTGCCTACACCCGAAGGGTCAAGGGGTTGGTGACAAGCACTAAAAGAGAGAAAATCACGGGTGTTGTCTCAATCACAAACTAGTATAGTCCTATACCAAGGGTAATCCTATACTTTCCCATACATCATCATACATATAATATGTCAAACCATGCAAATTCAACTGTCCACAAACTCATGTTCGAGATACCACACATAATCAATATAGAATACAGTACTGTATCATATATCTAAGTAGTGGGCACATCCTCCTGAAAGAAAGTCCTCCACTAGCCCTAAGAACACCTGAGAGGCAAACAACAAGAAATAATGTAGGTCCCAAAGTATGTCTAGATGGAGGGTGAATAGACTATTTTCGCAGAAGCTAAGACTGTAAGCTGGTGAATGAATATTCAAGTGACGACCTATGATATGAATATTGATTGAGAAGAAGACAATATGGTGTAGGAGTGATTATTGACTATCTAAGAAATATGAGATGATAGTTAATGCGGTAGATCAGACAGACCTCAGAAATTTAGTGAATATTCATATGGATGTCAATATGAAGAGATTTGACTCCGTTTAGAATGTTCTAAGATAGATTTTGATTGTGGACAACTACACAGAGAGTAGACTCGATGATAGATGCTGGATTTGTGTGAACAAGAAAGTATGATGAATCATTCAAGGGTGTTCTTGTTCTTTGATCAACGCAGCGCACAACACTTGGAAGAAATCTCTCAGAGTCTCTTTCTCTCTCTAGCGTTGGAACTCACTTAGATTCTGCAAAAGTTATTTCTTTAATGCTTGTCAGAATACTATATCTTGTGTTCTGTGTTCCTCGCTTTCTGTGAGAGTTTAACTCATATCATCGTTAAGCGTGTGAGAGATATATTTTAGGGCTATAGTATATGTGCGCCTTGTCGTCCATTCCGACATTCTAACTTCTCGCCACTTAAAATGCAGAAGTACAGGGGATGGGTTGATCTGCTCTGATTCGGCAGATTTGTTGCCCATGCTACGTATTTGCATGCCCATACTTGTACAATCAATCTTGGCCATTCATTCGTTGATGGTGGTTGGTAGTCATTAATGTGATAATAAATGCACTCAACTGCTCTGGACGATGTAGACTTACTGTACAAACCCTAGCTAAAGATATCGCTAAGTAAGATGCTTAGGGTTGTGAGTTTGCCTCGAAGATGTATGCCTCAAAGGTCTGGTGGCTCGAAGATTTACCTCGAAAATTTGGGTCAAGCCTCTTTTTAGTGTACAATGATATTCAGGCTACGATAGCGTTACCTCCTGCGAGTCTTCGACTCTGGTTTTCTTTGGGTCTTCAAGTATAGTAGTTCTCAGGCTAACATTCACTCTATAAGGTGGTCTTCAACTCTACGAGTCTGCAATTCTTCGTTGAGGTGCTTAGAGTGGTTTCTCAACGATCGTACTAAGTTACTACTTGCTACGAGTCTTCGACTCTATAGCTTCGAGTTTTCGTAGACGGCAAATTACAGGTTGGTTTAAGTTTAATGGTTCACTCAGTGTCAAGTGAGTCTTCGACTCTCGTTGCGACTCTTCGAGTGACTCTTATATTAAGCATACTTAGCCTGTCCCTATTATCTTAGTAGTGGGTCTTCGACTTTGTTCCTTCAAGTCATTCCATTTGCATTGAAGGGCTAAGAAGTTATACGACCTTTCTGTTTCTTTGATCTACGAACTAATGTTGGATCTTCGACCCTGTGAGTCTTCGACTTTGTGGGTCTTCGACCATCAATGTCTAAGGCTTAGCCTGTTGTCGTTGGGTGGTTGCAAACTAAGTCTCCGTTTTTTCAAGTCTTCGACTCTATGACTCCGACTCTTTAGCTACGACTCTGCCTTTGAGGTCTACAGGTCTGGTCTTATTTATGGGCTGACAATTTCATTTGATTAACTGTCTATGACTCTTCGAGTCTCAGTTACAATTTCAATTGTCAGTCTGTAGTTTTGATACCTAGGTTCGTCGACCTTTGACCTTCGAGTCTGCGAGTCTTCACTTGTTTTGTAGTTGACAGATTCTGCTTGAGTCTTCAACTCTTCGACCCTTTGAGTCTACGAGTCTACTTATCATTTTATGTTATGTCAATTATTATTATGGTATCTTTGGGGACTCTTCAGTTTTGTACTTTTCGAGTCTTCGAGTCAACTTATGTTCTGTCACTTTTAAATTACGACTCTTTGAGTCTACGAGTCTCTTATCATTCAGACTAGTGATAGTTACTCTTTTACGAAGTTTGACTCTATGACCCTGATACCTTCAGATCTTCAAGTCTCCAGACTTAGAAATATTGTTGGCAGCTTCACCAAATCCTAGGATACCTAAGAAATAACAACCACAAAAACAGTAGGGGTGAGCCATAAACTTAGTAGGTGACCTAAAACTCTACACCCTATCATGCAATACATGCTTAATGCACCACCAAATAAACAACAAACATTAGGACTTAGCCTGAAGCAAACCAAAATCAGGGAATAGATTCCTAACTCAAAGAATCCAACTCTCACGACAACTCTCACAACATACTGGTATAACATCTCTGGGGCCTCTACCACTTGTCATCAGAAACCTTACAACATCCCATCAATACGATGTCATACCAGGACATCCTATCCACATCAAGACTCGGCATGTCCCTCACAATTCAAAAGGATCATTAGCTCAAGGCATGCAGCCCATGTAGCTTACCTTAGTCACAATCATCACGATGACATCCTATCCATATCAGGACTCATCATGTTCCCCTGTCCCCCCACAATCCCAAGGGATCATTGAAAAATCACATCATCTGGATAGCCTATCCACATAGGACAACTTGTCCATAATCCTCAATAGGATCCTCATAATCGAACGGAGCCTATCCACATAGGATAGCTTGTCCATGATTCTCAATAAGATCCCAATAATGGAATGCAGCCTATCCATAGAGGACAGCTTATTCACGATCCTCAATAGAATCCCAATAATTAGACGCAGCCTATTCACATAAGACAACTTGTTCACAATCTTCAACGATATCCCAATAACCAGACGCAACCTACATAGGATAACTGTCCATGATCCTCAACAGGATTCTAGCTCAGAGTATTCTCTGGTGAAGCCACCGCCGCACCCGTTACATGAACTCTCGCCCCCCACACACAGCCTGCCCTAGCTGCAATGCCCCTACCTTACGGCGTCATCAATAAATGAAAAAAAAAAAATGCCAAAACACGAAATGTTTTCAATCGGTATTGAAATAATTTTTTAATATAATTTTTAAAAGCTATTTTTAGGAACCGAAAAGGAAAACGATGGCCAAACATAAGCTTTCCGTTCTCCGAGAAAATGGCCGTTCTAGCACATCGCCTGAATTTGGTTTTCTCTTTCTAATGTCGATCTGATTCGAATCCGTGAGTTTGAGCTTCTATATCGTCTTATTCTAGGTGGTTCTTGCATTTTCCAACAACCTTCGTCTTCGGATGTTGATATCGGTTTGGTTGTCCTGTTTGTCTGCAGAGAGAAAATTGAAGAAACTGAGGAGTTCTTGAATGCCACCAAGTTTATTACCCCCCCCCCCCCCCCCCCACACACACACACACACACACTTTCTTGCGAGAAAAATCTGAACTGAATAAAGAGGCAAGCGCAGCATCGGGCTTCAAGATTTGTGTTTGTTGTCTTTTAGTTTTCTACATTGATCTCAGACGCTGAACACGAGGAAGCTTCAGTTTCATTTCATGTGGGTCGGTTGCCGAGGTACGTTGATCTCCATCCGTCTAGATCTGTTGATTTATTGTACTTCTTTGTTTATGTCTCTTGCAATCGCTTAGTTTTTATTTCTGTGGATCTAGTGTCTGTTAAATCGAAATCTAAAGTTAACCCATCGTCCCCTGCTGCTCCCCTAGTTTCTTTTAATTCCATTAAAAAAAATCAATATTGTGACTTGGGTTCAACATTGTTGCAGCAAATAGCCTTCTCGATGTATAACTTTTGCGACGTTTGGCAGACTGAACTGGATAGAATAAGCTCCTTTGGGATTTGGTTTGGAAGTGTTACAAATTATGCCTTTGCAGGTTTCAACAATCCGAGGGGAGTATCAGATTATTTTAGGACAACCCTCGGCGGGTTTTAATTATTGGGTAATAGTGTAATAAGAACACTGACGAGGGTTTCAGCCTCCTCTCATTTCCATCCAGGTTAACACAGCTTTATGATGAAGTGCCACTCATGAAATAAAACTGAACAAATTTTAACAACGCCTGACTATAGTCTGCTACTTTCATAAGTTATTGTAATCTGCATGTTTTATTTCAGCTTTTTAGGCATGAACAAATTCTACGTTGTACAGCCAGACTTTAAACTTGCACATTTTGTTCGTATATCCTTGTAGATTTCAGGCTTACTGCTTGCGAATCTCATAAGAGTTATTCCTAGTAACTTGAGGTTGAGATTTTTGTAATTGTTGGGCTAGATATGTTGCAAACCAAGTTGAATTTTACTGTTTCATAAGAATAATGGATCGTGAGCTTACATACTTTTTGTAACTGTTGCCTTGTCGCCCTAATTTTTGTAATTGTTGCTTCCATTTAGCCTCAATTTGCATATTCTCAATCATTCTCATTCATTTTATTTTCTTTTATAGTAAATGATCCTCACTGCATTTAGCCTTTTGTGAGTTGTCTGTTAGCACACATTCATAATCTACTTTGAAATGTTAAAAATACAAAAACCAAAAACAAGTATTGGTTATTTTTTTTATAAGTAAAAAAACATCAAATTAAAGAAAGGAAAAGGTACAAGAAAATTAAGTAGTGAATAGCCTTACCCAATAAAAAGAAAACCCATATAAATATTACAAGAAAACCACAATGAGTTTAAAACAGAGCCTAAAAAAACGAGGGAAAGGACCCCCCTAAGAGTATGACTACCTTAGCTTAGAAATTTGAGAAATCGTGACATCATAATTAATCGAAGAGGCCAGTCAAGCTCCCACATATTTTTAGATTCCGTGCTCGCAGATGGCTGAAAAGACGAGGTAGAAGCCTTTCGGGCGTGATGCTTAGCTTTGATATCCTGTAACAAATTGGAGGTAGCAAGGTCGGATCCCTCATCATTCACCCCTAACACCTTTCCAATGGCCTTGTGGGATTGTAACCGCTCTAGCTCTGACTTTGCCTCTGCCTAGCAATCGGAGGTAGCTAGGGAACATGACTCCCCATAGAGAACATCAACCAGCGGACCAGCAGTAGGCTGATCATCTTGGCCACCCAGCGGATTCTCCGTAGCTAGTGCTGCATCCTTATCCTAGCACATGAAAGGATCAGTGTTAAAGGATCCAAACGAGCTTTTGCCAACCCCAAGAGAGGCCCAAAGAGGGGGTAGTAGACAAAATCGGCTAAGGACAAACAGTTTGCTAGCCGGGACAAAATACCACAACCGAGGAGGAAAGGACGGCAGTGACAATGGCGGCCGGCGGAGAAGGCCGAGCGGGGTCCAACGAGGTAGCGGGAAGGACGCTTGCAAGAGCACTGGGATGAAGGATAAGGGCTGGTGGTGAGCTCCGATCCGCAGCGGGAGATTTGAGGGCGTCGGGAGAAGTCGAGCGAAGAGGAGGAAGGCCGGTGCTTGGGAGAGGAGAGGAGGGTGGCTTCGATGAGTGGGGCGACTGGGGAGGGTTACGAGCAAGAGGGGGGAGGGAAAGGGGGGAGGGGGGGGGGGGGGGGGGGAAGAGATCGGCTTGTGTAATGGGGTGTGTTGTATTTGTGAAAAGATGGTGGGCTCCGATAAGTGAGGAGAGGAGAGAGATGGGATTGGTGTTGGGCTTAGGCTTGGGCAGTATGAGCGGTTCGGGAGGGATGCGGATGGGGAATGAGCAAGTGGGCCAGGGGGATGTGGGTCCGAGAAGGTGGGATTTTGCTGGGGAAAGCGGGATGGGCTGGGGATTGGGGTGGGCTGGAGGGATCGAGTGGTGGAGGGAGAAGGGAATTAGGGTTAGGACGAGGGGACAGAGGCTTGGTGGCTGGACTCCCGAGAAGCAAGCTTTTGTTAGGTGGGGAAACACAGCCACGCGGTGTGTGGTCTCCGAGACAGTTGCTGATGGGTGTAGCCTCTTTGAGATGGTTGTCGGTCATGGGAGTGGCGCCTTCTAGCGGCGCGCCACCTAGGGAAGGAAGAGATGCGAATGATGGAGGGGCCACCAAGGACGAAACAACTTGCGGACTCGACGACTTCAGCGATTCTGGCACAGTTCTGACAATGGGCGGCACCGGCAGAGAGGCGGAACTGGCCAAGGAGGTTGCCGGAGCAGGACGCCAACACTGATTGGAAGGTGCGATCGTTGGAGGAGCCACTGACCTTGCAAGGACCAAGACAGAGGCCTGGGCTGGCGCAACACGGCCAAGACGGCCGGAAAGCAACATTAGCAATTGGCAGCCAATGGTATGTAACCGCTTGCAAAAATCCACCCGACAAACCAATCCAAACGGAAAAAGGTGGTTTCGATCGCAAATCAACTTTGACGTAGAAATGGACTTCACTAGGGCGTGCAAGAGTAGAGATAGATAAATCCATCGCCAATAATTTACCAAAAGATGATGTAATCGGCTGGAGTAAATCGGAATGAAAGAATTGTAAAGGAAGATGGGAGAGAGTGATCTAGATAGGAGTTAATAATCTCCCATTCGTGAGATCATTTTTAGCCATCCAACGAAATATTCGGTAAGGATAAGAGAGAATGAAGCACGATGACTTAGTAAGGAGCCGAAACAAATTTGCTTCCACATCAAGGCGAACCATAAGAGTCTTCGAATCAAGGAGGCCAACTACAAAATCGCCGAAAAAATGTTTAGCATCAAAATATTGATGGAGATTGGACAGGGATGGCCGAAGTGCCATCTTTGACGTTGAAAGTAGGGAACGAAGAGAATCACTTGAAGGATACCGTCTTGGTGGAGGCATAGTCCTAGACTGAAAAGGCACGAGAGGATAGGCCCTTGACGGGTGGGGGGCCACCGAAAGAAGGGGCCATCCTAATGGTCGCCGGAGGGCTGCCGGAAAAGAAGGAAAGGGTAGAGAGAAGGAGGAGCTTCTTTCTCTAAGGAGCAAATTATGATTCAAAAATGCATTTCTTTACATTAAACTAAGGTTATGACCACCACAAAGAATCATTGCATTGTTGTCATTACATATCCACCACAAAGAATCATTCTCTTGAAGAAAATATGACAAATTAGTAGTTAATCAAGTTGCTAAATATAGGTTATGACCACATTTCTTGCTCTAGAGTTGAAAGTTATTATTATTACAATTGGTGCAATTCTTTTACTGTGTGAGGGCTCATTTGTTTTAGGTAATTTCCGGCATCTATGGGCTGGGATTGACCTCGAATCTCTATGAAGTCCTGATTTCTCATAAATGTAGCCATGAAGTTGGTCTCAAAGAAGCAATGGAAATCTATCGTGCATATGCCTTTTAGTGGCAAGGCAGCCACTCATTTTTGTCTTTTTCCCAAAGCAAAGTCAACCAGCAATGGCTTGGAAAAAACACCGGTGTATCTCAATGTGTATGACTTGACACCCATGAATGGCTATCTTTACTGGGCTGGCCTTGGAATCTTTCACTCTGGAGTTGAAGGTATGTTAATGCGCTTTTTTTTTTCTTTTATAGTGACCTTTCTGTTATCATAAACAATATATACATATATCCTCTTGTTGTTTGGTTGCACAAGCTTGGTGCTTTTATTTAATTTATAGATTCGTCTTTGTCAATCAAAAATATATATTTAAATGTCTGTGGCAGTAAATGCTGTGGCTTGTGTTTAAGCTTTTAGTGTTATTCATATAGCTTTTTGACCACTTAGAATGATTATTGAGGTAAACATATCACCGATGTATATAAGATTACTTAGAAGCTAAGGGATGGCAAATAAGATCTCACTCTTCTATCAAAAAATTGAGATACAGGTTTGGTAGGGGTGCTTTCTGTACAATAAAAGATTTCTCTGAAGCTGACCACTATGCACAGTTAATTGTTTCTTGTTCCATTATATCATAATAACCTCCACATCTACTTCACAGTTCATGGTATTGAATATGCATTCGGGGCTCATGATTATTCAACCAGTGGTGTGTTTGAAGTTGAACCTCGTCAGTGCCCGGGCTTTATGTTTAGGAAGTCGATATTCGTTGGGACTACATGCTTGGACCGCAACCAGGTTAGGGAGTTCATGGAGCTCCACTCTACCAACTATAATGGTGATACATACCACTTGATTGTGAAGAATTGCAATCATTTCTGCAAGGACATTTGTTACAAGCTGACAGGGAAGCAGATTCCCAAATGGGTTAATCGGCTGGCAAAGATAGGTATAATCATTGACTTGTAAATTATGCTTGCTGATCTAGCATTTTTTTAAAATGATTATGGATATTACAATGCATGCACTTCTTTGACAAAAAGTAAAGCCTGTCCGTCGTATGGCTCTATTTTCCTGTCCAATCACACGGTGGTTATCCTCAGAGAAGAAAACTTTCTGAGACGGTTAAGAGTAGCCCATATGCTGTCTGAATGACCTGTTCCTACCTTACAATGTCCTGTTCGCTTAGTCACCTGCTGCACACATTATTATTACATGTATGCGTGCTTCGTTTTCAGGACCAAACCAATGTGTGGACGGTGGACCATTTTAGTGAAGAGGGTATAGACCTCAAAGGAAATATCTTCCAACTGAGGAGTTACTTTATGGAAGTAGTACAATAGAATGTGAATCCATAAAAGAGTGATGATGTGATCTTCTAGCATGGGTGGTATTGTCTGTCTTATATGATTTTTACTAAATTTTCCCCATCCGTGTCAACTATCTTTGCAGGTTCAAAGTGTAACTGCATCCTTCCAGATGCTCTTAGAATATCTCCTGTAGAACATGATCCCAGTGGCGAAGCAGTTGACAGTGAGAAGAGGAAGCTGAGAAGTGGGTTCACGTGCTTTTCTTCAATCTCCATGCGGCAGAAGCAGTTATCAACATCTTCACTGTATATAACCTCTCCTTTGAAGGGTTGTCTTCCATGGGAGATGAGGTCAAGTAGTGTGTCCTTGAAGGAACAGTAAGATGGGCTTCTTTAAAGCTTTCGGATGTTTTGTATGCTTTGTCCGGCTTTGTACCAATGCTTTGTGGGTTTGGTACGCAAATTTCACTAGAGAAAATCTGTCAGCAGTGGAAGTCACTTCATCTCCAAGCGTCAAGTTTCTGACCATTGATTTCTCATTTCAAATGATTTTTTTCTTTTGAAAATCATCTCAATGCTAACTTGACGGTTTGTGGATTATAATACTATGGTACAATAGTAAGCAACATTTAGAAAGATAGGATCCTTTGGGGCACATCTCGAGTAATATTGGTGGTAGAGTGGTTTTTGGCATGATTTCCTTGTGAATTCTGGCATGATCAAGGCACCCGTCCTATTAAGGTACTCGGCATTTCAGCCTCTACAATTAGGTTTTTCATCAAAAGGAATTTCTGGAGTATCGGTGTTATTGGACTTCAGTTTGATATATGTCTGCTTTCCAGTGGCCCAAGATCGGAAAGGTTGGGAGGTAGGCATCTTTGATGGCCATGCCCTGTTCAATGTTCTATCGTATCCGTGGATGTCACGCAAACCCCAAGTGAATGAAGAAGAGAAGTCCTTGTTTTTTGTCTCTCGTTGGCTTACTAAGGAAATATATTGGCCTTCCCGTTATAATAGATTTATAAAGTGAATCAGTAAAATCAATATTGAGCCACAAATTTATGCACACACTAGGGATAATGTTCATGCCAGATCATATGAATAGCACATATTAAAGTAAAGATTAACAAACGTAAACGGACAGGTAGTGATAATTATAAAAAAACTGTAATATACAAAAAATTTGTCATTTAAAAAAGAAATGCTTCATATTTATGTGTCCATATTCTCTGCAAATTGTTCTCAGATTTAAACATTTTCTTACCAATGCATGAAAGACATTAACATTGCATGTACTAGAGATGGTAGCATTTTCATGTTTGCTCGTGTCAAATGGGTGTAGAGGTGTTGGATCAAAGCTCTATTCATTCTATAGAATTGGGACAAAGCGAAGGGAAACGGAAGTGACATAATCATTAAAACATTAGAAATTCAAATGATATAATAATGTCATCTTGGTTTTTTTTCGTGTTGAAAAATACTCGTTAAAAGATGTTAGTCACTTGAAAATTCAAAATCAGTCTTGTATCATTCACATAAATAAGCACGAGTACATGATCTGTCAAAAACTAATATAAGATAGCACGCGCACGATTTGGGTTGGTGCATTATGATGATTTTGTTGGGGTGCTTTTTATTTTATTTTATTTTTATGCATTGTTTTCTTGTTTTTTTGTTTTGGTTTAGTTTTCTCTTCAAGTCTAAAACCTACACCTATGAATAATTGTCCTAACCACAACTAAAATTACAAAAATCGATAAAGTCCGAAAATATTTTGGCATAGATAATGAGGATACTAACTTGGATTCTTATTATAAGAGAGAGGAGTGATGTAGGGCTTTTAGGGTGCACATGAATTATTACTTTTTTAATGGATTTTTATTCTTAGCTTAAGAGTTGATCAAGATTAATAATTTGTACATAATTTTAATTTAATTTGAAATAGTTTTTTAAAATTATCTTCATTTTCTATCGCAGCACTTGTGCCTTACATATACATAAACATTGACTAATAAAAGCACCATCACAAACATAACCACATTTATCACTGTACATATAACACATATTCGCATAGCACAAATACAAGTCTAAATCTCAAAAACATATCTCAAATACAAACACATGTCAAAAAGACAATACAAATACCAAATCATAAACAACTAATACAAGAAAGCACATCACGACAGCCACCTCCCACCCTTAAGATTGTTCGTCCTCGAACAACTCTGGGTGCTGCTCACGCAGCATGGACTCACGTGCCCAGGTTTCCTCATCAATGCTGCGGTGCTGCCATAACACACGAACCAAAGGAATAGCACGACCACGCAAAAGCTTCTCCAGCCGATCGAGTTTACGGATAGGAGCCTCAACAACAGACATGTCATCCTCAATGTCCAATGTCCCCCAATTGATCACATGAGTGGGGTCAGGATGATACTTCTGCAACTGGGATACATGGAACACATTGTGCACCCGACTCAATCGCGGTGGCAATGCTAATCGGTAGGCCATTGGCCCCACACGAGCCATAACCCCAAAAGGACCAATAAACCGCGGAGATAGCTTGGAGCCTCGCCCAAACCGCCGATGTCCACGACGGGGAGAAACACATGATCTCCCATAGAAAACTGTAAAGGTCGCCGCCGCTGATCTGCATAAGACTTCTGTCGACTCTACATGGACAACAAGCACTGACGAATCAACTTTACCTTCTCGGAAGCCTCTTGAATCAACTGTGGTCCCAGGAGAGCTGCCTCCCCGACCTTAGTCCAACATAAAGGTGATCGACACGGCCTCCCATACAACGCCTCGAAAGGAGCCATCTCAATGGATGCTTGATAACTGTTGTTGTAGGTAAACTCCACCAAAGGAAGGTGAGTTACCCACGAACCCCCAAAATCTAGTACACAGGCCCGCAACATGTCCTCTAATGTTTGGTTCATCCTCTCTGTTTGACCGTCAGTCTCCGGGTGAAAGGTCGTACTCAAGTTAAGCTTTGTCCCCATAGCCTCCTACAAGCCTGCCCAAAAACGGGAAGTGAACCGTGAATCTCTGTCGGACACAATTGACGATGGTACCTCATGCAGTCTTCGTTAAACGATAGCTCCAATGGAATCCCGCTCTTGAACGGCAAGGAAATGGGCCGACTTCGTTAAACGATCCAAAATCACCCAAATCATGTCTTTCCTCCCAGTAGTGGGTGGAAGACCAGTCACAAAATCCATCGCTATGTGTGTAACGCCCCCAAATCTGGACTTCCAGACCGGGTGCGTTAGATAAATAAAATATTACAATTATATGAATAGTAATCTATTACTCAACATAAATTCGATGGTTTATTTATTACATCAAGACTCATCACAAGATCTCTAAGGTTTAGCGTTTAGAGACTAGGTGTTGATAACCCATTATAGTTTTACATGACATAAATACTACATGCATAATCTTCTTATGATTTTATTCCAAGCACTCTGGACACCATTATCCTAGCATCCTTGCTTTCTCCTAGTTCCCTGGGGTTTGAAACAAAACATGAAAGGAAATGAGCTCAAATAGCCCAGTAAGGTTAAAAGTAAGGGATAATATATGGAGAATAATCAACTCATGGAAAAATAAGAATATCTACTCATCTAGGTTCACCACCTAGATATCTTGCATAACTTGTTATCAACTGGATTGACACTCTCCAGTGATGTTCTTTACCCAATGCATTGGAGGTCTTTCTGGAACCACCCATAAACATATTGCCAAACATAAAACATATCTTCACAAACTTTCAAACAATCACATCAATGGTAAATTTCAACGTAAAGGAAGATCTTGCAATAATAGCCCCGATAAGTAAAAGGGGTATTCACCATTCAATAAGTTAGATTACCAAGTTTCCAAGAAGTGCCAAAGAAAGTTAATTCTTCTTAAAATAATATTATAAAAAAAAAATCTTGAGATATAAATATAGAGAAGAAATAGAAAATGAATTTCCATGTCGGAGATCGTGGTAAGGAAAGAAGAGGGGATCCTTACTATCTTTTTGTCTTCCGCGTTTATAAACCTTGAAACAAAATTTAAAAGTTAATATTTTAGTTTGAATAATAATAGTATATTCATAAATAATATATTGAGAGACATATATAAGTATATTATGGTGGAAAAACTTCTCATGATAATAATAATAATCTATACGTATACATATATATATATAATATACGTATATACTATACAATATACATATATATATTGAGGGGCAAAGCCATCCATAATATATATATGTATGAGGAGACTTAGCCTTCCATGGAATAATAATAATCTATATACTCATATATACATATCATATACATATATATATTGAGGGGCAAAGCCATCCATAATATATATATGTATGAGGAGGCTTAGCCTTCCATGGAATAATAATAATTTATATATATACATATACGTATTGTTTAATAAATATATATATATATATTGAGGGGCAAGGCCATCCATAATATATATATGTATGAGGAGGAAGAACATGATTAATATATGCTTCAAATATTTACCTCTTGGAACTTCCAACAAGTGAGAGGAAGATTAAGAGAAGAGAAGGCTTGGAGGGCTATTGGGGTGTTAATAGAACTTTTTGGGAAGTATTTGGAGGAGAGTTTTGTGGCTTATTTGAATGGAAAGAGTGCTTGAGAAGGGAAGTGAGGCATGCTATTTATAGGTAAGGTGGTAGGTGTAATAGTGTGAAAAATAGTGTATGAATTTGACTTTGGCATTAAATTAAATTATTTAAAATATATATAATACTTTATTTTCCTCATATTATCTCTTATTAAAAACATGGTTATCTCCTCCTACCATTAAAAAATGTTTTAAGACTTTTAAACCTAGAAGGTTCCTTTGGCATCAAAAGTCCACATTGGTGTACTCCCTACTAATTCAATTATAACGTTTTTAATTTTGTAGTTTTTGACAAATGGTCAATTGTATTGCATTAGTAACTCAAATATCTACAAATGGGTACCAATTTTATAATTTTCACATGTGTATAACAAAAGTTATTGAATTTTAAAGTCATACTAAAATGTTTACCCGTTCACACTGAACCTATGTGTAGTATTTTAACTTCTGGAATTGATTGGCTTCATATTAAATTCTGAAATTTTTACACATTTTAGCTAAGTGATAAAGGAACAAATGGGCTTTGGTTTCATGTCAATTGGATCTGTATAACTCAAGTTATGAATTTTTGAATGGGACCTCCAGAATCTGCCTTATTCAAATTTTTGGGTCTTACCTATGTTTCATACTTTTGGTAAAGTTAAAGCTTGTAATACTTACTTACCCATAGTAATTTGGTTTAAGAAACTAAATGACATAATATATAGCATCTAAACTTTTTATGACGTATAAGAATTATTTTATTTTTATAACGTATTTAATATTAACGCGGATAAAATAATATAATTGCAATAAATAATAAAGTAATCAATAAATAATAATCTTGTAATCAATAAATAATAAAGTAAGATAACATTATATTCCATGACTTCTTACTTTATAAACTTATAAAGTATAATATTATAAAACATTATTACATACACATACCTATTTATAACAATTCAAATGGATACTATTCATAACAGTTAGTTACTTATTCCAACGGTTAGTTACTATTCTAACTGCTAGTTACTATTCTAACGGCTACTTACTAGTCACATGCTACTTAAATGACTATATTGGGTACTTATTTTTATTTTGATAATATCTAAAATATTCTTTCTAACTATTTTTTTAGTAATGACATTATTATTATTACTATTTAAGGAAGGGCTTAAATTTTTTGCGGGTCTTACAATGTGGTCCCACTTCCACTCCGCTATTGGCAACGGCTGCAACATACCTGCTGGCCGCTGGTGCTTAGCCTTTACTTGTTGACAAGTGAGGCACCTCGAAACAAAAGCAGCTACATTTTGTTTCATCCCAGGCCACCAAAAATGTCCATGAAGCGCGTGGTACATCTCCGTACCCCCTGGATGCACAGCCACTCTTGACTGGTGAAACTCCCTCATTACCTCATCCCGAAGAGGTGAAGCCACGATGAGTCTCGCCTGAAAAGACAATTCATGCTCTGGAGCCTCGATCCAATCCTCAGATAGCTCACCAGCCTCAATACGGGCACGAAAGTGAACCCCCTACATCCAAAACTCATATTTGCTAAACTTAGCAAACAACTGCTGGTCCCTCAAGGCTTGCAGCACTGTTGCCAAATGATCCACATGCTCCCTCTCTGTCTTGGAATACACCAAGATATCGTCTATAAACACCACAGCAAAGGAATCCAAATATGGAGCAAAGACCTGGTTCATCAAATGCATGAACACTGCTGGTGCATTAGTGAGCCTGAAAGGCATCATTACCCACTCATAGTGCCCATACCTGCACCGAAAAGCCGTCTTAGGGATGTCCTCCTCCCTAACCCTTAACTGGTGATACCCCGATCGCAGATCTATCTTGGAAAACCACTAGGCCCCACTCAGCTGGTTAAACAAGTCGTCTATTTGAGGCAACAGATACTTGTTCTTCACAGTCACCAAATTCAGCTTCCTGTAGTCAATGTAGAGGCAGAGCGTGCCATCTGCCTTCTTTGAAAAGAGCATTAGAGCACCCCAGGGTGAGGTACTCGGTCTGATATACCCTTGGTCCACCAACTCCTTTATTTGCCTCTGAAGCTCCCTTAACTTGGCTGGCCCCATATGATATGCCACTTGGGAGATTGGGCCAGTCCCCGGTACCAACTCAATGGTGAACTCCACACTTCTCTTAGGAGGTAAACTCCTCAACTGCTCAGGAAAGACATCCTGAAATTGGTCAACAACTACTGGCCACACTCTCTTTTCCACTTTCCCCTCCTCAGCAAAGGTCAGGGCTGCGAACCTGTGGGTAATGGCACCCTACTGGTTCAGCACTGGCCTAGCTTGACTCGCCTCACGGTCCCACTCCCCCTACAGGATGCAAGAAGTCCCTGCAGGTGCCACGAAGGATACACGCCGCTGATAACAATTTATCTTGGCCTGGAAAGCCATAAGCCAATTCATACCCAAGATCAGATCAAATGTATGCAAGGGCATCACATACAAATCGAAACTAAGCTCCACATCCCCTATAGTTAACACACAATCGCGACATATGCGCCGCACTTCAATCATACCCCCCACCGGAGACTCCACTTCCAGGGGTCTCTCTGCCTCAACACATGCGAATCCCAACCCCTCAATCAGAAGTTCAGCAACAAACGAACAGGATGCACCCGTATCAAAAAGAGCAGAAACAAGCGTACAAGAGATCAAAAGGGTACCTCTAACCACCAATTGTTGGACCCCATTTTGACTAGGCCAGTAAATCCAAAATTGAAAGATCTCAAAATGCCCCAAGGTCAACACCGAAGGATAGAGGACAAAATTTGGAAACCAACGCACTTGACTGTGCCCAAATCCGATTTAAAATGAAGAAGTTATGACTAAAATAGCCTTCGGCATGAAAAGTCAAACTTGCGGAAGAACGGTTAACACCCTCGGTCAAACCGGCCGAAAATATGATTGCGAAAACCTCCCAGAGATGGTTCAGGCGAATTCATGGTCACTGCCTCGAAGGTTCGTAGCGCTTACCCTCGTAGCCTCGTAGCCAAGCCTGCACTCGCAGCACTCACACTCGAAGCTCCCAGCCTCGAAGACTCGTAGTCCAGCTCCGCTTCGTAGACTCGTAGTCTCGCGGTCAGCCCTGCCTCGAAGTCTCGCAGTTAGACTCGCAGACATAGACCCACGGTCAGCCTCGAAGCCCAGCAGTCAGCCTCGAAGACTCATAGCAGGAAGCCTCGAAGACTCGTAGCAGGCAACCTCGAAGACCAGCAGTCAGCCTCGAAGACCCGCAGCACTCGAAACTCATAGTCTCGGAGCTTGCAGACTCGCAATCCAGCTCATCCTCGTAGACTCGCAGCCCTGCAGTCCAGCTCCGCTTCGAAGCCTCGCAGCCTCGTAGTCAAAGCCTCGCAGCTCTGCGTCGATGCTTCACAGTCTAGCTCATCCTCGAAGCACGCAACACCCGCAGCTCGAAGCCTCGCAGACTCGTAGCCTCGAAGCTCGCAGCCTCGCAGCACTCACACCCGAAGACTCGTAGCTCAGCCTGCCTCATAGTCCAGCTCAGCCTCGCAGACTCGCAGCACTCGCAGTTGAAGCCTCGCAGTCAGCCCAGCCTCGTAGCGCAGCCTTGCCTCGAAGCTTCGTAGCGCAGCCTTGCCTCGAAACCTCGTAGCGAAGCCTTGCCTCGAAGCCTCGAAGCGTAACCACGCCTCGAAGTGCAGTCTCCACCCTTCGACGGCTACAACCCGTCGACGTGGCTTCGACCCTTCAACCCTTCGACACGGCTACGACCTGTCGACGCGGCTTCGACCCTTCGACCCTTCGACGCGGCTACGACTCTTGGACGCGGCTTCGACCCTCCGACCCTTCGACACGGCTATGACCTGTCGATGTGGCTTCGACCCTTCGACGCGGCTACGACTCTTCGATGCGGCTTCGACCTTCGACCCTTCGACGCGGCTACGACCCTTCGATGTGGCTACCACCTTCGACCCTGCTAGGCAACTGCAGTCTTCGACCCTACGAGGCAGCTTCCAACTCGCGACACTGGACTCTTGCAACCTTCGACTGAAAATTCCAAACGACGCCGTTTTGTTTCCCTTTAAGTGCACAGTAAAGCGGATGCTATAACTCCCGGAATTGATTTAAAAAGGCTCAAAAAACGTATTTAATGTCTGGGGACTCATTTCAACCTCGTAAAAGCACCTGTCATTCTTGAAACTCGCTGTCAACACCTGGGAACTCCAAAAATCACACCATTTAATTCTCCAAGTTCCCAAAGAGCTGTCTGTCCCCTCCAAGACCTCTATAAATAGTCGTTTGCTCCATCAAAATAGGGAGGCTGGTTCCAGAGACCAACAGATAGCAAAAAGAATTTGGGAGAAATTCAAGAATTCGGTGGACTTACTGGCTGGAGCTGAAGAAGACGTCTTCCACTACCTGTGCTAGATTTTTGACTCCTTTCCTCAAGCATTCAAAGAGGAGTAAAGCTAGCAGGAACATCAACCTCGATTTCCAGGTCTTATTCCCTTCTTCTCCTACATTCTCTCATCATAAACCATACCAGTCTCACCTTCTTTTATCCAAAAATACAAAACATTTTCAAAGGCCCGATGGCCGTGGGATTGAGCTCTCATGCTCATATCCTCGTCACATGGCCAACATTGGGTCTGATAAGTGAATCTGAGCTTCACAGTATGCTCTTCACGACACAGACCCTACTTTTTCGTTTTTAAGAGAAAAACCCGGATTCTTTTTAAACAAACCCAGGCTTTTGTGGCTGTGAGATTAAGTCCTATTGCTTACATCTTCATCACCTGGCCAACATCAATTGTGGTAGTGAATCCGAGCTCCACGCTGTGCTCTTCATGCTACAGGCTTTCTTTCTGTTTTCCTCGATAAAACAAAAGAATAACATTCTTTTTTAAATAAACCAACCATAGTTTTTACAAGGAGATAAAAGAAAAAAGGGAAATTAAAATAAGCACCCATAGACAAAGACTAGGTACCAATTTTGGGCGTTATGGGGGTGCAAGAGCTTTTCTTCCTTCCCCACACGTAACTGACTCCCGAACCTATTCTTTGGAAACCGTAGAGCCTCCTAGGTGGCCAAACACACCTTCATCTTTGTTTGGTGGCGAGTCTACTTCTTCTATCTCTCTTTTGGATTTGTGTGAGCTATGGCAATGATGGCTCAATGACCAAATCTCCAGTCAAAGGAGTAATCTCAAGCCAGTCACGAGCCCAGACGACACCGGGTGATGACAGCTGGCGACTCTGCTGGGGACTTTGAGAGAGTCTAGCCATGGCCTTTTGTTTTTGGAGTGCTTACTTGTTTATTTCCCTTTCTGTCTTCTTCATTTTTGTATAAACTGCATTGCTTGTGCATAGATGCATTTCTCTCTCCCTCTAACCCTATACCTAGGTTTTCTACTTTTACCTATGATTAACGAGGTTCAATAAGGATGCCCCATGGGTTCTATCTCACGTAAGGTGCCTGAACTCCTCACCCAAGCGGGGTCCTTTTGGAGGGCCCCGTCCGTCAATGCCTCCAGGGGTACGAAGCTTCTCTCAGGAGATAGTTTGGGAACCAACGAATAAGATAGGTGTATATGTAGATGCCCATCCGGGGTTTTGACCCTTCATGTGTGTGCTTTAACGTTGTTATGACCGTGGTTGCACCTTGTTTGCTAACTCATGCACTTTTATCATATTTCGCTTTGATTTGCCCTAACCCTCACCCATTTTGCTTGATGCATATCATGACATCCCATGCATACATATAGGAACATGGCAAGTTTTGGGAACCTTTTGAGGGGCGCCAGGGACCCTAAGGACGTGGAAGAAGTGGGGCGCGCCTCAATTCAGATCCAGCAAGTTTTAGGAGACTTCTCACCAAAGACATACTCTATGGCCGATCAGATCATCATGGACACTCGGATCGAACTCCCCAAAGACCTCTGAGCTACATGGAGTGAATGGCCTAACGTGAGACGCATAGCTTACACCCAACAGTTTGGTGATCTCTTGCTCCTGTCACAACTTCCTGTTGATGAGAATATGATCAAAGCAGCGATCCACTTCTGGGACCCAAGACGGAGGTGCTTCACCTTTAATGACATCGACCTGGTGCCAACTGTGGAGGAATATCAAAGAATCCTCCGCATCCCCTTTGAAGAAGACGACATTGTTTTCCAACCCAACCCACAGAAGTCTTGCAGACGGGGTTATCACATTTCATGGGTTTCAAATGCTTGGGCAAGGGCAAAAAGATCATCGACCCTGTGATCAAAATAGATGGCAAAGAAATCATTCCATGGGAGTTTGTCAGAGGCCAACTGAAAGGTGCAAGCGAGGATAAGGCCCATTTGCTCATCACCCTTGCTATTTATGGGTTGGTGGTCTTTCCACGGGTGACCGGTTACATTGACGGGACCATTTTCGAGTTAGTGGCACAAGTAACCGGTGGTGCTGACCCTATTCCGGCCATACTCGCCGAAACCATCAGATCTCTATCATTTATCCGGACTACAGGAGGTGGTCGCTTCATGGGGTGCCTCCCTCTCTTGTGCACATGGCTCAAAAGCCATCTCCACTGTGTTACCCCGCGATTCAGGGCTGTTTACTCATGGCCCCCTACCGTCATACTAGACATTCTAAGAAGTTCGTGGCTCTTACCCAATAATCTCAATCAATGGAGAAGGCTGCTGAATCGCCTGAGTGAAGCAAATGTTGTCTGGATGGCACCCTGGATACCAAGAGAACATATGACCTATAGCTGCGGAAGGTACAACTGGGTCCCACTCCTTAGACCATGGGGCGGGACTGCCTATGCCCCTCTTCAAGTGGCAAGGCAGCTGGGAAATAACCAAATTGTCCCAGTTCTCTACGGAATGGAAAGATGTGATATTAACCATGGCACAGGAAGGGCTGAGTCAGTCGCCGATCGGATGTTCAACGCCGCGTTACAACCTAGGAAGATTGGTTTCCTTTCTTATTACCCCGACATTGTTCCATCCTATGTGTTTTGGCGGGAGAAACTAGAGGCGGAGCACCTCCTGCAGCAACAAGAACTTGTCGGTATTCTTCCGACCACGGAGATAATAACAGTGTATGGATCCGAGAAAGGAGAGTCTAGTAAAGCATCAAGCTCATCAAGGAAATGAGGACATTAAGCAGGGTCACCCCTCTGAAGGAACCCAAAGCTTGTCTTGCATCACATAGTTGCATTTATATTTGAATAATTCGTTCATGTACGGTTTTGTCCTATTTACATCAATAAAATCTGTTCTTGTCTGTTTCCCATCTCATATGCATAAGCCTTAACATTCATTATAGGAAGCATGGCAAGCTTTGATCATTTCCTAGCTAACTCCGAAGATAAGGAAGACATGATAGAGGTCGCACATGCAGCCTCAGCAATTCAACAACACTTTGGAGACTTTTCAGGAGAAAGTGCCAAGCAAATCATACTGGCCCCTGAAGTCCAGATGCGTGTCCAAACGGCCCACCGGGAGGAACTTGACGATATATGGACACGATGGCCTTTCCACATACAAGCTGCCTACATTAAAGAATACGGGGACTTGTTACATCTAACACGGGTAACTGTCGATGAGCCTATGATTAAGGCGGCAGCATATTTCTGGGATCCAAGGCGGAGGTGCTTCGCTTTCAATGAACAGGATTTGACTCCTACTGTGGAGGAGTATCAAGCCCTTTTGGGACGACCAATCAACGGAGGCTCGGAAGTCTTTCTACCAACCATACAAGTTTCTTGCCTACAGACGCTATCACAGTTCTTGGGAATGACAGAAGATGAGGTAGCCCAGATCGTGTACCGCAGGGGTGGACTCGAGGTCATCCCATGGCCTGTGATCCGAGACAAAATATCTCGAGCATCGGGCATGGAACTCTACTCTTTATTCACACTAGCCATGTATGGATTAATTGTATTTCCTAAATTCTTGGGTTACATTGATGGAGTTGTATGCGAACTTGTGATACAAACATTAGGAGGGGCTGATCCCGTTCCTGCAATCCTTGCTGAGACAGTTAGATCACTATCACACGTACGGATCTCGGGACAAGGTCATTTCAAAGGATTTCTTCCACTCCTCTGCGCGTGGTTGAAAAGTCACTTCCCATGCAAGGACGCCCAACTCGAAGAGGTGGCGGTATTTCCACATAGCGCATTACCTGAATTCATTCTAAAAGAATGGGAATTACCTGAAATAGAAGAGGATTGGATCAATGAGCTGCAAACCTTAACTGATGATCAAGTTGTATGGAATGCTTCATGGATGCCCAAAGTCGACATAGTTTACAGTTGCGGACCATATAATTGGGTCCCATTACTCGGTCCATGGGGAGCTACCGCGTACGCCCCTCTCCAGGCAGGAAGACAACTCAGGGGTCATCAGATCATTCCTGTGCTACATGAAATGGAAACCTTTGACTTCACATACATTGGTCTAGAGGCTCGAAGCAAGGCTTTCCGGGGGTATCTAGCCTGGCAAACACCTCGGAAAGTCAGCGGTAGTTCTTACTACCCTGAAGTTCATCCTTCATTCCCTCCATGGCGGCAGCAGTACATTGCTTATGCAGAAGCCCACCAAGATCCAAGACTGCTGCTCCTTCAAAAGGAAAATGAACTCAAGAACTTGCAACAGAAAATTCAAGAGCAGGAAGTGATCATCGGAAAGCTTGGCGAAAGGATCCACCAATTGGAAGAGTGGTCCGGAATCGGAAATTAGCTTGAGATGATCAAGGCTTGTTCCAATTCATCTAGTAGCATATGCATTAAGGCTATCCTTGTTGTACCCCAGTCTTCTTTCTATTGATAATGTACTCAGTTCCAAATCAATAAAGTGTTTTTTCCGTTTCCATCATTGGCCATTCATTACATGCACTCATTACATACACTCTTGCATTCATGACAAAGGCAAAAATTCAAAAGAAGAGAAAAGCTTAACGGATCAACATTTCCAGATCAAACAAGATTGGACATTCCTATAATTTGAGATCAACCCATAATCAAGCACCTGAAGCTATGTCAGACCAAGGCTTGGAAGACCACACAGAGGGCCGACTTTCAGGGCTCGAACAAGCTCAGTAAGAGATGGGGAGCAGTCTCCACGAGGTTCAGTTTCAGTTGAAAACCATGATGGACCTACTGACCAAAGTGACAACTGCAAGGGAATCAGCCCCAGCAGGAGGGGTGGCTAATCAGGGACAAACGCAGAACCCACCACAAGAGTTTGTACAAGTTCAAGCAGATTCCCAGACCTATGCGCCACCGAGCGTGGTTCCGGGAAGTTCTCGCCAAGTTCCGACTATGCCGCCAAATGTAGGAACACCAATCTCAGAAAACCCCATGGGAGCAAGGGACTTACCTGCTCCCAAGGAAACCAACCAACAACCAAGCTGGAAGCAAATAGAAGCAAGGTTAAAGGCTGTTGAAGGGGCAGAAAGTTATGGGATGACTAATGCCTATGATTTATGCTTGGTACCTGGAGTAGTGCTACCTCCAAAATTCAAAATGCCGGATTTCGAAAAATTCAATGGTACCCAATGCTCGAAGACCCATTTGACGATGTATTGTCGCAAGTTGGCCACACACACCAACAATATCACGCCCCCAAATTCTAAATACAACAGAACTAGGAACGCGACGTCCCCATCCACACCACAGGGGTCGAGGGGATTGGTGTTCAACCCAATCATGTACAACTCAACAATAGGGGTAGAATTGTACTTCCCAATGCATTCAATTCAAGAATTATTAAAATGATACGACATTGCATTCAATTCCCGTAATATCCAACACACAGAATAACTCACATATAAGTTTCACCAACAAGGTTTTACAACTGCCACGGACCCAAGTCTGGAAAATAAAATGATAAAATAAAATAAAAACAATTCGTCTACTAATTAAATTCTACACCAAGGATGCCCCGTCCTGCCTCACTATGGCTCCACCAGCTACTCCCTACAACCTGTAAGAAATAAAAATAAAGTAGGGTGAGCACGAATGCCCAGTAGGTGATCCCCCATCTCCAGTACTCTATTACACGAATTCCTAAGTTTGTATGATCAGTGTATGCTTGTGCTAGTGTAGTGTCACATTCTATCACAATTAAATTTCATTAAATCACAAATAAGACATCACATCACATTTCCATCATTAAAGGTTCACACCGGCCATTTATCCATCCACGGGATTCCCGCTACCAACTCCAGGAATTCATATCACTACTGAACAACCATATGTGGGACCTGTGGTGTCTCTGACAACCTGCCACATATGGGACCTGGGTTACCAGCCACATAGGGGACCTGCGGCCTCTTGCCAGCCCTATGTGGGACCCGCAATTAACCCAACCAACTTTATCACATAGTCCACATACATAATTAATAAATACCAATTTATCACATCCACACATAATTTATAACACCAATTGCAATCACCAAATCCACACGCATTAAACACTAATTCAGCAATCCCATAATTAGTATAACTACATTTATATATATATATATATATATGTATATCATCAAATAACTGATAATATTAAGCTACAAGTAATATTATTACATTTATATCATCAAACCAATAATAACGAACCACAATCTATACATATATGTATATGTATGTGTGTGTTTATCTAACAATTAATATCAAGCCACATATACAATTCTTAATGTCAAATTAACGATATCACGTTGTAGATAATAATTTTTAGATGCCAAATTGATAATATCAAGCCTAATAATATTTAAATTATTCACGCTATAATATTAAGCCTCACAGTATTTTTAACATGTCAATCAACAATAATATTCATAATAATCTATATAATTCTAACGTCATAACATGGATTCCAAATAATATATATATATATATATATATATATATATATATATAAAGTATATATATTTTCAGCTAAACGGCATTAAGCATTGTATATATACATATATATATATATATAAGTGTGTATATTTATTAATAAATAACAATATATATATATATAAGTGCATTTCCCTCTCGCAAGAAGACATGGCAGGGCCTCACTGCCCTGCCTTGGTGCGCGCTCGTCATGCGAAAGGAAGACCAGGCCGTACGGCCTAGCACTAAAAGACCCACAAAATCATTTTTTTTCTTTGTTCGCTAAGCTTCACCCCTCGCCTGATGTTATCACATAATAGCATTAGTTTTGCTTAGATATTTTATCTCTCTGCCTGTATCACCTTGTATTAATAATAATATGATAGAAAACGTAGGGTATACAAAAGAAATTCCAGAAAGCGTGAAATCGTGAGGTGGTCGGGTGCAGGAAATTGATTGGCCACCGTACGCGAGTTTTCGGAAGTCGAATCGCGATGAGGGAGAGAAGGGAAATGGCAAGCATGTAATCATATATATCTAAAATCAAACGAGAATATACACATATATTTTCACATACTATTAAAACAATAGAACAACGACGGATCTATCACCTACCTCTTGCCTTCCGAAGGGATTAAACTCGCAATAACGGTCTAGAATCAGTGAAGAATGATGAAGAACGCAAAGAACACTAAGAACTCTCCTCTGATGGCTAGGGTTTCTCAAAACAAAATTATAATGAATAATAAAACCCTCAAACCCTATTTTTAATTAAAATTCGTCCTCCTCTTTAATAATTTCCAAAAAGCCCTCCTAAATTTTATTTTTCATTTATTAACCCTCAATTTAACTCCAAAAAATTACTAAATAACCCCTGAAGGCTTCTGGACCTCAAATTAGGCCCAAATATAGTTAAAACGATTGTATTAATGGTCACATTCTCAAAATAACTTTCTTAACATCAAATATAGATTATAAGTTATGCTAACACATATACAGATCCTTACATTCTCCCCACCTTAGAACTTTTCGTCCTCGAAAAGTCAACTGAATCAAATGTCACAACTATCCTCATAAGACGTCATAGACCTCAATATCCAACCGAGCCTACACCCACATGAATATAATTATTGACACCTATTCTGACACACCCAAACCATCCTACAAATTTATTAACCCACAAGCGCCGAGCTGATACAATATCTACCATAGACCGAAACTAGCATGCGCTCTTAATCAATAACTAAGCACATGAATATAATAACATAAAACAAACACACATGACACGATATCGGAAAATAACATAAAACAAACACACATGACACGATATCGGAAAATAACATAAAACAAACACACATGACACGATATCGGAAAAGTCCTTACATTCTCCCCCCCTTAGGACTTTTCGTCCCCGAAAAGACTAACCAGCAACAGTCCTAATGATAGGGCAACGCTTAGTCCATCAGCCATGGGCCAGCACAATGCTTCAGGACATACCATTAACCGTTACGAAGCAACAAGGTATTTATAGATTTACATTCCCGTGAACTAACAACGCATCCACTAACCATTTAACATAAGGAGAGGTTGGGGGGGGGTTATCATCCTTCTATAAATTATTTATGATCCCTTGCCAATGTAACAAGGCTTAGATATTCTGGTAACACATCCTTAATTAAGTCACTTGAAACGCAGCATAACTCACCCAACTCCAGTGGTAACTCTAGACTACAGATAGTTATGGTAACAACAAGGTTAAATGGACACCTCAACATAGTTAAACTGACACCTCAACATAAATCACTGGATCATAGTCGATACGATCACCTATTAAAATCCAATAACCAATCAAATTAACAGATTACACCACACACAACTACTGCACGCCAAATACCCAATATCGAACCACTACCAGTAACCCCTTGTAATTAATCCACTAAATGACCATCATAACGAGTCATTAACGAAACAACACCATACTAACAACTCCACAACCGACCATACACTACCTCAAAATTATTCCAACTGGAGCCAACATTACCACCAAAACTAACCAATCTAATATAACCCAAAACAATAAGGAGTAACATTATAACCCAAAAATCCATCAAAGCACTATCAACCCAAATCAATAGGGTAAACGCACCACCTTAATTAAACATTGCATTACCAGAGTCCAACAACCTACTCCCAATTAACCAATAACCCGCAACAAGTGCAAAAAGGAAACATTGCCTCACAAATCATGATCAAATATTATAAACAATATGTCAACCATATAATAATCACAAACAGAGCACAAAATAAAACATCAACATATCAACAATCATGCGAATATCTATTTCCATGCACAGAAGGAAAGTCACACCTAAGTAGGCTCCAACAAACTGGGTAAGACGCCGCTAAATTACAACCGAGTTCCCTTACAAAGAGGGCTTCATAACCAAACAACAAGCAACAAACTCGGCTTTTACAACAACATGTCATACTAACATCACCAAGGGAAAGCTCATCAAGCTAATCCCACCATAAACCGTTCACCAGTTCCACATCATCATACTTATCACCAATCAATCCAGCTAAACGATCAATAAACAAGGTCCATCCCAGTTTCACCACGTGTCAACACACAAAATAATAATGTATGTAACTAACAACAAACCAGTCAAAGTGAAACAAGGCAACAATAAGAAATACTATCATTGTTACACTCAGTCATAGATACACAACACGGTACACATCTCAATCACACATCATAATAAATAAACAGGTTAAAAACAACACTTATAATTAAGACAACCAAGCAAGCACAATCATAGTCACAGCCACACAGGCTTCCAAAACCACAGCCACACAGGCTCCACGGCCACACAGGCTACCATAACCACAGCCACGCAGGCTTCATAGCCACACAGGCTCCCACAATTCCAGATAGCACACTCACAACCACAACACAATAATATGTGTTCACATTACATCAAATAACACATATAATCGTATCATACAACTATACCCCAAAACAAGGCAAAAGTCCACAACATGTCATTTGCACGCCATATCATATAAAGAATATCCAAACAATCATACAATATGGTAATCCATATTGACATCAATCGACATAAATCACAATAATATTTAACACAGAGTTGATCATCATTATTTATTCATTTATTTACTATTGTTACTAGTGTTGTAAATATATTATTTATGTTTTTTTAGTTTTATTGTTATATTTACCATTCTTATCAATAACTGGTTACACGCACCAACATAGTCCACCACAAGCCAACACCACAGAAGGTGCATGTGACTAACAACGAGCAATAACTCAAAAACAAGCAGGCCAACAACCCATCAATATTTACTAAACAAATCAATGCAATTATAAAATTGCAATTTAGCCAGGGGATGATTATCATCCCCATTCACTAATAATCAACCAAAAATCCATACTGCATTTCACTAACTATTAGAATATAACCTAGTCAACATAAAACCAACACAACCCACATACATCAACGAAAAATCGATACAATTACATTCACAAGTAAACAAAAGAAGTGAATATTTCAAATAACCGTTCACCAACATTAACTAACAATTCATAGCAGTAGTGAACCAACCAATGCAATACAACAAAGCCACATCAACAACATATCATACAACTAACTTTCCTCCTGTGATGTTCCTCCAAGACCATTTCCAAAACCTCTTATAAAGTCATAAAAAAATATAACTCTCTTTGATTCTCAGTTTATTTTATCACCTTCCAAATCACTGACTAACATTTTGAAAAGATAAATTATTAAAATATTTTATCGAAAGGATATGAATTCTCCACTCCCATTCCAAAAGACTATATCATCACTATCTCCCTCACTCATTGGCACATCTACCTTTCAATTGCCTTAAAACGAAAATAAACCATTATTGAATCTACCAATCCCATCATGGTTTTCTCATAATATTTAAGCCTAATATCTGATCAGTATATATTGCTAGTCATAACAGTTGTTAGCTTCTGCTGTATTATTATATTCACTACACTATTTAATTCTTGAATATTTTATTCCATCATTTACCATTATTGTACTTCATATTTTACTTTTATTAAGTTACATTTTTCTAACCTTCCAATCCTTTTGCTACTACTTTATATACCACACGTTACATAAACATGATACATCAATTCACATCATAGGATAAACAATCATGACCCGTAGGTCCATAACAAGTAAACAAGTAGGCTCTAACACCCTTTTCAAGAGATAATTACAAATTACTTTACCTCACTCGTGACCCCATACGATTTTTTTTAAATATTAATTCTCTCAATTCATACACCCATCAATTTAATTCCATAAATTCACGCCAATTAAATCTCACACACATTTTTTTAAATAATTAACTCTCACTAAAATAAATTAATCATATCTCCACATGCAAAAGCTCCTCTCCCCAAAATTTCCTTAGTCCAAAAATTAATATTAAAATAGATAAATAAATAAACAGTAAAAATTCACCAAATTAATATTAATTCTACAAAATAATCAAAAACATGGTAAAATAAGAAATTTGGAAGATTTTTTTAAAATGCATTAAATTATGCCACGCAATCCAAATCACTTAAAGTACATTTTAAATTTCTCTAAAATTACATTTAAAAAAACAAATTACATTAAAGCTCAAAATACTGACGAATAGAATTTATGCAATTAAAATAATCAATTAAGTTCAAATTATTGCACAAATATTTGTTATAAAGCACAAATAAAATGCAATTATCACTCCTAAGTAGTGACCCCTAAGTCTACACCACATAGAACTCATAAGTCCCAACTGTCATCCATGGGACATTGCCCCCTTCCTATACGCTTCCATCAAGCAATCACCCATAACAAGCATGACCCAATAGGTCCTCATCATATCATAGTGGGGTTCATTTTCCCCCGAAATCCATTACATTTGCCCAATCATTTAACTGGCTACCTAAGCCATCGAACAATTGGTAGGGTTCATATTCCCCCTACCACATCATCATAATAACATCAAGCGAAAGATAATACTATAGCATATTGTACTTGAATCAGCTCAAAACAATACAGGTCGGTCCAAAATAATGTAATTCATTAACAAGCAACTACGCAAATCATTTCAAGCAATTTCAAGAAATTTCACAGCTATAAAGTCAAACATCATCAGAGTATCAAGCGCAACCAATTCTAGTGTCCTAAATGTACAAGCAATGTCATGTCATGTATGCACCCATCCCAATGCATCCTAAGATGATCTGACTGACACTAAGGTAACCAAGGACACCATTAAGGACTGCGTTGATCAGGCGCCCTCCCTAATGTCTCCCAGGCCCCAAAGTTTCAATCAATCACCCTACTATGTTAGATCCACTAAATCGATTGCTCTGATACCAACTTATCACGCCCCCAAATTCTAAATACAACAGAACTAGGAACGCGACGTCCCCATCCACACCACAGGGGTCGAGGGGATTGGTGTTCAACCCAATCATGTACAACTCAACAATAGGGGTAGAATTGTACTTCCCAATGCATTCAATTCAAGAATTATTAAAATGATACGACATTGCATTCAATTCCCGTAATATCCAACACACAGAATAACTCACATATAAGTTTCACCAACAAGGTTTTACAACTGCCACGGACCCAAGTCTGGAAAATAAAATGATTAAATAAAATAAAAACAATTCGTCTACTAATTAAATTCTACACCAAGGATGCCCCGTCCTACCTCACTATGGCTCCACCAGTTACTCCCTACAACCTGTAAGAAATAAAAATAAAGTAGGGTGAGCACGAATGCCCAGTAGGTGATCCCCCATCTCCATTACTCTATTACACGAATTCCTAAGTCTGTATGATCAGTGTATGCTTGTGCTAGTGTAGTGTCACATTCTATCACAATTAAATTTCATTAAATCACAAATAAGACATCACATCACATTTCCATCATTAAAGGTTCACACCGGCCATTTATCCATCCACGGGATTCCCGCTACCAACTCCAGGAATTCATATCACTACTGAACAACCACATGTGGGACCTGTGGTGTCTTTGACAACCTGCCACATATGGGACCTGGGTTACCAGCCACATAGGGGACCTGCGGCCTCTTGCCAGCCCTATGTGGGACCCGCAATTAACCCAACCAACTTTATCACATAGTCCACATACATAATTAATAAATACCAATTTATCACATCCACACATAATTTATAACACCAATTGCAATCACCAAATCCACACGCATTAAACACTAATTCAGCAATCCCATAATTAGTATAACTACATTTATATATATATATATATGTATATCATCAAATAACTGATAATATTAAGCTACAAGTAATATTATTACATTTATATCATCAAACCAATAATAACGAACCACAATCTATACATATATGTATATGTATGTGTGTGTTTATCTAACAATTAATATCAAGCCGCATATATAATTCTTAATGTCAAATTAACGATATCACGTTGTAGATAATAATTTTTAGACGCCAAATTGATAATATCAAGCCTAATAATATTTAAATTATTCACGCTATAATATTAAGCCTCACAGTATTTTTAACATGTCAATCAACAATAATATTCATAATAATCTATATAATTCTAACGTCATAACATGGATTCCAAATAATATATATATATATATATATATATATATATATATATATATATATTTCCAGCTAAACGGCATTAAGCATTGTATATATACATATATATATAAGTGTGTATATTTATTAATAAATAACAATATATATATATATATAAGTGCATTTCCCTCTCGCAAGAAGACATGGCAGGGCCTCACTGCCCTGCCTTGGTGCGCGCTCGTCATGCGAAAGGAAGACCAGGCCGTACGGCCTAGCACTAAAAGACCCACAAAATCATTTTTTTTTCTTTGTTCGCTAAGCTTCACCCCTCGCCTGATGTTATCACATAATAACATTAGTTTTGCTTAGATATTTTATCTCTCTGCCTGCATCACCTTGTATTAATAATAATATGATAGAAAACGTAGGGTGTACAAAAGAAATTCCAGAAAGTGTGAAATCGTAAGGTGGTCGGGCGCAGGAAATTGATTGGCCACCGTACGCGAGTTTTCGGAAGTCGAATCGCGATGAGGGAGAGAAGGGAAACGGCAAGCATGTAATCATATATATCTAAAATCAAACGAGAATATACACATATATTTTCACATACTATTAAAACAATAGAACAACGACGGATCTATCACCTACCTCTTACCTTCCGAAGGGATTAAACTCGCAATAACGGTCTAGAATCGGTGAAGAATGATGAAGAACGCAAAGAACACTAAGAACTCTCCTCTGACGGCTAGGGTTTCTCAAAACAAAATTATAATGAATAATAAAACCCTCAAACCCTATTTTTAATTAAAATTCGTCCTCCTCTTTAATAATTTCCAAAAGGCCCTCCTAAATTTTATTTTTCATTTATTAACCCTCAATTTAACTCCCAAAAATTACTAAATAACCCCTGAAGGCTTCTAGACCTCAAATTAGGCCCAGATATAGTTAAAACGATTGTATTAATGGTCACATTCTCAAAATAACTTTCTTAACATCAAATATAGATTATAAGTTATGCTAACACATATACGGATCCTTACAAACAATGACAAACTACTAATACACTGCTTCCAAGAAAGCTTAACTGGCGGGCCATTACGATGGTACATTCAGTTAGAAGGCAATCGTATTTGTACTTGGAATGACTTGGCCATAGCCTTCTTAGCACAATACAAACATGTGACAGAACTAGCACTAGACAGATTGGCGTTGCAGTCGTTCGAGAAAGCTGACAAAGAAAGTTTCAAGACTTACACTTGAAGATGGAGAGAAGCAGCTATGGACGTTCAACCCCCACTAACTGAACGAGAGCTCACCACCCTTTTCATCAGTACACTAAGGGGTGTTTACTATGAAAAACTGGTTGGGAATGTATCAAACAGCTTCGCCGACTTAGTTGCCTCAGGAGAGAGAATTGAGGGCGGCATCAGGGAAGGTAGGCTTGGTGGGAATAAAACCGAGACTCCTAGAAGGCCCACGCCACCCAATCGCAAGAAAGAAGAAGAAGCACAAGCAGTCTGGCAACCTAAGCTCGACTTCACTTCCTCTGGGGCACAATCGGGATAGTGTATCATGCCAGGATATTACGGCGGGCAGCCCATGGCATCTTATGTGACATTAGCCCCGCCACCACAATTCCAGCAGTATCATCCACAAGGAGGAAGCCTATACACGCCTCAGCCAAGCCAACCTCAGCTAGCCCAGCCTCAACACGAGCAATCGAAGCAGCCCCGGCAGAATCAGACTTTTGGAAAGACTGGGCAACAAAAGTTTGATCCAATTCCTGTCACATACACAGAAGCCCATACACGATTGTTAGCAGCGGGACTCGCTAGTCCAATACCCCTAAAGGAACGAACTCCTCCATATCCCGATTGGTACAAAGCTGATGTCCATTGTGCATACCATGGAGGCGCAAGTGGGTATGACACCGAGAATTGTTTTGCTCTGAAAAAGAAGGTCCAACACCTAAGAGACGTTGGATGGCTAGACTTCTCCAAGATGACCAATGCTCCTAATGTGGGCACCAACCCTCTTCCTGAACACTCGGGCAATATCGCCAATATAACGACTGGACTTGGAAATCCTCCTAGAAAGGTTTCTAAGATCAAGATGAGCGAGTACCAGCTATTCTGTATTTTACATGAGAACGGGTTCTTGGTGACCAAAGGGGTGATTGAAGCCATGAGAGGCACAGACTCAGAGAAACGTTGTGTTTACCATGGATTAGCTTATGGACATGACATTGAGGAATGTGAGGAATTCCATGAAGCTGTGCAAGCCCTCATTAACTCCCGAAGGCTAGAAATCACATACGAGTTAGAAGAATTTGCGACCTGTATGACTTCGACGGAGCGCACAAAGGCATTAGGGGCGCCCAAGCCTTTAATTATCGAATATGAGGAAAAACCAAAGATCGCCACCTTGGCGCAAGGGGTCCGATCTCTTGTCATCCAAACTCCCGCTCCATTCCCTTACAAAAATGATAAAGTAGTGCCCTGGAAATACCACTGCGAACTGGTCATTAGAGGAAGCCCCATAGCCGAGAAGAAAACAAGAAGCGGTCGTGTCTACGGATCGGAAGAAAGTGTTGAGGTCAACACAAGCAAAGGAGGAGAGCATGACCTACGCCCCGTGCCTGCACCAGGTAGTAAGAACACCCCTGTTATTGACGGGGATCCCACCAAATTCCTTAAGCTAATCAAGCAGAGTGAATACAACATTGTGGACCAACTCAGTCGGCAGCTGGCTTGTATCTCTTTGTTGTCTTTACTCATGGATTCAACTCTGCATAGAGAAGCCCTCATGAAGGTTTTGAGCAAGGCCTACGTTCCTCTGACTATATCCTTGGAAAATATGAATAATCTCGTTAACAATATCGTGGTAGATAACTTCCTTAGTTTTGGCGAAGATGAGTTACCATCAAAAGGCATTGGACACGTCAAGGCCTTACATATATCTGTCAAATGTAAAGATCACATTATCTCCCGTGTACTGATTGACAACGGGTCATCCTTAAACATCATGCCAACTCAAATCCTGATGCAACTGCCAATAGACTCCTCTCACGTGCATCCCACTAATATGGTTGTAAGAGCCTTTGATGGAGAAAAGCGAGAAGTATTGGGTACGCTAGATATCCCTTTGCAAATTGGTCCAAGTGAGTTTATGGTGGAGTTCCAGATGATGGACATCGCTCCATACTACAGTTGTTTGCTTGGAAGACCATGGATCCACTCGGCAGGGGCGGTGCCATCGACACTACATCAGAAGGTCAAGTTTGTGGTAAACGGCCAACTCATCTGTGTGTACGGAGAGGTAGAGATTCTGGTTACCAAGCCTATGTCTGTTCCTTACATTGAAAGTAATGAGGACATACTAGAATGCTCTTACTGATCGTTCGAAGTGGTTAATGCGGCCTATGCCCCCAACACTAGAGAGTCACTGGATATGGGGGGCTTGTTCCCAAAGATTGCAAAGATGGTTACCACAGTCATGCTTAAACTGGGGCATAAGGAAGGTCAAGGTCTGGGGGCACAAGCACAAGGGATTAAAGAACCCTTAGTCATACAAAGTACAAGAGAAAGGTACGGGTTGGGCTACAAGCCTACCAAGGCTGACAAATCAAGAGAAGTAGCGAGGAAAAGGGAGTCCCACTTAGCCAGAATAGAGAAGAGGCCCTTCCAAGAGCAAAGGATGACGTTCCCACCCCTTAGGGCCATATTCCAGAGTGCCGGTTTTATCCATCAGAGGAAAGAATGCACCATAGCCATGTTATGGGCCACCCATGGAGAGCAAGAACAAATGGGGTGGGTATGCCAAGGACCCCCAGGGCACCAGCTGAACAATTGGAGCATTGTGGACCTCCCGGCCAAGTAATGATCAAAGAAGCTTTGTTGAGGAATGTTCTATTTTATTATGTTTTCAAAATTGCAAACAATGGTTGTAACCCTTTCGGAATATTTATGAAATAAGACTTTTGCCAAGACGTATCCTCTTACATTGCATGACATGTGCATCATCATATTTTGTTAAACTAGTCAAACTTTTACTAACAGGTACAATCAGGCCAAAAAGGATCTGTTAAGTAAAGAAGAAACGAGTTGCTTAAGGTTTGACCGTAATCCAGCTTGGGAATAACCAGTATTTGGGGCGGAGGAAGCCGACGACGAGGAAAACTTTGAGCCTCCGGAGGACATCATGCGCCTGTTGGAAAGGGAGGATCGACTCATTGTTCCTAGCGAAGTTCTGATCGAGACTATCAACTTCGGTACGCCTACTGAGCGAAAAGAACTGCGACTAGGATCTCGAATCACTAAAGACGTGAAGAACTGATTAATCGACCTCTTAAACGCCTATATCGATGTTTTTGCGTGGTCTTACGAGGATATGCCGGGACTGAATACCAACATAGTGCAACACCAGTTGCCATTGAATCCAGGATGTACACCTATACAACAGAAGTTACGACGAATGAGACCAGCAATGATACTGAAAATCAGAGAAGAGGTGCGGAAACAATGGGATGCTGGATTCCTTAGCGTAACTCGATACCCAGAGTGGGTCGCTAACATCGTGCCCCTCCCAAAGAAAGGCGGGAAAGTCCGTATGTGCGTGGACTACCGTGACCTCAACAAGGCGAGCCCTAAAGACAACTTCCCATTGCCTCATATCGACACCTTGATAGATAATACCGCGAAGCATGCCATGTTTTCTTTCAAGGATGGTTTCTCCGGCTACAACCAAATTCGGATGGACCCCGATTACAAAGAAAGGACCACCTTCACAACTATCTGGGGCACCTTCTGCTACAATGTCATGCCTTTTGGACTCAAGAATGCCGGGGTAACATATTAGAGGGCCATGGTGACACTCTTCCATGACATGATGCATAAAGAAGTGGAGGTTTACGTTGATGATATGATCGCCAAGTCAGGAAAGGAGGAAGACCACGTGGAGGTGTTGCGTAAACTCTTCAAAGTGCTTCGCAAGAATAACCCCGAGGTTTGGAATGACGAATGTCAGGAGGCCTTTGACAAAATTAAGCAATACCTTATGAATCCACCAATTTTGGCTCCCTCGACACCTAACGAACCTATGATCTTGTATTTGACAGTCTGGGATACATCCATGGGTTATGTATTGGGGCAGCTTGATGAAGTAAAGAAAAAGGAACAAGTCATTTATTACTTGAGCAAGATATTTACATCGTGCGAAGAGAAGTATACTCCCTTAGAGAAAGCTTGTTGCGCCCTCATCTGGACCACACGAAGATTAAGACAGTACACCCTCTACCATACTACATGGCTCATCTCAAGACATGACCCACTCAAATATCTGTTGGAAAAACCGGCAATGACAGGAATGATTGCAAAGTGGCAACTGCTCTTATCCGAATATGACATCATCTATGTCCCACAGAAGGCCATCAAGGGAAGTACCATAGCAGATTACTTGGCAGATAGGGCCTTGGAGGATTATGAGCCCATGAGCTCTGATTTTCCAGACGAATACATCAATATTGTTCAGGAGAATCATGAATCAAAGACGTGGATCTTATGGTTTGATGGAGCCTCAAACTTATCCGGTTATGGCATTGGGGCAGTATTAATCTCCCCAACCGGTCAACATTACCCCATTGCCGCCAAATTGACCTTTCCTTGCACAAACAACATAGCAGAATATGAGGCTTGTATTATGGGTCTCCAAGAAGCCTTGATTAAGGGAATCACGAAACTTCAAGTCTTCGGGGATTCAGCCTTAGTAATCTATCAAGTCCGAAAGGAGTGGGAAACCCGGAATCCCAAGCTCATCCCCTACCAAAAAATGATATGTGATATGGCTAAACTATTTGAGGCAATCTCATTTGAGCATGCATCCCGGGAACATAATCAGATTCCTGATGCTTTGGCCACTTTGGCAGCCCTCCTTCGATTGGATACAAGTTTAGAAGTGCCCTCTTTCGACATCTGAGTACAAGAGGTGCCAATATACTGTATGATGACAAGTATGGATACTAACACAAAGTCATGGTATCATGATATTAAGCGATATCTACTCACAAGAGAATATCCAGTAGAAGTCTCGGAATCAGAAAAAAGAAATATCTGACGAACAAGTGCTAACTACTTCTTAGATGGGCCGGTCCTTTATAAGTGCAGCTACGACATGGTGCTACTACGGTGCGTGGAGAAGGGCGAGGCAGCTCAGATCCTCAACGAAGTCCACAATGGTAACTGTGGAGCACATGTGAATGGACATGCTCTATCCCGACAAATCATGAGGATGGGCTACTACTGGGTCACCATGGAAAAGGATAGCATCAATCATGTGCGCACATGTCTTAAATGCGAAGTTTACGGGGATCGAATCCAAGCACCTCCGTCCTACTTACACACAATGACATCTCCTTGGCCTTTCGCCATGTGGGGAATGGACGTCATTGGAGCCATTTCACCTAAGGCTTCGAACGGTCATAGATTCATCCTAGTGGCAATCGATTACTTCACCGAATGGGTAGAAGCAGCTTCCTATGCCCAAGTCACTCAATCGGTGGTGGTTAGGTTTCTTTGAAGCAACATCATCTGTCGTTATGGGCTCCCCGAGTAGATTATAACTGACAATGCTGTCAATTTGAACAACCGAATGATGGACAATTTATGCGAAGGATTTAGGATCCGACACCGCAATTCTACTCCATATCGTCCCAAGATGAATGGAGCGGTTGAGGCAGAAAATAAAAATAGCAAGAACATCATTCGAAAAATGACTGAGACATACAAGGATTGGCATGAGAAACTTCCATATGCACTACATGCTTACCGGACTTCTGTGCGAACATCAACTGGGGCAACTCCTTTCTCCCTAGTGTATGGTATGGAAGCAGTCCTACCCATCGAAGTGGAAATCCCGTCTCTCAGAGTTCTCAAGGATACTCAACTAGACAAAGCAGAATGGGTCAGAGACCGTTTTGAGCAGCTAAATCTGATCGAAGGAAAACGTCTTGCCGCAATCGGTCGAGGCCAGCGATACCAACAAAGGATGATGGCCAGCTTCAACAAAAAAGTAAGGCCCCGAACTTTTAAAGAAGGGGATTTGGTCTTGAAGAAAATACTGCCGATACAGCATGATCACAGGGGCAAATGGACTCCAAACTATGAAGGTCCATACGTTGTAAAAAGAGCATTCTCGAGAGGTGCCCTAATCCTCACCGAAATGGACGGAGTTGAGCTACGAAATCCTGTAAACAGCGATGCTGTAAAGAAGTTTTATGTTTAACTTCCCCACTTCAAAAACCGTTATACCCAATTGAATCAAAATCTCATGCTTTAGCCCCTCACATAATTGGGCTAAATTCGTCCTCACTATATGACAATCAAGTTTACACGACTTGACAAACAAGGGTCGTGGCCCAAGAGCGGACTTGGTGAAAACCTGAAAGGGCACCAAGGGTAAAACACAAAGCTCAATCAAAAGCAAAAGAAAGACGGACTTGGTGAAAACCCGAAAGGGCGCCAAGGATAAAATACAAAGTCAACAAAAGTGCAGCGATATCAGGATCCATGATCTTCTAAGAAAACCAAAGTGGAGGATAACTCTCAAGCTCCCCAAGCAGATAGTCGCAGATAGGTCGTCACGCCACTTCGAACTAGGGACTAGGTTATGAACCAAAGGATTGGTCAAATCTTAAGCATACTCTGATCAACTTTACAAGACATGTCTTTTTGAAGCTATTGTCCTTGTACTACAAAAGGGAGTTTAGTTTAACTTTGTATGATGATAAACAAGCTATTCCATATGCAATGATGTAATTGTAAGTGCAAAATCTCTTATCATATAAATATCATTTGAACTTTTAAAAGAATCATTTTAAAATCGTTCATTCCCCGCTTGAGTTTCTAAAACTTTACTTCGCCGTGAGGGCTGCATGAGGCAACAACAAAGCCCTGGACCTTTGCCTAAAGGAAGCAATGACTCAGGCAACTTAGCAGTTTTCTCATCAGGAGAAGAAGAGGATGCCAAGTCATCTGGCAGCGTGCTTTTCAGAAGAAGCGGCACCAAAATCTCCTTAGATCATCTTTGCCCCGCATTTTGTGTACCTCATGCACATTCTCAAAGTTTCAGACTTCTCCCCCCGCACCACATGCATCAATTACATTTCATGCATCAACTGCATTTCATGCATCATTCCTACATATGGCATGTTTGTTCCCGTCCAACTGCAGGACTGTTGTCGCGGCATAGCATCTCCTCCCCTGTATGCCAAACAACCAAAGCCATGCTCCCCCGCATGCTAATCAACCAAAGCCATGCTCCCCCGCATGCCAAATAGCCAAAGCCATGCTCCCCCGCATGCTAATCAACCAAAGCCATGCTCCCCCGCATGCCAAACAACCAAAGCCATGCTCACCTGCATGCAAAACATCCAAAGCCATGCTCACCCGCATGCAAAACATCCAAAGCCATGCTCACCCGCATGCAAAACATCCAAAGCCATGCTCCCCACATGCCAAACAACCAAAGCCATGCTCCCCCGCATGCTAATCAACCAAAGCCATGCTCCCCCGCATGCTAAACAACCAAAGCCATGATCAACCGCATGCAAAACATCCAAAGCCATGCTCCCCGCTTGCCAAACAACCAAAGCCATGCTCCCCCGCATGCCAAACAACCAAAGCCATGCTCCCCCGCATGCCAAACAACCAAAGCCATGCTCACCCGCATGCAAAACATCCAAAGCCATGCTCACCCGCATGCAAAACATCCAAAGCCATGATCACCCACATGCAAAACATCCAAAGCCATGCTCCCTACATGCCAAACAACCAAAGCCATGCTCCCCCGCATGCCAAACAACCAAAGCCATGCTTACTCGCATGCCAAACATCCAAAGCCATGCTCACCCGCGTGCCAATTATCCAGAGCCATGCTCACCCGCACGTCAAACCACACCAAAACCTCAAAATATCAATCACTGAGAGGAGAATCAACTGGTCAAAATGGGTACGGTCTTATCTTTGCACATCATTCGCACACAAACAACGCGCAAAGAGGGGCAGCTGTTGGACCCCATTGTGACCAGGCCAGTAAATCCAAAATTGAAAGATCTCAAAATGCCCCAAGGTCAACACCGAAGGATAGAGGACGAAATTTGGAAACTAACGCACTTGACCGTGCCCAAATCCGATTTAAAACGAAGAAGTTATGACTAAAATAGCCTTCGGCATGAAAAGTCAAACTTGCGGAAGAACGGTTAACACCCTCGGTCAATCCGGCCAAAAATATGATTACGAAAACCTCCCAGAGATGGTTCAGGCGAATTCATGGTCACTGCCTCGAAGGTTCGTAGCGCTTACCCTTGTAGCCTCGTAGCCAAGCCTGCACTCGCAGCACTCACACTCGAAGCTCCCAGCCTCGAAGACTCGTAGTCCAGCTCCACTTCGTAGACTCGCAGTCTCGCGGTCAGCCCTGCCTCGAAGTCTCGCAGTCAGACTCGCAGACACAGACCCATGGTCAGCCTCGAAGCCCAGCAATCAGCCTCAAAGACTCGTAGCAGGAAGCCTCGAAGACTCGTAGCAGGCAACCTCGAAGACCAGCAGTCAGCCTCGAAGACCCGCAGCACTCGAAACTCATAGTCTCGGAGCTTGCAGACTCGCAATCCAGCTCATCCTCGTCGACTCGCAGCCCTGCAGTCCAGCTCCGCTTCGAAGCCTCGCAGCCTCGTAGTCAAAGCCTCACAGTTACAGCCTCGCAGCTCTGTGTTGACGCTTCACAGTCTAGCTCATCCTCGAAGCACGCGACACCCGCAGCTCGAAGCCTCGCAGACTCGTAGCCTCAAAGCTCGTAGCCTCGCAGCACTCACACTCGAAGACTCGTAGCTCAGCCTGCCTCATAGTCCAGCTCAGCCTCGCAGACTCGCAGCACTCGCAGTTGAAGCCTCGCGGTCAGCCTAGCCTCGTAGCGCAGCCTTGCCTCGAAGCCTCGTAGCGTAACCTTGCCTCGAAACCTCGTAGCGAAGCCTTGCCTCGAAGCCTCGAAGCGCAGCCACGCCTCGAAGCCTCGAAGTGCAGTCTCCACCCTTCGACGGCTACGACCTGTCGACGCGGCTTCGACCCTTCAACCCTTTGACACGGCTACGACCTGTCGACGTGGCTTCGACCCTTCGACCCTTCGACACGGCTACGACCTGTCGACGTGGCTTCGACCCTTCGACCCTTCGACGCGGCTATGACTCTTCAATGCGGCTTCGACCTTCGACCCTCCGACGCGGCTACGACCCTTCGATGCGGCTACCACCTTCGACCCTGCTAGGCAACTGCAGTCTTCGACCCTACAAGGCAGCTTCCAACTCGCGACACTGGACTCTTGCAACCTTCGACTGAAAATTCCAAACGACGCCGTTTTGTTTCCCTTTAAGTGCACAGTAAAGCGGATGCTATAACTCCCGGAATTGATTTAAAAAGGCTCAAAAAACGTATTTAATGTCTGGGGACTCGTTTCAACCTAGTAAAAGCACCTGTCGTTCTTGAAACTCGCTGTCAACACATGGGAACTCAAATATCACACCATTTAATTCTCCAAGTTCCCAAAGAGCCGTCTGTCCCCTCCAAGACCTCTATAAATAGTCGTTTGCTCCATCAAAATAGGGAGGCTGGTTCCAGAGACCAACAGATAGCGAAAAGAATTTGGGAGAAATTCAAGAATTCGGTGGACTTACTGGCTGGAGCTGAAGAAGACGTCTTCCACTACCTGTGCTAGATTTTTGACTCCTTTCCTCAAGCATTCAAAGAGGAGTAAAGCTAGCAGGAACATCAACCTCGATTTCCAGGTCTTATTCCCTTCTTCTCCTACATTCTCTCATCATAAACCATACCAGTCTCACCTTCTTTTATCCAAAAATACAAAACGTTTTCAAAGGCCCGGTGGCCGTGGGATTGAGTTCTCATGCTCATATCCTCGTCACATGGCCAACATTGGGTCTGATAAGTGAGTCTGAGCTTCACAGTATGCTCTTCACGACATAGACCCTACTTTTTCGTTTTTAAGAGAAAAACCCGGATTCTTTTTAAACAAACCCAGGCTTTTGTGGCTGTGAGATTAAGTCCTATTGCTTACATCTTCACCACCTAGCCAACATCAACTGTGGTAGTGAATCCGAGCTCCACGCTGTGCTCTTCAAGCTACGGGCTTTCTTTCTGTTTTCCTCGATAAAACAAAAGAATAACATTCTTTTTTAAATAAACCAACCATAGTTTTTACAAGGAGATAAAAGAAAAAAGGGAAATTAAAATAAGCAAGCACCCATAGACAAAGACTAGGTACCAATTTTGGGCGTTATGGGGGTGCAAGAGCTTTTCTTCCTTCCCCACACGTAACTGACTCCCGAACCTATTCTTTGGAAACCGTAGAGCCTCCTAGGTGGCCAAACACACCTTCATCTTTGTTTGGTGGCGAGTCTACTTCTTCTATCTCTCTTTTGGATTTGTGTGAGCTATGGCAATGATGGCTCAATGACCAAATCTCCATCCAAAGGAGTAATCTCAAGCTAGTCACGAGCCCGGACGACACCGAGTGATGACACCGATGGTGCTGTCCGACCTTCCACCGGTGGAGGTGGTAGCTCAGCCTCCTCCTAGGGTGTTGCATTCAGCGCAAACACCCTCCTTTGCCCGTGCAACTAGTCGGCTCACCCTCTGGACGATTCCCACCCTGTCTGCCTCCAGTATCAACTTGCTGTCACTCCGGCCTCCCCTGAGGACGGGTCTGGTTCGATCCTGCCTGACTAGCCTGCCACTGACGAGCTGGTCTCTCTGCCGGTGCACGGAAACTGGCATCACTCCTCGTGCTTGATGCCATGCCCCCAACTCCCCTGTTACCACTCCGGCAAACCTGGCTCAAATGGCCCTCTCGTCCACAGCTATTGCATCTCCAATCCTTCTTTGGACACTCCCTCCTGAAGTGGCCTTTCTCTCAACAGCAATGACAACCGCTGGGGAGACCTCCTGTTGGGCCTCCCTGTCTACTGCCGCCAAAGCTAGACCTCCTTGGGTTCACCGATGGCTGTCCCCTGCTGCAGAAGGGACTGCTATCTCTCTCCTCGGTCTTGGGCCTCTTGGGCCCCGAATCACGTTCAGATCCGCCCTGCAACTGGTGACCCTGATGGGCCTACCTCCCATCATCCAGCTACCTCTCAGTGATACAAGCTGTCTCTACTACCTTAGCATAAGTCCTTAAGCGCAAGATCGCCACCCTCTACCTAAGGGCTGGCCTAAGGCCCAAAGTGAACTTGTGGGCCTTCAGGTCCTCCCTTGCCACAGTCTCGGGAGCAAACCTACTCAAACTCTGGAACTCCCACTCATACTCAGGCACTGTCTTCGATCCCTGCCTCAAGCTGGAAAATTCCTCCCTCTTTTGCCACCTTAATGACTCGGGGAAGAACTCATCATGGTAGAGTTGCAAGAACTCCTCCCACAGCATGAACTGCACTACACGGCTCCCCGCGACACTCAGTCACCACTCCAAAGCATTCCCCTCCAGCTGCCGAATAGCTAGTCTCACCTTATCCTCCTCCTGGGGTAGGAGAAAGGAAAACACATACTCGATCTGCCTCAACCAATGCTCAGCTACCACAGGATCCCCTTCTCCATTGAACCTTGGAGGTTGTTCCTTTCGGAACCTTGTCACGACGTCATCCTCTGCACGAATCGGTACGCCACCTAGCGAACTCTCACGCTCATGCGATAACGCCCCCACTGGTGGTGGTGGTGGTGGTGGTGCACCACCTGCTGTGCTGCAATTTCACGACGCATCTCCTCCCGAACCACCTACCGGATACCCTCCCTCAGCTCTCGGACTTCTAGTCGGATGTCCTCTCGCAGCTGTGCCAACAACAGCGCATGTCCTCCAGTGGGCTGCCCCGCACCAGGACCCTCATGGGCAGATGACTCGTCAGCCACTGCCCCTGACGCACGTGTCGCTCTCCTCGGTGGCATTCTTACTACACGAAGTAAGAAAGACAACGTCAAAACGCATTCATAATCTATCGCGTGTCACTACCTCTACCCCATCTATCAATTCTACCATCACATGGCATGTCACACATACATTATACACAGCTTATTCCACATTGCACACAGCTCAAACAAACAAGAACTTTTCCTTGTCATCATGCTCAAGGTATTCCAAGAAAATTCAGAGTTGCACATTTTAAACTTTATCACAGTTTAGCACACATAGACAACAAATACAACTAGTGCCCTAATGCCAATGCATGCAAATCCTACCTCAGGTCTGGACTACCCCAAGTACACCTTAGAGGCTCAAAGAGGACCATGTTGATCAGGCACATCCCTCCAGGCTCCTCCAAAGGACTCAAGATAACCAGATCCGCCCACTACCCTAGGCCAACTAGACCATGCTCTGATACCATATTGTCACGCCCCGGATTTCTAACCCGAGGAAACTAGTTTGTGACTTCCCTTTACCCACCCGGTGGGTAAGGGGTTGATATACAACATCCCACGCAAGACATCGTACACATACACAACAGAAATTCACAAAGATGTAAATCAATATCTTTATTAATTTCGAACCACAATAAACGTTTAAAACCAAACCACATGCCTTTATTACCTTCAAATCTTGTTTTCAACTTCTCCCTACCAAGGTTACATCAATTTCCTCAAAATAACAATTGAACGAAATAATAAAACAAATACAGTCTTCCACTTTGGGGTTCCACCTAGCGTTTGTAGGTTCCTGAAAGGAAACACATCACAGAAGGAGGGGTGAGCAACCACAGCTCAGTGGGGATCATGTCTGCCCAACCCATCCCATGCTCCTAGCATCTACATGAGGACGTGCACAAGTGTAGTGTAGTGACAATAAGATATAAGCACTTGATAATCCAGCCAAGCGTCAACACACAAGTCACAAGTACAACCTTTGCCACAGCCACACAGGCTAGCATATCCACAGCCACACAAGCTAACATTTCCACAGCCACACAGGCTAACATAAATAGTCCCAGGCTTCCAGAGCCACCGGGTTCCAAAACAGTCCCGGGCTTCCACAGCCACCGGGGGTACCAACAAACACACAGCACACAAAGCCACACAGGCATAACATCAAACACATGATTTGCATAGTCTCACAGGCATAACATCGAACACATAGCGTGCACACATTCACAGGCTCTCAAACTTAGTCACACATACATAAAATCGAACACCTAGCATGCATAGCCACACAGTTATAAAAACAAACACTTAGCATGCGTAATCCCCAGCCTCACGGGCATATATACAAATATCCAAGCAAATACGCCATTGAAGGCCAACATCCATATAGGAGATCACACCTATATGGATTTACATATATATATATATATATATATATCCAGAATATACTGCCTATCACAAGGGCAAAACCCTGGGATAGTTTCAAGGAGGAACAAAACCCCTACCTCAAGGATCGTTCACGCTCCCACGCTAGATGTCGTCCACCCACGCTAGACACTCCAGTAGCAACCAGGAGCTCTCCTTCTCCCTCTCTCTCTCTCTCTCTCCCTACGGCAGCTGCCAAAAAAGAAACCCTAAACCTAAAACAAGAGGGCTCCTCATCCTTATATAGACACCTCAATATCAAAACGACATAGTTTTGATTAAGTGAAACCCATCATCAAAACGACGTAGTTTTGATTACACAAGCTACAACCTTCCCGCATCCATACAAGACAAAATATTCACAATTCCAACATGCCCCTTTGGGAAAAGATTACTAGAATAACAAAACCAAGGTGATGGTGCAAAAACATGGCTGCACGTGACAAAGACTATTGTCACGTGCAAGGTCCAAATGCCCTATGATTTTTCCCCAAGCTTTAGAACAACGTTAGGAAGGCTCCCATGCAAAAACCTCACTGCCCGTGACAACCATTGTCACGTGCATTGTCGCGTGCAGCCCCAAAAAGCTTCCTCTTGGGCTCAAATCTTGCCCCTAGCTTACTCACCATCAAACAAAGTGTTCTAGCCAATGTGTGTTGGAATAAAACTCCCTAAAACCCAACAATTGCCACTCAAAAGGCATAACTGCGACTAACTCCTCACATCCCAAAGCACGGGTCATTATAGTATGGGCAACTGATCTGCAAATCAGAGCAGATCAACCCATCCCGTAACATCCTGCACTTTAAGCATTGGGAAGTCAATTTGTCAGAATGAACAACAAGGCACACGAGCATTATAACCTTAAAATATATATCTCTCACACATGAAATGACAAAAATGTGAGTCAACCTCTCTCTCAAAAAGCGTGGAACACACAACACAAGAAAAAGGATTTTGACATACCAAAAAGAATTAATCTTTTTCGAGAATAAACTTGACGTGTTCTAACACTAGAGAGAGACTCCGAGAGAAATATTCTAAGTGTTGTGCGCCGAGTTGATCTGAACAAGAACAATCCTTTTGATTAATCACAAACTCTTATTCATCAAAGATCCAACACTATCGTCGAGTCTAATCTTTGTGTTGTTTTCGACAATCCAAACTATCATAGATAATTCCTTTCACATCTGAGTTCTGTTAAGTAAAGTTCATTTACTCACATCTCAAATTTGTATGATAGTTCATTATAACTATCATTATCACTCTCATTCCATATTGTCATCTTCTCCATTAATACTTCCATCATAGTTATCCATAGAAGAATTACAAACCAACTAACAGTCTAGCTTCCGCGCACAAAGAAAGCCTATTCCCCCCCCCCCTTTAAACTCACTTTGAGACCTACAATGGTAAGTAACAAAGTGATGTTATGTCACGCCCCGGATTTCCAACCCGGGGAAACCGGTTCGTGACTCTCCTTTACCCACCCGGTAGGCAAGGGGTTGGGATTAATTCCACACAAGACCTTACGCACATCCACAATAAACAAAATCATATTATTTATAATTTCAAACCACAATTAATTGTTTACAAACCATTCATGCCTTTATTAGTCAAAACCCTTTTACAATTTCCCCGCTAGGGTTACATCATTTTCCCACTGGGCTTACAAAGGCTCCACAAAACATCAAAACACAAATTACATTTAGACAAGCAACATGGCAGATTGTGATCCACCTTGGTATTCCCACCTAACGCCTGTAGGTCCCTGAAAAGTAAGGAAACACAGTAGCAGGGGTGAGCAGCCATAACTCAGTAGGGATCATGTCTCCACAACCCATCCCATGCTCCTAGCATCTACATGTCAACATGTACTAGTACAGTGTCGTGATACAAGTAAATACAGGTTTTATTCCACTTAGATAAATATGACAGCATACAAACCACAAGGGCAAACACAACTATTTCCACAGCCACACAGGCTCCACGGCCACACAGGCTCACAACCAGCCACATAGGCTCACAACCAGCCACACAGGCATACAATCAAACATATAACAGGCATCTTAACCACAGGCATAAAATCAAACACATAGCATGCGTTACAGCCACACATGCATAATATCAAACACTTAACTTGCATAGTCACATAGGCATAATATCAAACAATGTGCCATTGAACGCTAATATCCATATAGGAGATCACACCTATATAGATTTACATATAAATATATATATCCAAATAACCACAAATCACCTAACACAAGGCCTAAACTCTGGGATAGGTTCAAGGAACAGGACAAAACCCCTACCTCTGGAAGATCCTTCACACTCTTGCTTCCATGCTTAACGCCGTCCAACCACGGAAATGACAACGGCAGCCACGGTCTGGAGCTCTCTCTCTCTCTCTCTCAACCTCCCTCTCTCTCTCTGCAACGGTTGCGGCGGAAGAACCCTAAAACCACAACACAAAGGGGCTCCTCCTCCTTATATAGACACCTCAATATCAAAACGACATAGTTTTGATTAAGTGAACCCCAGCATCAAAACGACGTAGTTTTGATGGAACAGGCTACAACCTTCCCGCATCCACACAAGACAAAATACCTATAATTCCAACTTGCCTCTTTGGGAAAAGAGTACTAGAATAACAAAACTAAGGTGATGATGCAAAAACATGGCTGCACGCCATAATGCACGTGATATCCCCATGTCACGTGCAGCTCCAAGTGATGTGAAATTCTTTCCCAAGGTTCCTTGTATCATGTAGAGGCAGGCATACAATAATCTTGTTGCACGTGATATCCCCATATCACGTGCAGCTCCAAATATCCTAGGATTTTGCCCCAAGCCTTATAACAACGTCTTGAAGGCTCCCATGCAAAAACATCCCTGCCCGTGACAAGCCATTGTCAAGTGCATAGTCACGTGCACCTCTCAAAGGTTCCCTCTTGGGCTTATCTCTTACCTCAAACTTGCCGATCAACAAACAAGGTGTTTTAGCTAAAGTGTGTGGGAAGAAAACTCCCTAAAACCCTATAGTTTCCACCCCAAAAGGCAAAACTGTGACTAACTCCTCACATCCCAAAACACGGGTCATTACATCCTCTCCCCCTTAAGACTTTTCGTCCTCGAAAAGAAACATGTAAGGAATAACAACACAAGCTACCCATTTGCCACAAGGCAAACCACAACACCAAAATGAGTCATACATCGCACACAGCATATAACAGGACATACGTCCGCAAATAGAACAAAGCACCACCACAATTCATAACCACATGTATCACAATGCATATAACACATATCCGCATCTCAAAACACTAACATACAAATACAAGTCTAAAGAACAATACAAAAGACAAATACACCAAATCATGAACAACTAATACAAGAAAGCACATCACTATCCCTTGACCAACAACCACCCCTCACTCCTAAGATTGTTCGTCCTCGAACAACTCTGGGTGCTGCTCACGCATCATGGACTCACATTCCCATGTCTCTTCCTCAATGCCATGGTGCTGCTATAGCACGCGAACCAAAGGAATAGCACGATCACGCAAAAACTTCGCTCGCTGATCTAGTATACGGATAGGGGCCTCAACAACGGACATGTCATCCTCAATATCCAATGTCCCCCAATCGATCACATGAGTGGGGTTAGGATGATACTTCTGCAACTGGGACACATGGAACACATTATGCACCCGACTCAATCACGGTGGCAACGCTAACCGGTAGGCCACTAGCCCCACACGATCTAGAACCGCAAAAGGACCAATAAATCGCGGAGATAGCTTGGAACCTCTCCCAAATCGCCAATGCCCATGACGTGGAGAAACACGGAGAAACAAATGATCTCCCATGGAAAACTCCAAAGGTCGCCGCTGCTGATCTGCATAAGATTTCTGCCGACTCTGAGCTGACAACAAGCGCTGACGAATTAACTTGACCTTCTCTGTAGTCTCCTGAACCAACTGTGGTCCCAAAAGAGCTGCCTCTGCTAAGTTAGTCCAACACAAAGGTGATTGGCATGGTCTGCCATACAACGCCTCAAAAGAAGCCATCCCAATGGATGCCTGATAACTGTTGTTGTAGGCAAACTCCACCAAAGGAAGGTGAGTTGCCCACGAACCCCCAAAATCTAACACACAGGCCCTCAACATGTCCTGCAATGTTTGATTCATCCGCTCTATCTGTCCGTCAGTCTCAGGGTGAAAAGCTATACTCAAGTTAAGCTTTGTCCCCATAGCCTCCTGCAAGCCTGTCCAGAAATGAGAAGTGAACCTCGAATCTCTGTCGGACACAATCGACGACGGTACTCCATGCAATCTCACAATCTCGTTCACATACAGCTGGCTCAATGTCTCGATGGAATCTTGCTCACGAACGGCAACAAAATAGGCCGACTTGGTTAGTCGATCCACAATCACCCATATCACGTCTTTCCTCCCAGTGGTGGGTGGAAGACCAGTCACAAAGTCCATCGCTATGTGGTCCCACTTCCACTCTGCTATCGGCAATGGTTGCAACATACTTGCTAGCCGCTGGTGCTCATCCTTCATCTGCTAACACGTGAGGCACCTCGAAACAAAAGCAGCTACATCACGTTTCATCCCAGGCCACCAAAAATGTCCCTGAAGTGCATGGTACACTTCGTACTCCCAGGATGCACAACGACTCTAGACTGATGAAACTCCCTCATCACCTCATCTCTGAGAGAAGAAGCCATTACTAGCCGCCCCTAAAAAGACAACTCATGCTCAGGACCCTCTGTCCAATCCTCAGATAGCTCACCAGCCTCAATACGGGCACAAAGAACCTCACACTCAATATCCCCCAATTGTCCCTCCCAGACTTGCTGGTACAGCTCAGGCACAACAACAATAGGACTCAGGACTGTCCCACCATCACGAGCAATAGGCTGGAACTGCAACATTGCCAACTGCTCCATCAGCTTCCACTCTCTTACGGCCACCTCAGCTTTTCCTTTCCTGCTCAACGCGTCAGCTACAACATTGCCCTTGCCTAGGGTATAGGCAAGAGTAAAGTCAAAGGTCTGCAAATACTCCACCCATCTCCTCCGCCTCAAGTTCAAGTCCTTCCAAATGTATTGAAGGCTCTTGTGATCGGAGAACACCACAAACTTTTTCCCCAAGAGATAATGTTGCCAACTCTTCAAGGCAAAGATGATAGCCGCCAACTCAAGATCGTGAGTAGGGTAATTCCGCCTAATGAGGTTTAATCGCCTCGACCCATAAGCTACTACCTGTGCTCCTGCATAAGCACACACCGAAAACCAACTCGGATGCATACCAATACACCTCATATGGGACGTCCTCCCTAGGTAACCTCAAACATAGGTGCGGTGGTCAAATGGGTCTTGAGAGCCTCAAATGCCTGCGACACTTGTCGATCCACTCAAACCTCACCCCTTCCGGGTCAACGCCGCCATAGGAGCCGCCAAACGGAGAACTCCTCTACAAAATGACGATAATACCCCACCAAGCCAAGGAAACTACGAACCTCAAAACAAGTGGTTGGCCTCTCCCACGATGATATCGCCTCAATCTTAGTGGGTCCACTCTAACAACCTCGGTGACACTACATGGCCAAGAAAAATGAACCTCCTCGCATCCAAAACTCACATTTGCTAAACTTAGCAAACAATCGCTGGTCCCTCAAGGTTTTCTAACACTGTTGCCAAATGCTCCACATGCTCCCTCTCCATCTTGGAATACACCAAAATATCGTCAATGAACACAATCGTAAAAGAATCCAAGTATGGAGCAAAAACTTGGTTTATAAGATGCATGAACACAGATGGTGCATTAGTGAGTCCAAAAGGCATCACTACCCACTCATAATGCCCATACCGCACCGAAAGTAGTCTTAGGTATGTCCTCATCCCCAACCCTCAATGGTGGTACCCCGATCGCAGATCTATCTTGGAAACCACTGGGCCCCACTCAACGGTCAAACAAGTCATCTATCCGAGGTAATGGATACTTGTTCTTCACGATCACCAAATTCACTTTCCTATAGTCAATGCAAAGACGAAGTATACCATCCGCCTTCTTTGCAAAGAGCACCCAGCCCCTAGGGTGAGGTACTTTGCCTGATATACCCTTGGTTCATCACTCCTCTATCCGTCGAAGCTCTCTCAACTCGGCTGGTCCCATATGATAAGCCACTTGGGAGATCGGACCCATCCCCGTACCAACTCAATAGTGAAGTCCACACTCCTCTTAGGTGGTAGACTCTCAACTCTCAGAAAGACATCCCGAAATGGGTCAACAACCGCTAGCCACACCCTCTTTCCCACTTTCCCCTCCTCGACAAAGGTTAGGGTTGCCAACCTATGGGTAATGGCACCCATTGGTCCAACACTTGTTCACTCGACTCGCTCACGATCCCATCGCTCTCCGAGGTGCAAGAAACCCCCGAAGGTGACATGAATGTTACCTGTCGCCGATAACAATCTATCTTGGCCCGGAAAGCCATAAGCCAATCCATACCCAAGATCGGATCAAACATCCACAATGGCATCACATAAAAATTAAAGCTAAGCTCCATGTCTCCTATGGTTAACACACAATCAGGAGAAACACGCGCACCTCAATCATACTTCCCACCGGAGACTCCACAACTAGGGGTCTCTCGCCCTCAACACATACTAATCCTAATCCCTCAATCGGGAGTTCAACAACGAACGAACAAGATGCACCCGTATCAAAAAAGAACAAGCGTACGAGAGATCAAAAGGGTACCTCCCAATCACCGAAGGTTCTACCCCACCCCCGGCCTGTGGAGGTGGTAGGCAATAGCCTCCTCCCTGGTGTGTTGCATTCAACGCAAACACCTCACGCTTGCCCCGTGCCACCGGTCGGGCTCACTATCTGGACCGTTCTCGCCATGGCTGCCTCCAACTTCCGTCCTGCCGCTCCGGCCTCCTTAGGTCTGGTTTGGCTAGATCCTACTTGACTACCTGCCACCGACGAGCTGGTCTCTCCGTTGGTGCACGAAACCGGCATCACTCCTCATCGTTGGATGTCATGCCTCCTGCTCCCTTGTTGTTACTCCCGCAAACTCGACTCAAATGACCTTCTCGTCCATGCCTCTTGTAGTGCCAATCCTTCCTGGGACACTCCCTCTTGACGTGGCCTTGCTCCCTGCAACAATAACAACCGGTGGGGAGACTCCTGTGAACCGCCCTACCTCGCCGCCAAAGGTTAACCGCCCGGGTTCACCGAGGGTTGACCCTGTTGCGGAAGGAACTGCTACCTCCCTCCTCGGTCTTGGGCCTCTTGGACCCCGAATCATGGTAAGACCCTCAGAATCGCCGACCTTGATGGGCCTGCTTCCCATCACCAAGCTCCCTCTCGGCCTATACGGGCTGTCTCAACAACCTCAAGATAAGTCCTCAAACGTGATGTCGCTACCCTTCGCCTTAAGGGTTGGCCCGAGACCCAAGGTGAACTTGTGAGCCTTCGGGTCCTCCCTTGTTACGATCCTCGGGAGCAAATCTACCAAGCTCCGAAACTCCCACTCATACTCGGGCACCGTCTTCGACCCCTGCCTCAAGTTGCCGAATTCCTCCCTCTTTGCCACCTCAATGACTCGGGAAGAACTCATCATGGAAGAGTTGCGGGAACTCGTCCTCAACATGAACCGCACTTCACGGCATCCCGCGACACTTTGCCACCACCCAAGGCATTCCCCTCTATCCGCCGAATGGCGGCCTCTCCATATCCTCCCTCCCGGGGTAGGAAAAAGGAAAACACATGCTCGATGCGCCTCAACCAATGCTGCCGTTTATTACTCGATCCCCCTCTCCCTTGAACCTCGGAGGTTGTTCCTTTCGAACCTCGTCACAACATCATCATCTACACGGTGCATCGGTGTCACGCCCTGAATTTCCAACCCGAGGAAATCGGTTCGTGACTCCCTTTACCCACCCGGTGGGCAAGGGGGTTGGGATAAGATATTCCATTTGGGACACCACTTCATTCCCAATAGATATTCATTAACAAATCATATATCTTTTTGACATACAAACCACAGTAAACATCCATGAAGGCAAACCACAAATCTTTATTCAACTCAATAATCCTTTACATCATTTCCCTGTTAGGGTTATAGGAGTTCCACAAAATAACAAAACACAAATAACATTTAAACAAAGCTACAAAGTAGGTCTGTCCTCCACCCCGGTGTTCCCACCTAACGCCTGTAGGTTCCGAAAAGTAAACAAAGCACAGCGGGAGGGGTGAGCAACCACTACAAGAGCGATCATGTCCCTCAACCCATCCCATGCTCCTAACATCTACACGTTGACGTGCATGAGGTGCGTGTCATGACAATAAGATATAGCAGGTTTTTTCCACAGTTAAGTATCAACACACAAGTCACAGAGTATGTATGACCGTTGCCACATCCACACGGGCTAACGTAAACCACGGCCACAAGGCTAATATATCCAGCAACGGGCTTCCACGGCCACCGGGCTCCATAACCAAACACGGGCTTCCATAGCCACCGTATTTGAGCAACCACGGGCTTCCACACCACCATGTTCCAGAGTACATAAGCTTCCACGGCCACCATGTTCTAGAGTCAACCACAGCTTTCCACGCCCACCGTGTTCCAAAATCAGCCACGGCTTCCACGCCCACCGGGCAAAATAACCACACATATTACATCAGCCACACAATGTATAACATCAAACACTTAAGATTCATAGCCACACAGTATAAAACTAAACACATAACATGCATCGGTCACACAGAATAATATCGAACACTAAACTTGCATAACCAAACACGGGCTTCCATAACCATCGTGTTTAGAGAGTCAATCACGGGCTTCTACAACCACCGTGTTCCAGGTCCACGGGCATCCAACGCCACCGTGTTCCGCAGTCAACCACGGGCTTCCCACAGCCCACGTGTTCCAAAATCAGCCACGGGCTTCCACGCCCACCGGGCAAAATAACCACACAAATTTCATCAGCCACAAAGTATAACATCAAACACTTAACATTCATAGCCACACAGGTATAAAACCAAACACATAACATGCATCGGTCACATAGGCATAATATTGAACACTTAACTTGCATAACCAAACATGGGCTTCCACAGACCACCGTGTTTTGTAGTCAATCATGGGCTTCCATACCACCGTGTACCGCAGTCAACCACGAGCTTCCATAGCCACCGTGTTAAAAAATCAGCCCAGTTTTCACAACCATGCAGGCAAAATAACCACACACATTACATCAGCCACACAGTATAACATCAAACACTTAACACTCATACCACACGGGTATAAACCCAAACACATAACATGCATCAGTCACATAGGCATAATATCGAACATTTAACTTGCATAGCCACACAGCATAATAAACCAAACAATATGCCATTGAAGGCCAACATTCATATGGAGATCACACCTATATGGATTTACATATAGATATATAACCAAACAGCCACGAAAGCCTACCACAAGGCCAAAACCCTAGGATAATTTCAAGGAGGAACAAAACGCCTACCTCTGGATGGTCGTCCCACGCTTAGATGCCATCCACCCACGCTAGACACTCAGCCAGGAACCAGAGCTCTTCTTCTCTCTCTCTCTCTCTCTCTCTCTCTCTCTCTCTCTCTCTCCCTGACGACTGCGGTGGCTAACCAAATGAAGAACCCTAAACCTAAGAGACCTCCACCTCTTTATATAGACACCTCATCATCGAAATGACGTCGTTTTCGATTAAGTGAATCCCAACATCAAAACGACGTAGTTTTGATGGAATAGCTATAACCTTCCCGCATCCACACAAGACAAGATACCCACAATTCCAACATGCCCCTTTAAGAAAAGATGATTAGAATCACAAAATCAAGGTGATGCTGCAAAAATATGGTTGCATGCCATAATGCACATCATATCCCCATATCACGTGCAGCTCCAAATGATGTGAAATTCTACCCCAAGCTTCTTGAATCATGTAGAAGGTGGCATGCAATAAAAACCTTGCACGTGATAATGCCCCATATCACGTGCACTCTATTTTTGCCTCCCTAGGCTGCCCTCTTTCGTCAAAAGTCCCCTATTTGGTAAATAAAATGATTTGGCTGAAGTCCATGAGTAGAAGTTCCCAAAAACTAGAAAATTGCCACTCAAAGGCAAAAGCGTGACTAACTTCACACATCCTAAACACGGGTCATTACATCCTCTCCCCCTTAAGACTTTTCATCCTCGAAAAGAAACATGCAAGGAGAAACAAACACAAGCTACCCATTTGCAAAACGGTAAGCCACAACACCGAAATGGGTCATACACTGCACATAGGACATACGTCCGCAAACTCACAGGGCACCACCACAATTCATAACCACATGCATCACAGAGCACATACCACATACCTGTATATCCTAAATACAAGTCTCAATCATAAAGACATGTCTAAACGACAATACAAATACACAAAATCATAAACAACTAATACAAGAAAGCACATCACGACAACCACCTCCCACCCATAAGATTGTTCATCCTCGAACAACCCTGGGTGCTGCTCACGCATCATGGACTCACATTCCCAGGTCTCCTCCTCAATGCCGCGGTGTTGCCAAAGCACACGAACCAAAGGAATAGCACGACCACGTAAAAGCTTCTCTCGCCGATCTAGTATACGGATAGGGGCCTCAACAACGGACATGTCATCCTCAATGTCCAATGTCCCCCAATCGATCACATGAGTGGGGTTAGGATGATACTTCCTCAATCGGGATACATGGTACACATTGTGTACCCGACTGTCAATCAGGTGGTAATGGTTAACCCGGTAGCCACGGCCCCACACGAGCCATAACCTCAAAAGGACCGATAAATCTGCGGAGATAGCTTAACCTCGCCCAAACCGCCGATGTCCATGACGGGGAGAAACACCGAGAAACACATGTTCTCCCATAAAAACGCTAAAGGTTCTTTACCGTTGATCTCCATAAGACTTCGGCGACTTTGGGCAGATAACATGCGTTGACGAATCAACTTGACCTTCTCGGTAGCCTCTTGAACTAAGCGTGGTCCCAAGAGAGCTGCCTCTCCTACCTCGGTCCAACACAAAGGTGATCGACATGGCCCGCCATACAACGCTCAAAAGGAGCCATCCCAATGGAGGCCTGATAACTATTATTGTGGCAAACTCCACCAAAGGAAGGTGAGTTGCCCACGAACCCCCAAAATCTAGCACACAGCCCTTAGCATGTCCTCCAATGTTTGATTTGTCCTCTCGTCCCAACCATCGGTCTCAGGGTGAAAGGCTCGTACTCAGGTGCGTTTCGTCCCCATAGCCTCCACAAGCCTACCCATAAATGGGAAGTGAACCGCGGAATCTCCATTGACACAATTGAAGATGGCACTCCATGCAGTCCTCACAACCTCGTTCATATATTGCCGGCTCAATGCCCCAATGGAGTCCCGCTCTCGAACGGCAAGAAAATGGGCCGACTTCATTAGCCGATCCACAATCACCCATATCACGTCTTTCCTCCCCCGTGGTGGGTGGAAGACTCGTCCACAAAGTCCATCGCTATGTGGTCCCGCTTCCACTCCGGCTATTGGCAACGGCATGTGAACATGCCCGCCGGCCGCTGATGCTTAGCTTTCACTTGTTGACAACTGAGGCACCTCGAAACAAAAGCAACTACATCACGTTTCATACCAGGCCACCAAAAATGCCCCCGAAGTACATGATACATCTTCGTGCCCCCTGGATGCACAACAACCCTAGACTGATAAAACTCCCTCATCACCTGATCTCTGAGAGAAAAAGCCACTACTAGCCGCCCCTCGAAAAAAAAAACTCAAGTTCAGGACCCTCCGTCCCGGTCCCCAAATAGCTCACTAGCCTCAATACGGGCACGGAGAACCTCACACTCAATGTCACCCAACTGTCCCTCTCGGACTCACTGCACAACTCAGGCACAAAATAATAGGACTCAGCACTGTCCTACCATCACGTGCAATTAGCTACAACTGCAACATCGCCAATTGCTCCCTCAGCTTCCACTCTCTCATTGCCACCTCAGCTCTCCCTTTTTTGCTCAATGCATAAGCTATGACATTGCCTTTGCTTGGGGTATAGGCAAGAGTAAAGTTGAAAGTCTGCAAATACTCTACCTATCTCCTCTGCCTCAAATTCAAGTCCTTCTGAGTTAAAATATATTGAAGGCTCTTGTGATCTGAGAACACCACGAACTTTTCCCCCAAGAGATAATGTTGCCAACTCTTCAAGGCAAAAATGACGGCTGCCAACTTAAGGTCATGAGTAGGGTAATTCTGCTTATGAGGTTTCAACTGTCTCGATCCATAAGCTAGTACACTGTGCTCCTGCATAAGCACACACCCCAAACCAATCCTGGATGCATCACAATACACCTAATATGGGACGTCCTCCCTAGGTAACCTCAACACAGGTGTAGTGGTCAAACGGGTTTGAGAGCCTCAAATGCCTGTCGACACTTATCGGTCCACTCAAACTTCACTCCCTTCCTGGTCAACGCCGTCATAGAGCTACCAAACGAGAGAATCCCTCACAAAACGACAAGTAATACCCCGCCAAGCCAAGGAAACTACAAACCTCAAAGACATTGGTTGGCCTCTCCCACGATGACACGGCCTCAATCTTAGCCGGGTCCACCCTCACATCCTCACTGACACTACATGGCCAAGAAAATGAACCTCATGCATCCAAAACTCATATTTGCTAAACTTAGCAAACAACTCGCTGGTCCCCTCAAGATTTGCAACATGGTTGCCAAGTGCTCCACATGCTCCCTCTCGGTTTGGAATGCACAAGATATCGTCTATAAACACCACAACAAAGGAATCCAAATATGGAGCAAAGACCTAGTTCATCAAATGCATGAACACTATCGGGTGCATTAGTGAGCCCAAAAGGCATCACTACCCACTCAAAATGGCCATACCGGCACCGAAAAGTAGTCTTAGGGATGTCTTCATCCCTAACCCTCAACTGGTGGTACCCCGGACTAAAAATCTATCTTGGAAAACCACTGGGCTCCAGTCAACGGTCAAACAAGTCATCTATCCTAGGCAACGAGATACTTGTTCTTCACGATCACCAAATTCAGCTTCCCCGTAGTCAATACGGAGGCGAAGCGTGCCATCCTCCTTCTCGCAAAGAGCACCGGAGCACCCTAGGGTGAGGTACTGGTCCCGATATATTCCTGGTTCACCAACTCCTCCATCCGCCTCTAAAGCTCCCCTCAACTCAAAGTGGTCCCAATCGATAAGCCACTTGGGAGATCGGACAAGTCCCAGTACCAACTCAATGGTGAACTCCACACTCCTCTTAGGTGGTAATCTCCTCAACTCTTCGGAAAGACATCCTGGAATTGGTTAACAACCGCTGGCCACACCCTCTTCTCCACTTTGCCTTCCTCGACAAAGGTTCGAGTTGCCAACCTATGGGTGATGGCACCCCACCGGTCCTTCAACGGCCCACTCGACTCACCTCACAATCCCACTCCCCCCTGGAGGTGCAAGAAAACCCCACAGGCGACACGAATGATACACACCGCCAATAATAATCTATCTTGGCCTGGAAAGCCACATGCCAATCCATACCCAAGATCAGGTCAAACGTCCTCAATGGCATCACATATAGAGTAAAGTTAAGTTCCACATCTCCTATGGTTAACACATAGTCAAGGCAAACACGTCGCACCTCAATCATACCTCCCACCGGAGAATCCACAACTAAGGGTCTCTGTGCCTCAACACATACTAACCCCAAGCCATCAATCACAAGCTCAACAACAAATGAACATTGTCATCACTGGTTTTCGTCTGGGCTTGTTTGGGGTGAGCTCAAACTAAACCAATGGTGAGAAAATTTAGAGTCGCCACCAACTGTTTTTGGGGTACAGTTGGATACCCTCTACTTTGAGTAGTTTAAAGGTGTGGTCTGCGTTATCAGAGAAGAGTTCGGGAGCTGGTTACGTGTAGGGAAGGATTAGCACCCCTACAGCGCCCTTTCGGTATCTATTTTCGGAGGAGGAGGTTTTTTATTTGCAGACCGCTATGACAGGTTAAGTTTCCTAAAAAGTTTATAATTTTTATTCAAACTTAAGTTATTTATTCAAGTCGTGGTTAAAATGGATTTACCCTAAATTTCTAAAGGGAATCCTAAAAGTTTTAAGTTTTTGTTTGAAGTGGAAAATGAGATCCTAGGGGTTGGTTTTGGTTTTTGGTTTTATTTTGGAAATTGAAGTCCTAAAATGGAAATATGTTTTTTTTTATTTTCCCTTTTTGGTTTTTTGGGTTAGAAAATATTTTTTGGTTTTTGTGTTTTGTTTAAAAAACGTTTTGTTTTTGTTTTTGTTTTGTTTTGTTTTTGTTTTTCTGTTTTTTTGTTTCGTTTTTCTTTTTTAAGGAGACATTTTTGAAAACATTTTGAAAACCTTTTCTTGAAAACGTTTTAGAAAATATTTTGTGGAAACATTTTTTTTGCTTTTTTTTGTTTTTGTTTTTTTGTTGTTTTTTTTGTTTAAGAATCGATCGTATCAAAACACATGCATATCCGAATAAAACGTGAATTGTGTGATTGTGACATAAAAAAAACGAAGCCACCCTCTCTCTTTTTCCTTTTTTTGTTGTTTTTTTTTGTTTCTCTTTTTTTTTTCATTCCTCTTTTTGCTCTCTCTTTTTTTTTTTACTACTATTCTTTACATACAATATATACAGAAAAAAAATGAAATACAAGGGAAATACAACACAGAACAACAACTGAAAAAAGAAAGAAAATATAAAAGACTAAGAATTACATCTAATATAAATAAGCTAAGAAATAATAAAAGACAGAAATCGACTAGGATTATAGAACCGGCTTTAGAGCTTCGAACACCGGATTACTGTTTAGATCCTTGTCTGCACCGACAGTCACCGAGCTCCAATCGCGCAAGTGGCAAAAATCAGTTGGGATTTTGATTTGGAGATTGCAGTGATGTGTGGAGATGAGAGAAGATGAGAAAAGAAAATTTCTGGGTTCTGGGTAAAACGTGGGAAAGGAGGATGATGTGTATTTTTGGGATTAAGATTTTTTATGGCTAGAATTGAGGGGAATGGATGTAAGGAATAGGGAAATGACAGAGAATTGGATTTTTTTGATGTTTTTTTTTTTTATGAAAACGTAAGAGGAAGGGGCGAACCGGGTTGTTTTTGTGCTTTTCGTTTTCCGGAAAAAGAGAGGCGAAACAAGAAAGAGGGAAAGAGGGGCGATTTTGGTTTTTGGGAAAGGGAGCGAGTTGGGCAAAAATCGGGTGGTCTCTTCTTTTTCCTTTTTTTTTGGGGGTTCTCTCCTTTTTTCTGGCGTGAATCTCTCTTTTTCTTTTTTCTGGGCATTTTTTTTTGGGCGAGAATCTGGGGATAGGGAAATTTCTGAACTCTGGGTGTGAAGATGGCGCGATAAGCGAGCTCTTTTTCATTTTACTTTTTTTCCAGATTGTCCTCTCTTGTCCTTTTTTTTTTCTGCGTAGGGAAGAAGCTGGGGCATAACAATGTTTTTCGATGGAGAGGATACTGGTTTTAAAGAGATTTGGCTGCATCTCATTAATTGCTGCATTAATGCTTTGTCGGGTGTATTATGAATCCCAACATTATTAATTTCCAGATTTTATGTTTTGTCTGGTGGGTGGACGGCCTGTGCGTAAAACGGGGCAGCTTGTGATTGCCTTTTCGTTCTTTTGTGAGAACATGCATCTGACAGGCGTTGAAAAGCATCTTTGACAATTGCCAGAAAATAAAAACACATCCCGTGAGCAGCCAGCGAGAAAGCCAGCGAGAGGGGCCAAACAGCGAAGGTCAGAGGTCAAAGGGTCAGAATGTCGGCAGGTTCGAAGTGTCGGTAGTTCGAAGTGTCGGTAGGGTCGAAGCTTCGGTGGGTCGAAGGTCAACGGTCAACGGGTCGAGTGTCGCCAGGTCGAAGGTCGGTAGGGTCGAAGGGTCGAAGACTCACGGGGTTCGAAGGTCAAGGGTCGAAGGTTGGTGGGTCGGAGTGTCGGCGGGGGCAAGCCGAAGCTCGAGTCTTCGAGGCTTCGAGGCTTCGAGGCTTCGAGTCTTCGAGGCTTCGAAGCTTCGACCTGCCGACACTTCAAGGATTGTTTGGGAGGACCCGTATTCGTAAAAATAGACATTTCGGACTATTCCTCACATGCACATTTTCGGGTAGTTTGACCAGGGGCATTGACCGTCTTTTGGCAACTTTGACTTTTTTCAATGAAAATTGTTTTGGCCATAACTTCTTCGTTTTCATCGGAATTGAGCTCGGCCAAGTGCGTTATTCTTCAAATTTCCTCCTATCCCCTGGTATTGGTCTTAGAGTACTTCGGGGACTTGTAGTGGTTATCCATTTTGGGCTTCCCAGTTGATGTCGGTGCATCCATCTTATGCAAATTACGGGGAATCTCTAAGGACCTGTCAACAAGGTATATGGCATGGGTAAAAAGGTATATATATCAAATGGAGTTAGTATGTCCAACCCGGACAAAATGGGGTCCAACAAATATGACGCACCCGTATTGAAAAGAACAGAGATGCAAGCGTACAAAGAGATCAAAAGGGTACGTCTAACTACCAAAGGTCGTGCCCCACCCTCCGCCGGTGGAGGTGGTAGCTCGACCTCCTCCTGGTGTGTTGCATTCAGCGCAAACACCCTGCCTTGGCCCGTGCCACCGGGTCAACTCACTTCATGTGGGGTCCCGCCATAGTTGCCTCCAGGTTCGGTCTGCTGCCGCTCCGGCCTCCCCGAGGTCAAGTCCGATTGGATCTGCTGACTAGCCGCCACTAACGAGCTAGTCTCTCTCTGGTTCACGAAAACTGGCATCACTCCTCATGCTGGATGCCATGCCTCCTGCTCCCTTGTTGTTGCTCCTGCAAACCCGGCTCAAATGGCCCTCTCGTCCACAGCTGTTGTATCTCCAATCCTTCTTGGGACAATCCCTCCTAAAGTGGCCTTGTTCCCCATAACAATGACAACCGCTGGGGAGACCTCCTGCTGAACCTCCCTGCCTACTGCCGCCAAAGGTGAACCTCCATGGGATCACAGATGGTTGTCTCCGGCTGCGGAAGGAACTGCTATCTCTCTCCTTAGTCTTGGGCCTCTTGGACCCTGAATCACGTTCGGACCCACCCCGCAACGGCGACCTAGATGGGCTGTCTCCCATCATCCAACTCCCTCTCGGCTATACGAGCTGTCTCCACAACCTAAGCATAGGTCCTCAAACGCATAGACCCAAGGTGAACTTGTGGGCCTTCAGGTCCTCCTTTCCCACAGTCTCGGGAGTAAATCTACTCAAGCTCCGGAACTCCCGCTCATACTCGGGCACCGTCTTTGATCCTTGCTTCAGGCTGCCAAATTCCTCCCTCTTCTGCCATCTCAAGGACTCAGGGAAAAACTCATCGTGGAAGAGTTGCAAGAACTCCTCCCACAGCATGAATTGCACTACACGGCTCCTCGCGACACTCTGCCACCACTCCAAAGCATTCCCCTCCAGCTGCCGAATGGCCAGTCTCACCTTATCCTCCTCCCGGGGTAGGAGAAAGGAAAACACATGCTCGATCTGCCTCAACCAATGCTCAGCCACCACAGGATCCACTTCTCCCTTGAACCTTGAAGGTTGTTCCTTTCGGAACCTCGTCACCACATCTTCCTCTGCACAAATCGGTACGCCACCACGTGAACTTTCACGCTCACGAGCTAACTCCCCCAATGGTGGTGGTGGTGCACCTGTTGTGCTACCATCTCACGGCGCACCTCCTCCCGAACCTCTTGCCAGATACCCTCCCTCAACTCTCGGACTTCTAGTCGGATACCCTCTTCTGTCTGTGCCAATAACATGCATGTCCTCCAATGGGCTGCCCCGCACCAGGACCCTCATGGGCGAGATGACCATCACCCATCCCCCGGACGCACGGGTCACTCTCCTCGGTGGCATTCTTACTACACGTAGTAAGGAACACAAATGCCAAAATGAATTCAAATCTATCGCGTGTCACTACCTTTACCCCACTTATCAGTTCTACTATCATATGGCAGTACACACATATATTGCACACAGCTTAATTCACATTTCACACACTCAATTAAACAAGGAGTTTTCATGCTCAAGGTATTCCAAGAAAATTCGAGTTGCACATTTCACACTTAATCACGTTATTCACCCCATTTTTTTCACGTTTAGCAAACATAAACAACAAATGCAACTAGTGCCCTAATGCCAATGACCGCAAATCCTACCTCAGTCTGGACTACCCCAAGTACACCTTAGAGGCTCCAAGAGGACAGTGTTGATCAGGCACGTCCCCTCCAGGCTCCCTCCAAAGGACTCAAGATAATTAGATCCACCCACTACCGTAGGCCAACTAGACCATGCTCGATTCCATATTGTCACGCCCGAATTTCCAACCCGAGGAAATCGAGTTCGTGACTCCCCTTTACCCACCTGGTGGGCAAGGGGTTGGGATACGATATTCCACTTGGGACACCACTTCATTCCCAATAGATATTCACTAACAAATCATATATCTTTTTCACATACAAGCCCAAGTAAACATCCATGAAGGCAAACCACAAATCTTTATTCAACTCAATAATCCTTTACATCATTTCCCCGTTGGGGTTCTGATGAGTTCCACAAAATAACAAAACACAAATAAGATTTAAACAAAGCTACAAAGTTGGTCTGTCCTCCACCTTGGTGTTCCCACTTAACGCCCGTAGGTTCCCGAAAAGTAAACAACGCACAAAGGGAGGGGTGAGCAACCACAGCTCGAAAGGGATCATGTCTCCCCCAACCCATCCGATGCTCCTAACGTCTACATGTTGACGTGCACGGAGTGCAGTGTCATGACAATAAGATATAGGCAGGTTATGTTCCACAGTTAAGCATCAACACACAAATCACAGAGTAGGTACAACCAAGTGCCACATCACACAGCTAACGTAACCACGATCACACAAGCTAATATATCCAGCCACCGGGCTCCATAACCAAACACGGGCTTCTACGACCACCGTGTTTCTAGTCAACCATGGGCTTCCACAGCCACCGTGTTCCAGAGTCCACGGGTTTCCATAGCCACCGTGTTCCGAGTCAACCATGTCTTCCACAAACCACCGTGTTCCAAAATCATCCACGGGCTTCCAACTACAGGGCAAAATAACCACACACATTACATTAGCCACACAGGTATAAGATCAAACACTTAACTTGCATAGCCACACAGGTATAAAGCAAAACACATAACATGCATCGGTCACACAGGCATAATATCGAACACTTAACTTGCATAGCCACATAGGCATAATAAACCAAACAATGTGCTATTGAAGGCCAACATCCATATAGGAGATCACACCTATATGGATTTACATATAGATATATAACCAAACAGCCACAGAATGCCTACCACAAGGCCAAAACCCTGGGATAGGTTCAAGGAGGAACAGAACCCCCACCTCTCGGAAGGTCCTCCCACTTAGATACCGTCCACCCACACTAGATACTCTAAAGAAGAATCGGAGCTCTCCTTCTCTCTCTCTCTCTCTATCTCTTTGCGACGGCTGTAGTGGCTAACCAAATGAAGAATGCTAAACCTAAGAGACCTCCACCTCTTTATATGGACACCTTATCATCAAAACGACGTCGTTTTGATTAAGTGAATCCCAGCATCAAAACGACGTAGTTTTGATGGAACAGGCTACAACCTTCCCGCATCCACATAAAAGAAGATACCCACAATTCCAACATGCCCCTTTAGGAAAAGATGATTAGAATCACAAAACCAAGGTGATGGTGCAAAAACATGGCTGCACGCCATAATGCACGTCATATCCCCATACCACTTGCAACTCCAAATGATGTGAAATTCTACCCCAAGCTTCCTTGAATCATATAGAAGGCAGGTATGCAATAAAAACCTTGCACGTGATAATGCCCCATATCACGTGCACTCTATTTCTGCCTCCCTAGGCTACCGTCTTTCGTCAAAAGTCCCCTATTTGGTAAATAAAATGATTTGGCTGAAGTCCATGAGTAGAAATTCCCCAAAAACTAGAAAATTGCCACTCAAAAGGCAAAACTGTGACTAACTCCACACATCCCAAAACACAGTCATTACAATCGGCACACCACCAACCGAACTCTCACGCTCACGTGGTAACTCCCCCTACTAGCGGTGGTGGTGGTGGTGGCACCACCCGTGTTGTCTTTGCCATCTCATGGCGCACTTCCTCCCGAACCTCTTGCCGGATACCCTCCCTCGCCTCTCGGACTTCCAGTCGGATGCTCTCTCACATTTGCCAACAACAAGCGATGTCTTCTAGCAGGCCGCCCTACACCAGGACCCTCATGGGCGGATGACTCATCGGCCATTGCCCGGACGCACGTGTCACTCTCCTGGTGGCATTCTTACTACATGAAGTAAGGAACACAAATGCCAAAACGAATTCGAATCTACCGCGTGTCACTACCCCTAACCCACTTATCAATTCTACTATCATATGGCATTACACACATACAATGCATCAATCCACATTGCACACAACTTAATTCACATTCCACACAGCTCAATTAAACAAGGAGTTTTCATGCTCAAGGTATTCCAAGAACATTTAGAGTTGCACATTTCACACTTAATCACGTTATTCACCCTTTTTTTCATAGTTTAGCACACATAAACAAAAAATGCAGCTAGTGCCCTAATGTCAATGAATGCAAATCCTACCTCAAGTCTGGACTATCCCAAGTACACCTTAGAGGCTCAAAGAGGACCATGTTGATCAAGCACGTCCCTCCAGGCTCCTCCAAAGGACTCAAGATAACCAGATTCGCCCACTACCCTAGGCCAACTAGACCATGCTCTGATACCATATTGTCACGCCCTGATTTCCAACCTGGGAAACCGGTTTGTGACTCCCCTTTACCCACCCGGTGGACAAGGGGTTGGTATTAATTCCACACAAGACCTTCCGCACATGCACAATAAACAAAATCATATTATTTATAATTTCAAATCATAAGTAATTGTTTATAAACCATTCATGCCTTTATTAGTCAAAACCCTTTTACAATTTCCCCACTAGGGTTACATCATTTTCCCACTGGGCTTACAAAGGTTCCACAAAACATCAAAACACAAATTACATTTAAACAAGCAACATAGCGGATCGTCATCCACCTTGGTGTTCCCACCTAACGCCCGTAGGTCCCTGAAAAGTAAGGAAACACAGTAGGAGGGGTGAGCAACCACACCTCAGAGGGATCATGTCTCCCGAACCCATCCCATGCTCCTAGCATCTACATGTCAACGTGTACTAGTGCAGTGTTGTGATACAAGTAAGTACAAGTTTTATTCCACTTAGATAAATATGATAGCATACAAACCACAAGGGCAAACACAACTATTTCCACAGCCACACAGGCCCACGTTCACAGCCATACAGGCTCCATGGCCATATAGGCCCACGTCCACATAGGCCCATGTCCATAGCCACACCAGGCTCACAATCATAGCCACACAGCTCACAACCAGCCACACAGGCTCACAACCAGCTACACAGGCATACAATCAAACATATAATAGACATCTCAACCACAGCATAAAATCAAACACATAGCATGTGTCACGGCCACACTGCATAATATCAAACACTTAACTTGCATAGTCACACAGGCATAATATCAAACAATATGCCATTGAAGGCCAACGTCCATATAGGAGATCACACCTATATGGATTTACGTATAAATATATATATCCACATAACCACATATCACCTAACACAAGGCCTAAACTCTGGGATAGGTTCAAGGAACAGGACAAAACCCCTACCTCTAAGATCCTTCACACTCTTGCTTCCATGCCTAATGCCGTCCAACCATGGAAATGACAACGGCAGCCACGGTCCTGGAGCTCTCTCTCTCTCTCTCTCTCTCTCTCTCTCTCTCAACCTCCCTCTCTCTACGATGGTCGGGAAGAACCCTAAAACCACAACACAAAGGGTCTCCTCCTCCTTATATAGACACCTCAACATGAAAATGACGTAGTTTTGATTAAGTGAACCCCAAGATCAAAACGATATAGTTTCGATGGAACAGCTACAACCTTCCCGCATCCACACAAGACAAAATACCCATAATTCCAACTTGCCACTTTGGGAAAAGAGTACTAGAATAACAAAACCAAGGTGATGATGCAAAAACATGGCTGCATGCCATAATGTACGTGATATCCCCATATCATGTGCGCTCCAAGTGATATGAAATTCTTCCCCAAGGTTTTTTGTATCATGTAGAAGGCAGGTATACAATAATCTTCTTGCACGTGATATCCCATATCACGTGCAACTCCAAATATCCTAGGATTTTGCCCCAAGCCTTATAACAACGTCTTGAAGGCTCCCATGCAAAAACATCCCCGCCCATGACAAGCCATTGTCAGTGCATAGTGACGTGCACCTCCAAAGGTTCCCTCTTGGGCTCATCTCTTACATCAAGCTTGCCCATCAACAAACAAGGTGTTTTAGCTAAAGTGTGTGGGAAGAAAACTCCCTAAAACCCTACAGTTTTCACCCCAAAAGGCAAAACTGTGACTAACTCCTCACATGCCAAAACACGGGTCATTACATGTTAGTTTCCTGTAAGACAGAGTTAGCACAAAAGGATAAAAGAATGAGATAAGTAAAACATTATATAACAATAGCAAGGCACATAGACAGGATAAAAGAATAAACCAATAGTAAGGCAAATCATTTGTGCAAGGGATGACTTAAGGATTACCCTACAAAACAAAGGTTAGCATGGCATAAAATGAGCAAACAACATGTGGGTCAATGCCCCTGATGGGCTTTTATTGCTAGACCTATCTTATTCATTGGTTCCTAAACTTCCTCTGTAGAGGGTTCTGTACACCATGGGATTTACCGGAGGGGGGTCTTAAAAGGACAAGCCTTAAAAGAACCTCAAGCTTGAGTGAGGAGTCCGGGGCCCTATTACAGATAATGATCAATGCGTAAGGTACCGTACGAAACCTCATTAACCTAAATTGTGACAAACCCGGGTATAGGGTTATGCATGAATGCAACAGGTATGGAACGTTATAAATCATAACTATCATGGTATTAAAGCGTATAAATCACAACAATCATAAAAATGAGTTTAAAATAAATAAATAAATAAATAAATAAATAAATAAAATAGGCAAGTAAAACAACAAAAGAAAAAGAAACCTCCCAATCCTAGTATTAGGCTTAACCCTCTAAGTGTTGTCCCTAGTAGAGTCGCCAGTTGTCATCACCGGTTTTCGTCCGGGCCGCAACTGAATGATGAAATGTACAGAGTCACCACCAACTATTTTTGGGGGTGCAGTACGTTACCAGAGATAAGGGTTCGGGGGTTGTTTACGTGTAGGAAAAGATTAGCACCCCTACAGTGCCCTTTCGGTACCTATAGGAGGAGAAGGTTTTTATTTGTTTTTCACTGTTTTGACTGGGTTAAGACATTATTGTTTTCCTAAAAAGTCTATGTTTTTTATTTAGCTAAGTTGTTTGTCAAAGTTATGGTTAAACATTGATTTACCCTAAGTTTCTAAAGGAAATCCTAAAAGTTTTGTTTTGTTTTGTTTTGTTTAAAGTGAAAAATGAACTCCAAAGATTATTTTTTTTGGTATTTTTGTTGAAAACATTTTTTTTGTTTTAATTGTTTTTACCCTTTTGTTGTTTTTTTGTTTGTTAGAGAAAAAGATATTGTTTACCCCTACTTTTTTTTTAGAAAACACACACGTCAAAATAAGGTGAAGTGTCCGGTTGTGATACAATGTTTTCCATGTATCCCAGTTACGGGCATACATCCAGATCCCACACATGTACTGGATTGGAGTAATCTGGATATTGAGGAAGATATGACAGTTATTGAGGCCCCAATCCGTATTTTGGATAGGCACGAGAAGCAGCTCCAAGGAAAGACTATTCCACTGGTTCAGGTGTTGTGGCGACACCGAGGTATGGAGGAAGAGACTTGGGAATGTGAGACTGAGATGCGTGCTCACTACCCTGCTCTGTTCGAGGATGAACAACCCTGAAGGAGGGGAGAAAGGCGAAACAAAAACATCAGGTACTATTGGTACTGATTTTATTTTGCTGTTACATGGGTACTGATCAATTATTTTGTTGTTATGTATTGGGTGCATTGATTGTGGCTGTGGTTTCCTTTCAACCCCAGCTTTCTTTTCGAGGACGAAAAGTCTTTAAGGGGTTCTTGGAGTTAGCCTTGAGTAAGAGGCCTTGTTTTAGAAAATGAACATTAGCACAGTGATGTGCTCGTCAAATGGAGAATTTTGACTATGCTTGGGCTCGATTCGGAGTTCGAGGCCCTGAGGGGTATTTTGGGAGTTTCACATGAATTAAAATATCCAAATTAATATATATTTGAGAGTTTTATTTAAAATATGATTTGGGCTTAATTATTGGGCTATAGAGCTTAATGAAGTGGATTAAAAAACCTTGGCCTTTGGGCTTATAGATCTTTGGGCTTTAAATTAATCAAAACTGCGTCGTTTTGATTATGTGGGAAAAATATATAAAAGAAAAAGGGTTCAAAATTAGGGGATTCTCATTCCAAAACCCTAGCAGCCGTCACCCCTTGAGAGAGAGAGAGAGAGACACGGCAGGAGAGGGAGCCGCCGGAAAGAGGGAGACACGGCTTGAGACGGCAAGGACGATCCAAGGCTGGTGATCCAAGGTTCCTGCAGTGGACGAGAGCCCGGAGACGTGATTGCTAGAATACAACAACTAGTTGTATTCTACGATTTTGAGGTAGGGAATTCGTGTTCATATTCATGCCTTCCTCTCGAGAATTCCGGGTTTATACCCTTTGTTGCGATGCGAAGTTTTCTTGGGTACGGATCTGTTATGATCCTGTTCATGTTGATGTTGAGTTTATGCCCCCACATGCATATGATGATTGATCGTGAGGTTTCCGGTATATCTGGATAGTTAAAAGTGAATAAAATAATCTGGGATGGTCTGGATGGGTAGGTTGATATGAGGGACATAGCTGGAGTTGAAACCGGGCTATGTACCCTAACTTTAGAGTCTAATGACTCACAATCTAAAAAGAATTTGAAAGAGGTCCTTTAGAGAAAAGTGATTAAACCAACAAAACAAAGGTCTCTGTACAAAATGTGGTTGCACGCCATATTGCACGTGAAAAGCCCATTTCACGTGCAAGCCCAATTGGTATGAAATTTTACCCCAACGTTCCTTGAGATGTGTAGAGGCAAGGGAACCAAACATCCCCCGCACGTCATATGGCCCATATGATGTGCACCCCCTTATTTTGCCTCCTCTGGCTTCCCCATTTAGCCAGAAGGTTCTTGAGTGGAAAATAATGTGATTGGGATGAAGTCCCGGAGTTAATTTACCTAAAAACTTACCAAAACGGTTAAGGAACACTGATATGGGAAAAGAAACTGTATACTGTGAATGTTACTGAGATTGTGGCTGCACTACATGAACTGAGTACATTGTAAATCATACTGATATGTGCTGAGTTGTATTATGCATGTTGAACATCTTGTATTGAGATAAATTATGCCTACTGGGCACCTTGTGCTGAATTATGTGGCTGCATTTCATTGAGTTTTGTTTGAGTGCTTAATGCTGTATGCTACGGGACAACTGCTAAGCTGGAACCCTTTTGATTACGAGACAGTCATTGGACCGGAGCCTTGGGTACGGGACGACCACTGGGACCGGAGCCTTGAGTATGGGACAGTTATATCACTGGAACCCCCCTCTTTGAATATGGGATGTGTTTGATGGTTTTTGTGTGTGGTTTCAACTAGTTCACTACACTAGCACAAGCATCCACTTAACATGCATTCCAGTAGAGTGGGATGGGCCCGGGGAGACTTGATCCCTACCTAACCGTGGTTTGCTCACCCTCCTTTGAATTGTTCTCTTGCAGGGTCTAGCCGGTGATAGGTGATGAGTTGAGGTGATTGGCCATAGAGGTTGTGGGACCCTCCTTATTTGATTGTAAATGTATCTGTGGCTTTCTGTTTTGGTTTGGGTTATTTTTTAAACTGAATTTGGTATTGTGGGTTTATTGGGAGCTTTTCCCCATTTGAGTTGTAATGGACTTGAGTCCTCTTTGAAATGTAGCAAACTGTGGTATGGTATTTTGACTGAATGATGATTGTGTGTATGGTTTGGAATCAGGGGCATGTCCTTTGGCATGTTAGCCCGGATGTGTCGTATTGGGACAGCACCCGTTGCATAAGTCCAGTCTAGGTGCTTGCACCAACCCCTTGACCCTTCGGGTGCGGGCATGGGCAGTCACTAACCGTTTCCAGGTGTAAGGAAATTGGGGCGTGACAATATGGTATCAGAGCGGTCATGGTCTAGTGGACCTAGGATAGTGGGGAGGGATGATTACTTTTGAGACCCTTAGAAGACAGTATAGGGCATGCCTAATCACCGTGGACCTATCTGGTTTTCTGGGGTGTACTCGGGAGTAGTTAGACCAGGGAGTAGGACATTTGCATTTGGGTTGAGGTGCATACATGCGTGGCATTAGGGCACTAGTTTGAATTTCTGTATAAATGTTATGTTCTGGTGTGATACGTTGCTGAACAAAATTGTTGAACTTGATACTGAAACTTGATGTTGAAACTTGATACTGAATAATGAATGCTGCGTGATTGATGCTGCAAGTTGATACTATGTGTTAATGCTAAGTGTTAGAGCTGAATAATTGATGCTAAATGTTAGTACTGGATAATTGGTACTGAATGTTCTTGTTAAATAATTAATATTGAAAGTTTATGCTGGAAGTTGATACTGTGTGTGAACTGTTATTATGCAATTCTGGGCAATTACCCTATATGAGTACATCATGGTCCATAAGAATGAGGGTGTGTAACCTGAGATACTGACTCTAGTCCTATCTAATGTGTAGAAAATGCCTCCTAGGAGAATAACCCGAGCTACCCCAGCTATAGAAGATGAGTCTTCTGTACGGGTTGGACAAGAGGGAGAACCACGAGTAGAGGGTGATGATCCCATAGAGCGGATCATGGCTCGAGTCAGAGCTTTGAGCGAGAATGGACAAGGAATGCGTGAGAACCTTAGGGGAGAGATCCTAAATGAGGTACATCAGGAGATACTGGCATGGCAGGCAGCGCCACCTTCCCCATCCCATGAGGCAGAACCTCCATGCAGGCAGGAAGTGCCAGTGAGACGGGAGGAAGAAGACGTGGTGACGCGTTTCCGGAAGGAACACCCACCAAGGTTCAAGGGAGGAGCTGAATCTCTGGCAGCAGAGCATTGGCTGCGCTAGATAGAGCACATATTCTCTTTTCTCCGACCCCAGGAGGAAGATAAAATGAGGTTGGCAGTCCGCTAGTTGGAAGAAGAAGCCCTGGAGTGGTGGCTGAGCATATCAGGGAGTTGGGACATGGAGGCCGTGTCCTGTCACGCCCCGGTTTTCCAACCCGAGGAGACCGGAACGTGACCCCTCCCTTTACCCGGGTTTGGATAAAGGGGTGGAACACAACATACAGTTCAGAAACCAAAATTACACAATTATTTAATTGAAACCATATGCCTTTATTTTTTTTCAAACTTCATTACAATATCTCCCCGCTAGGGTTACAATGCCTCAATAAAATTACATAGCGCAAATAACATAAAACAAAGCCACAAAGTAGAACTCTTCCACCTTGGTGTTCCCACCTAACGCCTGTAGGTTCCTGCAAGAAAACACACCATAGTAGGAGGGGTGAGCATCCACAGCTCAGTAGGGATCATGTCTCCCCAACCCATCCCATGCTCCTAGCATCTACATGCCATGTGTACAAGTGCAGTGTCGTGTTACAATAATTCCAACAGACAATAACAAACCACACCAGTAGTCACAATTATCCACCACACAAACCACAAATGATTTAACCGCCTCTTCAGGCCAATGATTTAACCACCTCTCAGGCATAGTTTCCATAGTCAGTCTCACTGACATTAACTCAGCCTCTCAGGCTCCACAGTCAGTCTCACCGACATCAACTCGACCTCTCAGGCTCCACAGTACACAAGCGTTGCCTCAGCCTCTCAGGCTTCTTAGGCTCCACAGACAACAACGGACATTTAACATATATCTCGGTTATTCAGGCATAACAACAAACACTTAACATGCATGTCCACCCTGGTATAACATCAAACACCTAGCATGCATATCCTCACGGACATTACATCAAACACTAGTCGGCATAACCACACCGGCATAACATCAACGCATAACATGCATGGCCTCACAGCATAATATCAAACACCTAGTGTGCGGTGCCACACAGGCCTAATCTCAACCCATACTTGCCATCGAAGGCCAACATTCATATAGGAGGTCACACCTATATGAATTTACATATAGATAGTATAACAATAACATAGAAGCTCTATAAATCCTCTGCTACACGGGGCCTAACCCCGAACGGATCGGGTGAGACAGAGCCCCTACCTTAAAGCAGATCTTCCTTGCCCCCGCGCTAAACGCCGTCCTCCCCACGCAAGATGCTCCGGCAGCAACCAGCAACTCCCTTTCCTTCTCTCTCTCTAGCTCTCTCTCTCTCTCTCTACGACGGCTGCAGCAGTTGAAGAGAACCCTAAACCTAAAACAGAGGGCTTCTCCTCCTTATATAGATAACACAACATCAAAACGACGTAGTTTTGATTAAGTGAATCCTAGAATCAAAACGATGTAGTTTTGATGGAAGAAGCTATGGCCTTCCCACATCGATACACACCAAAATATTCACAATTCCAACATGGTCCTTTGGGAAAAGATGATTAGAACGACAAAACCAAGGTAACCATGCAAAAACATGCCTGCACGCCAATTTGAACGCCAATTCCCCAATTGGTGTGCAGCTCCAAATGCACTCAAACTTCACCCTAAGCCTCCTTGCATCTTGTAGAGGTCTAGGAAGCAAAAATATGCTTGCACGTGAAATGGGTGAATTCACGTGCAGCTCCAAATGCTCTGAAATTTCTGTGGTAGGTAGAGGACCTCATTCTAAGAAACTTTTGTTCTTGCACGCCAATTGTTTGAGGCCATCTACCCTATCAAAAGTGAGCTCCAAGATCAGCCAAAACAGCCTAAAATCGCCTGTATACGTATAGCATCTTCCTAGGGCATAAAGGTACATTATCACTTGTCACATGCACCTCCCAAAAGTCCCATCTTGGGTTCATCTCTTACCTCAAACTTGTGCACCAACATCCAAGGTGTTTGTGGTTAACTTCTTACACACGGGTTACACACGGGTCATTACATCCTCTCCCCCTTAAGACTTTTCGTCCTCGAAAAGAAATGACATACGAGCAAAACAAACACAAGCTACCCATTTGCCACCCGGCAAGCCACAACACCCAAATGGGTCATACACCGCGCACAACACATAACAGCACATAACAAGGTACCACCATAATCCATAACCACAATAATGCATATAACACATATCCGCATGTCACAAATACACATCTCAAAACACATCACAAATATGAACACATGTCTAAAAGACAATACAAATACACCGAATCGTACACAACTAATACAAGAAAACACATCACTATCCTTTGGCCAACAGCCACCTCCCACGCTTAAGATTGTTTGTCCTCAAATAATTCTGGGTGCTGCGCACGCATCACGGACTCACGTTCCCATGTCTCCTCCTCAATGCCACGGTGCTGCCATAGCACACGAACCAAAGGAATAGCACGACCACGCAAAAGCTTCTCTCGCCGATCTAGGATACGGATAGGGGCCTCAACAACGGACATGTCATCCTCAATGTCTAAGGTCCCCCAATCGATCACATGGGTGTGGTCAGGGTGATACTTCCGCAACTGGGACACGTGAAACACGTTGTGCACTCGACTCAGCCGCGGTGGTAACGCTAACCGGTAGGCCACGGGCCCCACACGATCCAGAATCTCAAAAGGACCAATAAACCGGGGAGATAGCTTGGAACCTCGCCCAAACCGTCGATGTCCACAACGTGGAGAGACACGAAGGAACAGTGAAAATGTTGATCCACCTCAACCTGCTGCTGCTGCTGCTCCTCAACCACGGAGTTCAAGCTACACTTAAAGCAAATCACCAAAGTTCACACAAGAGCTTTTCTCCCAATGGAAAGCTCGCATGAAGATGTTCATGACCTGTCATGATCATCTAATGTGGCCTTGTCTTCATCAGGAGCTTCCCATTCCGATGACCATCGGAGAAAATGGGGTCAGGAGGCCAAAGACTGATACTGAACTCACTCACGATGAAAGAGCCTGGCAATATGCCAGTGAAAAGGCTCTAGCTTATGTGACATCATCCTTGGATTCAGAGGCTTTCACAGACGTCCAGGGCTGCACGACAGCAAAAGCTGTGTGGGACAAATTGACTATTCTATATGAAGGAAGTCAGTCCTAGATGCAGAACGTTATCTGTGCTCTCAGACAACATTTTGAGAACTTCAATCACAAACCTGGTGAATCCTTGGAGAGTATCTATCGGAGATTTGGCAAGCTCATTTGGGAATTGAAAACTGCCAATGGGCATTACACGCAATCTCAAATAAATGACAAGTTCTTTCGTTCCTTGCTGGATCGCTATTACTCCAAGCAGCTCCAGATGCAATCCAAAGACAACTGGCAGTATGCTCCCCTTGAAGAGCTATATGGAGAGCTACGGACTCATGAGGTCAGATTCAAATACACTGACCGAGACGAGAAGATAGCTCAGAAAGAAAAGGGGGTAGCTCTTAAGGCTACAGCTGGACCAAGCATGCTGGCGGAGGATGATACGGAAGAGTCAGAAAACTCTGACTCGGACATGGAAGAAGAAATAGCACTCCTGGTGAAATCCTTCACACGATTTCTGCGGAAAAGCAGAAAAGGATTCAGAAGAGGTTCTTCCTCATCCTCAAGAAGGAAGGAGCGGTCGGAGTCGACATCCCAAGACTGCTACAATTGCAGGAAACCTGGTCATTGGGGCAAGGACTGTAGATCCAAACCCAAGATGGCCGACAAGGATGACAAGGTGAAACCCCAACGCTCCACCTCAGACAACAGCAAAATGAAGAGGAAGGCGTTCGTCTCAAAATACAACAGTGGCTCGGAAGAAGAAGAGGAATCTTCAAACGACGAACCAACGGAAAAGGCTAACGTCTGCGTCATGGCAAACGCTGAGGTACCTTCTATCTCTGAGCTCTTGTGTAAACTAGAATCTCTTACTAAGGAACGTGATGATGAAAAGAATGAGAGATTAATAATTACTTAAATGTATCAAAATATGAGTGGTCAGACTAAACGCCTAGAACTTACTGTTTCTAAACTTGAAAAGGACATAGCTGACTACCGAAGCAGGGAGGTTTTGTATCACGACCTAAGAGCTGAAAATCACCTGCTGAATACCAACCTCACTGGCATGAATATAAATCTTAAAAGACTCGAGATTGAACTTGAGAAGGAAAAGGAAATAAATCGTAAATGGCTAAAATCCAGAGAAATAACCTCTACATTTAGAACTGATCCTGACAATATCCGAGTCAAACCTGGCCTAGGATCCGAATCCACTTCCACTGCTCCAGCTACTGAGTGCCCTCCGAACTACACTCCAAAACTAACCAACCTATATCCTGTTAGTACATATAAACTGTTGGATGGTTTTGTTTCAGGTGGCACCATAGTTTATTATTGTGGAACAGAGGTTGTTACTACTAATCCCGAAGTAGTAGCACCCGTACCAAACGATGACGGGAATGCTGCTGCAATTAAAGCCGAAACTGCAGCACCCATAAACAAAGGAAAGGCTAAGGCTGACACATCCAGGGCCAAGAGCGCGTCACCCGTTCGCAAAGGATTAGGCCATAGGGAACAGAGTAGAAAACCTATAAAACCTAAGAAACCTGTATCCCCTGCTGTAACTCCTCATCATAGTGTCTGTTTGATATGTCGCGAAATAGGTCATTATCATTATGAGTGTTGGAGTCTATCTGATGACTGGTTATGTAATCACTCTTCAATCAACAAAAATCTGGTTGTCAAAAAGGGTTCTTCTCGGAAAGCTAAATCTAAAACTCCTCGGAGTATTTCACCTAAGAAAATCCAAGTTGCAAAAGCAACTAAGACGGAAAAAGCTAAGTCAACTTGGAAAGTTAAAGTTCCTAGCAACATAAATCTGGAATGGTTGACACTATTGTTGCTTCTCCTAACCGCCCAAAACAAGTTTGGGCACCAAAAATGTAATATGTTGTCTTGCAGGAGCATCTATGGAATTCACTGCCATCTCACTTGAAGTCAAAGATCAATCAAAGCAAGTGGATACTCGATAGTGGATGCTCCGGACATATGACGGGTAATAAGACTCTGCTCGTGGATGTTACTGACAAACGAGGCCCATCCGTAATATATGGTGACAACAGTAAAGGTAAGACTGTGGGGTATGGCACTTTAACCAACGGCTGTGTATCAATTACTAAGGTTGCATTAGTCAAAGGTTTGAAGCATAATCTGCTGAGTGTCAATAATTTATGTGACAAAGGATTCACAGTTTCCTTTTTGTCAAACACCTGCACAGTTAGAGATAACTTATCCGGAGATATTAAGTTATCCGGATCAAGAGATGGGGACATATATTTTGTGGTCTTGAGAAACAATTCTTCTGACCCAGTATGCTTCCTCACTACAACATCACATGAAGATAGTTGGCTATGGCACAAGCATTGCGCACATTTAAATTTTAAGACCTTGTCTAAATTAGTGTCGCTTGATTTGGTGACTAGTTTGCCTAAACACAAATACTCCAGAGACACTCTCTGTTGAGAATGTCAACTTGGCAAACAGACCAAACATAGTTTTAAGAGCAAATTAGTTAATTCAATAACTGCTCCTTAACAACTTCTTCACATCGACCTATGTGGTCCCATTTCTGTTTCTTCACTTGCTGGTGTGAGATACACCCTAGTGGTTATTGATGACTTTACCATATATACATGGGTGTTATTCCTGAAATCTAAGGATCAAACCTTTGAACACCTTGTCGATCTCTTCAACTAGATAAGCAATTCACAAGGACTAAGCATTAAATGCATCAGGAGTGATCATGGTACAGAATTTGATTCTCTCATATATGAGGTCATATTGTTCTGAACAGGGCATTCAGCACAACTTCTCTATGCCCAGAACTCCACAACAAAATGGAGTAGCTGAGCGCAAGAATCGCACTTTAGTCGAGGCTGGCAGATCAATGTTAGCGGCAAAGCTTCCTCTCAGTCCTATGGGTCAAGCGGTGTCTCTCACCGCTATGTTCAGAACAGAACTCTTATAAATAAATTTACCATGAAAACCCCTTATGAGATGTGGAAGGGCAGAAAGCCTTCTATTTCACACTTCAAAACTTTTGGGTGTACTTGCTATGTACTGAACAATGGAAAAGAATCCCGGAATAAATTTGAACCTAAATCTGATGATGGGATATTTTTTGGATACTCATTACATAGCAAGGCTTATCGGATTTTCAATAGAAAACTTTTCAAAGTTGAAGAATCTATCCATGTGACTTTTGATGAAGCTAACACGGATTGGTCGAAAGTTGGTTCTTCAAGTTCTAATGTGCAGGATCAAGACGACAACATTGACTACTTAAAGTTTATGAATGTTCCTGTCACTTCTATTGACCAACCATGTGGCACCAATGAAGAACGAAGAAATGATGTAGATGATGCTACGGATGAATCGGACTCGGGACTTCCACATAACTCCGGATATATTTCTTCGGATATTCAAAATACTAGAGTACCTTCCAGTCCATCCGGACCAGTTAATACGGAAATGAACAGTAATGGAGAACCTCAAAATACTCCAGAACCTATTAATTTGAATAACGCTGGCCCGGAAGAAGCTCAATTAGTGGACGACCAAGGACCACCCAATCTGACAGAGCTTCAAATCATTGAGTATTCACCACCACTTGCGCAAAACTATAGGTGGACTCAAAGCCACCCTCAATAACAAGTGATTGGTGATCCTATTGTTGGTGTTAGAATAAGAGCAGCCACCTCCAACATGTGCCTCTACTCTTGCTTTTTGTCGCAGATAGAGCCACAAGTGGTGGAAGAAGCTCTTCAAGATTCAAATTGGATAGACGCCATGCAGGAAGAGTTAAATCAGTTCAAAAGGAATGATGTGTAGACTCTTGTACCAAGGCCAAAGTCTCAACAAGTCATTGGAGTTAAATGGATGTTCCGAAACAAACTTGATACGGACGGAATCATAATCCGGAACAAAGCCCGACTGGTAGCCAAGGGTTATCGTTAAGAAGAAAGAATAGACTATGACGAAACTTTTGCTCTAGTAGCCCAACTTGAGGCAATCAGAATGTTCTTGGCATACACTTCATACGAAAACTTCAAAGTTTATCAAATGGATGTCAAGAGTGCATTTCTAAATGGAGATCTTCAAGAGGAGGTATATGTTGAACAACCTCTAGGCTTCATTGAACCAAAGGCTGGACATCTGGTCTACAAACTAAGGAAAGCCTTGTATGGATTGAAGCAAGCTCCAAGATCATGGTACGACACACTTTCAGAATTCTTACTCGCTCACAACTTCCAAAAAGGGAAGATTGACACTACGCTACTCTTACGGAAAGAGAAGACACATACTCTGATCGTACCGATCTACGTGGATGATATCATTTTCAGATCATCTAATCCGAAACTTTGTGATGAGTTTCGCCAAGTTGATGAATGGCAAGTTTGAGATGAGTATGATGGGAGAACTGTCCTACTTCCTTGGGATCGAGGTCAAACAACTAAAGGAAGGGATCTTCATCAACCAAGCTAAGTACACTCGTGACTTAATCAAGAAGTTTGGTATGGAAGGTTCATCTCCTGTCAAAACTCCAATGCCAGTCAGTGCCAAGTTAGACCCAGATGTTGATGGCAAATCAGTGAATGTGATTGAGTACAGAGGGATGATTGGATCCTTGCTGTATCTTACAGCAAGTCGCCCGGACATAATGTTTGCAACTTCCATCTGCGCAAGATATCAGGCAAATCCCAAAGAGTCACATATGCTTCATGTAAAATGGATATTAAGGTATCTTAAAGGGACGATGAATTTGGGACTCTGGTACCCAAAAGAGTCCAACTTCGCCTTATCCGGATATTCTGATGCTGATTTTGCTGGGTGTCGCATAGACAGGAAAAGCACCAGTGGTACATGTCAATTCCCTGGAAACAGATTGATCTCTTGGTTCAGTAAGAAGTAGAATTCCGTATCAACCTCTACTGCTGAAGCGGAATATATAGCTACTGGGAGTTGCTGCGCACAGCTTCTCTGGATGCAAAGTTAACTTACTGACTACGGCTTCAACATGTCATTTGTTCCACTCTACTATGACAATACCAGTGCTATTGCTATCAGCAATAATCCCGTCATGCATCCAAAGACAAAACATATTGAGGTCAGGCATCATTTCATTCGCAATCATGTTCTTAAAAAGCATATATCCCTGGAACATGTTGCTACTGAAGATCAACTGGCGGATATACTTACAAAGCCCCTACCTGATGTAAGATTTTCTGAACTTCTTCTTAAATTAGGTATGCTTGACTTTTCTGCATAGCTTCTCACCGTTATCCATCAGTAGTTATTTTCAGAACATGTATTGTTGTACTTCATGGTTATTGATAGATACTGAACTTCATGTTTAACTATCTTACTTTAGTTGTGTAAATGTTCTGATATTTCTCACTAAGTTCATATTGGGAGGATGGTTGCTTATCCGGACTGACAGTGAATCAAGCAAACATAATTAAATTTATATGACACAAATCCTATTCTGATGTCATGAATTCAACTCCATCTTCCATCACATGTCTTATGATTTCATGACTGACTGAAATATCTAAGATGCATGGTTGAGGAATGATTTGGGATAGCTGGATCGAAAGTGGAAATTCACTGTCTGCTAATCAGCTGCTTGAGTGGAGTAAATCAAGGATAAGCAGCAGTTTCTCTCGTTTCATCATAAAACAGGAAACGTCTTAACAGACTCTAAAAGTCCACGAGGGAGAAATTGCTCTCTCTATTATTTAGTAATACTCCCGGATTCATATTTCATGACCTCTCTCCTGGCTATCTATCTGAGGGGGAGTCATCCTCGAGAAGATCGCATCAAAATGATTCGCTGATCTCAGGGGGAGAGAATACTTCATTGAATCTTAAGTAAGGCCCCCTATTTCAGCAAAAGGCATGACTACAGGGTGAGAGAATGCTTATTATTAAGTAATGCCTCTCTGATATGTCTTGGATGTTCCGCCCTATAACTCTTACTCATAAAGATGATTGGATTTGCACTGTTGAATTGGAATTGCAGATTACTTGGCTGTTATCTTCCTCTTCCTAGCATTTTAGGCATGACAATCGGTTGTAACATCATACATCATGTGCTCTTCCTTCCATTTTCACTCATACATTCTCTAATGGATGAAGTCATATAAAGCAAATTGATCTTTGCTCTCATTTTCAGTATGAAGGATTGGTTGTGTTGACTGTCATCACTGGTTTTCGTCCAGGCCCATTTGGGGTGAGCTCAAACTAAACCGATGGTGAGAAATTTAGAGTCGCCACCAACTATTTTTTTGGGGTATAGTTGGATACCCTCTACTTTGAGTAGTTTAAAGGTGTGGTCTGCGTTATCAGAGAAGGGTTTGGGAGTTGGTTACGTGTAGGGAAGGATTAGCACCCCTACGGCGCCCTTACGTGAATTCCCCAATTCACGTGCAACTCCATATGCACTCCAAATGCTCTCAAACTTCACCCCTAGCCTCCTTGCATCATTTAGAAGACAACCACACTTGCACGTGAATTGGACCCATATCACGTGCACCTCACATACATGTCCATTTGGCCTGAAACTTCTGTGGTAGATAGAGGACATCATTCTAAGCATCTTTCCTTTTGCACGTGAATTCATTGGAGTCTATTTACAAGGTCAAAATCTAGAAAAACTCTACTCAGGAGGCAAAACTGACTAACTCAAGGTACGGGTCCTTACATCCTCTCCCCCTTAAGACTTTTCGTCCTCGAAAAGAAATGACACACAAGGAAAACAAACACAAGCTACCCATTTGCCACCCGGCAAGCCACCACACCCAAATGGGTCATACACCGCACACAGCACAACAGCACAACAGCACATAACAAAGTACCATCATAATCCATAACCACAATAATGCATATAACACATGTCCGCATGTCACGAATACACATCTCAAAACACATCACAAATAAGAACACATGTCTTTAAAAGTCAATACAAATACACCAAATCGTACACAACTAATACAAGAAAACACAAAACACATCACACCCTTGGCCAACAGCCACCTCCCACGCTTAAGATTGTTCGTCCGCGAACAAGTCTGGGTACTGCTCACGCATCACGGACTCACGTTCCCATGTCTCCTCCTCAAAGCCACGGTGCTGCCACAGCACGCGAACCAAAGGAATAGCACGACCACGCAAAAGCTTCTCTCGCCGATCTAGGATACGGATAGGGGCCTCAATGACGAACATGTCATCCTCAATGTCCAACGTCCCCCAATCAATCACATGAGTGGGGTCAGGGTGATACTTCCTCAACTGGGACACGTGAAACACGTTGTGCACTCGACTCAGCCGCGGTGGTAACGCTAACCGGTAGGCTACAGGCCCTACACGATCCAGAATCTCAAAAGGACCAATAAACCGCGGAGATAGCTTGGAACCTCGCCCAAACCGTCGATGTCCACGACGTGGAGAGACACGAAGGAACACATGATCACCAACGAGAAAACTCCAAAGGTCGCCGCCGCTGATCCGCATAAGATTTCGCCGACTCGAGCGACAACAAACGTCGACGAATCAACTTGACCTTCTCGTAGCCTCTTGAACCAATCGTGGCCCCAAGAGAGCTGTCTCCCCCACCTCGGTCCAACACAAAGGTGATCGACACGGCCGTCCGTACAACACCTCAAAAGGAGCCATCCTAATGGATGCTCGATAATCGTTGTTGTAGGCAAACTCCACCAAAGGAAGGTGAGTTGCCCACGAACCCCCAAAATCTAGCACACAAGCCCTCAACATGTCCTCCATGGTCTGATTCGTCCGCTCGGTCCGACCGTCGGTCTAGGGTGAAAGGCGTACTCGGGTGAAGCTTGGTCCCCATAGCCTCCCGCAAACCGGCCCAAAAACGGGAAGTGAACCGCGAATCCCGGTCAGAGACAACCGATGATGGTACGCCATGCAGTCTCACAATCTCGTTCATGTACAGCTGACTCAAGGTCCCAATAGAGTCCCGCTCGCGAACAGCCAGGAAATGGGCCGACTTTGTGAGTCGATCCACAATCACCCAAATCATATCCTTCCTCCCAGTGGTGGGTGGAAGACCCGATCACAAAATCCATCGCGATATGGTCCCACTTCCACTCGCTGCTATGGGCAAGGGTCGTAACATGCCCGCCGGCCGCCGATGCTCGGCCTTCACCTGCCGACACGTGAGGCACCGCGAAACAAAGGCAGCTACATCGCGTTTCATCCCAGGCCACCAAAAATGCCCCCGAAGCGCATGGTACATCTTCGTACCCCCTGGATGCACAACAACTCTAGATTGGTGAAACTCCCTCATCACCTCATCCCTGAGGGAAGAAGCTACTACCAACCGCCCCTGAAACGACAACTCATGCTCAGGACCCTCTGTCCAGTCCCCAGATAGCTCCCCAGCCTCAATACGGGCACGGAGAACCTCGCACTCAATGTCACCCAGCTGTTCCTCCCGGACGCGCTGGTACAACTCGGCACTACCACCAAAGGACTCGGGACTGTCCCACCATCACGAACAACAAAGTGCACCGCAACATCGCCAACTGCTCCATCAACTTCCACTCTCTCACGGCCACCTCAGCTTTCCCTTTTCTGCTCAACGCGTCAGCCACAACATTACCCTTGCCCGGGGTATAGGCAAGAGTAAAGTCGAAGGTCTGCAAATACTCCACCCATCTCCTTTGCCTCAAATTCAAGTCCTTCTGAGTAAAGATGTACTGAACGCTCTTGTGATCTGAGAACACCACAAACTTTTCCCCCAAGAGGTAGTGCTGCCAACTCTTCAGGGCGAAGATAACAGCCGCCAACTCCAGATCATGAGTAGGATAATTCTGCTCATGAGGCTTCACTGCCTTGACCCATAAGCTACCACACCGTGCTCCCCGCATAAGCACACACCCCAAACCAACCCTGGACGCATCACAGTACACTTCATATGGAATATCCTCCCGAGGTAACCTCAACACCGGTGCAGTGGTCAAACGGGTTTTGAGAGTCTCAAACGCCTGCTGACACTTGTCAGTCCAATCAAACTTCACGCCCTTCCGAGTCAACGCTGTCATAGGCGCTGCCAAACGGGAGAACCCCTCGACAAAACGACGATAGTACCCCGCCAAGCCAAGAAAACTACGGATCTCAAAAATGTTGGTTGGCCTCGCCCACGATGCCACGGCCTCAATCTTGGCTGGGTCCACCCTAACTCCCTCGAGTGACACCACATGGCCAAGAAAGTGAACCTCCTGAGCCCAAAACTCACACTTGCTAAACTTAGCAAACAAACCGCTGGTCCCTCAAGGTTTGCAACATCGTTGCCAAGTGCTCCACATGCTCCCTCTCAGTCTTGGAATACACCAAGATATCGTCGATAAACACCACCACGAACGAGTCTAAGTATGGGGCAAAGACTTGGTTCATCAAATGCATGAACACTGCTGGCGCATTAGTGAGCCCGAAAGGCATCACTACCCACTCATAATGCCCATACCCGCACCGAAAAGCCGTCTTAGGGATGTCCTCCTCCCTAATCCCGACAGGTGATACCCCGACCGTAAATCTATTTTGGAAAACCACCGGGCCCCACTCAATTGGTCAAACAGGTCATCTATTCGAGGCAACGGGTACTTGTTCTTCACTGTCACTGAATTCGGCTTCTGTAGTCGATGCAGAGACGTAGTGTACCATCGGCCTTCTTCGCAAAGAGCACCGGAGCACCCCAAGGTGAGGTACTCGGTCCGATATACCCCCGACCCACCAACTCCTCGATTTGCCTCCGAAGCTCCCTCAACTCACTGGCCCCATACGATACGCTACTTGGGAAATCGGACCCGTCCCTGGCACCAACTCAATGGTGAACTCCACACTCCTCTTAGGTGGCAAACTCCTCAACTGCTCAGGAAAAACATCCTGAAATTGGTCCACAACAGCGGGCCACACCCTCTTTTCCACCTTACCCTCCTCAAGAAAGGTCGGGTCGCTAACCTGTGGGTAATGGCACCCCACTGGTCCAACATCGGCCCGGCCCGACTCCGCCTCACAATCCCACTCCCCCTGCAGGGGTGCAAGAGGTCCCCGCAGGTGTCACGAAGGTCACACGCCGCCGATAACAATCTATCTTGGCCCGGAAAGCCATAAGCCAATCCATACCCAAGATCAGGTCAAACGTCCTCAAAGGCATTACATGCAAGTCAAAACTCGGCTCTACTCGCCTATGGTTAACAAACAATTCACGACACACTCTCCGTACCTCAATCATGCCTCCCACCGGAGACTCCACAACTAGGGGCCTTGCGGCTTCCACACAAGCTAACCCCAAGCCGTCTATTACAAGCTCGAAGAACAAACGAACATGATGCACCCGTATCGAAAAGAACGAAGCTAAGGTACGGGAGATCAAGAGGGTACCTCTAACCACCGATGGTCCTGGTCCACCCTCACTGGTGGGGGTGGTAGCTCAGCCTCCCCTCGGGTACGTCGCCTCCAGCGCAAACACCCTCTCTTGGCCCGTGCCACCGGTCGGCTCACTCACTGGGCGCTTCCCGCCAAGGCGCCTCCAGCCTTGGTCTGCTGCCGCTCCGGCCTCCCCCGAGGTCGGGTCCGATTCGATCCTGCCTGACTAGCCGGCCACCGACGAGCTGGTCTCTCTCTGCTGGTGCACGAAACCGGCATCACTCCTTGTGCTGGATGTCATGCCTCCAACTCCCCTGTTGCCACTCCGGCAACCCGGCTCGAGATGGCCCTCTCGTCCACATCTATGGCATTTCCGGTCCCTCTTTGGACACTCCTTCGTCAAGTGGCCTTGCTCCCCCACAAAGAAGAACAACCCTGGGGAGACCCCCCCTTGGACCGCCCTGTCTACCACCGCCAAAGCTAGACCTCCCCTGGGTTCACCAATGTCTGTCCCCCTGCCGCGGAAGGAATCGCTATCCCCTCTCCTCCGTCTTGAGCCTCTTGGACCCTGCATCTCGATCAGGCCCACTCGCAATCGGGCGACCCTGATGGGCCTGCCTCCCACCATCCGGCCTCTCTCTCGGTTATACGGGCCGTCTCTACGGCCTCAAGATAGGTCCTCAAGCGTAGAATTGCCACCCTCTCCCTAAGGGCTGGCCGAAGACCCGAGTGAACTTGTGGGCCTTCAGGTCCTCCTTTGCCCCTTGTCTCGGGGGCAAACCTACTCAAGCTCCGGAACTCCCGCTCATACTCGGGCACCGTCTTTGATCCTTGCTTCAGGCTGCCAAATTCCTCCCTCTTCGCCATCTCATCGATTCCGGGAAGAACTCATCATGGAAGAGTTGCAAGAATTCCTCCCAAAACATGAGTTGCACCGCACGGCTCCCCGCAACACTCGTCCACCACTCCAAAGCATCCCCCTCCCGCCTGCCGAATTGCGGTCGCACCTTATCCTCCTCCCGGGCAGGAGAAAGGAGAACACATGCTCAATCTGCCTCAACCACCGCTCGGCTACCACAGGATCTTCTCCCCCTTAAATCGCGGAGGTTGTTCCTTTCGGAACCGTGTCACCACGTCATCCTCTGCACGGGTCGGTACACCACCCAGCGAACTCTGACGCTCCCGAGGCAGCTCTCCTACTGGTGGTGGTGGTGGTGGTGGCACCACTTGCTGTGCTACCATCTCACGGCGCACCTCCTCCCGAACGTCCTGCCGGAGCCCCTCCCGTAGCTCCCGTACCTCCAGCCGGATGCCTTCTTGTAGCTGTGCAGGAATAACGCATGCCCCCAACGGATGGCCCCGCACCCGGACCCTCATGGGCAGATGACTCATCAGCCACTGCCCCGGACGCCCGTGTCACTCTCCTCGGTGGCATTCTTACTACATGAAGTAAGATGCACAAAAGTCAGAACGCGTTTGACTACTAACAAGTTGACTACCTCTACCCCATTATCAAGTCAAGCCGCACATGGCATTACACACATTTTAACCATTGCATCAATCAATATTGCACACAGCACAGTCCATATTGTAGTCATACCCAAGGCATTCCAAGAATATTCAGAGTTGCACAGTTCACACATAATCATGTTATGCACATCCTTCACTCATGACAACAAATGCAACTAGTGCCCTAATGCCAATGCATGCAAATCCTACCACAAGACTGGACTACCCTAAGTACACCTTGGAGGCTCAAAGAGGACCATGTTGATCAGGCATGTCCCTCCAGGCTCCTCCAAAGGACTCAAGATAACCAAGTCCGCCCACTACCCTAGGCCAACTAGACCATGCTCTGATACCATATTGTCACGCCCCGGATTTTCAACCCGAGGAAACCGGTACGTGACTCCCCTTTTTACCCACACGGAGGGCAAAGGGGTTAGGATACAAACCAAGAATTGAACATTTTAAACATTCACAACACATTCAAGAAAAATAAAGTCCATCAAGCAGTCCACAAACCAAATCAGTCTTTAATACAAAGTCTTCTTTTCAATCCATCCCCATTGGGGTTACATCGATTCCCATAATAAAATAACATAAACAATAAAATAAATAAGGTCTTCCACCTTGGGGTCCCACCTAACGCCTGTAGGTTCCTGTAAAGAAAACAACATGGTAGGAGGGGTGAGCAACCACGGCTCAGTAGGGATCATGTCTCCCCAACCCATCCCATGCACCTAATATCTACATGCCTTGTGTACAAGTGCGTGTCGTGATACAATTATTCCACCAGATATAGTTACAAGGCTATAACAAGAAACACAATCATACATGGGCTGGTACATAAACACTCCCAGGGCTTCCACAGCCACCGGGTTTCAAGAACAGTCCCGGGCTTCCACAGCCACCGGGTTCCACAAACAGTCCCGGGCTTCCCACGGCCACCGGGTTCCACAAAACAGTCCCGGGCTTCCACAGCCACCGGGTTCCACAAAACAGTCCTCGGGCTTCCACACCCACCGGGTTCCACAAAACAGTCCTGGGCTTCCACAGCCACCGGGTGTACAAGCAAACACGCAAACACACATGGCCATACAGGTATAACATCAAACACTTAGTATGCTTAGTCACACAGGAATAACATCGAACACTTAGCATGCATATATCCACAAGCTCATAAACCCGGCCACACGGACATAATCTAACACACTGGACGTGCGTGGCCTCACAGGCATTACCTCAAACACATATCATGCAACACTCTAGCAGGCATATATACATATATCCAAACAACACGCCATTGAAGGCCAACATTCATATAGGAGATCACACCTATATGAATTTACATATAAATAGTATGATAACAAGGACAATATCCAACGGGTAATTCACCACAGGGGCCTAACCCCGGATCGGGTATAAGAAAACAGACCCCTACCTTAATGAAGATCCTCCTTGCTCCCGCGTTAGATGCAGTCCCTCCCCCACGCAAGATGCTCCGAAGAAAGAACCAGCTTCTCCCCCTTTCCCTCTCTCTAGCTCTCTCTCTCTCTCCACGACGGCTGCAGTGGCTGAAAAACCCCTAACCCTAGAACAAGGAGTCTCCTCATCCTTATATAGGCCTTCCACTATCAAAACGACGTAGTTTTGATTAAGTGAAACCCAGGATCAAAACGACGTAGTTTTGATCACACAAGTTAGCACCTTTCCGCACCCATATAGGCCAAAATACTCAGAATTTCAACATGGTCCTTTGGAGAAAGTTCCTTAGAATGTCAAAACCAAGGGAACCATGCAAAAATATGCTCAAGACGCCAATTTGCACGTGAATTCCCCAATTCACGTGCAACTCCATATGCACTCCAAATGCTCTCAAACTTCACCCCTAGCCTCCTTGCATCATTTAGAAGACAACCACACTTGCACGTGAATTGGACCCATATCACGTGCACCTCACATACATGTCCATTTGGCCTGAAACTTCTGTGGTAGATAGAGGACATCATTCTAAGCATCTTTCCTTTTGCACGTGAATTCATTGGAGTCTATTTACTAGGTCAAAATCTAGAAAAACTCTACTCAGGAGGCAAAACTGACTAACTCAAGATACGGGTCCTTACAATTTTACCCTTGGTGCCCTTTCACGTTTTCACCAAGTCCGCTCATTACAGGAACGAGAATCTTGTGGGGAGGTATGAGAGTTAAGCATAAAACTTTTTGACGGTGTCACTATTCACTGGATTAGGAAGCTCATCTCCGTCCATTTTGGCAAGGATCAATGCGCCTCCCGAGAATGCGTTTTTCAGAACATATGGGCCTTCATAATTGGGAGTCCACTTGCCTCTATGGTCGTGTTGAATTGGTAAGATCTTCTTAAGGACAAGATCACCCTCTTGAAAGCTTCTGGGCTTCACCTTTTTATTGTAATTGTTCATCATTCTATATTGATACAGCTATCCTCTACAAACTGCTGCCAAGCGCTTGCCCTAAACTAAATTCAACTGCTCATAACGACTTTGGGCCCATTCTGCTTCTTCGAGCTGAGTATCCTTAAGTACTCGGAGGGAAGGTATCTCCACTTCGACCGGTAGAACTGTTTCCATGCCGTAGACCAAAGAAAATGGAGTTGCCCCGGTCGATGTACGCACTGAGGTACGATAAGCATGCAAAGCGTATGGTAGCTTCTCGTGCCAATCTTTGTATGTTTCAGTCATTTTTCTGATAATGTTCTTGATGTTCTTGTTGGTTGCCTCGACTGCTCCATTCATCTTTGGGCGATAGGGGGTCCACTTGGTGAAGTAATCAATGGCTACCAAAATGAAACGATGACCATTAGAAGCTTTTGGAGATATTGGTCCGATAACATCAATGCCCCAAAGCGAGAACGGCCACGGGGAAACCATCACGTGTAGTTTGGACGGCGGTACTTGGATCTTATCGCCATAAATTTGACACTTGAGGCATTTGCGCACATATTCAATGCAATCTTTTTCCATGGTGACCCAATAATAGCTCATTCACATGATTTGTCTTGTTAATGCATGTCCGTTTGCATGTGAACCACATTCCCCTTCGTGCACTTCTTTCATTATTTGTGTCGATTCTTCTTTTGCCACACACCGCAATAACACCATGTCATGGTTTCTCTTGTACAGAATCGAGCCATCAAGATAATAGTTGGATGCTGACCTTCGAATATTTCTTTTATCAGACTCAGAGGCCTCAGCTGGATACTCTTGTTTAAGCAAGTATTGTCTAATATCATTGTACTAGGGCTTTTCTTCGATATTTTCGTCAATGGGCATGCAATGTGCAGGAGCATCTTGTATGTGGATATCAAAAGACTGAACTTCCAACTTTGTGTCTAGCCGAAGGAGGGAGGCTAGAGTTGCCAGCGCGTCAGGGAGCTGATTGTATTCCCTGGGCATATGCTCAAACGTGATGTCTTCAAATTGCTCGGCTAACTCTGCAACGTGCTTCCGATATGGGATTAATTTGTGGTTTCGAGTCTCCCATTCACCCCTTACTTGAAAAATGATGAGTGCCGAATCGCCGAACACTCGTAATTTTTTGATTCCTTTGTTAATGGCTTCTTGAAGTCCCTTCACACAAGCCTCATATTCTGCTACATTGTTTGTACAAGGGAAGGTTAGTTTTGCAGCCATGGGAAAATGTTCGCCTTTTGGGGATATCAGGATGGCCCCAACACCATGACCTAAAAGACTGAAGGCTCCATCGAACCACATCGTCCATATGTCTGATACTTCGGCCGAAATGATGTTGATGTGCTCATCTGGGAAGCCAATAGTCATGGGCTCAAAGTCTTCCAGTTTTCTATCTGCCAGATAGTGGCTATCGCACTTCCTTTTATGGCTTTTTGAGGTACGTAGATGATATCGTACTCCGATAGGATCAACTGCCACTTGGCGATTCTTCCAGAAATGGATGGCTTTTCCAATAGATATTTGAGCGGATCATGCCTTGAAATTAGCCAAGTAGTATGATAAAGAGTGTATTGCCTTAATCTTCTTGTTATCCAGATAAGAGCACAGCACGTCTTCTCCAAGGGTGTATAGTTTTCTTCATTGACGGTAAACTTCTTGATAAGGTAATAAATGGCCTGCTCCTTCTTGCCTGTAGAATCGTGTTGCCCCAAGACACAACCCATCGCTGACTCCTGAACGGTCAAGTATAAGATCAGAGGTCTATCCGGTACTGGTGGGACCAAAATAGGTGGATTAGACAGGTATTGTTTGACCTTGTCAAAAGCTTCTTGACACTTGTCATTCCAAATTTCGGGGTTGTTCTTCCGTAAAGTCTTGAAAATGGGTTCGCATGTGGCTGTTAATTGGGAAATAAATCGGGCAATATAATTCAGTCGCCCTAGGAATCCTCTAACCTCCTTGATGGTCCGTGGTGGCAGCATCTCTTGGATAGCTCAAACTTTATCTGGATCGATTTCAACTCCTTTTTGGCTCACAATGAAACCCAATAGTTTTCCCGACATGGCTCCGAAAGTGCACTTTTCGGGGTTCAATTTCAGCTGATATTTCCGTAGCCTATTGAAGAGCTTGCGGAGTACTTTAATATGATCTTTAGTGCTTCGTGATTTGGCTATCATGTCGTCCACATATACTTCGATTTCCTTATGCATCATGTCCTGGAATAGGGTCACCATGGCTCGCTAATAAGTTGCCCCTACGTTCCTCAGACCAAAAGGCATCACATTATAGCAAAAAGTGCCCCAAAGTGTCGTGAAGGTGGTCCTCTCTTTGTGTTCGGGGGCCATACGAATTTGATTATAGCCCGAGAAACCATCCATGAATGAGAATAGGGCGTGTTTTGCTGTATTATCCACTAAGGTGTCAATATGAGGAAGCGGGAAGTTGTCTTTCGGACTGGCCCAGTTCAGATCTCTATAATCGACACACATGCGTACTTTGCCTCCTTTTTTCGGTACTGGTACAACATTGGCCACCCATTCTGGATAACGGGAGACACTTAGGAAACCTGCATCCCATTGCTTTTTGACTTCTTCTTTAATCTTCAGTATCATCTTTGGTCTCATTCTTCGCAATTTTCTTTGACTTGGCTTGCACTTGGCTTCACGGTATGTGATGTTGCACTATATCTGTGTCTAATCCGGGCATATCTTGGTATGACCATGCAAAAATATCGATGTAGCTTCTTAACAGCTCGATTAACTTCTTCCTGATGCCGGTAGCTATCAAAGACCCCACCCTCAATTCTTTTGGTTCGGCTGTAGTCCCCAAGTTCACTGTTTCTACTGGGTCCTCACTTGGAATGGATAAGCGATCATCCTTTTCCAATAGACGTATGATCTCTCCCGATAGCTCGGGTGTCTCCTCTACCTCATTCTCGTTAGCTTCAAACACGGGCTGCTCCTAGTTTGGACTTTGGTCAAACCTTTGGCATCTCGTTTCGCCTTCGCATACTATGTTTTCATTGACATTGTGATACCAGCTTATAAGAGAATGACAAGTTGGTAACCAAATATGATATGCATATGTTATGAATGGAATGCACCATAAAAGATTTTGCAAAACACATTTTATTGGAAGGTTTAAGGAAAAACAGATGTTCACAGCTTCAAAGTACATTAAAATAGAATAAATTAAATCGCAGCGACCCGTAAGCATTACATTATGGGGAGGTCTAGGCTGGTCCAATTGTTCAATGGCTGGTTGGGATCCTCTCGCACTAACTGAACCATCTCGCTTGGTGCATGCTCATTTGTGTCCAATACGGCTACAATCCTCGTCTTGGGTTCAGGTTGGCTCTTATGGATAAACCCTCTACTCCGGAATGTAACATTCAAGGGGGAAAGCTTCTCCTTTCTTCAGGTAATGGTCTTTTCTACAACCTTGCTGTCACGCCCCGGTTTTCCAACCCGAGGAGACCGGAACGTGACCCTCCCTTTACCCGGGTTTGGATAAAGGGGTAGGATACAACATACACTCCACATTTTATTTTCAGAGACCAAAATCACATAATTATTAAATTCAAACCACATGCCTTTATTATGTTTCAAACTTCATTACAAAATCTCCCAGCTGGGGTTACAAGGCCTCAACGAAATTTCATAACACAAATTACATAAGATAAAACAAAGACACAAAACGGAACTCCTCCACCTAGGTGTTCCCACCTAACGCCTGTAGGTTCCTGCAAGAAAACACACCACAAGTAGAGGGGTGAGCAACCCATGCCTCGGTAGGGATCATGTCTCCCCAACCCATCCCATGCTCCTAGCATCTACATGCCATGTGTACAAGTGCAGTGCCGTGTTACAATAATTCCAACAGACAATAACAAACCACACCAGTAGTCACAATTATCCACCACACTAACCACAAGTGATTTAATCGCCTCTTCAGGCCAATGATTTAACTGCCTCTCAGGCATAGTTTCCACAGTCAGTCTCACTGACATTAACTCAGCCTCTCAGGCTCCACAGTCAGTCTCACTGACATCAACTCAACCTCTCAGGCTCCACAGGTACACAAGCATTGCCTCAGCCTCTCAGGCTTCTTAGGCTCCACAGACAACAACAGACATTTAACATATATCTCAGTTATTCAGGCACAACAACAAACACTTAACATGCATGTCCACCCTGGTATAACATCAAACACCTAGCATGCATATCCTTACAGACATTACATCAAACACCATTCAGGCATAACCACACTGGCATAACATCAACGCATAACATGCATGGCCTCACAGGCATAATATCAAACACCTAGTGTGCAGTGCCACACAGGCCTAATCTCAACCCATACTTGCCATTGAAGGCCAACATTCATATAGGAGGTCACACCTATATGAATTTACATATAGATAGTATAACAATAACAGTAGAAGCTCTATAAATCCTCTACACAGGGCCTAACCCCAGAACAGATCAGGTGAGACAGAACCCCTACCTTAAAGCAAATCTTCCTTGCTCCCCGCTTAAATGCCGTCCTCCCCACGCAAGATGCTCCAGGCAAGCAACCAACAACTCCCTTTCCTTCTCTCTCTCTAGCTCTCTCTCTCTCTACGACGGCTGTAGCAGTTGAAGAGAACCCTAAACCTAAAACAGAGGGCTTCTCCTCCTTATATAGACAACACAACATCAAAACGACGTAGTTTTGATTAAGTGAATCCTAGCATCAAAACGACGTAGTTTTGATGGAACAAGCTATGACCTTCCCACATCCATACACACCAAAATATTCACAATTCCAACATGGTCCTTTGGGAAAAGATGATTAGAACAACAAAACCAAGGTAACCATGCAAAAACATGCCCGCACGTCAATTTGAACGCCAATTCCCCAATTGGCGTGCAGCTCCAAATGCACTCAAACTTCACCCCAAGCCTCCTTGCATCTTGTAGAGGTCTAGGAAGCAAAAATATACTTGCACGTGAAATGGGTGAATTCACGTTCAGCTCCAAATGCTCTGAAATTTCTGTGCTAGGTAGAGGACCTCATTCTAAGAAACTTTTGTTCTTGCACGCCAATTGTTTGAGGCCATCTACCCTATCAAAAGTGAGCTCCAAGATCAGCCAAAACAGCTTAAAACCGCCTGTATACGCATAGCATCTTCCTAGGGCATAAAGGTACATTATCACTTGTCACATGCACCTGCCAAAAGTCCCCTCTTGGGCTCATCTCTTACCTCAAACTTGTGCACCAACATCCAAGGTGTTTGTGGTTAACTTCTTACACACGAGTTACACACGGGTCATTACATCCTCTCCCCCTTAAGACTTTTCGTCCTCGAAAAGAAATGACATACGAGCAAAACAAACACAAGCTACCCATTTGCCACCCGGCAAGCCACAACACCCAAATGGGTCATACACCGCGCACAGCACATAACAGCACATAACAAGGTACCACCATAATCCATAACCACAATAATGCATATAACACATATCCTGTAATGACCCGTGTGTAACCCGTGTGTAAGGAGTTAACCACAAACACCTTGGATGTTGGTACACAAGTTTAAGGTAAGAGATGAGCCCAAGAGGGGACTTTTGAGAGGTGTATGTGTCAAGCGATAGCGTACATTTATGCCCTAGGAAGATGCTATGCGTTCATGGCGGTTTAAACCTGTTTTGGCTGATCTTGGAGCTCACTTTTGACCTAGTAGATGGCCTCAAACAATTGGCGTGCAAGAACAAAAGTTTCTTAGAATGAGGTCCTCTATCTACCACAGAAATTTCAGAGCATTTGGAGCTGCACGTGAATTCACCCATTTCACGTGCAAGCATATTTTTGCTTCTCAGGCCTCTACAAGATGCAAGGAGACTTGGGGTAAAGTTTGAGTGCATTTGGAGCTGCACGCCAATTGGGGAATTGGCGTTCAAATTGGCGTGCAGGCATATTTTTGCATGGTTACCTTGGTTTTGTTATTCTAATCATCTTTTTCCAAAGGACCAGGTTGGAATAGTGAGTATTTTGGTGTGTATGGATGCGGAAAGGTTGTAGCTTGTGTAATCAAAACTACGTCGTTTTGATCCTGGGTTTCACTTAATCAAAACTACGTCGTTTTGATAATGGGAGGTCTATATAAGGATGAGGAGACTCCTTGTTCTAGGGTTAGGGTTCTTTTCAGCCGTCGCCGAGAGAGAGAGAGAGAGAGAGGGAAGAAAGGAGAGCTGCTGGCTTGCTGCCGGAGCGTCGTGCGTGGGGAAGACAATGTCTAGCGTGGAAGCAAGAGCTGGAGGACGTTTTCAAGGTAGGGATTCTGTTCTTCCTAAATCCTCCTCTGTCCTAGGGTCCTAGGGCAGAATATGAGTTATATCTGTTATATTATTTATATGTAAATTCATATAGGTGTGACCTCCTATATGAATGTTGGCCTTCAATGGCGATTTTGGTGTTTCGGTGTTTGTTTGATGCATGAAAAGTGTTTGATAAAATGCCTGTATGACATGCCTGCTACATGTTTGATGAAATGCCTGTGTGAACTTAGCTGTGTGTATATGCCCATTAAGTGTTTGGTAATATGTCCATGTGACTGGACTTGTGGTTTAGTGTATGTATGTATGCTGGATGTTTGCTCTATGGCCTGAATGGTTGGGTTTGTGCGCTTGTGAACGGGTGCACACCAAGTGTTTGGTTGTATGCTTGAGTGACCATGTGTGTTGTGTGCTTGATCGTGGTATCGCCTGAAGAGGCGGTTAAATCACTTGGCCTGAAGAGGCGGTTAAATCACTTGGCCTGAAGAGGCGGTTAAATCACTTGGCCTGAAGAGGCGGTTAAATAACTTGGCCTGAAGAGGCGGTTAAATCACTTGTGGTTAAAGTGTTAGCCTGTGTGGCAGTGGAAGATTGTAACTTGTTGATGTGGTTGTTATTATGTTTGTTGAAATTATTGTATCACGACACTGCACTTGTACACATGGCATGTAGATGCTAGGAACATGGGATGGGTTGGGGAGACATGATCCCTACTGAGCTGTGGTTGCTCACCCCTCCTACTGTGTTTGTTTGTTTTCCAGGGACTTACAGGCGTCAGGTGGATACACCAAGGTGGAAGAGTTCCATTTTGTGGCTTTGTTTTGTGTTATTTGCATTATGTAATTTTGTTGAGGCATTGTAACCCCAGTGGGGAGATATTGTAATGAAGTTTGAAACATAATAAAGGCATGTGGTTTCAATTCAATAATTATATGATTTTGGTTTTTGAAAAGAAATGTGAAAAGAAATGTGAAGTGTATATTGTATTCTAACCCCTTTGCCCTCCGTGTGGGTAAAAAGGGGAGTCACGTACCGGTTTCCTCGGGTTGGAAATCCGGGGCGTGACAATATGGTATCAGAGCATGGTCTAGTTGGCCTAGGGTAGTGGGCGGACTTGGTTATCTTGGGTCCTTTGGAGGAGCCTGGAAGGACGTGCCTGATCAACACGGTCCTCTTGGAGCCTCCAAGGTGTACTTGGGGTAGTCCAGTCTTGTGGTAGGATTTGCATGCATTGGCATTAGGGCACTAGTTGCATTGGTTGTTGTATGTGAAGGTGTGGATACCTGAAAAAAAAAAATTTAATTGTGATAAAAGAAAAATATGAATAATGTGATAAGGCGTGAACTGTGCAACTCTGATTTTATTTGAAGGACCTTGAGCATGACTACAAGGAAAGGTCCTTGTTTAGTTGAACTGTGTGCTTGTGGAATGGATGCTTGTGCAATGTGGTTTAATGAGAACTGAAATGTGTGCAGTGTGTGTAATTGCATGGATAAAGGGTTTGAACATGATAAAGTTTCAATTGTGCAACTCTGAAATTTTGTGATGATTTGAGCATGGAAACATGGAAAAGAAATTGTGGAAGTGAAACTGTGTGCTTGGAAACTTGAGGCTTGTGACCTGTTAACAAAAAAATAAAAAATAAAAAAAAATAAAAATAAAAAAATTTAAATGTGATTTGTTTGGTGTTCTGTGAATGGTTGAACATGTGATTTGCTTGGTACTGTGTGAAACAAGCGTGGTTATGAGCAATGCAATGGAATGTAAAATTGGTATAGTCTGTTAAATGTGAACCTATAGACTTGTGTGGTAATAATGCGTGTTATAGCTTAAGCTGCTTAGTCGGTAGTGGTCTCGCGATTGTTGAGATTATGGAGTGATAACCTAGAGCGTTGCCTTTTCGTGGAACCAATGTCTCCAAAAATTGTGACCGGTACGACTATTGAGGTAGCAAGGAAGCCCGCCCCCCCAGGCTGGGCAAGTGGGAGAGCTGCAGGATGTAAGTAATGAGGTTGGCATCTTAAGCCTGGTAATTCAAGAGTTGAAGGATGAGATTTGACAACTGATTAAGAGCGAGGTACGTCGAGAGCTATCAACCCCACATCATCGGGGGGATCTTGGGTGAAGATTAATTGAAGCATAGTTGTCCTGATCAGCAGAAAGGGGCTCAAGAGGTAGAGACCAGTTTCCCAAAGGGGTTGTTCTTGCAGTGGACAACCGGGACATTGAAGAGTAGGACATCTCCAGACAGCCTGTTTTGGTAAAGCAAGTCATGGTGCTAGAAGACTGGCTCAACGAGCTAGGGATAAAGCAAAATTCAAGTGAGGCTAGGAGGAGAGCATGGCAGAACTTTCCTTAGTCAAGGGTACGATTTTGATTCTCGCGTGTTAAGATTTCTGTTTAGTGGTGGTATCATATTCCTTTAATGATAGTGATCTGTTGAGTCTCGTGCAGGATTAGGTGAGGCTGGGTGAACCTTTGATTGTTGCGTTACACTTGTGATAGAGGGATATTTTCGCTGGGTGGGCTCTTGAGCCACTGTTTTATGTTAGGTGAGGCTTAGAAGGTCGTTTGAGTCACCATTTTGGATGGACGTAGTTGGGGACCTACTAGAGAATGAATGAGTAAAATATATATATATATATATATATATATATATATATATATATGATACCAAAAGACTAATAAATTACTAAACAGTTGTTGGAAAGAGTTGGTGGTTTTAATGTGGTCTAAAGTGTTAATTGCATCTTCGTGTGGTAGTCAATTTTGGGCGCCCGTAGTAATAAATGTTACTGTGTTACCCCTAATACTCTAGCATAGGTGAGATTACCTCTGGCCTAGCTAGCCTAGGAAGCTGGAGGCATGAGTTAGTGGCTTGTGGGTAGTGTGTGACCCTGCTGTGGCAACCTTGAGTAATAGAAATGTGTTTTCATGTGAGTAGAGGTTTCTGTAGATGTGCTACCTAAGAAAGATGTTCTTCGGTAACCTTTCCAAGTGTCAAGGTTGAGGGAGGAAATTGCCACTAGTATAACCCACCCCTTGAGTCATTGAGATCTAAATTGATTGGCGAGAGTGGTATGTGGTTTTAAGATTCTTATGGGTGTCTTGTGGAGATGGCTGCAAATTCTTGGGTGGCCAAACATTGACCACGTGTCATGCTGGTGGTGTGTGAAGGACCTTGGGTAATGTTCATAAGATATGTGGTGAAATGGGTTTGCGTATGTATAAAAAAATGTGATGAGTTCTGGAACTAGGTTACGAGTGAGTTTATAGGATCGTGCCCAGTGAACCCAATCAGTGCAAGCAGGCAAGCGAGTGAGATTGGGCAGGCCTTATTTGGGTTCTTCCTCAAAATTGGGAGACATCTTCCGAGGGGTTGAGGATGTACTCCTGGTGGTAGGACCATTCCGTTAATCCATGTCGTGTGGGTAATAGGCTTAAAAGAGGCGAGGAGGTGGGGGCTAGTATGTCCTCTCTTACATGTGTTCTACGCAGTAGTTTATTTCGTGTGTTGTGGTCGCCCTGTTTTGTTGTGTGTGTTACATATGTGTAAAGGGGTATAGCAAAGTTCTTATGTGTGGGTCTCGTGGCATTCATATGCAGAGGAGTAGGAGGTGATGCATGCGCATATTATGTGTGGTGTGGGATGAAGAGGGGTGTTATGTGTAATGTTAATGTTATTCCTTATCACATGTGATGGCATGCTAAGTTAAAGTGTGAAAGTATTGATGAGTTGTGATTCACAGAATGGAGTTAGATGTGAGTTTTGCTTGTAAGGGATATTAGTGCTACCCCTTTTGGGGAGATTTGTGTCCTGCGGCTATCATGGGGTCCTCATGCTACATATGTTCTTCTTGAAAGTCTTTCGTGTGCGTTTTGATGCGGTAAGTGACATGGTCCACGCCATCAAAGTGTTGGTGTGTTTGGGAGCTACGTGAATGTCCCGAATAAGGAGTTTGCATGCCTCGTTTCTTGTGCCTACCCGGAGGAATTGCCGTGACCATATTAAGCTGTGGCTAGAGCCTGAGTATTTCTTGATCCATTTGAGTGTTTTGCTGGTGTGTTGAAATAAAACGTAATAGTTGATATAGCGGAGTTGGTGGGCCATGAGGTGGAGTATGTCTTGGAGGCAAGGGATTTTCTTGTGACCTGTGAGTGGTGACATAGAGGATTCCATTGTGGTCAGGTTGCGGATAGGAGAGTTTTCAGTGGGGGGGGGGGACTATGATGTTCATAGCTACTTGGCGTCAAGGGATTCCTATCGCGTGGTCCGTCTGCTGACTTGGTAAGGCATTATCTCTTGGGTCGTACGGTAAGCCTCAATTGTGAAGGCTGTGTGGGACCTTGGCGGATCTCTGTTTGACCGTGATCAAGGAGGTCGATTCTCAAAGTCGGTGACTAGTGATAGCCCGATAGTGGGTTTTGGTCTTACCATGGTTGTGTGTGTGGTGCTGCATTTACTGTTTTTAGTGCATCCTTGGACTCCGTTGGGCGCCAGGTTGACTGCGACCGAGTGGTTAAGGGCACACTCCATTCTCGTGTTTCTATGTCTAGGCTTGTATTCCGTTCTGCGTCCCCATTGGCGTTGGTGGGGGTTTCAATGTTCCTTACTTGAGTGAGGTGGTTTTCGCAGTGATGATGGTGTGCCGAGATGAGCTCCCTGTGTGGGAATGTGATTGTGGTTTGCATAATGCTATCCTATTTGTTTGTGTTTCATTGTGACCTCATTGTGCTTCATTGTTAGGGTGAGGTCTACCCATGGGCTGGCGGGGCGTTGACTTCAAATCCCAATTGTTGGGTATTTTACGTTGTGGAGTGTTGGTCCCATCGTGCCGCGAGTTGGCATCTCCAACATTTGTGGTAATGACTGCCTTATGTGTTGCTTTGATCTTATCGCGTTGTTTACTATTTGGTTTCCCTTTTCGGGACGAAAGGTCTAAAGGTGGGACGGGTGTGAGGAAACTCCCAACGGCTGCGTTTGTATGGTATTGGCGATCGGGCGGTGGAACGTTAAACGTGTAGTAGTGTTTTGTTTATGCCTTGTTCCTTGTAGTGGTGTTTATTATGTGAGTTGGTCTGTGACTTATGTGATTTGTTAAACGTACGTGTTGGGGATGGGCGTATATGTCGTACACCGTCGTGACGTGAATACTTGTGACATGTGTTAGGTGAGGAGAACAAGGGTTGTTGGTGAGATTAGAATATGTGTTTCCTTATCATGTTGTGTTGTATTGGGTCCGTGGGTACGTGCCTTCATGTGTGTTATTGTGTGATATCTTCATTCGCGGGTATGTGAATAGTTGTGGACGATGTGCATCAGCATGTGCATTATGGAAAGTGTATTGTCTTTTCGCGGACGACACGTCCTATGGAGGAAATATGGAAACGCGAAACCATGATGCGTGAGCAACCCCGCAGTTGTTCGAGGACGAACAATCCTAAGGGTGGAGGGGTGGCTGTTGGCTGGTGTATTTGTATTTCCTTTCGACTTTTGACTTTAATTTATATTGAATGTGTTAATGAAATGTGCTTGTGATGGATATTTGTGACATGTGGATGTGTTTCCATAGATTGTGATGCATGTGGTTATGGATTGTGGTGGCACTATGTTATGTGCTATGGTGTACAATGTGCGGTGTATGACCCATTTGGGTGTTGTAGCTCGCCGTGTGGCAAATGGGTAGCTTGTGTTTGTTTTCCTCGTATGTCATTTCTTTTCGAGGACGAAAAGTCTTAAGGGGGAGAGGATGTAATGACCCGTGTGTAACCCATGTGTAAGGAGTTAACCACAAACACCTTGGATGTTGGTACACAAGTTTAAGGTAAGAGATGAGCCCAAGAGGGGACTTTTGAGAGGTGTATGTGTCAAGCGATAGCGTACATTTATGCCCTAGGAAGATGCTATGCGTTCTGAGCGGTTTTAAGTCGTTTTGGCTGATCTTGGAGCTCACTTTTGACCTAGTAGATGGCCTCAAACAATTGGCGTGCAAGAACAAAAGTTTCTTAGAATGAGGTCCTCTATCTACCACAGAAATTTCAGAGCATTTGGAGCTGCACGTGAATTCACCCATTTCACGTGCAAGCATATTTTTGCTTCTCAGGCCTCTACAAGATGCAAGGAGACTTGGGGTAAAGTTTGAGTGCATTTGGAGCTGCACGCCAATTGGGGAATTGGCGTTCAAATTGGCGTGCAGGCATATTTTTGCATGGTTACCTTGGTTTTGTTATTCTAATCATCTTTTTCCAAAGGACCAGGTTGGAATAGTGAGTATTTTGGTGTGTATGGATGCGGAAAGGTTGTAGCTTGTGTAATCAAAACTACGTCGTTTTGATCCTGGGTTTCACTTAATCAAAACTACGTCGTTTTGATAATGGGAGGTCTATATAAGGATGAGGAGACTCCTTGTTCTAGGGTTAGGGTTCTTTTCGGCCGTCGCCGAGAGAGAGAGAGAGAGAGGGAAGAAAGGAGAGTCTTTGGCTTGTTTGCCGGAGCGTCGTGCGTGGGGAAGACAATGTCTAGCGTGGAAGCAAGAGTCGGAGGACGTTTTCAAGGTAGGGATTCCGTTCTTCCTAAATCCTCCTCCGTCCTAGGGTCCGTAAGGCATATGAGTTATATCTCGTTATATTATTTATATGTAAATTCATATAGGTGTGACCTCCTATATGAATGTTGGCCTTCAATGGCGATTTTGGTGTTTTTGGTGTTTGTTTGATGCATGAAAAGTGTTTGATAAAATGCCTGTATGACATGCCTGCTACATGTTTGATGAAATGCTTGTGTGAACTTACCTGTGTGTATATGCCCATTAAGTGTTTGGTAATATGTCCATGTGACTGGACTTGTGGTTTAGTGTATGTATGTATGCTGGATGTTTGCTCTATGGCCTGAATGGTTGGGTTTGTGCGCTTGTGAACGGGTGCACACCAAGTGTTTGGTTGTATGCTTGAGTGACCATGTGTGTTGTGTGCTTGATCGTGGTATCCGGCCTGAAGAGGCGGTTAAATCACTTGGCCTGAAGAGGCGGTTAAATCACTTGGCCTGAAGAGGCGGTTAAATCACTTGGCCTGAAGAGGCGGTTAAATAACTTGGCCTGAAGAGGCGGTTAAATCACTTGTGGTTAAAGTGTTAGCCTGTGTGGCAAGTGGAAGATCAGTAACTTGTTGATGTGGTTGTTATTATGTTTGTTGAAATTATTGTATCACGACACTGCACTTGTACACATGGCATGTAGATGCTAGGAACATGGGATGGGTTGGGGAGACATGATCCCTACTGAGCTGTGGTTGCTCACCCCTCCTACTGTGTTTGTTTGTTTTCCAGGGACTTACAGGCGTCAGGTGGATACACCAAGGTGGAAGAGTTCCATTTTGTGGCTTTGTTTTGTGTTATTTGCATTATGTAATTTTGTTGAGGCATTGTAACCCCAGTGGGGAGATATTGTAATGAAGTTTGAAACATAATAAAGGCATGTGGTTTCAATTCAATAATTATATGATTTTGGTTTTTGAAAAGAAATGTGAAAAGAAATGTGAAGTGTATATTGTATTCTAACCCCTTTGCCCTCCGTGTGGGTAAAAAGGGGAGTCACGTACCGGTTTCCTCGGGTTGGAAATCCGGGGCGTGACATATCCGCATGTCACAAATACACATCTCAAAACACATCACAAATATGAACACATGTCTAAAAGACAATACAAATACACCAAATCGTACACAACTAATACAAGAAAACACATCAGTATCCCTTGGCCAACAGCCACCTCCCACGCTTAAGATTGTTCATCCTCGAACAATTCTGGGTGCTGCTCACGCATCACGGACTCACGTTCCCATGTCTCCTCCTCAATTCCACAGTGCTGCCACAGCACACGAACCAAAGGAATAGCACGACCACGCAAAAGCTTCTCTCGCCGATCTAGGATACAGATAGGGGCCTCAACAACGGACATGTCATCCTCAATGTCTAAGGTCCCCCAATCGATCACATGGGTGGGGTCAGGGTGATACTTCCGCAACTGGGACACGTGAAAGACGTTGTGCACTCGACTCAGCCGCGGTGGTAACGATAATCGATAGGCCACGGGCCCCACACGATCCAGAATCTCAAAAGGACCAATAAACCGGGGAGATAGCTTGGAACCTCGCCCAAACCGTCGATGTCCACGACGTGGAGAGACACGAAGGAACACCTGATCACCAACAGAAAACTCCAAAGGTCGCCGCCGCTGATCCGCATAAGATTTCTGCCGACTCTGAGCTGATAACAACCGTTGACGAATCAACTTAACCTTCTTGGTAGCCTCTTGAACCATCTGTGGTCCCAAGAGAGCTGCTTCGCCGACCTCAGTCCAACACAACGCTGATTGGCAGGGTCTGCCATACAACGCCTCAAAAGGAGCCATCCCAATGGACGCCTGAAACTCGTTATTGTAGGCAAACTCCACCAAAGGAAGGTGAGTTGCCCACGAACCCCCAAAATCTAACACACAGGCCCGTAACATGTCCTCCAAAGTCTGATTCGTCCCCCTCCGTCTAACTGTCAGTCTCAGGGTGAAAGGTTGTACTCAAGTGAAGCTTGGTCCCCATAGCCTCCTGCAAACCTGCCCAAAAACGGGAAGTGAACCTCGAATCCTGGTCAGAGACAACCGATGATGGTACTCCATGCAGTCGCACAATCTCGTTCATGTATAGCTGACTCAAGGTCCCAATAGAGTCCCGCTCGTGAACAGCCAGGAAATGGGCCGACTTTGTGAGTCGATCCATAATCACCCAAATCATATCCTTCCTCCCAGTGGTGGGCGGAAGACCAGTCACAAAGTCCATCGCGATGTGGTCCCACTTCCACTCCGCTATGGGCAAGGGCTGTAACATGCCCGCCGGCCGCTGATGCTCAGCCTTCACCTGCTGACACGTGAGGCACCATGAAACAAAAGCAGCCACATCGCGTTTCATCCCAGGCCACCAAAAATGTCCTCGAAGCGCATGGTACATCTTCGTACCCCCTGGATGCACAGCAACTCTAGACTGGTGAAACTCCCTCATCACCCCATCCCTGAGGGAAGAAGCCACTACCAACCGCCCCTGAAAAGACAACTCATGCTCAGGACCCTCTGTCCAGTCCTCAGATAGCTCCCCAGCCTCAATACGGGCACGGAGAACCTCACACTCAATGTCACCCAACTGTTCCTCCCGGACGCGCTGGTATAACTCTGGCACAACGACCAAAGGACTCAAGACTATCCCACTATCATGAACAATAGGCTGCAGCTGCAACATCGCCAACTGCTCCATCAGCTTCCACTCTCGCACGGCCACCTCAGCTTTCCCTTTTCTGCTCAACGCATCGCCCACAATATTACCCTTGCCCGGATATAGGCAAGAGTAAAGTCAAAGGTCTGCAAATACTCCACCCATCTCCTCTGCCTCAAATTCAAGTCCTTCTGGGTAAAGATGTACTGAAGGCTCTTGTGATCTGAGAACACCACAAACTTCTCCCCCAAGAGGTAATGCTGCCAACTCTTCAGGGCAAAGATGACAGCCGCCAACTCAAGGTCATGAGTAGGATAATTCTGCTCATGAGGCTTCAGCTGCCTTGACCCATAAGCCACCACACTGTGCTCCTGCGTAAGCACACACCCCAAACCAACCCTGGACGCATCATAGCACACCTCATATGGGATATCCTCCCGAGGTAACCTCAACACCGGTGCAGTGGTCAAACGGGTTTTGAGAGTCTCAAACGCCTGCTGGCACTTGTCCGTCCACTCAAATTTCACTCCTTTCCTAGTCAACGCCGTTATAGGAGCCGCCAAACGGGAGAACCCCTCGACAAAACGACGATAGTACCCCGCCAAGCCAAGAAAACTACGGATCTCAAAAACGTTGGTCGGCCTCGCCCACGATGCCATAGCCTCAATCTTGGCTGGGTCCATCGTAACTCCCTCAGCTGACACCACATGGCCAAGAAAGTGAACCTCCTGCAGCCAAAACTCACACTTGCTAAACTTAGCAAACAGCTGCTGGTCCCTCAAGGTTTGCAACACTGTTGCCAGATGTTCCACATGCTCCCTTTCGGTCTTGGAATATACCAAGATATCGTCTATAAACACCACCACGAATGAGTCTAAGTATGGGGCAAAGACTTGGTTCATCAAATGCATGAACACCGCTGGCGCATTAGTGAGCCTGAAAGGCATCACTACCCACTCATAGTGCCCATACCTGCACCGAAAGGCCGTCTTAGGGATGTCCTCCTCCCTAACCCTGAGCTGGTGATACCCCGACTGTAAATCTATTTTGGAAAACCACTGGGCCCTATTCAATTGGTCAAACAAGTCGTCTATCCGAGGCAACGGGTACTTGTTCTTCACAGTCACTGAATTCAGCTTCCTGTAATCTATGCAGAGGCGAAGCGTGCCGTCTGCCTTCTTTGCAAAGAGCACCAGAGCACCCCAAGGTGAGGTACTCGGTCTGATATACCTCTGGCCCACCAACTCCTCGATTTACCTCTGAAGCTCCCTCAACTCAGCTGGCCCCATTCGATACGCTACTTGGGAAATCGGGCCCGTCCCCGACACCAACTCAATGGTGAACTCCACACTCCTCTTAAGTGGCAACCTCCTCAACTCTTTAGGAAAAACATCCTGAATTTGGTCCACAACAGCAGGCCACACCCTCTTTTCCACCTTCCCCTCCTCAGCAAAGGTCAGGGCTGCCAACCTGTGGGTAATGGCACCCCATTGGTCTAACACTAGCCCAGCCCGACTAGCCTCACGATCCCACTCCCCTTGCAAGGTGCAAGAAACCCCCGCAGGTGACATAAAGGATACCCGCCACCGATAACAGTCTATCTTGGCCTGGAAAGCCATAAGCCAATCCATACCCAAGATCAGGTCAAACGTCCTCAAAGGCATTACATGCAAATCAAAACTCAGCTCCACCTCTCCTATGGTTAACACACAATCACGACACACACGCCGTACCTCAATCATACCACCCACTGGAGACTCAACAACTAGGGGCTTCGCTGCCTCCACACAAGCTAACCCCAAGCTATCTATCACAAGCTCAGCAACAAATGAACATGATGCACCCGTATCGAAAAGAACAAAAGCTAATGTACGGGAGATCAAAAGGGTACCTCTAACCACCGATGGTCCTGCTCCACCCTCAGCTGGTAGGGGTGGTAGCTCAGCCTCCTCCTGGTACGTCGCCTCCAGCGCAAACACCCTTCCTTGGCCCGTGCCACTGGTCGGCTCACTCCACCGGACGCTTCCCGCCAAGGTTGCCTCCGACTGTCTGCCGCCACCCGGCCTCCCCCGGGGTTGGGTCGGCTAGATCCCGTATGGCTAGCCTCGCCACTAATGGGCTGGCCTCTCTGCTGGAGCGCGGAAACTAGCATCGCTCCTCATGCTGGATACCACACCTCCTGCTCCCCTGTTGCCACTCCTGCACACCCGGCTCAAGTGGCCCTCTCGCCCACAGTTGTTACACCGCCAGTCCTTCTTGGGACATTCCCTCTTGAAGTGACCTTGCCTCCCATAACAAAGACAACCGCCGAGGGAACCTCTGCTGAACCTCCCCCGCCCATTACCGCCAAGGGTGAACCTCCTCGGGTTCACAGATGATTGACCCCGGCCGCGTAAGAACTATTATCTCTCTCCTCAGTCTTGGGCCTCTTGGACCCAGAATCGCGTTCAGACCCACCTTGCAACTGGCGACCCTGGTGAACCTGCCTTCCATCATCCAGTTCCCTCTCAGCTATGCGCGCTGTCTCAACAACCTTAGCATAGGTCCTCAAACGAATCGCCACTCTCTCGCCTAAGAGCCGGCTCCGAGACCCAAAGTGAACTTGTGGGCTTTCATGTCCTCCTTTGCCACGGTCTCGGGGCAAATCTACTCGAGCTCCGGAACTCCCGCTCATACTCGGGCACCGTCTTTGATCCTTGCTTCAGGCTGCCAAATTCTTCTCTCTTCTGCTATCTCAAGGACTCGGGGAAAAACTCATCGTGGAAGAGTTGCAAGAACTCCTCCCGTAGCATAAACTGCACCGCACGGCTCCCCGCAACACTCTGCCACCACTCCAGAGCATTCCCCTCTAGCTGCCGAATGGCCAGCCTCACCTTATCCTCCTCCCGGGGTAGGAAAAAGGAAAGCACATGTTCGATCTGCCTCAGCCAGTGCTCAGCTAAAACTGGGTCCTCCTCTCCTATGAATCGCGGAGGTTGTTCCTTTCGGAACCGTGTCACTACGTCATCCTCTGCACGAATCGGTATACCACTCGGTGAACCCTCACGCTCCCGAGTTAGCTCCCCCACTCGGTGGTGGTGGTGGTGGCACCACCTGCTGGGGTCGCCATCTCGCGGCGCACCTCCTCCCGTACCTCTTGCCGGATACCCTCCCTCGCCTCTAGGACTTCCAGCCGGATGCCTTCTTGCAACCGCGCTAGCAACAATGCATGCCCTTCAACGGATCGTCCCGCACTGGACCCTCATGGGCAGATGACTCATCAGCCACTACCCCAGACACACGAGTCACTCTCCTTGGTGGCATTCTTACTACATGAAGTAAGAAGCACAAACGTCAGAACGCGTTCGACTACTATCAAGTTTCACTACCTCTACCCCATTATCAAGTCAAGCAAGACATGGCATCACACACATTTCAACCCATTGCATCAATCAACATCGCACACAAAGACACATCATTGTAGTCATGCCTAAGGCATTCCAAGCTTATTCGAGTTGCACAGTCCACACATAATCATGTTATTCACATCCTTCACACATAGCAACAAATGCAACTAGTGCCCTAATGCCAATGCATGCAAATCCTACCTCAGGTCCTGGACTACCCCAAGTACACCTTAGAGGCTCAAAGAGGACCATGTTGATCAGGCATGTCCCCTCCAGGCTCCTCCAAAGGACTCAAGATAACCAGATCCGCCCACTACCCTAGGCCAACTAGACCATGCTCTGATACCATATTGTCACGCCCCGGTTTTCCAACCTGAGGAGACCGGAACGTGACCCTCCCTTTACCCGGGTTTGGATAAAGGGGTAGGATACAACATACACTCCACATTTTATTTTCAGAGACCAAAATCACATAATTATTAAATTCAAACCACATGCCTTTATTATGTTTCAAACTTCATTACAAAATCTCCCAACTAGGTTACAAGGCCTCAACGAAATTACATAACACAAATTACATAACATAAAACAAAGACACAAAACCGAACTCCTCCACCTAGGTGTTCCCACCTAACGCCTGTAGGTTCCTGCAAGAAAACACACCACAGTAGGAGGGGTGAGCAACCACAGCTCAGTAGGGATCATGTCTCCCCAACCCATCCCATGCTCCTAGCATCTACATGCCATGTGTACAAGTGCAGTGCCGTGTTACAATAATTCCAACAGACAATAACAAACCACACCAGTAGTCACAATTATCCACCACACAAACCACAAGTGATTTAATCTCCTCTTCAGGCCAATGATTTAACTGCCTCTCAGGCATAGTTTCCACAGTCAGTCTCACTGACATTAACTCAGCCTCTCAGGCTCCACATTCAGTCTCACTGACATCAACTCAGCCTCTCAGGCTCCACAGGTACACAAGCATTGCCTCAGCCTCTCAGGCTTCTTAGGCTCCACAGACAACAACAAACATTTAACATATATCTCAGTTATTCAGGCACAACAACAAACACTTAACATGCATGTCCACCCTGGTATAACATCAAACACCTAGCATGCATATCCTCACAGACATTACATCAAACACCATTCAGGCATAACCACACTGGCATAACATGAACGCATAACATGCATGGCCTCACAGGCATAATATCAAACACCTAGTGTGCAGTGCCACACAGGCCTAATCTCAACCCATACTTGCCATTGAAGGCCAACATTCATATAGGAGGTCACACCTATATGAATTTACATATAGATAGTATAATAATAACAGTAGAAGCTCTATAAATCCTCTACACAGGGCCTAACCCCAGAACAGATCAGTGAGTGAGCCGACCAGTGGCACGGGCCAAGGGAGGGTGTTTGCACTGAATGCGACACCCCAGGAGGAGGCCGAGCTACCACCTTCACCGGCAGAGGAGGGGAGTAGGACCATCGGTGGTTGGAGGTACTCTTTTGATCTCCCGCATGCTTGCTTTGTTCTTTTCGATACGGGTGCATCGCATTCTTTTATTGCTGAGCTTATAGTTGAGGGCTTGGGGTTAACGTGTGTGGAGGCGGAGAGGCCCTTAGTTGTAGAGTCTCCGATGGGAGGCATGATTGAGGTGCGACATGTTTGCCGCGGTTGTGTGTTAACCATGGGTGATGTGGAGCCGAGCTTCGACTTGCATGTGATGCCTTTGCGTACTTTTGACCCGATCTTGGGTATGGATTGGCTTATGGCTTTCCGGGCCAAGATAGATTGTTATCGGCGGCGTGTATCCCTTCGTGACACCCGCAGGGACCTCTTGCACCCTGCAGGGGAGTGGGACCGTGAGGCGAGTCGGGCCGGGCTAGTGTTGGACCAGTGGGGTGCCATTACCCACGGGTTGGCGCCCCGACCTTCTTGAGGAGGGTAAGGTGAAAAAGAGGGGTGTGGCCCGGTTGTAGTGGACCAATTTCAGGATGTCTTCCCCTGACCAGTTGAGGAGTTTACCTCCTCAGAGGAGTGTGGAGTTCACCATTGAGTTGGTGCCGGGAACGGGTCCAATTTCCCAAGCAACATATCGTATGGGGCCAGCCGAGTTGAGGGAGCTTCATAGGCAAATCGAGCAGTTGGTGGGCCAGGGGTATATCAGACCAAGTACCTCACCCTGGGGTGCTCCTGTGCTCTTTGCTAAGAAGGCAGATGGCACGCTTCGTCTCTGCATCGACTACAGGAAGCTGAATTCAGTGACTGTGAAGAACAAGTACCCGTTGCCTCGGATAGATGACCTGTTTGACCAGTTGAGTGGAGCCCGGTGGTTTTCCAAGATAGATCTACGGTCGGGGTATCATCAGTTGAGGGTTAGGGAGGAAGACATCCCTAAGACGGCCTTTCGGTGCAGGTATGGGCATTATGAGTGGGTAGTGATGCCTTTCGGGCTCACTAATGCGCCGCAGGTGTTCATGCATTTGATGAACCAGGTCTTTGCTCCATACTTGGATTCGTTTGTGGTGGTGTTTATTGATGATATCTTGGTGTATTCCAAGACCGAGAGGGAGCATGTGGAGCATTTGGCAATAGTGTTGCAAACCTTGAGGGACCAGCACTGTTTGCTAAGTTTAGCAAGGTGAGTTTTGGTCCGCAGAGGTTCACTTTCTTGGCCATGTGGTGACAGCCGAGGGAGTTAGGGTGGACCCAACCAAGATTGAGGCTGTGGCATCGTGGGCGAGGCCAACCAACGTTTTTGAGATTCGTAGTTTTCTTGGCTTGGCAGGCTATTACCGTCATTTTGTAGAGGGATTCTCCCGTTTGGAAGCTCCTATGAGCGTTGGACTTGGAAGGGAGTAAAGTTTGAGTGGACGGACAGGTGCCAGCAGGCGTTTGAGACTCTCAAGACCCGTTTGACCACCGCACCGGTGCGAGGTTGCCTCAGGAGGATATCCCATATGAGGTATATTGTGATGCGTCCAGGGTTGGATTGGGGTGTGTGCTTATGCAGGAGCACAAGTGTTGTAGCTATGGGTCGAGGCGTTGAAGCCTCATGAACGGAATTACCCTACCCATGATCTTGAGTTGCGGGCCGCCATCTTCGCCCTGAAGAGTTGCGCACTACCTCTCGGGGGAAAAAGTTTGTGGTGTTCTCACATCACAAGAGCCTTCCGACCTGAATAAATTGTGTCTATAGGTTTTGCAGCAAGTGCACTGTCAAGTAATAAAATACAGTATTAAGACTCGGGTGTGGAACCTACAGGAGGTAGCTAATCTTTGTTAAGCAACAAGCACTAAGCTAATAAGTTGATTTTATGTCTGGACAATTGATTTTTGTTGTACAAATTGTTTGAATGAAAAATGATTAAATCAGAATGTTGGCAAGCTATTGGTATTGAAATTTCAGTGATTAAGGATCTAGGGTTACAATGTTTACCACCCAATCGATTGTAATAGTCTAATTATGGCTCTTGTTCTTGATTTATATTCTAGTTCATGTTCATGTTGATTATCTCCTACCTATCTTACATTTGGTCCATGCTAAGATAGATTTAAGGCTTTTATCCCATTTGGTCCATGTGAATAAAAGTGATCAAGGTAGATAAACAATCTAATAGTTGCAGACTTGGTCCATCATGCAATATTAAATCTAATTCACTAGTGTTCCACCCTAGACAAGGGCTAAGATTACCTAATTATGCATAAACTAGGCATTTCCATACAAGCAAGTGAATTAAACAAGAACTGAATTCTATTTTATTGAACAACCATAATCAAACTGAATACAATTTATTGGGGGCTACATTGCTCCCCTAGACTAATACAACTACTCCATAATCATGACGAAAGCAATAACAATTACAAGAAAGAACATGATTACAGACCAGGACAATAAAGGAAGACCCCGAGATGAACCAGGACTCCAACCTCCAAAGACTCGCCTCGGCTGCCTAAAATCACTCCTTGCCAAGGACAATCCGATCTTTTAGCAACGACTACAGCTCTTTTCGGAACTCAGATCAGAGTCTCCCACTCAAGATGCTTTTACAATGCCTCCCCAAGCCCCCTATTTATAGGTTTTATTGGGCCAAATTAGGGTTACAAAAAGTGTGCCCTAAGTATAAATGTGGTCGCAACCCAAAACGACGTTGTTTTGGTTAGTGACACTAGTCGATGTTCTAGCGAAATAAAACTCAAACTACACCAAATTTGATCCCCGTTCTTTAGAGGAAAATGATTAAAACAACAAAACACATCATTTGGAGCTTAAAAATGCTTGCACGTGAGAATGCACGTGAGAAGACCCTTTTCACGTGCAGCTCCAATTTGACTCAAATTTGCTCCAAAGCTTCCTCTTTGAGTGAGAAGGCATCCATGCAATAAAATCCTTGTACGTGAGAATGCACGTGAGAAAGCTTTTCACTGCACCTTGATTTTGCTTTCATTTTGCTTCCATCTTCTTCCTATAGCTTCCTCGTGAGTTGATGGAGTGATCTAGCCAAAGTGTGTGGGAAAAAGGTTGCTCCAAACCTGCCAAAAACACTCAAAAAGTACCACTATACACCGACAGGGTCTTCCTAGGGGTTAGAGCAAATATGTGGAAAATATCATGCAAATAAGGACAAAACATACGCTAAAAACACCCTATATGAGGTCTAGGATAACGGCATAAATGTACGTTATCAAATTCCCCCATACTTGAACCCTTGCTTGTCTCAAGCAAAAGAAATAAACACACAGTCAAACGGAAAAGAACGAATAAACGAACAAACAAGAGAGGCATGGTTTCCCAAGGCACACAATTCTATCATGATGAAGTAGACATTCCAATAGCTAAAAATGAATCATAAGTTAATCAAAACATACCCTTACTATCAAGTCCAACAACCATGTAATATCGTTATTAACAGTTCAGACAGAAGCAAACATGCAAGGATGAAATGAACCTAGCTCCCCCCTCAAAGTCCTCACGAAGGTTGAGCAGCCTCACTCAACTATAACTTTCTTTTCTCTCCTCTCAGGCCCTACTATCAATGCCTAACAACTAAGGGTTTACTCTTACACCCACTACTAGCTATTGATTAAGTTTTTGCCAAGTAAACATGAGAGATCCCCATTGTGCTCGTCAAGGAAAACACACACGCTATTCTACTTACTGATAAACACTTGGAGCTAAAGATTTAAGCTCACATTTGTGACACAAATTGCACAGCAAAACAGCTTAGCCATTATGGCTGCAACACGAAAACAAAAACACATATAAATAGTAAGCCATTGTGGCTTTTATTCTAGCAAACACTTTTTTTTTTTCTGTTTTTGTTTTTGTTTTTTTTTTTTTTTGTCACACTTCTTTTAGTAATAACCTTACAAGGTTGCATTTTATGCTCTCCCTTGATGGATTATTCACTCTGCTATTGTCCTCACACAAGCCCCCCTTTTTTTCTCCTAGGGTTTTTTTTTTAAACAAACGGAACGAAATACTTGAATCACTAACACCATACACCAAACACTAAGCACGGCCAGATACTTCTTATGCCTAAGTAACTCCAACCATTAAATAGCTAGTGATGAATATTAAGAGCAAATTGAGAACCCAATAACCCATAAAATACACTCAAAGGCAAGATAATGGTGCTCTCAAATAGTATATGCCTATTCGCACTTCACTTCGGGGTTTACAACGTTCATCCTATCATAACATGCTCGGCCTAACTATTCAAATGTCAGCTCCAAATTCATGGTGATATCATACAAAAAGTAAAGACATGCTTAACTAACTTATAACACACCTTAACAATTAAAACATCTTTATCACAACAAGATACTAAAATGGTCAATATAGTTAACCAGAATTGTCATACCTTGGTAGCCATGCACCTCACAGGCAAAACATACATGCACCAAAAACATAAAAGAACAATGAAACATTCATGCAAACAAACAAACAACCGGTTCAAGGAAACCCCCCCCCCCCCCACACTTAAATGATGCGATGCCCTCGGAGCATGGGAAAAGGAAAAAAAGTAGAAGACCGTTACGTGGTTGGTGGGAACACTATAGTAGAAGATAACATGTGCCACCATTCTTCTAAGACGTGCAACAAAGTCAGCCGAGGTTTCTCCTGTGAGTGCCAAGTATCCTTATGCCGTAACAGAGCTATCAAATAATAGCAACAAAAATCCCATAATCTGAATTGATCAGGCTGTTTGGGAAGCTCCATTTCATTAAAGTGCACCCGAGAAACTTGGATGTCAAATGACCCTTCTTTTCTCGAGTGCGTTTTTGATTTTTTTCAAGAAACCATGGACAAGCTTCTTCTTTCGTGTGGAAAACCCATGGGCTTAGCTCCGGGTCATAAAGGACGACATGGCCCACAGTCAGGTCCAATTGCAAGAGTACAAAGTGTCGATCAAGGAGGACCGGTATAAGAACCTCATGGACCTGGTGCCAAGAGCGATGTCCTTCTCGCTGCTCCATTCATCCGCAGGCTGAAGATATGCTCCTCTAACGGCTGCTCATATCTCGCACAGCATGATAGAGGTATACCGAGCCATGGGTGACTGGTTGGGCTCGACCCTCCACCACGTGTCGCATAATACGGCGAATAAGTCAACGTCATCGGAAGATAAGTACTCATCTGGAGATACGTTGCAAATAAGATGACGTGAAGACTTCTGAATCACACGTAAAACGTGCTTGCAAGGTGTCTCCATAAGTAACCGCTGAAAAGCAGTCGTGGCATCAGAAGGAGAGGGCCGGATGAAGATGAATATAGAAGGGCGCCCGAGGTTATCTTCGTGCGAAAGCTTCCGATGATGCGCCGGACCACCATTACAACGGCCGGATTAAGGAACTAGGGACTGTGAAGAAATGGGCCCTGCTGGTGGTGTGAAATAAACAGTGAACTCTTTGGAGGGGAAGGGTGGAGCGGTGTAGGGCTCCGCCTCTTGCGGATACTGGGATACTCGAGTGTCTCTTCGCTATGTGCGGCGTGCTGCTGTGCCGACCGAGGTGACGGTGCGTCAAATGGATCCTCCACAGAGGTGTAAGAGTTTTCTTCTTCTTTTCCCCCGGGCTTTCCAAATTTTACCAAGCAGCCCCTTGACTTCCCTTGCTCCTTGAGGATGAGAGTTTGATTTTTCTTCGTAGCCCGATCTCTGAACGGTTTCCGACTGTGCCTCTTGTAGTTGAGCAATTTGCTTCTAAGTCTTCATAAGAAGCAGCAGAGTTGGCTCAGGGGCTTCCCATGGTCGGGCAGGGACGAGACGTTGCTTGTTGTCCTTGAGTGATGTACTCGGCAGTTCATCCAGGCAAGTCTTGTGATGTGGCCATTAGTGAAGGCCCAGTTAAGAACGTCAACTTCACCGATAACTGGCCGCGATACCTTGGAAGAAATTGTAGATTTCCTTCTTGTGAACATTGTACGTACATGGCGTCAACTGGAAGATGTGCTGTCGCCGGGCATTCATGGGCATGGAGGTGTCCCTAAACTGCTCCGGTGGGTCGCTCCATACGCATGCCGTGACGTGAAGGTTGTGGTGCGACATGGATACTATCTCCCCATTTGCCCTTGTAGCTAACTCCTGGGCACCCTCTGGATGGAGAACTCGTAACCGCGAGTTATCCGGAAAACAGGGGGGACTACTTGAGCACTAAATACTACTCATGCGGAGTAAGGAGCGTTGATGCGGAGTAAGCTCTCTCGAAATACTACTCATGCGGAGTAAGGAAGCATTGATGCGGAATAAGATTCTAAGGCTTCATTCATACGGAGTAAGCAATCACTGACATGGAGTAATGATCCGAGCTGCGTTCATGAGTAAGGAACTTGCGATGGACCAAGAAAACGCCCGCTTCATCTCTCCAAGTCGCACTTAATGTAGCAGCTCGCTACGTCGATGTAAGACAAACTCATTGTGTCACCCCCAATTTCCTTCCACTTGGAAATGAGTAAGGATCTGCCCATGCCCTCGCACCCGAAGGGACAAGGGGTTAGTGCGAAGCACCTTAAAAGGACTTGGCTACGGGTGCTGTCCCAAACTGCACAACCAGGCTAACATGCCAAGGGCATGCTCCCTGCTCCCAAACCATGCACACAAACACAAATTGAATAACAACATCTCATTTTATTTCATTTAAAGACTAAATGTTTATTACAATGATCGGGAAAAACCCCTATGATGTCGGGTGTCCGTTACAAATAAAACCAAACCAAATTCCAAAACATAAAACCATGAGTACAACAAAGAAATAACATAAAACTCCCAGCCCTCGGGGACCTAGCTCTCACCTTCACCTACCGCCTGCAAACCCTAAAAGAAACGAGTTATAAGAGGGGTGAGCAAACCACTCAAGAGGGGATCCGGTCTCCCCGACTCGTCCGCTACACAACATGCATGATATGTGTATGCTTGTGCTCGTGACGTGCCTAAGGCTAAAGCAAAGAACATCACCTAGTAAAACACTCTTTTACCCGAGCCCGGACTGAAGGGCAGAGACACCCGCCACCACGCGCGACATGATACCACATCTGTGCGAATGTTGCATGGACACCAATGCAACATTTTCCACCGGAGTCGAGATATGGTCAACCACCTCTCGGGCGCCATACCTACCCTCGGGAATGGGTGTGAACTTAGCCCACCGTCGTGAGTGCTACACCGAGACTCAGGACCACGTCCCGGCCAAATCTCAAAGGGTCGACTATTGTGCCTGGCCCGTATCTCGGCTTCGACCTCAAACAGACCAACGAAACAGTATAGCATTACATCTCAACATGTAAACTTAAGATAGCATTTACACCCTGATTTCAGAGGGGCAACATGGTCGGATACAAAACCACATCGGACCTCATAAGCTTAAAATCAAATACAAATCAAACACAAGTACACACCAGTCACGTAGGTATATCATCGGACACCCATATACAAGGTCTCACGGGTATTATATTGAATACATGGTGCAGGCCTCACGCAAATTTTATCAAATACATAATGTGAGGCCTCGCAGACATTTCATCAAACACATGGTGGGCATAAACAAACCTGCAAAATCCTCAGCCAAATTCAACATCGAATCAACGAACATGTCACGAAGGCCAACATCCATATAGGAGATCACACTATATGGATTTACATATATATATATAAGTGAATATCCTAGAAACAGAGGAGAATTAGGAAGAACATGAATCCCCACCTCGGACTTTTGTCCTAACCTCTACGCTGCAAACTTCCAACGACACGAACCACCACCGCAATCGCTTCGGAGATCTCTCTCTCTCTCTCTCTCTCTCTCTCTCTCTCTCCGGCAGTAGGTGCGGCAAGAAGAACACAAGAACCCTAAACTCAAACTCAAGCCCTCATTATATAGACACTACCCACATCAAAACGGCGTAGTTTTGATTAAGTAAAATCCAAGATCAAAACGACGTAGTTTGATCACACAAATGACCTCTAAGCACCCATAAAGGCCAAAATCTTTCCAGAATTTAACATCGTCCTTCTGGAGAAAGATCAACAGAATGTCAAAACCAAGGTCCAGCAAAACCATGTTTACATGAATTTGAACGTGAATTCCCCCAATTCACGCGTAACTCAAACTCACCTCAAACGCGCCAAACTTCACCCCTATCCTCCTTGCATCACAGGTAAGCACAACACACCCGCACGTGAAATGGACCCATTTCCGTGCACCTATATACTCTACGTCCGTTTGGCCCGAGCTTACCTTGGTAGATAGAGGACATCTTGACATCTTTCCTTTGCACGTGAATTCATTTGAGCCCATTCGCTGGTCAAAATCTAGAAAAACTCTCTCGGAAAGCAGCGCTGACTAACTCCAAGGTACGGGTCCTTACACATTGAACACTAAATTGTCGACACGTAGAATACGCGAAGATGTGGATGCAATCTCAGTCAATTGGAATCAAACAAGAATTCAATATACTTATATTTAATACTTCAGGCTCCACACCAGTCAAGTGAAATTCAGCGATATCAACAGAGAACTGGATAGCTTCACTCGGCTCGGAAAATGCGGTTCAAGATAGATTCTAGGATGTATATGATATATACCCGAGGCAATGTAAATATAACAAGCGTAGCAATACAAAAGATCGGCCCACGATGCTATGAGATATACAGAGTTCATAGAACTAGAACGCCGGTGTGTATTGGCCCCCCGAGTGCTATTGTAATCGAGATGTATTAATTTGCTTATTTTGTTGTAATTGCTCATGAATGTCTGACAAAATACTTCCACTATCCGATTATCTTCCCATATGATTTTATATCTTTTAACTAGATTGTCTTATACTCTTGAGATCAAAAGAGATTTGATTTAAGCTTTATTCACCCCCCCCTCTAGGCTACTAGGGACCAGCAGTTGCATGCTTAGAAAACATGACTCTCTTTGTTGCTTATTTTATTTTTCTATCTGTTTATTTGTGTGTTTATTTTATTTTGCTTGAGAATGACGATGGTTGAAGTGTGGTGTGTTTGATAACGTGCATTTATTCCGTTATTCCTGAGCCATTTTTAAGGTGTTTTGAAATTATGATGAATGCGTACTTACAGTAATTTGCATATATTTGCTCACAACCTTGGAAGACACTCTCTTGGACATCGTTGTGCTTTTTTGAGTGGTTTTGACAGGTTTTGGGAGCTTTCTTCTCGCCACACATCGCTAGAACACTTTGTCTATTGATGAGGAAGCATGAGGCAAAAGATGAGCTCAATGGGAAGCCTTTGGAGGTTGCACATGACAGCACCTTTGTCACGTGCGAGAGGTTATTTGGCACATGGTAGCCTTCCGGATGAAGTCCTAAAGCTTGTGGAGAAATTTGAGGCCATTTGAAGGCTGCACATTGACAATGACCTTTATCACGTGCGGCTATGTTTTACACCGTCTCCTTTGTTTTGTTATGCTGATGAATTTTCTCTAAGAACCTGGTCAATTACTGCTTGGTTTGAGTTATTAAGGTTGGAAGGAAGAATGGATGACAACACCAAAAATATGCCGTTTTGGTAAGCGACAACAGCTGGCACCTAGGGCACACCTTATGCATGACCTGCAGCCCTATAAAAAGAGTGAGCTAGGTGGAAAAACACAAAACAAAAGACAGGAAAAAGGGGGAAGAAAGGGGATTGGCATATCAAAAGCGGAGAACAGAGGATCTGGGTGTGACAGCTTGGAATCTCTCCCACTTCCCCATTATTTGAAAGAACAATGCTGAATTGTAATTTGTTTACTGATTCTCTAGCCATGCGTGGATAATTCCCCTTCTCTAGGGTTGGGAGTAACCCAACCCAATGGTGCCCTTGTTGTATGGATGATTTGAGTTAATTCATTATATGCTTTTGGTGTCTTTATCTCTCTTTAGTGCATTTATCATTGTGATGTGAATGGCCAATATATTGCAATTCTTATATGATTGATTGAGGAATCGAAAGGTGAAAATCAATTATAGGAACCCTAGATTGAGACTTAACACTCGCAAGTCACGAAAGTAGATTGTGAGGTTGAGGGGATTAATTTTGATCATCATAAACCCCATGGTTTAACCTTGTTATGGTAACACGTGTGTAGTTCATTATCAAGGTTAGGCACGACATTATTCCAGCGAAAGTGGGGTAGTGTGTAAGGACCCGTACCTTGAGTTAGTCAGTTTTGCCTCCTGAGTAGAGTTTTTCTAGATTTTGACTTAGTAAATGGACTCCAATGAATTCACGTGCAAAAGGAAAGATGCTTAGAATGGTGTCCTCTATCTACCACAGAAGTTTCAGGCCAATTGGACATGTATGTGAGGTGCACGTGATATGGGTCCAATTCACGTGCAAGTGTGGTTGTCTTCTAAATGATGCAAGGAGGCTAGGGGTGAAGTTTGAGAGCATTTGGAGTGCATATGGAGTTGCACGTGAATTGGGGAATTCACGTGCAAATTGGCGTGCAGGCATATTTTTGCATGGTTCCCTTGGTTTTGACATTCTAAGGAACTTTCTCCAAAGGACCATGTTGAAATTCTGAGTATTTTGGCCTATATGGGTGCGGAAAGGTGCTAACTTGTGTGATCAAAACTACGTCATTTTGATGCTGGGATTCACTTAATCAAAACTACGTCGTTTTGATGTTGTGTTGTCTATATAAGGAGGAGAAGCTCTCTGTTTTAGGTTTAGGGTTCACTTCACTGCTGCGGCCGTCGGAGAGAGAGAGAGAGCTAGAGAGAGAGAAGGAAGGGGAGTTCTTGGTTCGTCGCCGGAGCATCTTGCGTGGGGAGGACGGCGTTTAGCGCGGGAGCAAGGAAGATCTGTTGTAAGGTAGGGATTCTGTTCTTCCTAAATCCTCCTCTGTCCTAGGGTCCTAGGGCAGGATGTGAGTTATATCTGTTATATTATTTATATGTAAATTCATATAGGTGTGACCTCCTATATGAATGTTGGCCTTCAATGGCGATTTTGGTGTTTCTGGTGTTTGTGTGATGCATGAAAAGTGTTTGATAAAATGCCTGTATGACATGCCTGCTACATGTTTGATGAAATGCCTGTGTGAACTTAGCTGTGTGTATATGCCCATTAAGTGTTTGGTAATATGTCCGTGTGACTGGACTTATGGTTTAGTGTATGTATGTATGCTGGATGTTTGCTCTATGGCCTGAATGGTTGGGGTTTGTGCGCTTGTGAACGGGTGCACACCAAGTGTTTGGTTGTATGCTTGAGTGACCATGTGTGTTGTGTGCTTATTGTGGTATCGGCCTGAAGAGGCGGTTAAATAACTTTGCCTGAGAGGCGGTTAAACCAGTGGCCTGAAGAGGCGGTTAAATCACTTGGCCTGAAGAGGCGGTTAAATAACTTGGCCTGAAGAGGCGGTTAAATCACTTGTGGTTAAAGTGTTAGCCTGTGTGGCAGTGGAAGATTGTATATTGTTGATGTGGTTGTTATTATGTCTGTTGAAATTATTGTATCACGACACTGCACTTGTATACATGGCATGTAGATGCTAGGAACATGGGATGGGTTGGGGAGACATGATCCCTACTGAGCTGTGGTTGCTCACCCCTCCTACTGTGTTTGTTTGTTTTCCAGGGACTTACAGGCGTTAGGTGGATACACCAAGGTGGAAGACCCTCTCCACTTTATTGTTCATTTCAGTAATGTACTTTTATGATTTATATAACCCCAGGGAGGGGAATGTACTAAGGAATTGAATTGTAATCAGGGACTTGGTTGTTTTGTGAACCTTTGATGTTTTGGAATTAAATAAAGAGGTGGCTTATTTGATTTATTGTAATTGTTAGACTTGCTTGTGTGGCATCCAGTAATCCAACCCCATTGCCCTCCGTGTGGGTGAATGGGGAGTCACGTACCGGTTTCCTCGGGTTGGAAATCCGGGGCGTGACATAGTGCTTTGTATAAGATTTGATCACCCTTAAGAAACAAAAGAAATAATTGAATAAATCAACTCCATGTGACATATGGGAAAATTGGGCTTGTGGGGAAACCGATTGCCCTAGACGCTTCCTACCTACTGGTGTCTTCACTTGGATAAGTTTTCTGCTTTGGTAATTTCATTATAAATTTCGTTACTAGTGCATCATTGTCTAAATTTGCTTAGACTATAGCCTTTGCTATCATCTTAGGGCTTCCTCACCATTCCCTTGGGATCGACCCATTCTTACCCTATCCTTAGGTTGAGTTTTGGAGTTTAGAAATATTTAATTTGGCAGCATAATAACAACTATACTATTCTTGTCAGTGAATACTCGGATTGTATCTGTCGGGATTATGGGAAAGGGTGATGGCAAAGGCATGAAAACAACGGTGGTCGGTGGAGTGATTCCGGCCATTAGGGGAACTCTCTAGGTATCGAAGAGCGTGAGGAATTGAAAGATTTTATCTATTTTATTTTTGCTTTTTGATTTTGTTATTTGATTTTTGTTTTTTATTCTTAAACCAATGAGGAGACATGTGAACTGGTGTAGGCGGGAAAAGAAAAAGATGGCAACTCAGGTTTCAAAAAAATCATGAAAAAATTATTTTTGGACTCGGGGCGTCACAGCGAGCGACCCCGTGTCATTTTTAAATGAGAATAAACTCTTTTTTATGCCAGACCTGCACCGCACGTCCCGGAACTGCCTTATTATAGAAAAAAATATTTTTGATTTTTTGAGAAATGCGCCAGAGGCAAATATATGCAATATATATATATATCAAAATTCTCATAACGATGAGTAGATTAAGAAAATGAGGTTCGTGACGTGGTTCGGAGTGTCATTTTGAATATTGACTGCTAGTTTATTGCCGTTAGAGGTCGAAACACAGTTTTAACTATGACTTTTTTGTTTGGCCTCGGATTTGAGTGCGATCGAAGGCGTCGATCCTGGAATTTGATTCTCTATCACATGGGACTAGATTTTTAGCATTTGAAAGCCTTTTTAAATAAGTCATCGAAATACACTCTTCGAATCAACGGTCATGTCTCTTTATTTATCTATACAAAGTGATTAGAAAAGAAGTCTAAAGTGACAAATGAATGTGTATGTCTAACCCAGACAAAATGGGGTTCAACAACTGCCCCTCTTTATACATTTTTGTATACAAACAATATGCAAAGATAAGAATGAAATCATTTTGGACGGGTTGGAGCACTTACCCGACTTACCTGATGTTAAAGCAAGGTAGAATGTCATAGTTAGAAAGGAGGCTTTTAAGGCCAATAAAAATTTAAGAAGTATATAGGGCCAACAGGAATTGGAAACGGTAAAAAGTCGAAAGTTTAAAAGGCATATATGGGTAACAGGAATTGAGAAGGCATCTAAGGTTGTCAAGAATTGAAAAGTAAAGCTCGGATAGGTGACCTGAATATATTGTGTCTATAGGTTTTGTAGCAAGTGCACTGGTCAAGTAATAAAATGGAGTATTAAGACTCCGATTGTCGAACCCACATGGAGGTAGCTAATGCTGTTAAGCAGCAAGCACTAAGCTAACAAGTTAAATTTTATGTCTGGACGATTGATTTGTGTTGAGATATTAATCTAAATTCTAAATAAGCAATTGCAGAACTGGAATTCAAATAAATTGTTGGCAAACCACTTAGTATGGAGATTTCAATGATTTAAGGATCTAGGGTCACAATTTCACACCCAATGGTCTGTAACACTATGGTTATGGCATTTGGTCTTGAATTAATCAATCTAAGCCTTAACTCATATTCATGTTGATTGTCACCTACCTATCTTACACTTGGTCCATGCTAAGACAGGTTTAAGTCTTTTATTCCATTTGGTCCATGAGAATAAAAGTTATCAAAGGAAGATAATCAATCTAACAATTGTAGACTTGGTCAATCATGCAATCATTAGACCTAATTCACTAAAATCCACCCTAGACAAGGGCTGAGATAACCCAATCATGCATGAATAAGGCTTTGCATTCAACCAATAATGAATTAAACATGAACAGAACATTTTTCCAAATGAACAAGCCAAATCCATAACCCAAAGTTATTACATCTCATTAGGGGCTACATTGCTCCCCTACATGGAAGAGTTTTACCCCATAATCATGTTTATAAATTTCATAACAATCCATGATTACAGTACCAGAAAATAGGGAGAGATACAAGTAGATGCACAATAGCCTCTGCCTTCTCCTCTTCTATACCCTAGCCTCTACCACCAAGAATTGATCTCCAGCACCGTCAGCGTCCAAGAATGATCTGTCTTTTTCTCCAGCAAGGAATGATTGCTCTCCAGGAATCTAGATCCCTTCTACTGTGCACCTCCTCTCTATTTATAGGGTTGCATGGCTTACATAAGGTGTGCCCTAATTGACAGCTGCTGTCGCTACCAAAACGACGTAGTTTTGGTAAGTGACCGCTTTCTTCGTTCCAAGCGCAATAGAACTCAATCCATATCGAATTTGAATCAGGTCTTTTAAGTAAAAATGATCAGGACAACAAAACCAAGCTTCCAGAGCAAAAATACACCTGCCCGTGACAATGCACGCGACAAAGCCATTATCGCGGGCACTTCCAATTCAACCCAAATTTGTTCCACAGCTTCCTTGTAGCATGTAGAAGGCTTCCATGAACTTTGATACCTGCCCGTGACAATGACCATTGTCGCGGGTAACCTAAATTTGCCTCCTTTTGAGTCCATCTTCTTCCCACAACTTCTTCTTGAGTGTACAAAGTGATCTAGCAAATGTGTGTGAGAAAAATCTCCCCCAAAACCTGTCAAAATCACTCAAAAAGATACCACTATACACAAAATAGTGTCTTCCTAAGGGTTAGAGCAAATGTATGCAAATTACCATGCAAAGAAGCCTCAAACACACTCTAAAACACCCTAAACATGGCATAGAATAATGGCATAAATGCACGTTATCAATAGGTGCAGGAGACTTGCCTGCGGACTTCCCAAACAAAGAAAACGAGAAGGATAAGTGCAGGGAAACTACCTGCGGACTTCTAGAAATTGAAAATAAAATGTGGGATAGGTGTAGGAGAACTGCCTGCAGACTTCCCGAAATTAAATTTAACAACTGAGGATAAGTACTGAAAAAGTGCCGATGGACTTCCTAAAAAGATGAAAAAGAAAGGTGGGATAGGTGCAGGGGAACTGCCAGCGGACTTCCCAAGAATAAATTTAAAAACTGAGAATGGGTACTGGGGAACTACTGGTAAACTTTCCAAAAGAATGAAAAAGAAAGATGAGATAGGTGCAAGGGAACTGCCTGCGGACTTCCCAAGATTAAATTTAAAAACTGAGGATAGGTACCGTGGAACTATCGGTGGAATTTCCAAAATAATGAAAAAGAAAGATGAGATAGGTGCAGGGGAACTGCATATGGACTTCCCAAGATTAAATTTAAAAACTAAGGATAGATACCGGGAAACTGTCGGTGGACTTCCGAAAGAATGAAAAAGAAAAATGGGATAGGTGTAGGGGAATTGCTTACGGACTTCCCAAAAGGATAAAAAGATAAGGATAAGTATAGGAGAACTACCTGCGGAACTCTTGAAGGGATGAAAAAGAAATATGGGATAGGTGCAGGAGAACTGCTTGCGGACTTCTCAAAGGGATAAAAAAGATAAGGGTATGTACAGGGATAACCTCTAAGATTGAGAGGGACTGAAATGGCATCTAAGGCTTGGAAAGGAATCAATGATTGTTGAAGAAATTTGCTAATGACTCAATATGGGCTCCCTCTTTGAGTTCACTCAATGAGATCACTCTATGAGGTTACTGTTAAAAATATAAGATTTGTTGAAGCTGCCAACATATAGAAGATCCATAGAAGTAAAACCATAGACTGAAATGGTATCAGAGCGGTTCATAGAAGATCCATAGAAGTAAAACCATTTCATAGACTGAAATGGTATCAGAGCTGTTCTACAACTCCGTAAAGATCCCTAAATGGCCGACATGGATTCCAGCAGTGCAGCTCCAGCTCCCGAGCACGCTCCAGCGCCTATTGAAGAAGTTGAAGCCAGTCGTGTTCCAGAAGAAGGAGCGACTGGAGATCAGGAGCAGGAAGAACCGAGTACCAATAGCAACAAGAAAGAACAAGAAGACTTCTACGACGTCCTGCCTGGCTCATCCTCTCAAGTACCTATATGCACACTCGCGCGCTTTTCTAAATGGAAAGCGAGAATGAGAGCACACCTAGACATGCTCGACACCTATCTCTGGGAAACAATAAAGAATGGACCTTTCACCCCAAAGAGTATGCAGAGAGGTCGGCTAATGACGAAGGACCCAGACAGTTGGTCTAAGGTGGAGTAGAGGAAAGTAAAACTTGGCTTCAAGGCAAAAGCCATACTCTTCTCTTGTGCTCAATGATGACATGTTCACGGATGTGCAAGATTTAGAGACAGCGAAGGAGGTATGGGACAAACTATGTCTCATCTACAAAGGAGATGAACAAATACAAGACAACAAGATCTCCATGCTCAAGCAAGAGTATGAAGCCTTTAGATGTGAACCCAAGGAATCACTGGATAGCATATACAAACGGTTCACAAGTCTGATTCAACGAATGAAGACTTACAATGTTGGGATCTTTCAGAAGGACAAGAATGACAAGTTTCTGAGATCTCTACCCTTGAGACTACTGATAAAGATATCAGCCATCCGTCAGCTGAAGGAATGGAAGACTTGTGCCTTGGAAGCACTTTATGGGGACCTCAAGACGTTCGAGATGCAAAAAGAAGAACTTGAGGCATTTGAGAACCCTTCCAAGAAAAAGGAGAAGTCTATTGCTTTTAGGTCAACTGCTGAACCAAGGGAATCAGCCTCAGAAGAAAAAGAAGATAATGCTGAACAACCTGCTTCAGACAACGCCTCAGATGAAGAGGTGGTGTTTTTGATCAAGAAACTGCTGAAGAGAAGGGGGAACTATAGAAGGAAAGCAAGGCAGTCATCCTTGTAGGACCCTATTTTGTCCGGGTTGGACATACTAATCCCATTTGATATACCTTTCTGCCCATGCCATATACCTTATTGAACAGGTCCACAATGATCCCATACTTCCAAGGAATGGTCTACCCCAATCGGCACGAGATGGATACAATTGACACGGATGGGGGAGTTCAAAATTAATGACTTTTGCTACAAGTCCTTGAAGCGCCCCAAGACCAACACCAGGTGATGGAGGATGAAAATTCGAGAGCAACGCACTTGACCGAGCTCAAATCGGACTTGAAATGAAGAAGTTATGGCCAAAACAACTTTCGTTGGAAAAAGTCAAACTTGCCAAAAGGCGGTCAATGCCCCTGGTCAAACTGCCCGCAAAAGTGATCATGCGAAACTCTTCAAAATGCCTATGTAGGCGAATACGGATCTCCCCAAACAATTCCTGGAAGGTTACCCATTTTTGCATTTTTGGTGGGGGTAAAAAGGTAATTAAAAGTTAAAAGAAAGGGGGGGTTGACCATTGACCGTTGACCTGCCGACACTTCGACCCATTGACCCCGAAGCTCGAAGCCTCGAAGCCCCGAAGCTCGAAGCCCCAAAATCCCGAAGCTCGAAGCCTCAAAGCCCCGAAGCTCGAAGCCCCGAAGCCTCGAAGCTCGAAGCCCCGAAGCCCCAAAGCCTCGAAGCCTCGAAGCTCGAAGCCTCAAAGTCCTGAAGCTCGAAGCCCCAAAGCCTCGAAGCCCCGTTGACCTGCTGATTTCTGACCTTTGACCCTTCGAGCCCCGAAGCCCCGAAGCTCGAAGCCCCGAAGCCTCGAAGCCTCGAAGCCCCATTGACCTGCTGATTTCTGACCTTCGACCCTCGAAGCCTCGCTGCCGACATTTCGACCCGCGACTTACGATGCCGACTTGCGACGCCGACCCGCGGCTCCCGTACGCCTTCCACCTCCGACCCTTCGACCCTCAAAGCCTCGCTGCCGACACTTCGACCTGCCGACGCTTCGACCTGCCGACACTTCGAACCTCTGACCCTTTTTTTGCCTTCGCTGATTTTTTCTCGCTGGCTTTTCGCGCCGGCTTTTTCTCACGGGTTTCCTTTTTTCCTCTCGTTGGTCGTTCACGGGGCTTGTTTTATGCACTGGCCACCTAACAAAGAATCATTTCTCACTAACCTGTCAATCACATGTGCTGCTAAAATACAAATTCAAGAAGGCAATCACGAGCTCCCCTGTTTCCTGCACAAGCTGTCCACCAGACAAAATACAAAATCTGCAATTAAAAACGCTGCCTTCATAATAGAGCATTAAATGCAGCAATTAATGATAATCCAGCCAAAAAATTTTCTGCAGCCCTTAAGATGCAGTCATCCATTCCCTGCGCAGAAGGGTGTGGGTTTTCGTTGAAGAGAGCCATAAAAACAAAAAAACACAGAGAGAGGAAGAGGGAACCCTCCATCATTCCAGTGCAGAAAAACAGCAAAAGAAAAAAAAGAGAGAGATCATTGAGAAAAAAGAAGAGAGAGATCATTGAAGAAGAAAGAAAGGAGAGAAACGCCCCAACCTCATCTTCTCAGATTAAACGCCCAGTTTTCTACAGTCAACATCACCCCTTCATCCTCTTTCCCTCCTCTCACGCCAGCTCTTTTTTAGCAAGGAAAAACACAAAAAACAGCCCCAGCTTCAGCCCTTTTTTCTGCGTGTTCAGCAAGCAAAAAAACATAAACAGACACCAATCCCTTTCCAATCCCCTATTTCTCACGCCTACCCTCCTTATTTCCAGTCATCAAAAAACTCAAACCCAGAAAATACATCACTCCACTCTTCAAATACCAAGAAATCCCCCTCGCAAACCTCCCTGTCAGATTTTGTTGGTTCTAAGCAAGTGATTATCAGCACCGATAGGAGTTCAAACAGAAGATTGGTGTTGCAAGCCTCAAAGTCGGTTCTGCCCTTATCTTTTCAATACTTTTTTCAGTTTATTTGTATCAATATTTGGTGTAATTGTTTTTTTAGCATTTTTCTAATTTTCGTTTTTTAGCTTATCTATATTTGATGTAATTGCTTTTCAACCTTTTTGATTGTATTTTCCTGCATTTCTTCCTATGTGTATGTTGTAATATGTAAAGTATAGTAAAAAGAAAGGGAAAACAAAAAAAAGAAAAAAAAAGAGAGAGCAAAGGGAGAACATGAAAAAAAAGAGAAAAAAAAGAGTGATTTTCTTTTTCTTTTGTGGATGCCATAATCACACACTCCACGTTTTTATTTTCATGCATATGTTCCTAAATTGGCTTTAAGATTTTGGGTTCACAAAACAAAAAAAAGAAAAAAGAGGAAGAAAATCAAAGTTGGTACTTCAATTTCTAAAACAAAAAAACAACAAACAAACAAACAAACAAAAACAAAACAAAACAGAAAAAAAAAAAAAAAAAACAAAACGTTTTTTTAATAAAAATGTTTTTTTTAAAAATCTCTTCAAACAACATGTTTTGAAAATATTTTCATAAAATGTTTTCCAAATGTCTTCCAACAAAAAACAAAAAAAACAAAAAAACAAAAAAAAACAACAAAAAATATAGAAAAACAAACACAAAATGCATGTTCTAACCCAAACCAAAAAAGGGGGAAAAATAAACAAATATTTTTTAGGATTTTCAATTTTCAAGAGCAAAACCAAAAAACAAACCAATCCCTAGGATCTCATTATCCCCTCCAAAAATCTAAAACCTTTAGGATTCCCTTTAGAAATTTAGGATAAATCCATTTTAACCTTGACTTTAATAAATAACTTAGCCAAAGAAAAATCACAAACTTTTTAACTTAGCCCAGTCATGGCAGTATAAATAAAATAAAACCTCCTCTTCCTAAATTAAATACCGAAAGGGCACTGTAGGGGTGCTAATCCTTCCCTACACGTAACCAACTCCCGAACCCATCTCTGATAACGCAGACCATACACTTAAAACTACTCGAAGTAGAGGGTACCCAACTGTACCCCAAAAACAGTTGGTGGCAACTCTAAAATTTCTCACCATTGGTTTAGTTTGAGCTCACCCCAAAAGGGCCCGGACGAAAACCAGTGATGACAATCCTTATCTTTCTCTAAGGGAAAGGATAAGGAGAAGTTGCAATGTTACCACTATAACCGGCCCGGCCACTTCGCTGCCGACTGTTACAAGCTGAAGAGGGAGAAAAAGGAGGCATCTAAGCAGAAGAAGAAGACCAAAGGCTCCTCAAGCAGAAAGGATAACAAGAGGAAGAAGGCTCTTGTCACCAACAAATTCGATAGTGAAACTGAGGAGGAAGAAGAATCATCTGATGAGCAGAAGAATGAAAAAGGTCTCATCTGCTTTATGGCTGACCATTCACCTCCCCTCAAGGTAAGAACTTATGAACAACTGTACATTGAATATGAAGATACCTATAGAGCTCTTAAAGAAATAGAGGAACAATTTCTTCCTTTGAAAGCTGACAAAGAAAGATATCACTCTAAACTGGAAAGGCTTTCATGTGAATATAGAGACTCAATAGATGACTATGAAAGAACAGAGAGAAGATTAAGAGCTGAAGTGAGTGAGATGAGAAGCACACATGATGATTTTTTGTGTCACGCCCCGGATTTCCGACCCAGGGAAACCGGTACGTGACTCCCCGTTCACCCACACGGAGGGTAAAGGGGTTGGATTACTGGATGCCACACGAGCAAAACTAACAATTACAATAAACAAACAAGCCACATCTTTATTTAATTTCAAACATCAAAGGGGTCACAAACCATGTTCCATACTACAATTCAATCCCTTATTACATTCCCCCCCCCCCCTTGGGGTTACATAAATTATAAAATTACATTACTGAACTGAACAATAAAATGAAGATGGTCTTCCACCTTGGTGTATCCACCTAACGCCTGTAAGTCCCTGGAAAACAAGCAAACACAGTAGGAGGGGTGAGCAACCACAGCTCAGTAGGGATCAAGTCTCCCCAACCCTTCCCATGCTCCTAGCGGCTACATGCATGTGCACAGGTGTAGTGATGTGGCAGTATTAGGAAAAAGAAAATAAAACATTCCACACAAGCGGGCGTAACCCCAGCCCCAGCCACACTGCTAACAAACCACATCTCAAGCAAGTAATTTAACCGCCTCTTCAGGCCACTGATTTAACCGCCTCTCAGGCAAAGTAGTTTAATCGCCTCTTCAGGCCACTGGTTTAACCGCCTCCCAGGCAAAGTGATTTAACCGCCTCTTCAGGCCAGATACCACAGTCATGCACACAACACACACTACGGTCACTTAAGCATAAAACCAAACACTTGGTGTGCACCCATTCACAAGTGCACAAACCTAATCATTCAGGCAATAGAACAAACACCCAGCATGCATACATACACCAAATCACAAGTCCAGCCACACAGGCATATTACCAAACATGTAATAGGCATATCCACACAGCTATATTCACATAGGCATTTCATCGAACATATAGCATGCAACAATAGAATCACACCAAAATGCCATTGAAGGCCAACATCCATATAGGAGATCACACCTATATGGATTACATATATATATATATATATAAACAGATATAATCCATAATCTACCCTAGAACCCTAGAACAGAGGAGGATTTAGGAAGAACAGAACCCCTACCTTGTATGTTCTCCTGCTCCCGTTTCCACGCAAGACTCCGACCACCCACGCAAGACGCTCCGGCAGCCACCAGAAGCTCTCCTTCCCTCTCTCTCTCTCTCTCTCTCTCTCTCTCTCTCTGCGACGGCTGGTGGAGCAACAAACCCTAAACCTAAAACAGAGGGGCTTCTCCTCCTTATATAGACAACACAACATCAAAACGACGTAGTTTTGATTAAGTGAATCCCAGCATCAAAAGGACGTAGTTTTGATGGAACAAGCTATGACCTTCCCACATCCATACACACCAAAATATTCACAATTCCAACATGATCCTTTGGGAAAAGATGATTAGAATGACAAAACCAAGGTAACCATGCAAAAACATGCCTGCACGCCAATTCCCCAATTGGCGTGCAGCTCCAAATGCACTCAAACTTCACCCCAAGCCTCCTTGCATCTTGTAGAGGTCTGAGAAGCAAAAATATGCTTGCACGTGAAATGGGAGAATTCACGTGCAGCTCCAAATGCTCTGAAATTTCTGTGGTAGATAGAGGACCTCATTCTAAGCAACTTTTGTTCTTGCACGCCAATTGTTTGAGGCCATCTACTATACCAAAAGTGAGCTCCAAAATCTGCCAAAACAGCTTAAAACCGCATGTATATGCATAGCATCTTCCTAGGGCATAAATATACGTTATCACTTGTCACATGCACCTCCCAAAAGTCCCCTCTTGGGCTCATCTCTTACCTCAAACTTGTGCACCAACATCCAAGGTGTTTGTAGTTAACTTCTTACACACGGGTCATTACATTTTGGACAAAGCTGGACAATTGAAAATGGCTAATAAAGACATCGATAGGCTTGAAAAGGAACTAGCTGAAACCAAAGCGGAACTGGAGAAAGAAAGACAAATCAATAAAAAGTGGCAAGATTTTGCTGAAATTGCAGCCCACTTTAGGACCACTCTAGATATTAATGGTCTAGCCTTAGGTTTAGGTTTCTCTGAAGAGACTTACCCTGTGCAGACCAAGTGTCTTGCTGGCTTTGTTCCTGCTGGCAGTGTGCTTCTTGATTGTGGAAGGAGGAATAAATGGCTGTTACTTGTCCACCTAAACTTGTAACACCTGAACTTAGAGATATCAGTACTGTTGCATCTCAGGACAGTGATGTAGTAGTTGATCAGATAGAACTGAAAGCTGAACCTTTAGTCAACCTGTCTTCTACATCCCATGCAAGGGTAAGGGTGTAGTATTGATGGAGACAAACTCAAGCAGACTTACTGCTACGTTTGAGTCTGGCTCATCCAGCAAGGCTGTTTCCTCCAAGCCTAAGTTTGTCCCTGGTGGGAGAGTTAAGAACGGTCTAGGATATGTGAGAGAACCTAGGAAGCCTCTTAACACTCTAATCACACCCTTGAGACAAAATGTCTAACCCAATCCTGTTAACTGCCCCATCTATTGTAAAGTTGGCCACCTTTCCTATCAGTGTAGATTCTACCCTGAGTATCTTAAGAATGAGATTGCCACAAAAATCAGGGTAAGCCTTAAGCAATTACACATCACTAAAAATCTGCAACCTCATAACTCAGATAGGAAGAAGAAAGCAACTAGGCACACACAGGTTACCTCACTAAAGAACCCAACTACTAGACCTGCTAAGAAAAATGTCAACTTTGTGCCTAGTAAAGCTACCAAGAGTAACCATAAGGAAGGAGAATCTGAAAAGAGCCCAAAGAACAAAATTGCTAACAAATTTAATGAGGAATCACATAAGTTAGCATGGAAAGTCAAATCATCTCTCACTTATTGGAAACCAAAATTATTGACTACAGCTTTCACTTACCCAAAGCTCAATCACGATTGGGCCCCCAAGACTTAGTTTCCAGTTGTGCAAGAACAGGTACATGATGCTGAAAGTAGCCACCGGAAATGAAAGATCAATTCCAGCCAGTGGTACCATGATAGTGCCTGTTCTATACACATGACAGATGATACCTCTCTATTGAGTTAAGTAAGGGAGGTTGCAGCTTCATCTATCACATTCGGGGATAACAAAAAGGGTAAGATTGTTGGTAAGGGTACTCTCTCTAATGGTTCTGTTTCAATCTAGAATGTATCCGTTGTTCAAGGTCTCAAACATAATCTGTTGAGCATAAGTCAATTGTGTGACAAGGGTTATGAAGTGTTGTTCACTAAACACACCTGCACTGTTATAGATCCTGTCTCCAATGAGGTAAAGCTGAATGGACACAGACAAGGCAATGTCTATAAATTGGTCTTTGGAAATGCTTAATCTAATGAACCAATTTGCTTTCTGTCCAAAGCTTCTTCTGACATTAGTTGGTTATGGCACAAGAGATTTGGTGATTTAAACTTTAAGACTATGTCTAAATTGACATCTCTTGATTTGGTTGAGGGCTTACCTAGCATGTTTATGAGAAAGAACACCCTTGTAGGGATTGTCAGCTGGGTAAGTAGGTGAAACACTCTTTTAAGAGTGTGGATAAAACCTCAATCACACAACCACTTGAACTTCTGCACATGGACCTATGTGGACCAATAAATGTGTCTTCATTATCTGGTGCATGATACTTCTTTGCAGTAGTAGATGACTATACCAAATATACATGGGTTATGTTTCTCAGGAACAAAACTAAAACATTTGAAAATCTTATTAAACTCTTCAATTGGATAACTAATGTTAAAAGTCTCTCTATTAAATGCATCAGAAGCGATCATGACAACGAATTTGAATTTTCTGACATGCTAGAGTTTTGTACTGAACATGGTATTCAACATAATTTCTCAGCACCTAGAACTCTACAACAAAATGGAGTCACTGGAAGAAAAAATAGGACTTTAGTTGAAGCAACTAGAACCATGTTGACAGGAGCTCTGTTCCCAAAATCCTTATGGGATGAAGCTGTTGCCACTGCTTGTTATGTACAAAACAGAACTCTAATTAACAAACGAACTAAAACACCCTATGAGTTATGAAAGGGAAGGAGACCAAACATTGGTCACCTAAGGATCTTCAGGTGTACTTGCTATATTCTAAACAATGGCAAGGACTAGTTGAATAAGTTTGATGCCAAGTCAGATGATGGGTATCTTGTTGGATATTCCATGACTAGCAAGGCTTATCGTGTGTTTAATAGAAGGACTAAAACTGTTGAAGAATCTATTCATGTTTCTTTTGATGAGACTAACCATGGTATGTAGAAAGAAGACCAAACTGTAAATGAAGTGCAGGATATTGTCATAGTAGAAGACCAAGACACAGATAATCCTACAACAACTAAACCAGTGGAAGATGGACCTAAACCTGAAGACCAAAGAGCTTAACCGGTTGCTGCAGAATCAAATCAAAAATCAACAGAAACTTATGACCTTAACATTCAACTTGTTTAGTCTTTGTTACCTTCACCAGCCCAAGAACCTGACATAGAGCAGTTGGGCATTCAACATAAAGAAAGAGAAGACCTTCCAAAGGCAAGGAGAAGGTTAAAGGACCACCCATCTGAACTAATAATAGGAGATCTTGTTGCACGGGTCAAAGCAAGAGCTGCCACACTTCATGAGAATCTATACATGTGTTTCTTATCACAAGTGGAGCCAAAAGCAATTGATGATGCCATTCAGGATCACTATTGGATTGACGCTATGCAAGAAGAGCTCAATCAGTTTGAGAGATAGAAAGTATGAGAGTTGGTCAACATGCCTAGATCACAACAAGTCATTGGCGTGAAATGGATCTTTAGAAATAAACTTGATGCTGATGGTGTTGTGATCAAAAACAAGTCCAGATTGGTGGCAAAAGGTTATAGACAAGAAGAAGGAATTGACTATGATGAAACATTTGCACCAGTTGCTAGATTCGAGGCTATCCGCATGTTTTTACCATATGCAACATTCAAGGACTTCAAAGTTTATCAAATGGATGTCAAGAGTGCATTCCTTAACAGAGACCTCCAAGAAGAAGTCTATGTTGAACAACCTCCTAGATTTCTAGAGCCAAACCAAGAACACAAGGTGTACAAACTGAAGAAGGCTCTATATGGATTAAAACAAGCTCCCAAAGCTTGGTATGAAACATTGTCAGAATTTCTGATCAAAAACAAGTTCAAAAAAGGCAAAATTGACCCCACTCTATTTCTCAAGGAAAGAAAAGGATCACCCTTGATTGTTCATATTTATGTTGATGACATCATCTTCGGATCAAGGGACAAAAAGCAGTGTGAAGAATTTTCCCATTTGATGAAAAGTGAGTATGAAATGAGTATGATGGGAGAAATTTCATTATTTCTTAGGTTGGACGTCAAGCAGTTGAAGGATGGGATCTCTATCAGTCAAATTAAATACACTAAGGAGATTTTGAAGAAATTCAAGATGACTGATGTGACTCACATGAAAACGCCCATTCCTACAAACGCCAAATTGGATATGGATGAAGCAGGCAAAGAAGTGGATATCACAGAATACAGAAGCATGATTGGATCCTTGTTATATCTCACAGCAAGAAGACCTGATATAATGTTCGCAACATGCATCTGTGCAAGATACCAAGCAAATCCCAAGGAGTCTCATATGTCTCATGTCAAAAGGATTATGCAGTATCTCATGGGAACTGAAAATTTGGGACTTTGGTACCCAAAGGAGTCTGAATTCGAACTGAGAGGCTTTTCAGATGCAGACTTTGTTGGTTGCAGGATTGATAGAAAAAGCACAAGTGGAACATGCCAACTGCTTGGCAACAGACTTGTATCCTGGTTCAGCAAGAAACAAAATTCAGTTTCAACTTCAATAGCTGAAGCTGAATATATTGCTGCAGGAAGTTGTTGTGCTCAGTTGCTTTGGATGGCCAGTCAACTTTTAGACTATGGATTTAACTTGAAGACTGTGCCACTATACTGGAACAACACAAATGCCATTGCAATTTCCAACAATCCTGTCATGCATCCTAAAACCAATCGCATAGAGGTTAGACATCACTTCATACGTGACCATGTGCTGAAGAAGGACATTTCCCTTGAATATATATCCACTGATGACCAGCTTGCCGACATATTCACCAAACCACTGCACGAAACCAGATTCAATGAACTTCTGACAAAACTTGGCATGCTAGACTAAACTTCATAATGCTTAATGCATGTATTGTGTTTCATTTCAACCTCAATACCTGAGCATGAACATATGTATGACACTGTTAACAATTGGTTATCTCTCCATGAATATTACCAATGCCTAAGTGTGATTCATACATTTCTACTGCGGGACATTGAGAAATCACATGGATGAAACCTGCTACCTCTGAACCTGGTATAAGTCTTTTGTACAACCTGTCATGGATCCTCAAGTCTAAAGTAAAGAGAGTGCAATTTCCATCATACTTTAATTATATGATATTCCCATTATCTATTGGTTTCATTCTGAGTGAATATCACTTGTGTAGTATTGCATTCATTCACGAGCAGGAACTGTTGTATCTCATGGTACTATTGGCTTGCACGGAAAGCATCCTCAATGATTTAATGCTCTAAGGATGACTGAGACTATAGTTTTGAGAGTCATAAAAAGCCTATTACTCAAGAAGAGCCAACACCTCTTACTGGAAAAAGGCAAGGTGAAAAAGGCTAAATAAGAAAAGAGAATAGAAACTAGATTATAGAACTTAGGGGGAGTCCTCACTATTCCCCTTGAATACTTTTCTTCTTTTCAGAGTAATAGTTGGAGTCTTTGTAATTGAGCATGTCTTGTAATCACACAGAAACTGTGTTGAGCTCTGTCCGGATGAAAAAGTCATGAATAAGTACTCAAAAATAGTGTTACACAAAAGAGAGGACAACTCACACAAGAAATTCACATGCTCAAGCTCCAAACTCTATGTACATGCTATGTTGGAAATGAGACAATGCTAGAGTGTGTGTTTTGATTCTCAATAGGACCATTTGGTTTCTCAAGTCATCTATGCTGAACTGAAAATCATTGGTGGATCAGGGTTGTGGTAAGATTCGGTTGACCATGAGCATACGAAATAGTGTATTCCTAGTTCCTGAATCATTCTCACATGCTGATCCGAGAGTGAGAGGGTGAGGCCTCCGCTGAGTGAGTTTTGCTAAATATGTGAGGAGATTACTGAATTCATGACTGGGTTGTTGCATTAGACTAACCATGGTTTACTAGATGCTAAGTTAACATTGTGATCAATGTCGTGCATAAAGAAGTATGTGATGATGCACTTAGTCATTTCAAATCTTTATGAAAATGTAAATGATTGTGCTACAGTAGTTGTATATGTAAACCAGGTATTACGGTTGAAAGAATTCAACTTCGTAGCATGTACTCTTAACTCCACTTATAGCACTGTTCATCATGTATGGTCTTATGTGAAATATCATATGCGTCACTTTCGTGTTGATAAGTGTTGAAAAAGTCCAGAGAAATCCACCTTTGTCGTTGAATTCGAAACCAACCACAAAGCCTACAACATCGAAGAACTGCTGCCTCGAAGACTGTTGCTTCGAAGCCTCAAAGCTCGGAGGATCGTAGACTCAACCTAAATGCAGCTTCGTAGAGTTGCAGTTCCAAAGGGTCAAAGTGAAACAAATTTAGTTTCCTCACTACTCAAGTGTCAAAGACACTGTTGAACCCCATTTTAACCGAGTTAAATCACAATCATACTCGGCGAAAGACCACAAGACAAAGCAACACTTTGGGAAACCTTTACATGTCCCAAGGCAAACACAAGTGATAGAGGATGAAATTTGGAGAACAACGCACTTGACCAAATCTAATCTCAAATCTCTTCTAGAAAAATTTAAATAAGACCTGGGCGGTCATAAGGGTTGAGTCCTAGATGCTCATATCCTAGTCTGCCTGGGCCAATATTAATTGTGGCAATATTTCCATTTGAATTCAAATTGTTTTTGTTTTCTTTTCTAAAAAAGGAAAATTACTTTTGTTTTCTTATAAAAATGCAATACTGTCACATGGGCCTAGATCCCACATTCTTTTTCTAAAATTAGAATGTCTCCTTTTTTTATTTTATTAAAATCTTTTTTGTTGTTTTAAGGCCTAGATCCTAAAATCTTTCTTTTCTTAAAATTAAAAATACAAAAAAAACTCTCTTTTTTTGAATAAATAATAAGGCAAGCAAACACCCATAGATCAAGACTAGGTACCAATTATGGGCGTTGTGGGGGTGCAAGAGTTTTTCTTTCTTCCCCACATGTAACTGACTCCCGAACCTAATTCTATGGAACCATAGACCTTTCTTTTTCTAGGTGCCCAATCACACCTTAAAGTTGTTTGGTGGCGACTTTGTTTTTCTTTTCTTTAATGGTTTGTGCAAGCATTGTACAGGGATGGCTCTAGGATCAACTGAATGAACTAGAATGGAGTTCTTTCACAAAAGCCAGCAACGAGCCCGGTCAAAAACGGGTGATGACAGACACGTCAGCACGTCACTATGCACTTAACATTCAAAATACACCAACATACGAGGTGACGTGTACCTATTGCTTGAATCTTCCAACGGGTGGATCCGGAAAATAAAGAGACGGGTCAGAGAAAAGGACGCGGACCTGAAGACGAACCGACAAATTGTGTGACTTCTACGGTACGCTTCTCACCTTATATATAAGTCATTAATAGAGACGGAGCCTAGAGGTACGTTCTTCGTTTTCACACTCGAACCCTAACCCTAAGCGCTCCCTCTCTCTCTCTCTTCGCTTCTCGTTCTCTCTCTCTTTCTCTCTCTTCTGACTACCTTCGAACCTTACAATCTCTCTCTACGAGTGTCTCTTTCTCTCTCTATAACCTCGATGGCAGGACCCAGCTCATCGATGGCAGAAGGATTAGGAGAAATCGTCCCAGGCTTTATAGTCAACTAAGAAACCATAGGCGACGTGAAGGTCAGCTAGTTGGGTGAGTTCAGAAATCGTCTCGATGAATCTGGAATTGCATCCGTATGTACAAGGATGGATGAAATAATGGTGGAAGACGTCTCAGAGTTTCACGAGACTTCGGCGATCTCTAGAGACGACCTGGTGGGAATAGTACAAGAAGTGGAGGTTCGAGTCTCTGTCAAAACGCTCCGAAATGCACTTCCACTCCCTAAAGGTAACTTTGAACCTCTTCCCAGTCTCTCCAGAGAAGAGTGTAAGTCTTTTCTGGGGTATTCCAACGTTGGAAAGCAAGGTCGGGGAGCCCTGAAAATTGGGTTCTCTGGTCAGGCACTGGCGACTCTCATAGTCACCAAACAGTGCCTAATGTGCAAGAAGATGGCTCATGACGCTGCAAGCCATGAGCAGATGAAAATCATGTGTAGCGTACTGCAACGAAGAAGAACAGACTGGGGAACTCAACTACACAACATGATCAAGAGCAAGAAGGGGCACTTTGGACTGGTTCTCACCAAAATCCTAAGATTCCTTCACCATGAGGTATTCAATCACCGACCCACGGCGAAACTACCGACCAAGTTTATTTTTAAGAGCATATACGAGGATGGCCGGCTGGAGATCAAGCCTATGAAATGGCCCAGGTCAAGTATGAGAAGTCTCACTGAGGACACTGCAAGTTTTGTTAGAGCCCCAGCTCCTAGACCAAGTCGAGCAGCAGGAGGAGGGAATGGTGAAGCTCAGAAATGAAGTTGAACTTTTTGACTTTGAGTTAGAAAGGGTCAAGACTGAACTGGAATCCCTTATCAGAGTAAGCACTGAAGGGTTTAAACGCCTCGAGAACCATAGTGAAGACATAAAGGAGGCATACAAGAATCAACATGAGGGATTTCTTAAAACTATGGGTCCTATTTTGGAAGCTTGCAGCCGCCTAGATCGTGGATAGATCACTCTCACCATGAAACCACCTCAAAGGACCTCTAAGGACAGACCTGAGCCGATTCCCATTGATGAACCTACAACCTCAACCATTCCTGCTCCCAGTCCTCCGGCACCTCATACTACTTCACCTCAACCTTCTCCTCCTCCACAACCGCAATAGGAAGCTACCTATGCCCGTGCGTGAAAGCATGCACACAGAGCCACTATCATCACTGATTCTGATGATGATGATGTACCCATTGGAACGCGCATGAAGAAGCATCCTACCGCTCCAGGCCAAACCTCATCCTCTACTCAACCTAGTCCCTCAACAACCCATCCAAGTATGGTTGAGCATACCATGCCCGCTTCCCCTACTAAACCAGCCGTTACTACCACCACTACACCGATGGTACCACCACACACTGTGACTACAGGAGCCAGCCCAGCTGAACTTGCCACTTTCAATAACTATGTTGCTAGGGACACCACCGCGCGGACTTGTGGCTATGAAGCATTCTTTACTAGACCTGACCTGTGTCGATTACTACACGACAGTGAAGAGGTGGATAATCTTGAGATGACACAGTTCATCTTTGCACAAAAGTCATATCTGGAGAAGTTTCCTCTCCATATCCGCCAAGATACACGTGTGGAGCTCTGTTTGCCAATTATGCAGGCTCAGCTCATTGATGCCTCAATGATCGAGTTTATCCAAGGTCGCAGATATGAGAACTCCTTCCGTCCATGGAATGAGGTCGACCATGTGCTCATCCCATACTTGTCAATATCCCCACACTGGTTTCTTCTCGATCTTGATTTCAAGAACCAGAGGATCATCATCTTTAACTCCAAGCCTACTACTCTACTACTCCATTGGCGGGAACAACTCCGCGAATTCAATCGCACCCTCACACGTGTCATGCAGGGATATTCGCATGGGTGTGGTGGCTATCATCTTTCAAAACTGATGGAAATTACTCGAGTCAAGCAAGTAGTTCCTGCTCAGGATGATGCTCATAGCTGTGGTTTCTATGTCTGGCACTATATTCGCATCCTGACCACCAACGGCTTCCCTGCCCTCATGCCTGAATTTTATCGTGTGAGCAGTCGAGCCGCCTCACTGCATCTGACTACTGCTCAACTCCTGTGTGAGCAAGCAGCTATTTTTCTGTTTACACAAAGTGTAAAATATTCTGACTTTAAACCATAACTGTCTTGTACTCTATTTAATTGTACACTGCTCTTCCTCTTTCCTCTTTCTGTGTACTTACTTTATCTCAGTTACTTTTTGTGTATGTCTTTGCTCTGCTGACTGCTGTTCTGTGACTTATTGCATTGCTCCCATGTGATTTGTGTTCTGGTGCTTGTTCCTCACCCCAGAAAGGGGGAGTATATCTCAGGGGGAGCAAGGTCGTAGGGGGAGTTATCTTTGACAGGAGGCAGTTAACGCAGCTTCATGCCTATGGGGGAGAGGAGTGTGCATTTTCGTAATTTTGATCTCCTCCACATTTTTCATATGCAAAGATATTTTCTATTAACTTAAAACTGCCCATCAAACTCGTAGTCTCAGACTTCATGTTTTCCACTCGTTGTCAGCTTACATTAAATAGGGGGAGAATGTTGGAAATATAGGATTTGATGAAGCTGCCAACATATAGTCTAAGTCTAGAGACTCAAAGATCCAAAGGTCATAGGGTCGAAGATTCGTAGTTCGTAGAAGTAAAACTATGACAGGACATATTGGCGAGAGGCTCGTAGACTCGTAGGGTCTGGAGACTCGAAGCATGATGTGACAGAACAAATTGCGACTCGTAGATCTCGAGTCGAAGGTCATAGAGTCGCAGTATGAAAAGGAGAGCATTACTGTAAGCAACAATTTAATTCAGAGACTCGTAGGGTCGAAGAATTCCAAAAGAACAGTAACCAAACTTAAATAACTCGAAGACTCGAAGCTTGTAGAACTTAACAGAACTTAAAGTACTGCTAGATTCGTAGACTCAAGGGTCGTAGAGTCGCAGCCTTATAACACGGTTAAGGAAACAGGACAGACTTGTAGGTCGAAGGTCGAAGAGTCGAAGCCAAAAAGACTAACTAACTTAAATGAAACTGTAACTCGAGAGTCGTAGAGTCGTAGACTCAAGGCTCGTAGAGTCATAGACTCAATGGATACAGGTATGTTAAAGAACTTGTCAGACATATCACAGACTCGAAGATCATAAAGGCAAAGAGTTACAGCTAAAGGGTCGTAGCCTTAAAGTATAAAACTCGTAGAATATGGAAACTTAGTGCATACGCAGCTTCGAAAGGCTAAGGAAGAAATGTAAAGTCTAAGACTCGTAGAGTCGAGTTTCAAGGTCGAAGACTCGCATAGTCGAAGAGCCTCTTAGTCAAGTAAAATAAACTGAGAAACCCAAGGGTCGTAGATCCGCAGAGCTAGGGCCGTAGACTCGCAGCTGTAACAACGGGTAAATTAGGCGCACTTCAAAGAAGTCACTCTAAGAGCCATTAGGATAGTCATAGACTTGTAGAGACATAGACTCGCAGAGTCGCAGACTTTTAATTAAAAGAGTGACACAACAGACTTCATCTAACTCGAACTCTAGCCTCAGAGACTCGAAGATATGTGAGTTGATTGGGAGTGATAATTGTGTGATACTTGTGCTTAATAATAACTATTTGTGCATGCATTTGGATTAATTTGATCATTTTAATTGCACTAATAGTATTCTTGATTATTTTGAGCTTTTAGTAATTTTTGGTGTTAAAAGACCAGTTTAAGGAATCTAGGGTGTATTTTGTGTGCTTTGGATTGGTGTGCTTTCGTTATTACTTTCTAGTATATTGTTTTTTTGTTTTGTTTTGTTTTGTGTTTTGCTTTGTTTTGTAAGTTTTTCTAGGAAAATGGAGCTAACGAACTCAGAGCAAGGCAGCCAGACACAAGAATTGAGGTTCTTAAGCCAAATGAAAATCAAAGAAGCAAATACTTCCAACCAAAATAGTTCTCAAGGAGTTCAAAGTGTTCAGGGAGTAAGAAAGAGGCAATTCTAGCATGCACGTGTCCAGAGTTGACACGTGCACCAACACGTACAGAAGAAGAATTGAAGGAAATCCAGTTTCAAACAACTTTTGTTAATGCACGGGTCAGAAAACAAGATGCACGTATCCACCACTCGACACGTGCAGATTCAGAACTGAAGAAAATTAAATTCCAAGCAACTTTTGTTAATGCACGTATCAGAAAAAGTCATGCACGTGTCCACCATTGACACATTTACCGGCACGTGCACTAAACACGTGCGCTTTTATTCTGCCTCAGAACGACATTATTTAGTATAAGGGCGAACTTGTACTTTTCTTAAGTAAGGTTAGAAGGGAGATTATACTTGTAATTGCCGTGTTAGGTTAATGTAGCAGCCCAAGCCCATGAGACTATATATATGACGACTGAGGAGAGAAAAAGGGACGTTTTTTAGAGCAGAGGACGTTTTTGGTGAGAGGAGATCGTGCAGAGCCAACTGGGAATTACAAGTTGACCTAAGGCGGCATAACCAGAAAGAAGATCAAGATAGTTTATTTTGCTGCTTTAGAGATACAGTTTTTCAGATTGTTTCAGATTATTTTTCCTAAAGATTTTTGTTATTTTAAATTCTATTTTAGGGTTAATAACTTTTCAATTGCTTATTTCAATTTCTTTGCACGTTTTGAGAGTTATTGTAATTTGCTATTTTAACTTCTTTCTCGTGTCATATCACATTTAGTTTTTATATTGTGAGAGTTTATGTTTGATCTTAATTAGTTTTATTCGTGTTTGTCAATTGCTTGCTTCATTTATTTTAATTAATAATCTAGTTTACTTAATTCGTTCTTCAATTTACCTTTTATTGTAAATTAATTTCTACAGCAATTCAAGTTGTAGAACAGTTTCAAATCAAAACCTAAACTTTTGAATCTAGTCTATGGCTAGTAATTTCACATCCATTGTATATTGTCACGACCCGAGCAGCGTGGTGCTGGCGGGACGTTTCTTAGTGGCACGATTCAAGAATGGATTCGTGCTATGTAAAGGAGAGGGGTTGGTTGAAGCGTAGATGGTGCGCAGCGAGAAGGTTCCAGGCAGTTCGTGGAGGAGAACGGATGGAACCCCTTCGGAGTTCAGACGTGCCGACCCGGTTGAATGCGGGGAGCACGCCGCTAGTCGAGGACTTGACGTTGAAGAAGGGATTTGGCCATCCTTACACAAACTGGTCGGGAACCGGAGCCGTTCTCCCGATGAGCCTGGCCGTGGCGAAACCAGTCTACGTGCGCTTCAACCCTCAAAGGCTAAACTTAGCGGACCATGGATAGAGAAGCTAAGTGGCGCAATGGGTTGAGAGGCGCAGGAAACCTGACCCCGTGACAAGTGGTATCAGAGCCGAACCGGCCCGTATCCTGAAGACTCGCCGAGCACTCTCGCGAGTAGCGTGATCCCAAGGTGGGAGCTCACAGAGGTGAGTCGACCGATAGTATCTTGCACGCCTTGCGTCCATAGAGTTTGAGTATCCTAGAGTGTGATACAGAGTTGGGCAAGGGAGTACGAAGGAGCGCGTCGGAGCGATCTTGGAAGCTTCCTATCCTTTGGACATTGGGCGAGTGGGGCGAGCATCTTGGTAAAGGTGCTGCAACCTGCGGGGAAGCGATGTCGAAGCTGTTGACATTGGGCGAGTGGGAGGGCATCGAGGTAACGATGCCATCGCCTGCGGGGAAGCGATGTCGACAAGCGCAACGAGGACGTTGCGAGGATTGGGTGGAGGAGAATGTCACGACCCGAGCAGCGTGGTACTGGCGGGACGTTTCTTAGTGGCACGATTCAAGAATGGATTCGTGTTATGTAAAGGAGAGGGGTTGGTTGAAGCGTAGATGGTGCGCAGCGAGAAGGTTCCAGGCAGTTCGTGGAGGAGAATGGATGGAACCCCTTCGGAGTTCAGACGTGCCGACCCAGTTGAATGCGGGGAGCACGCCGCTAGTCGAGGACTTGACGTTGAAGAAGGGATTTGGCCATCCTTACACAAACTGGTCGGGAACTGGAGCTGTTCTCCTGATGAGCCCAGTGGCAGGGCGAAACCAGTCTACGTGCGCTTCAACCCTCAAAGGCTAAACTTAGCGGACCGTGGATAGAGAAGCTAAGTGGCGCAATGGGTTGAGAGGCGCAGGAAACCTGACCCCGTGACAATATACCACTTAGTTATTTATTTATTTTAACAAGATTAAATTTAAGCTTTCCTTTGGGAGATGATCTAAGAACTGTGTTCTTAATTATTACTCGACATATTCCTGCACTTGGGATAGCGTTAGCGCTGCTCAACATTTTGAGTCAGTCATGAGTTGTAGACTCGCAGATACCAACACTGTAAAGCCTGAAGTAAACTTCCGCAACCTCAACGGGCTCTAACTGAAACCTTCAAGTCATCAAGCATATGAGGCACTCACCTTGAAGACATACTTAAAACCCTGAGCATACGTAATTAGCGATATCTTCAGCTAGGGTTTGTACAGTAAGTTTGCGCCATCTCGAGCAGCTGGAGTGCAATTAATGCCACATTAATTGCAATCAACCACTTTGAACGGATGAACGGGCAAGATCGACTGTGCAAGTATGGGCATGCAACTGCGTAGCATGGACAACAGATCTGCAAATCAGAGCAGATCAACCCATCCCCTGACATCCCGCATATCCAGTGGCGGGAAGTCGATCTGTCGGATGGACAACTAGGCGCACAACAATCTAAATTTAAAATACATATCTCTCTCACACTAAACGACAAAAAGGAGAGTTAGTCTCTTTCTCTGAAAGCATGGAATACACAGAAAACAAGGAAGAGGATTCTTACGTACATCAAGATCCATCTCCTGGAGAATCAAATCGATAGTTCCAACGCTAGAGAGAAAGACTAAGAGAGAGAAAATGAACTTCCAAGTGTTGTACGCCGCGTTGAACCAAGATCAAGATCAAACGTTGTGATCCATCATATACACTTGTTCACCCAAGATCCAGCACGATCATCTAGTCTACCCTCAGTGTTGTTTTCCACAAATCAAAACTATCATGGACCATTCCTTACACAACTGAGATCTGTGAACAAGGAGCATTTACTACATCTTAGATTTGTCTGATAGTTCATAACTCACATTATCACTCAAATTATTTCGGTCATCTTCTCCATAAATACTTTCAGCTTAGTTATCCTTAGAAGTACCACATACCAGCAAACAGTCTAGCTTCTACGCATGAAGAGAGTCTATTCACCCCCCCTCTAGACTCACTTTGAGACCTATAGTTACCTCAAAAAAGAATGAGATATGTATTTGATTGTCATGGATGCTTCTAGGGCTTGGGAAATCACAGAGAATGACTTCTATGGTTGAACAATGGAAGCCTTTAAGGCTTAGTGATTTTGGGAAGCTTGTCAAGGTTGATCTCTTGGAATCTTCATAAGTGACAAAATTCTTAAAATTGAAGAAAATGATGAATGTATGCAAGTGATGCATGAAATGGAATGAAATGCATGTCTAGGATGCAAGATGCATTTTACATTAAAAGAGAGCCTAAACTACTAAGGGATTTGTTGTTGCTAGAATTCATCTAGGTTTGTTAGGGAATGAGATTCAAATCTCATCTGGAAAACTCTTTAGTTGAGAGTGCTCTAGCTGTTAGGGAGGCATGCTTGCTTTCTTCAAAATGTTGGAAGGCCCAAGAGAGCTTTTTTGAATCAATTAAACCTTGCTAGAAGGTCATTATACTCAAGATGGTAGCTTTGGCTTCAATTGGGGAACCTTTTGTTGCTTGAACAGGGTATTCTTGTTGAGTGATACCCTGGGAAACTCTACTAAGGCATAAGCATTTTGAAAGAAACACACACAAAGTTGTTGAATTTAAAAAATAAAATTTGTTGAAAGTTATTTTTGAAACATGATTAGGCAATATAAAATCAGCACTTGTTTTCTTGCTTAAGAGAGGTAAAAGCTTTTGAGGGGAAGCCTCCCAAAGTTCACCTGAACTATCTAGGTATAGCCTTCAGCTAGGCCTTATAATGATTTGAGGGTTTGGTATCTGTTCATGATCAAATATCAATGGGCTGAGCTATTTTATTTGACAGTTTGGATCTAAGTATTCAGAGGCTAGGTTGGAGAGAATACCTGATTGTTTGAATCTTGAGGTATAAGGACTTGATTGGCAATTCTAGTTGCTTGCTTATTAGTTTTGGACCATTGATGTTTTTGGACCTTGACGCTCAAAGGCTCAGTTGTAGAAAATATTTTCAAATCTTGAACTTGATGCGTAGAGGCATGATCAAAGGGAATATTTGATTGCTGGAGTCTTAATGCTCATTGACTTAATTAGACACGTTGTTGACTGATCTTGGGTCTTAAGTGCTTGATCTTCCTTTCTTGATTTTGAATTTTGCTCTTAGTGCCCTTTTGGGTTTTCACTAAACTCGCCTTATTTTGATTATTGTTCCTTCTGCCTTGTAACTGGCTTTGTATTTTACCTTTGATGCCCTTGCGGGTTTTCATCAAGTCCGCCTTAGATATCCATTACTTCTTCCTTTTTGAGCGTTTAAAAAATAATTTTAATTGTTTAATCTGAGAGGACTTTATTTAGGACTGTAATGTAGGCTTGGGCTACTGGGTTTAACAAGAAAGGGTATAAAGTGGCTCGAACCTAGTCTAGGCTAGAATTGATCCATAACTCAGACTATACTTTACAAAACTGTTAAAATTGCCCCAATGCTGAAGGACTTTACAAAACTGTCCCAATACGGGATCTTGCTATACCTGTCACACCCCGGATTTCCAGCTCGAGGAGACCGGAACATGACCCTCCCTTTACCCGAGTTTGGATAAAGAGGATAGAGTACAACATACACTTCACACTTTATATTCAGAGACAAAATCATATATTTATTAAGTCCAAACATACAAATGTGCCCAAACATATTTTTATTACATAAAACTCCTCATTACAATATTTCCCCACTAGAGTTATAAAGCTCACACAAAAGCAACGAACTCAATTAATAATAAACAAAGCCACAAAACAGAACTGCCTTCAACTTGGGTGTTTTCGCCTAACGCCTGTAGGTCCCTGTAGAAAAACCAAACATAGTAGGAGGGGTGAGCAACCACAGCTCAGTAGAGCTCATGTCTCCCCAACCCATCCCATGCTTTTAGCATCTACATGCCATGTGTACAAGTGCAGTGTCGTGATACAATAATTTCAGCAGACATAATAAACAACCACATCAACAATTACAATCTTCCACTGCCACACAGGCTAACGCTTTAACCACAAGTGATTTAACCGCCTCTCCAGGCCAATGATTTACCCGCAAGTGATTTAACCGCCTCTTCAGGCCAATGATTTAACCGCAAGTGATTTAACCGCCTCTTCAAGCCAATGATTTAACCGCCTCTCAGGCAAATAGTTTAACTGCTTCTCAGGCATAGTTTCCACAGCCTCACAGGCTAACATGATCAGTCCCGGACTTCCACAGCCACCGGGTTCAATAGAACAAGCCTAGGCTTCCACAGCCATCGGGTGTACAAGCAAACACGCAGCACACATGGCCATACAGGCATAACATCAAACACTTAATATGCATGGTCACACAGGTATAACTTTAAACACTTAGCATGCATAGCCTCACAGGCATAACTTCAAACACTTAGCAAGCATACATTCACAAGCTCACAAATCCAGCCACAAAGGCATATTATCAAACACGTTCTAAGCATATACACACAAGCATTTTATCGAACATTTAACATGCACTAACCACCCAACATCAGAATTCACACCAAAACGCCACTGAAGGCCAACATTCATATAGGAGGTCACACCTATATGAATTTACATATAAATATTATAACAACAGCCATAGAAACTCTGTAAAACATCTACGCAGGGCTAACACCAGAACAGACCAGGAAAGACAGAACCTCTACCTTAAATATTCCCGCGCTAGACGCCGTTCTCTCCACTCAAGATGCTCCGGCAGCAACCAGCAGCTCTCCTTCCTTCTCTCTCTCTAGCTCTCTCTCTCTCTCTCTATGACAGCTACAGTGGCTGAAGAGAACCCTAACCCTAGAACAAGGAGTCTTCACCTCTTTATATAGATAACTCAAACCCCAAAACGATGTAGTTTTAATTAAATGAATCCCAGCATCAAAACGATGTAGTTTTGATGACAGACTACAACCTTTTTGCAACCACACAGGACAAAGCACTCATAATTTCACCATGGTCCTTTAGCAAAAGAGGATCAGAACAACAAAACAAAGGTAATGGAGGCTGCACGTGAGAAAGCATTCTCACGGGCACCTCCAAATGCTCTAGTATTTCACCACAAGCCTTGGAACAACATCAGGAAGGCTCCCATGCAAAAATTTCACTGCACGTGAAAAGCCTTTCTCACGTGCATTCTCACTTGCACTCCCTATTGGGCTCCAACTTTGCCTCTTGCTTGCTTATCAACATACAAGATGATTTAGCCAAAGTGTGTGAAAAGAAAACTCCCTAAAACTCAACAATTTCCACCCAAAAAAGGCAAAACTGAGACTAACTCCTCACATCCCAAAATATGGGTCATTACAATACCAAATGTTTCTTTTCTTCTTTTTCTTTGTTTCTTTCGCTCTCTTTTTTCTATCTAACAAAAATTGCCTCGATTGTGGGGTATCTCTATGAGAGGTCTTAAAAACTGCCCCAACATGAGAGTTATGTTTTGTTCTGGTTTCTTTTCTTTTGTTCTCTTCTTTCTTTTTTCCTAACAAAAATTATCCTGATTATGAGGTATCTCTCCATAAAGGGTCTAAAAAAAATGCCCCAATGTGAGAATTATTTTACAACACTGCCTAGAATGGGGTCTTGCTATTTATGAATTGCCCCAATACGGGGTAAGCCATAAATCGGGTTATGTAAAAGAAAATATATATTCAGGCACAAAAGGATTAGCAATGGTAGTATTACGTGATAAAAAAAAGATAGCCTCTCTTTATCCTAAATAATCAGAATTTTCTCAAATGCTCAAAACAGAAATAAACTTATCTCTTGCTGGCAGAAAGAAACCTTCGGTGTTAAATGCCCCTATTCGAAGTGGATGCTACTTCTTTTGGATTGGGTCCCTTCATTTTAATGGTAATTGCTCCTCTGAACGTCCTTTTGGTTTCGGTTAAACCTAAATAGGCCAAATTTTCTGTCCAGTATGCCCCTTTGGGGGGTCTATTACCCATTTTAAGAGACTGAACAAGTAGTAATAGACATTACATGCAAACTGTGGGTAAACAACTTTTAAAAAGATAGGTTTGATTATTTTTCCACAAATGCCAAACAAAGAAACAAAGTTTTACAAAATGTTTGTACAACTTATTTTATTAGAAAACAGAAAAATAACTCTTGGTTTTTTTAAAAGAAAACACTTATACTCCCAGGGAGTTTCCAAAGGTCTCACAAAGCTTATTCTTCATTTTCTGAGGCCCTCTTATTCGCTGGCTTGAATATTCCTGCAACGAGTTCGAGCTGACATTTGGAGCACTGCTTCAAGTTCTACCATCAAGGTGAGTGGTTGATGATGTCAGGATCTCAAATTGTATTGGTACACACCGTTGACCAACATAGAAGTGTGATGCAATAAGCTCCCTTTTAATTTGTTTTTTTTTATTTGTTTTTATTTTTTATGTTGAAGGCATGCATGCATGCAAGGATATACATAAGAGATTTAATTACTTACTTTTCTTAAAGTGATGCATGAATGCATGTTATGAATCCTAAGAGCTTGTATTATTTACGTGACCTTATTTTTTGTGTTGTTTTGTATGTGTTTTTTTATTTTTATTTTTTATTATTATTTTTTTTAATCCATGAAAAAATACCATTGACCGATGAGCACTAGTGTCACTTATAGCTAAACTAAGTAATGAATACTTGAATATACATCTAAAATCATGTTTGGTATTTATATCCTAAGACTATGAACAATTGTATGAATGAATGTAAAGTAAGTAAAAAAATAATATACAAGATAAGGTTAGGAAAAAAACAGAAATGATACTCGCACGATGAAGACATGGTTAGTAAAAAGAATGATAATATACATCAAACTATGATTCATAAAAAAGAAAACAATAATATTCATATAAAATTATAAATAACTGCATTAATTAAGGCAAAGTTAGTAAAAACAACCATAATATACATCAATATAAGATTAGTAAAAATATATATACAGAAATAATTACAAGATAGTATACAATAAACAACATGGTCTAATGTGAATGCGTCTATCCTTCAAAAGGAAAGCTAAAATAAGCAAACAATATGTGGGTAAATGCCCTAATGGGCTTCTATAGCTAAACCTATCTTATTCGTTGGCTCCCAAACCACTTCAATAGAGGGTTCCGTACACCATGAGATTTATCAGAGGGAGCCTTTAAAAGAACTTTTAGCTTAAGTGAGGAGTCTGGGACCCTATTACGCATAATGATCAACGCACAAGAGACCGTAATAAACCTCGCTAACCTAATTTGTAAGAAAAATTCAGTATAGGATTATGTATGAATGCAATAGTTAAGCAGTAAAACACAACTATCATGGTATCAAAGCGTATAAATTACATACAAAAACAATTTAAGTGCATAAAATAAATAAATAAATAACAATTAAACAATTTGCAAGGGTGATGGCGCACCCCACCTCACCATTGGCATCGACAAAAACATGATCGTGCCACCCTTATCCGGTTATCGCTGTAGCCATCCACCAAGATCCTCAAAGCCACCTGTGGCCAAGGATACCACCATTACTCACGTTCTGGTCACAATTTGCAGCTCAATTCATCTTTGGTGGGAGACGCGTGCAATGGTAGGAGGAAAAACTAAAAGGTTGGAATTGGCACGGAATACCTAATGCAAAAATAAATGCAAGTAGATATGAATAGTGGTCAAATAATCTTTCTACTCGAGAATAGGCGAACCAAACAAAGAAATGTCAATTCCAAATAGGCATTCTATTCCCCCAACGATTAGTGGTGGAATAGTCATTCTATCCTAGATCAACCAAACAAACAAATGTTATCTCCAAAAAATGAAGGTGAAATAGAAGGGGCTTCTATTCCACCTATAGCCATCTCTGGAATACGATATTATTTCATAAAACTTTTATGTTATCTTTGATTCATAGAATGGAACACAGAAGGAATTGGTATGTCATCTCTAGATCGCGCTAGAGCCACAGCCTAGCTACAGATCCTTCATGCCGCCGCTAATTTGCTATATGTTTCCCAGATCACGCCACCCTTGATCTGATTGTTGCCATCACCCTTGCTAGTCGCTAGAAATGTCGCGCCCCACCTCACCGTTGGCATTGACAAAAACATGATCGTGTGGCCCTCCCTTATCCAGTTGTCACTATAGCCATCCGCCAAGATCCTCGAAGCCAACTCTGTGGCCAAGGATGCCACCATCACTCATGTTTTAGTCACAATTTGCAGCTCAATTCATTTTAGTGGGAGACGCGTGCAACGGTATGAGGAAAAACTAATAGGTTGGAATTGGCATGGAATACCTAATGCAAAAATAAATGCAAGTTTTGCTATTGTGACAAATTATAGTAGGTGTGGATAGTAGTGGAATAATCTTTCTAATAGAGAAAAGCCAAACCAAGCAAAGGAAAGACAATTCCAAATAGGCATTCTATTCCCCCAACGATTAGGGGTGGAATAGCCATTCTATCCTAGATTAACCAAACAAAGAAATGCTAATTTTTTGAAATGAAGGTGAAATAAAAGGGCCTTCTATTCCACCCAACCCTAATATGATATTATTTCAGAAAACTTTTATGTCACATTTTATTCATAGAATGGAACACAAAAGGAATTGGTATGCCATCTCTAGATCACGCCTGAGCCACTGCCTAGCTACAGATCCTTTATGCCACCATTGATTTGCTATATGTTGCCCAGCTCACAGCACCCTCGATTTGATTGTCGCCATCACCCTCGCAAGTTGCTACAAATGACGCGCCCCACCTCACCATTGGCATTGACAAATACATGATCACGCCACCCTTATCCAATTGTCGCTGTAGCCATCCGCAAAGATCCTCGAAGCAACCTCTGTGGCCAAGGCTACCACCGTCACTCACGTTCTCGTCACATTTTGCAGCTCGATTCATCTTTGGTGGGAGATGCACGCAAGGGTAGGAGCAAAAATTAAAAGGCTGGAATCGGCACAAAATAGCTAATGCAAAAATAAATGCAAGCTTTGTTATTCTGACAAACTATTGTAGGTGTGAATACTGGTGGAATAATCTTTCTAATAGAGAAAAGGCGAACGAAACAAAGGAATGTCAAATCCAAATAAACATTCTATTCCCCCAACGATTAGTGGTGGAATAGCCATTCCATCCTAGATCAACCAAACAAAGAAATGCTAATTCCCTGAAATGAAGGTGAAATAGAAGGGCCTTCTATTCCACCCAACCCTAACATGATATTATTTCAGAAAACTTTTATGTCTTGTTCCATTCATAGAATGGAACACAAAAAGAATTGAATTGGTATGCCATCTCTAGATCGTGCCAGACCCACTACCTAGCTACAGATCATTTATGCCGCCGCTAATTTGCTATAAGTTGCCTAGATCGCACCACCGTTGATCTGATTGTCACCATCACCCTTGTTAGTTGCTACAAATGACACCCCCAACCTCACCGTTGGCATTGACAAAAACATGATCGCTCCACCCTTATCCAGTTGTTGCTGTAGCCATCCACAAAGATCCTCGAAGCAACCTTTGTGGCCAAGGATACCACCATCACTTACGTTCTTGTCATAATTTGCAGCTCGATTCATCTTTGGTGGGAGACGCATGCAACAGTAGGAGCAAAAATTAAAAGGTTGGAATTGGCACGAAATAGCTAATGCAAAAATAAATATAAGTTTTGCTTTTCTAACAAATTATAGTAGGTGTGAATAGTGGTGGAATAATCTTTCTAATAAAGAAAAGGCGAACCAGACAAAGGAATGTCAATTCCAAATAGGCATTCTATTCCCTCAACGATTAGTGGTGGAATAGCCATTATATCCAAGATCAACCAAACAAAGAAATGTTAATTCCCTAAAATGAAGGTGAAATAGCAGGGCCTTCTATTCCACCCAACCCTAACATGATATTATTTCAGAAAACTTTTATGTCATGTTTCATTCATAGAACGTAACGTAGAAGGACTTGGTATGCCATCTCTAGATCGCGCAGGAGCCACTACCTAGCTACAGATCTTCTATGTCGCCACTCATTTGCTATATGTTGCCCAGATCGCACCACCCTTGATCTGATTGTCGCCATCACCCTTACTAGTTGCTACAAATGTCGTGACCCACCTCATCGTTGGCATTGACAAAAACATGATCGCCCCACCCTTATCCAGTTGTTGCTGTAGCCATCCGCCAAGATCCTCCAAGCAACCTATGTGGCCAAGGCTAACACCGTCATTCACGTTCTTTGGTGGAAGACGCATCCAACGATAGGAGCAAAAATTAAAAGGTTGAAATTAGCACGTAATAGCTAGTGCAAAAATAAATGCAAGTTTTGCTATTCTAAAATTATAGTAGGTGTGAATAGTGGTGGAATAATCTTTCTAATAGAGAAAAGGCGAACCAAACAAAGGAATGTCAATTCCAAGTAGGCATGCTATTCCCTCAACGATTAGTGGTGGAATAGCCATTCTATCCTAGATCAACCAAACAAAGAAATACTAATTCCCTGAAATGAAGGTGAAATAGAAGGGCCTTCTATTCCACCCAGATCATGCCGCTATTATCTCAAATCATCTTCTCCTCTGAGCCATTATCAGCCCAAGTATTTCTGCAACTGCAACTTGAAATATATATCATAAATCCCAACCCATTTCACATATTGAGATAACAGAACCCAACCAACTTCAATTTCAAGCGCTTAAGATTGTCAAATCAGATTGTGTAATTTTATTAACTTACACCACAAAGCTACAGCTTAGCTGCTTAGTTTGTCGATCTCAATCAACAACTTCCAATAAAACAAAAACAAAAGAAAAGAAAAGAAAAAATAAAAGAGAAAAAAAAGTCACCACACCTCTTCCATGTCAAATATTGATGTTCGTTGGGGAGCTTTTAAAAAAAATCAAGGAATCAGCAGGAAATCCAATTCTTGTGGGTGCTGATAAGAGCCGACAAAAGACCAGCACAAGAAAGCAGGAAGGGATCCGAGAGTGGACCGCTCTTTCCACCGCGAAGGTCGGCGAAAGCCATCAATCCGTCAGCCAAGTCCTGAACGATCGACAACTTCCTCAGCAGCCTCTTCTCCGCCAACTTCCGCAGAAACCTCGCCTTGGAATCCTGGTCGCGGCCTGCTACTTCCGACATTAAAATCTTCATATCGCCGTCCATCTTCCGCAAGTTCATCAATTTAAGGGAAATGCTCCCCACGTACCCGACAAGCTCGGTCCAGGCGCTGATCTTTTGCAAAATGGGCGAGTGTTTGGGGTCGATGAGCCCCGTTCTGGTGAGCCACACGAACTGCTCAACGAAGTAGTAGGACCCTTCGCCGCCGTAGGCGAGGACGGAGAGGAGGAGATTGGAGGAAGAGGAGGAGGAAGCGGCGGCGGCGGTGCGGAGGGCGTTGACGTCCTGGACGAACTTGCCAAGGCGGAAGGCCTTGCGGCTGAGGCCAACGCTGGACTCGAAGGACTTGAGCCGGGGGTGAACTTGGAAAGGGAGGACGGAGGAGGAGGAGGCGATGATGAACTTGGAGGCGTACCTGGAGATTTTGAGGAGCTTGTCGACGCCGTCTCGCTTGGCGAGGTAGGACTCCAGGTGGTTGAGGAAATCTCTCTTCGTGCCTTCGTCTTTGCATTTGTCCTTGTCTTTGGGAGGCGAAGAAACTGGAGTTTTAGGGTCTTGGGGAGGAGGGAGAGCCTCCGAGGAGAAACACGAGGGCCCGGCGTCCATGGTTGACGAGGTCAATGGGAGAGCCGCCGCGGGTAGGATGATTTATGCCAACTACACACACCTCCTTTAAATTAATCATGCTCATTTTCATTGAAACATTACACTACACCCCCAAACTATCCTATTTTTGATATGTAATTTAAAAAAACATATTAAAATTATATAGTTTCTATTAATTTTTTAAATATACTGTAATCCGAACTCATTTTCATTATCTCTCCACACTAAATTTACATTTTTATTCCAAATATATCATCGCTGATAAAAAAAATTGATTAAAAAGCTAACGGACAACGCCATGTGAATTTTTCTCGATAATTTTAAATTTGAATGCCACTAGGAAATCAAAAAAAAAAAGAGCAAACAGATGAGCCCTAGCAAGAGCAACTGGACAATGAATGAATAAGTAGACAGACAACTAAAACATATTTCATATACAATAAACATAAGCTAAAATATTAAAACACAATTTTAGATAATCAAATAGGTGAGTGCAGCCTCGCCTTGGGTTGTTGCTGGTGTAACCGCAAAATCAGAGTAGGCTGCCTTTGAATGAATGATAGTTTGTAGATGACATACTCTCTCTTCTTCTACTCGTAGTAGAAGAAGACTGGAAGAGAGCTTGTCAAATGATATTCAATTGATTTTTTTATTATTATTTAAAATAGTTTAAGCCCATCATGCCCTTGTGTTTGTCATTTCATTTAAATTCAAATAGAAAAAAGACAGACGCAGTCACACACGCAATGAATATATTGACCGGCAGATTGGCGTCTTACGAAGGACATGAAAAAAGATGAAAGTAACGATAGTTTTTTAGAGGCCCTCCTAATTTGGAGGTCTCAAGTGATCGCTTCACACCGCAAAAGAGTAAGGTCGGCCCTAGAAATAACTAGGCAAATGTTTCTGCCGATCAACTACTCAAACTTTCTTGATTTAATCCATTTTTAAGTGTATACATGTATAATCAGGGGTGTTAAACGAGCAGGCCGGGCCGAGCCAAGCCCGGCCCGTGCGGGGCTGGGCCTAAACGGGCTAAACCCATTTAGGGCCGCTTTTGAACGGGCCAGAAATATCTGGCCCGGCCTAGCCCGCGTGCGGGGCAGGCTGGCCCGCGGGCCAGCCCGTTTAATAATTTATTTACTTAAAATATCTTATTTTTTCTAAAACCAAATAATAATTTTAGTTTTCATAGATTAAACACAACCTATAAATAACTATAAATATGATAAAACTTTTAAAATATTAATAATATATATAAATTTTTAATAAAATAAACTAAAAAAAGTTAAAAATTAAAATTAAATATAAAAATATCAGCCCGCGGCCCAGCCCATTTTGACCCGCGTATAAATGGGCCCAAATTTACAGGCCCGGCCCGGCCCGTTTTACGGGCCAGCACGCACGGCCCGTGAGGCGCTGGCCCGTTTAACACTCCTATGTATAATCAAAAAAATCACAAATTAACATTAAAATTATCATTTAAGTTTAAAATAATATTTATTTACGAACTTAAAATAATAGTTTGTAATTTATGTATTACTTGTTAAGTTTTTCTAAAATCTTGGCTTTAATTTTTATGGATCATATCCAACCTAGAATAGGTTTGAACATATTATATCCCTTTCTTGATAAACCATTAAACTTCAAGCCTTCATTACAGTCCTAGAAAAGTCCTCTCTCATTGAATGATCAAAGTTATTTTTCAAGTACTCAAATGAGAGTGGACACTTTCGATGCAAAAGGCAGACTTGGTGAAAACTCGAAAGGGCATCAAGGGTAAAATACAAAGTCATCTACAAGACAGAAGGGATAACAGAATCTATATAAGGCGGGCGTAGTGAAAACCCAAAAGGGCATTGCGAGTAAAATTCAAAGCCAAAAAAGCAGTAAGTGTTCAAGTGCACCAGATCAAGTCGAAGCCTAAACAACAACCTTTGATGGTTAAACCCAAAGCCATAAAAGCAAGAAGTGTTCAAACATTCCAGACCAATGCAAAGCTCCAAACAACTTCTGGAGATGGAGTCCTTTGAGCCGCAAGATCAAAGCAAAACTTCAAATAGTAATCTCTTAAGGTAACTCCTGACACTGCGAGACCATCTAGCCTCACTCTCAAAAACCTCAAAACCATCAAGTACCAACATTTCCAATCTCCAAAGATAAAACCCCAAGCTCCGAGACCATTCAATCCAGTCCCGGAAACCTTCAAAACCACAAAATGCTAATGCCTCTAGCCCCAAAACATTAAGCAAGTACCCCCAAAATTTGCAAATCAAACCCTCAAGCCATCAAGAACCATTACCTAGTCCAAGCTAGTCAAGTTCAAGTTAATTTTGTAGAACATGCCCTTGGAGGTTTATACCACTCTCATGAGAGGACGATAAGTTATGACTATATTGAATAACCATGCTTTGAAAATTGTTTTTTTAAACAAAATCATCTTTGAAAACTTGTTTAAAAAAAACATCTTTTTGTACATAAAATGTTTATTCCCAACAGGATCTCTTATGATATTACTCAGCAAAGACGCTCTGTCACCTAAGAAGACTGTGCTCAAGTCAAGCTCTTCGACTCATTGAAGCTAAGCCAAGTAAACACCCCAGGCAAAGAAAAACAAGTTCCCCAGAATGATTGGAATAACTCCCCAATAAAGCAACTTCTCAATAGTGTTGTGATATTTTCCCAGCAAGGCAAAGCCCATTACCAACAACAGTGAATACCCAGTGGGTTAAGCTCCCCCCACTAAGTCAAGAAAAGAATTTCATTCATTCTGCATTCATTCATACTTGCATCATGTGCATTTTTCTTGTGCGGGTTTTGTGACTTGGTCTCAAAAGCCTCAAACATTAGAAGCCATTAACCAATTAAGGTCTCCCAAGCTCACCAATCCCCCAAGGCATCTCCATCAAATACTAATCATTGTTTCCAACAAGATTTGTCAGGTTCTAGCCTTTTACGTTTCTGTCAGCTCTAGGCTTTTAATTTTCAGTATCCTTGCATTGTAGGTGGTAATCCTCCGACCTTTGCAACGCATTGTAGGCAAGTAATCCTCCTGCCCCTGCGAAGTCTCTTAGGTTCTAGCCTTTTATGTTTCTGTCACCTCTAGGCTTTTAATTTTCAGTATCCTTGCATTGTAGGTGGTAATCCTCCGACCTCTGTAACGCATTGTAGGCAAGTAATCCTCCTGCCTCTGTGAAGTCTCTTAGGTTCTAGCCTTTTACATTCTTGTCAGCTCTAGGCTTTTAATTTTCAGCATTCTTGCATCGTAGGCAGTAATCCTCCGTCCTCTGCAAAACACATTATAGGCAAGTAATCCTCCTATCTCTGCGAAGTCTCTCAGGTTCTTGCCTTTTACATTCTTGTCAGCTCTAGGCTTTTAATTTTTAGTATCCTTGCATCGTAGGCGGTAATCCTCCGACCTCTGCAACGCATTGTAGGCAAGTAATTCTCTTGCCTCTATGAAGTCTCTCAGGTTCTAGCCTTTTACATTCTTGTCAGCTCTAAGCTTTTAATTTTTAGTATCCATGCATCATAGGTTGTAATCCTCCGACCTCTTCAATGCATTGTAAGCAAGTAATCTTCCTACCTCTACAAAGTCTCTCAGGTTCTAGCCTTTTACATTCCCATCAGCTCTAGGCTTTTAATTTTCAGTATCCTAGCATCATAGGCGGTAATCCTCCGACCTCTGCAATGCATTGTAGGCAAGTAATCCTCCTGCCTCTGCAAAGTCTCTCAAGTTTTAGCCTTTTACATTCTTGTCAGCTCTAGGCTTCTAATTTTCAGTATCCTTGCATCGTATGTGGTAATCCTCCGACCTCTGCAATGTATTGTAGGCAAGTAATCCTCCTGCCTCTGTGAAGTCTCTCAGGTTCTAGCCTTTTATATTCTTGTCAGTTCTAAGTTTTTAATTTTCAGTATCTTTGCATCGTAGGTGGCAATCCTCTGATCTCTGCAATGCATTGTAGGCAAGTAATCCTTCTGCGTCTGAAAATCTCTAAGGTTCTAGCCTTTTACATTCCTGTCAGCTCTAGGCTTTTAATTTTTAGTATCCTTGCATCGTAGGCGGTAATCCTCCGACCTTTGCAATGCATTGTAGGCAAGTAATCCTCCTGCCTCGGCGAAATCTCTCGGGTTCTAGCCTTTATGTTTATATCTGCTCCAGGTTTTTAGTTCTCTATTACCTTATATGTCATTTGATTCCCATTCCACTAAGCATCTAGGCTTTTATTCTAGTAAATCCTAAGTTCCAGCAAGTGCTCCGATTCCCAGCAGAACCATCCCTTGGCATTAGGTAAGCCAGGTAAGTGGTCCAACCCATCCAAAATAAGTCCGTCTTATCTTTGTGCGCCATTTGTATACAAACAATACACAAAGAGGGGCAGCTGTTGGACCCTATTTTGTCCGGGTTAGACACATATTTCGTCAAATTCAATTTTCTTCAATGTTGCCTCGGTTTGTAAAAATTTTACAGGACAACGAGTCATGACCGTTGAGCTGCAAATGCCTGATTTCAAGAAGTTGTTCAATCAGACCTTCAAATGCCAAAAGGCAGTCCTGGGTAATAGAAAATCAAAGTTAAGAATCAATGCCTTCGACAATGCTCAATTTTGAAGTCAAACGAAGAAGATATGATCAAAACGGCATTTGGGCTGTAGCGGGGGTTAAAATGGTAATTAACTTTTGAAATGACACCGAATCAGGTCATGAACCTCATATTCGCATCCTTCTCGTTGTTCTAAGAATTTTGACATATATATTGTATATATTCTCTCCAAGGCCTTTCTCAATAAAAATGAAAAAATAAATATTTTTTTCGGTAATAAATAATCTCAGTACAAGCTTGCCGTAAAAACGAGATTGTTTTCAAATAAAATTGACATGAGACCGCTCGTCATGACAACCCGAGTCCAAAAATAATTTTTTCTAGATTTTTTGAAATCCGATTTGCCCTACCGATCCCGAAAACCGAAAGACGTCAGTTAAAAAAAATCCAAACATAATAATTTTTTACTTTTTCTTTTCTTTTCCTGCCCACCCCAGACCAGGTGTCATCCTCTTATTGGATGAAAGAAAACAAAACAAAACAAAACAAAATGAAAATCGAAAAAATCAGTCAACTCTGTCCTCAATTTCTCCCTCATCGTTGTGTCTCTTTCACAACGTCTTCTTCCCCAGGCGCAGCGACGCAGTACCGCTTTGGGAGTCACTGCCTTCCCCTTTCCCCTTCTCTTCTTCCTCTGCTGTTCCCAAATCGGCTTTCATTCCTGTTGCCGCAACTCACCCAGGCCATCACACGCCTCTCTCTCCTCACCAAACCCAACTTCCTCATCAACCATGGCTATAACCCTGGTTCTCCTCTCTCTCTCAAACAAAACCCATCATCTGGCAACACTAACCCAACATCAGTTCAAGCCACTGAATCACCCACATTCTAAATCCTACACCCCTTCTCCTATAAAAAGATCCCCAAAATGGATATTGCGCACGGGCTCTCTCCTTCTTGAATCAAAATTTGAAAATACACACGAAGACCTTTCCACTTCCTCCTCCTTTATTGAACCCGAGAACCTCCACCCGCCTTGCCGGAGAGCCTTTCGCCGGTCGTGGAGTAATCACCCACCTAGTTACGCATCTCGCAAAGGCCTTGCCCCTACCACCATCGCTCAAATCGGTTGAAGCCCTCACTGGTCATTCAACACGCCATCATGGTCAGGCCGTCCAAGGCGTCACCAAATTCTGGCCTAAAGACATACCGTTGTACCTGTGCGACTCCAAGTGGCTGAAGGACGCGATCCGGTGCGCCGCCGCAGCAAGGCGACATCCAAAAAGCAAAAAAGGGGCCAATGGAGGAGAAACCCTTTAGACGTTGTCACTGTGTGTTCCCTCATCCTGGTAATAAACGATGTTTGTTTTTCTCTTTTGTTTGTTTGGATGCATTATGTCGCTTTACTTATGCGCATCTAGTCTTGATTGCATTCTGTTTCTGATTGTTGATCTCGTCCTCTGTTGAGAAGTTTGGTTTGGAGTTCTTCCATTTGTTGTGCTCTTATGAACACTAAATGCTATGTTTCTCAACAAAATAAACAAAAAAACACTCCTATAACATGTTTGAAGTTGACGTTTTTGTTGTGCTCTGGGTACTGGTTTGCTGTCTGGGTCTTTATTTGTTCAGTCTCCAGGAGGTTTTTTTTTTTGGTTTGGTTCATGGCTCATGGGATAAATATGTGATCTATTTCGGGTCAATGGTGCACAATCGGGGTTAGTGTCCTCTGGTTTTACCCATCCGCATTTGGCTTTCATGTATGTATTAGTTATGATCTATATTTTATCGTTTCAGGTTCTGGTAAAAAAAACAAAACAACAAAACAAAAACATTTTCCTTTGATTGGTTATCTTTTATTCCTTTGTTTGATGTTTTCAGTTACTGGCTAATGCTTCTCATGTGGTCTATTTGTGTGATTATCTCCCATTCATTGGTTTTATTTGTTGTTTTCTATGTTTTCCTTTGGTTCATAGGATTTACTGGTTTTCTAATCCACGAGTGTCTCTTGTTCGTGTTTCTCTATTCTGTCCAACCCATGTTCATTAGGATCATTACCTGGGCTGGGATTTTACATCCGTTTGTTTTTGTTCATTGGTTCTCTAGATGGGTTATATGGGATTATTTTCCTTCGTTGCGGGGTCATGCTGAGTGGGGTTGTACGTTGCAGCTCCATGTTTTGTTTTCTTTCTTCACGTTGTCTGTTTAGTTACTACTGGGTTATGCATTTTGATAACTGCATAATTTGTCATTAAATTTGCATGTAATTTATGGGCTTTAATTGAATATTTTGTTGAATTAATGCATTTTTATAATGGTTTTCCCCAATTTCAATTATTTACTGTTTTATTCATTTTTTATAGATTTAATATTAATTTTGGTGGTTTTTAATGTTAAATTAATTATTCCAACTTTAATATTAATTCTCTGGGCTTAATTGATTATTTTTAATTGTTTTTGTTTTTGTTTAATGTTTTGTGTTTTATTTATTATTATTATTATTATTAATATTATTATTATTTTTGTTTGCTTGTGACCTAAGCAGGTAGGAAATTGGAAAGAGAAATTAAATGACAGGCTGACTTGGGGATCACGTCAAAGGAATTGGAAATAAGAGCAGTTACTTGATGTGCAAGCAGGAAGAAATTGGAAACATTATATTGCACGGGATTTGGATTTATTTATATATATATGTGTGTGTGTGTGTGTGTGTGTGTGTGTGTGTGTGTGTGTGTGTGTGTGTGTGTGTGTGTGTGTGTGAAGGCTCTCCACAACTCTCCATCATCTGTATGCGCGCGGCCAGCCCTCTTGTCACGTCCCATCCATCTCTTCACACCAGCCGTTCCCTCTTCATCCATCATCCACCATCACGACGTCACCTCCTTTCTCTATATCGTGCGCCACATCACGCACGAGCAGCATCACTACCCCAGGCACCGCACAACACCACCCTCCATCTCATCTTTCTCATACGCGAGCCTCCAGCGTCTCCAACGTCAGCGCCATCCACACCATCTCCACACTATTCCGCCAGCATCACACAGCGCTCATTCCATGCAGCGCTAATCACGTTGCAGCAGAACCCAGGCGTAAACCATTCTAGTGCAGCAGTGTTTCAGGCAGAAAAGACATAGCGCTGCGAATATTAGAGATTCAGATTGAGTTCAAGACCGAGTGTTTAATTGTTTGCAGCCTATTTTTCTTAATTCTGTTCTAATTTTTACTGTGTTAATTTTTCCAAATAGATTTGTGATTTTCCAACCCATGGAGGGGTAAGTATTTTGTAATCGGTTTAGCATAGCATTTTGAATGCTTGTTTTGAATTCATGTTTTAATATTTAATTTGGTATTTTATGTGCTATGATTTAATTCTCCAACTCTTTGATTTGTTAATGTAATATCTCGGTTGAGTGTTGATTTAACAATTCATCGTGCGTTATTATTCTATCTGAGTGGAAAGATTTGTTTCGTAGGGAACGGGCGGTCTTTCGAGAATTAATTCATAATTATTCTGGTTAGAATAAATTCATAATTTGATTGTATTCATGGTGTCTTGATGCATTTGAATTATGGAGCCATAATTTATCTAATTAATCTTTTGGGATAGTGATAAATAACATTCAGGTGTGAAGTTAAACCGGTTACAACTTTAATTAATTGAATTTCGTAGTTAAAATTCTTTACTTTAATTAATTTTCCTTAGTTTTCATTCAATCAAAAATCCCCCCAATTTTCCATTTATTCTTTTTCATTAGTTTTTGTTTAACAAGTAATTAAATAAGTTGAATTAAATTTTATAAGTCCTCCGGTAGATAACGATCTAGGTTAAGCCACTAGCTATACTTAGTTTAAATTTTATTTGGAGTGCGTGTGCGACAAACGCCCTTTTCAAATTGGCGCCGTTGCCGAGGAGGCATTAAATTTGATTCAATTTATTTTCTTACTTGTTTTATTATTTGTTTTGATTTTAATTTATTGATTATTTTGCTCGGACTTACCTGGTAATTTCTTGTCTTTGTTTTTGCAGGTTTCCTTTTTATTTTATTTATTTATTTTATTTAAAAATCAAAAAAAAAATGTTTCCATTTTTCTAAAGTTTCCTTTTTTGCAGGTTTTTTTTTTCTAACAAGTTTCCTGTTTTGTTTTATTTTCTTTTTTTCTCATAGTTTTTTTTCCTCTTAATTTCCTTTTTTGCAGTTTTATGACACGATCCACTTCAGGGGAACTACTAGATTTGGATCCAGAAGTTGAGCAGAACTTGAGGACTCGTCTTCGACATACTCAAGTAAAGGAAAAAAGCCCCTCACCAACAATGGCAGGGCCAAACGGAGAATACAACCGCACTATCTGTGAGTTGGCAGCACCAGACATCAACTATCAACCGACGTGTATTGCCTACCCAACTTTGGAGACTGACTTCGAGCTCAGATCTGGTCTTATACATCTTCTTCCCAAGTTTCATGGGCTATCTGGAGAAGACCCACACAAGCATCTTAAGGAGTTCAATGTAGTCTGCTCAACCATGAAGCCTCGCAATGTCCCAGAAGATCAGATCAAGTTGAGAGCTTTCCCATTCTCACTTGATGGAGCTGCAAAAGATTGGTTGTATTACTTGCAACCAGAAGATGTCACATGTTGGAACGAGTTGAAGAAATTGTTCTTGAATCGATTCTTCCCAGCATCGAGGACCACAGCGATCCGGAAGGAGATCTCAGGCATCAAACAGGGACAAAGCGAGACGATGTATGAGTATTGGGAGCGCTTCAAGAAGTTGGTTGCTAGTTGTCCACATCACCAAATTAGCGACTAACTCCTCATCCAGTACTTCTATGAGGGTCTTACATCTATGGAGAGGAGCATGGTGGATGCAGCTGCAGGAGGAGCCCTAGTTGATAAAACACCAGTAGATGCAAGAGCTCTCATTGACAAGATGGCACAGAATACGCAGCAATTTGGAGATCGAGCATTGCCTACACAGCGAGGAGTCCACCATGTGAGCCCCAGCACACAGCCTAGCCTTGAGGCGCACAAGCTTGATGAGATCTCTACTATGATAAGGCAGATGGCCTTAGCCTTACCAGCCCTCGCTAGTCCTGCGAAAGTTTGTGGAATTTGCACCGCCACCGATCACCCTACTGATGCATGTCCACAACTTCAGGAGACAGAAGAGTGCAATGGCATCTTTCCAGGTCACCCATATGAGCAAAAAGAAGAACGGCGTCCCCCTCAGCGAAATATGATCCATTCTCACAGACATATAATCTAGGGTGGAGAGATCATCCCAATCTTCGCTATGGGACAGGGCAACCCCAGAGACCTCCATATCCTCAGAATTTTCAGAAGAGGCCTGAGGGGCCAACATCAAATAGTCAACAGCAAGCTCATCCTCAACAAAAGGCAGAACTAGATAACTTTAATCTCCTTTAGCAGATTATGCTCAACCAACAGAATAAGTTGAAGGAACTCAAGATGCAAATAAGTTAGATGGCCACTGCTGTACATGAGATCACTAGTCATCAGCAGAACACACTTCCCTCTCAGACTACTCCTAATCCTAAAGGGAATGTCAGTTCTATCACTTTGAGGAGTGGTAAGCAAACTAGAGATCCACAGGTTCCATCTACTCCACCAGGATTTGCACCACTAGCCAAGGGGCCACCCCCTACCTCAACCACTGAGGAACCAAAGATCAAGGAAAAAGAGCTGAAGAAGGAGAAGGAGACCACTCCTAGACCTCTTCTATGCCCATATAAGGCCATTCAAAACAAGAAGATGACAGATGAGGCAATTCAGCAGGAGGTTCTGGATATATTTAAAAGGGTGGAGATCAACATTCCACTCTTGGAGGCCATCAAACAAATCCCTCGATTTTCTAAATTCTTGAAGGAATTATGTATCAACAGAAGAAGAAGCCTAAAGGGAGTTGAAAGGGTCAACCTTGGGAGAATAGTCTCAGCACTCATCACACATTCTCCTCCCATGCCTCCGAAGTGTGAAGACCCAGGCACCTTCACTATTCCATGCACCATTGGGACACTTCACTTTTCTGATGCTTTGTGTGACTTGGGAGCCTCTATCAATGTCATGCCATATTCTGTCTACTCCTCTCTTCACATTGGGGAGCTTAAGCCAACACAGGTGGTAGTCCAATTGGCTAATAGATCCATAGTTGGACCAGTAGGCGTTCTTGAGGATGTTCTCGTTAGAGTGAGAGATGTCATCTTTCCCGCTGATTTCTATGTCCTCGACATGGAGGAGGACTTGGCGAACTCTCATGCCATTATCATTCTTGGCAGGCCATTCCTCAAAACTGCCAAAATCATCATTGATGTTTACCAAGGTACGCTTTCTATGGAGTTTGGTGATGAAATTATTAAATTTAATATTCTAGACTCCATGAAGCATCCCTCTAGTGAACATAGTGTCTTATTCCTCTCACACACTGAACCACCATATGATATTGATTCTGACATTGATTTCAGTGATGTGAATGATTTTGATGATGAGGTGAATAATGTTAATGGATTGAATGCTTTGTTTTCTGATGATGTTGCACATGTTCACTCTATTTCTTCTTGTGCACAAATGTCTACACCTAGCATGATTCCTTCCATACAACACCCACCTACACTTGAGTTGAAACCTTTGCCTAATAATTTGAAATATGCATATTTGATGAATGGAGATAGATTGCCTGTTATCATTGCTAGTAATCTCCTACGCAACAAGAGACCAAACTGCTGGCTCTCTTGAGGGACAATATTAAGGCAATAGGTAGGACATTAGCTGATATTCCTGGACTTAGCCCATCCACTTGCATGCATAGGATTTTCTTAGAAGATGGTGCTAAACAAGTGAGGCAGCCCCAAAGGAGGCTCAACCCCACTTTACTAGAAGTTGTAAAGAAAGAGGTAGAAAAATTATTTGCAGCTGGCATTATTTATCCTATCTCTGATTCTCAGTGGGTTAGTCCTGTCCAAGTGGTACCCAAAAAGACTGGGTTCACTGTGGTGAAAAATGAGAGGGAGGAATTGGTTCCTATGCAAGTCCAGAATAGCTGGCGAGTATGCATTGATTATAGGAGACTTAATGGTGTCACTCGCAAAGACCACTTCCCACTCCCCTTCATTGACCAAATGTTAGAGAGACTGGCAGGTAGGACACATTATTGCTTCTTGGATGGTTTTTCTGGCTATTTTCAGGTTCCCATTGCTCCAGAGGACCAAGAGAAAACTACATTCACTTGCCCATTTGGTACTTTTGCTTATAGAAGGATGCCATTCGGTCTTTGTAATGCTCCTGGTACTTTCCAAAGATGCATGATGAGTATATTTTCTGATTTTCTTGAGAATTGCATGGAAGTATTTATGGATGATTTTACTGTTTATGGCTCCTCATTTGATGAATGTCTCTCTAACCTAGGTAATGTTTTGCGTCGTTGCATTGATAAAAACCTTGTGCTTAATTTTGAAAAATGTCATTTTATGGTTGAAAAAGGCATAGTTCTAGGACATGTAATTTCCAAGCATGGTATAGAGGTAGATAAATCTAAAATTGATCTTATTACATCTTTACCCTATCCTACTTGTGTTCGAGATGTTCGTTCTTTCCTAGGACATGCAGGATTTTACAGGCGCTTCATCAGGGACTTCAGCAAGATTGCACACCCATTGTCGCAATTGTTGCAGAAAGAGAAATCTTTTGTTTTTGATGATTCTTGCAGGTTAGCTTTTGATGAGTTGAAGAAGCAGCTGACCACCCCACCGATCATTCAACCACCAAAGTGGGACCATCCATTTGAGCTTATGTGTGATGCTTCCAATTTTGCTGTGGGAGCTGTTCTTTCATAGAGAGTGGATGGAGTTCCACATGTCATTGCCTATGCCTCGAGGACCCTAGATGCAGCTCAGTGCCACTACACCACTACCGAGAAGGAGTTCCTTGCAGTTATCTTTGCCTTAGACAAATTTCGTTATCTCTTAGGATCGAAAGTTATTGTCTTTTCTGATCATGCGGCCCTGAGGTACCTATTGAAGAAGCCAGATGCCAAGCCACGACTTATTCGATGGATGTTGCTTCTTCAAGAGTTCGACATAGAGATCAGAGACAAGAAGGGGTCTGAAAATCTAGTTGCCGATCACATAAGCCGACTTCCCCACCTTTCAGAGGACATCACTTCCTTGGGGTTGCGAGACACCTTTCCAGATGAGCACCTATATGCAGTCTCTTCTACCCTCCCATGGTATGCTGATTTGGTGAACTACTTGGTGGCTTCTAAAATTCCTGATCATTATAGGAAGCACCAAGTAGCAAAGTTGAAGAGTGAAGCGCGGCACTATTTTTGGGACGATCCCTATCTTCGGCGGATTGGCAGTGATCAGATTATTCGACGATGTGTCCCCAGCCATGAGATCCCATCTATTTTGAAATTCTGCCACACACTTGCTTGTGGAGGACACTTTGGTTCACAGCACACAGCTAGGAAGGTATTGGACTCTGGTATGTATTGGCCCACTTTGTTTCATGATGCTTATGAGTTTTGTAAAGCATGTGATCATTGCCAATGTCATCACCCGTTTTTGACCGGGCTCGTACTGGCTTTTGTGAAAGGACTCCATGCTAGTTCATTCCATTGATCCTAGAGTCATCCCTGCACAAGGCTCGCACAAACTATTAAAGAAAAGAAAAACACAGAGTCGCCACCAAACAAATTAAAGGTGTGATTGGGCACCTAGAAAAAGAAAGGTCTACGGTTCCAGAGAATTAGGTTCGGGAGTCGGTTACGTGTGGGGAAGGAAGAAAAATTCTTGCACCCCCACAACGCCCACAATTGGTACCTAGTCTTGATCTATGGGTGTTTGCTTGCTCTATTATTTATTCTAAAAAAAGAGTTTTTGTATTTTTAAATTTAAGAAAAAGAACGATTTTAGGATCTAGGCCTTAAAACAACAAAGAAAAAGATTTTAATAAAGTAAATAAAAAGGGACATTCTAATTTTAGAAAAAGAATGTGGGATCTAGGCCCGTGTGACAGTATTGCATTTTTATAAGAAAACAAAAGTAATTTTCCTTTTTTAGAAAAGAAAACAAAAGTAATTTGAATTCAAATAAGAAAATACTGCCACAATTAATATTGGCCCAAGCAGACTAGGATGTGAGCATCTAGGGCTCAACCCTCATGACCGCCCAGGCCTTGTTTGAATTTTTCTAGAAGAGATTTGAGTTTTGTTTTTTTACATTTTATTATTTTTTTTGAAAATAATAAAGGAAAAAAAAAAGAGATGCAAGATGTTTGTTTTTTATATTTTCGTTTTTCTACTTTAGAGAGATGAGGAAAAAAAAGGAAAAAAAAGCAGTTTTTGGGTTTTATGTTTGAAAACAGCGCAGAAAATAAAATAAAATAAAATAAATAAAAGTAGAGAACCTGGAGGAAAGAAAATGATGCAGGTGGGAGCCCCTTTTTCCTTTGAGTAATGCCTTCAAAGAGTTTCCTGAAAGCACAAAGGTTAGAAAAAGAATTTTTCCAGTGTCAGCTCCTCCCCGTGAAGACGAACAGTGATTCTGGGTGTTTTTCCCTTAGAAAATGAGTATATCTCTCTTTGTGATTCCCAGGATACTCTCTCTCTCCCTCTGGTTTTTATCTCTCTGAAATTTAGTTAGAAAGCTTTCTCTCAGAATCACCTCCTCTGATACTTGATAATTGATGCCCCCCCTTACCTCTTGGGGCAGTCTATTTATAGGAATCCCAGGGGAGACAGCCCGTGCCTCGGCATTTATTGGATGCCTTATAGTCCCCATGAGTCAACTACAACGTTCCAATGAATTAATGACTTCAGAAATGGGATTCTCGGTTCCTAGCGATTTACAATAATTCACAGTTCCCGTGCTTTGAAAAAGGAGTCCCAGTGCCTGAAAATAAATAAATCGTTTGACATTATTTAATCCTCTGTTGTACCTGGACGCTTTGGTGGGTAAGGGCGGAATGCATTTCCGGATGTATTGGAGCCGTTGGGAATTAATGGTTATGCAATCCCCAGGGTCAGGCGTGATGTCCCGAGGAAAATGACATTTAATTACAGAGGTCTTCCGTCCCTATGCTCAAAAAATGGAGTTCCGAGACATTTGAATGTAATATTTGGAGACTCCTCAATTCCCACGCTTAAAAAGAGGGTTCCGAGACACTGCTGGCATTTAATGCACTTAAAAAGAAATTTCGGAGTCCTGATGCTTTGGAGTCACTCCCAGACCTGTAGAGGAGCTATTTTGGAGTTTTTCAAAATTATTGACCAGGTTTGACCTCCGGATCTAGGCTTATTCGGGTCGGTGGCCTTATTCCGCATCAATAGGTCCTCATTCCGTATTAACAAGTCCTTATTCCGCACTAATGAGCTTATTCCGCATCAATAGGTTTAGCTCGGATTTGACCAAGTTTGACCTCCGGATCTGCGCTTATTCCGGATCTGTGGCCTTAGTCCGCATCAGTAAGTCCTTATTCCGCATCAATTGACCAAGTTTGACCACTGGATCTGGGCTTAGTCCGGATCAGTAAGATGTCCTTATTCCGCATCAGTTGACCAAGTTTGACCACCGGATCTGGGCTTAGTCCGGATCAGTAAGTCCTTACTCCGCATCGTTGACCAAGTTTGACCACCGGATCCTGGGCTTAGTCCGGATCAGTAAGTCCTTATTCCGCATCAGTTGACCAAGTTTGACCACCGGATCTGGGCTTAGTCCGGATCAGTAAGTCCTTATTCCGCATCAGTTGACCAAGTTTGACCACCGGATCTGGGCTTAGTCCGGATCAGTAAGTCCTTATTCCGCATCAGTTGACCAAGTTTGATCACCGGATCTGGGCTTAGTCCGGATCAGTAAGTCCTTATTCCGCATCAGTTGACCAAGTTTGATCACCGGATCTGCGCTTAGTCCGGATTTGACCAAGTTTGACCACCGGATTTGGGTTTCCCCAAAAATTTCCGTGTGTGGGCTCGGTCGCCAGGTGGCGCCTCTACTTGGGCTTCCTTAGGCCTCTCTTGTTATCACTTGCTGTGTTAGGAGAATGCCTTTGTATATATACTGGGCGAAGGAGAAGCAAAATTGGCAATATGGGACAAACATGCATATGAAGAACCAAAATTCGTGGAAAATTGGCAGATTTCTGGGGCAACTTCAAAAATTCATAACTTTCTCCACAGAGCTCGGATTAAGGCCAAATTGGTCTTGTGTTGCTCGAAATTCGGTTATCAATCTTCTGAAAGTGGAATCACTCCAAAAGGATCATCCATTTAGGAGAAAAGTGGGAAATACCACACAGAGGTACATGATAAAGTGAGCATTCTGCCCGTCCGATTCAAAAATTCATAGTTAATTGCATAGAACTCAGATTACCTTCAAACCAGCTGGAGATGATAGATAAAGATGTTATCTAACTAATGAAAGTGACTTTGTTGAGATCCAATGAGTATTGAGAAAGTTATTGGCAAAATAGTGTGCTGCGCACTAGCTGTCTCCCCCAAATTTGCACAAGGTTTGGTTGCCAACTTTGAAAAATCATAACTAATTGAATACAACCCGGAATATTCTCAAACCAACTGGAAATGATAGATAAAGGTGTTATCTAATCAATTCAATTGACTTTGTTGGATTACGACAAGTATCGGGGAAGTTATTAATAAAATAGCGGGCTGCCCACCGGTTGTCCAATTCAACTTGGTATTTTTATCATAATCCTTTCATTTCTCCTCGGAATCAAGTGTGGTTAAGTGCGTTATTCTCCGAATGTTATCCTCTATCACTTAGTGGTCCTTTGCCAAGTACGGTTGCGATCTAACCTGGTCAAAATGGGGTACAACAGCTGCCCCTCTTTGTGCATTGTTTGTATACAAATGATGTACAAAGATAACCAAATACCCATTTTGAATGGTTAGATCTCCTTGGAGTTTGGCATTGCTATGAGATTGATGCGGAATTTTTGGTTATGAGGGTGGCTTCTTGGGCCGAATAGCTTCTTGGGCTATGATATGACATCTTAGGTTGATTTGCTTCTTGGGCTATAAGGGTGGCTTCTTGGGCCGAATAGCTTTTGGGCTATGACACGACATCTTGGGTCGAAAATGAGTGACATCTTGGGTCGATTAGCTTCTTGGGCTATGAGGGTTGCTTCTTGGGCCGAATAATAGCGTCTTGGGCTATAAAGGTGGCTTCTTGGGCCAAATAGCTTCTTGGGCTATGAGAGTGGCTTCTTGGGCCATATAGCTTCTTGGGCTATGATACGACATCTTGGGTCGAAAATGAGTGACATCTTGGGTCGATTTTGAGTGACATCTTGGGTCGATTAGCTTCTTGGGCTATGAGGGTGGCTTCTTGGGCCGAATAATAGCGTCTCGGGCTATAAAGGTGGCTTCTTGGGCCAAATAGCTTCTTGGGCTATGAGAGTGGCTTCTTGGGCCATATAGCTTCTTGGGCTATGATACGACATCTTGGGTCAAAAATGAGTGACATCTTGGGTCGATTTTGAGTGACATCTTGGGTCGATTAACTTCTTGGGCTATGAGGGTGGCTTTTTGGGCCGAATAATAGCGTCTCGGGCTATAAAGGTGGCTTCTTGGGCCAAATAGCTTCTTGGGCTATGAGAGTGGCTTCTTGGGCCGAATAGCTTCTTGGGCTATGAGGGTGACATCTTGGGTCAAATGATAGTGAGGTAGCATCTTGGGCTATGGATAGGTGACTCTATCATGGCTCCCTCTACGAGTTCACTCTAAGAGATCGCTCTACGAGATTACCACTCAAGAGTTATGCTTGGGCTTACGATCTAGGTCTGCCGAGTTTAGTTCCTTGATTTTAAAAGGGAATTCTATTTGTTGAGGGTGAGTCCTCATCTGTCTTTGAAGCTTAACTGTTGGTAGATCATGAGATGAATCCTCATGCCATTCTGATATACGGATAATCCTGTGAGTAAGAAGAACAAACATGCTAGGATGTATGCTAATGATGCATGAAGATGCGTGAATGTATGTGACTTTATGATTAAGTTTGTGAATCCTTCTCCTCTGTCGGGAAAGAGGCTAGTGGATGACTTGTGCTTTTTGTTCTCTCTTTGCTCCAAGAGACCGGGGTGCCATCTTTTCTGCATGTTGATATCCCCATGCATGGAATGTTCAAGAAAACTCTGCTTGGGGAATTTTGAAAAAGAATTTTGAGAAAAGTACATCATCATACACAACATGACTCATGCATTATCATAAGAGTTTAACAAGTCTTCCTTTTATAAAACAGAATGATAATTTTTTAAGATATTGGTTTACAAAGTTGATCAAAGTGTGCTCAAAACATGACCAATCCTTCTATTCATAGGCCAGCCTTTGATGTGGAGTAACTGATCAATCCCTCTGAGGTGCTTGAGATTCTATCAGGCTGCTTTAGGTGGCTTTGGATCCTGGTCCTTTTGTTTGGCTTTGTATTTTACCCTTAGTGCCTTTTCGGGTTTTCACTAAGTCCGCCTTTAATCCTTCTCTCTTTTCACAGAGCTTTGTATTTTACCCTTAGCGCCCTTTCGAGTTTTCACCAAGTCCGCTCTTAGCTGCGACTTCCTTGTCTTTGTACCAAAATGAATTTTTTGTTGTCATTTATATGAAGGAGATGATGAGCGTGAGATTTGGACTCAATAGTGAATGACTGTTTGGAGTTCTTTTGAAAGATGAGAAGGCTCTGTTTTTTTGGCCCTTTGGTGCCCCTTTTTTTTGTCTCTTTCTCAGGAAAAAGCTCCCTTACTGGAAAATAAGGATATATGAAAGGTTTAAGAACATGGAGAATTCTTTCAATAAATGACAATTTTAAATCCACTTTGGTACAAGAACGGAAACTAAACATAAAATTTCTTTACAGCATCACTGTTTACAGGGTTCGGGAGTTTGTCTCCATCCATTTTGGTGAGGACGAGTGCACCACCCGAGAATGCTCTTTTTACAACATATGGCCTCTCATAATTTGGAGTCCATTTGCCTCTGTGATCATGCTGTATTGGTAGTATCTTTTTCAGGACCAGGTCTCCTTCTTGAAATGCTCTTGGTCGCACCTTTTTGTTGAAGCTAGCCATCATTCTCTTTTGATAAAGGCGACCTCGGCAAACTATCGCGAATCGTTTCCCGTCAATTAGGTTCAACTGTTCGAAACGGTTCTTAACCCATTCGGCTTCATCTAGCTTGGTATCCATGAGCACCCTCAGAGATGGGATTTCTACTTCCACCGGTAAAACAGCCTCCATGCCATAAACTAAGGAAAATGGCGTTGCCCCAGTTAAAGTCCGGACTGTGGTTCTATAGGCATGTAGTGCATATGGGAGTTTCTCGCTCCAATCTTTGTACGTCTCAGTCATTTTTCGGATAATGTTCTTGATATTCTTGTTTGCCGCTTCTACCGCTCCGTTCATTTGAGGACGGTAAGGTGTAGAGTTGCGATGTCGGATTTTGAACTGTTCACACAAATTGTCCATCATCCGGCTACTCAGATTGGCAGCATTATCTGTTATAATGTGCTCTGGGAGCCCATAGCGGCACACGATGTTGTTGCGGACAAACTTAGTGATTACTGACTGAGTGACTTGGACGTAGGAGGCTGCCTCGACCCACTTAGCGAAATAGTTGATGGCTACAAGAATAAATCTATGTCCATTGGAGGCTTTTGGGAATATGGGCCCAATGACGTCCATGCCCCACAATGCAAATGGCCACGGAGATGTAAGCACGTGTAACTTAGATGGAGGTGCTTGAATGCGATCCCCATAAATCTGGCATTTAAGACATTTATGCACATGCTCGATGCAGTCCTTTTCCATAGTAACCCAATAGTAGCCCATCCTCATGATCTGCCTAGTTAGTGTATGCCCATTTGCATGAGATCCGTAGTCGCCGTTGTGAACCTCATTGGTGACCCGAGCTGCTTCATCTTTGTCTAAGCACCACGATAAAACTTGGTTATGGTTGCGCGTCGTATAGGATTGAACCGTCGAGGAAGTAATTGATGCTTGCGCGTCGGATGTTTCTTTTTTTCGCTTCCGAGGCCCCTACCTGGATATGAGTCTTTGGGACAGTCTTGTTTGATATCTTGATACCAAGGCTTGTTGTCGGTGTCAACATTGGTTACCATGTTGTAAATGGGTTCCTTGTTCACATTGATGTCAAAGCATGGTATTTCGAAACATGTGTCCAATCGAAGGAGGGAGGCTAGAGTTGCTAAAGCATCAGGAATTCGATTATGCTCTCTTGACATGTGTTCAAATGTGATTTCATCAAATAGGTTAGCCATTTCACAAATCATTTGTCGGTAAGGAATCAACTTGTGATTTCGAGTTTCCCATTCCTTTCTAACTTGATAAATGACTAGTGCTTGAATCATCGAATACTTGTAACTTTCTCGATTCCTTTACTCAATGCCTCTTGGAGGCCCATTACACAAGCTTCATATTCTGCTATATTGTTTGTGCAAGGGAATGTCAACTTGGCGGCCATCGGAAAATGTACTCCGGATGGGGAAATTAGGACCGCCCCGATGCCATGACCTGATAAGCTTGATGCTCCATCAAACCATAGGGTCCATGTGTCTGACTCTTCATTTTCTTGGATGGTGTTGATGAATTCATCTGGGAAATCAGAGATTGTCGGCTCATAATCTTCCAAAGCTCGATCCGCTAGATAATCAGCTATGGCACTTCCTTTGATGGCCTTTTGAGGCACATAGACAATGTCATATTCTGCTAAGAGTAGCTGCCACTTAGCAATTCTTCCCGTCATGGATGGCTTTTCCAATAGGTATTTGAGCGGGTCATGTCTAGAGATGAGCCATGTGGTATGGTAGAGTGTATATCGCCTTAACCTTCGTGCCGTCCAAGCGAGGGCACAACAAGTCTTCTCCAGGAGGAGTGTACTTTTCCTCACAAAGTGTAAACTTCTTGCTCGGGATAGTAAATGATTTGCTCTTTCTTCCCTGAGGCATCATGTTGTCCCAGTACACAACCCATTGAGGTTTCTCGGACTGTTAAGTACAAAATTAGAGGTTGACCAGATACTGGGGGAACCAAAATTGGAGGGTTCATTAAATACTACTTAATTGTATCAAAGGCCTCCTGACATTCTTTGTTCCACACTTCGGGGCTATTCTTGCGCAGCACCTTGAAGATGGGTTCACAAGTCATAGTGAGTTGTGAAATGAACCGAGCGATGTAGTTGAGTCTTCCGAGGAATCCTCTAACTTCCTTGACAGTTTTTGGCACAGGCATATCTTGGATGGCCCGGACTTTATCGGGATCAATTTCAATTCCCCGTTGACTGACGATAAATCCCAATAGCTTGCCTGATGTAGCCCCAAAGGTACATTTGGCTGGATTTAACTTCAATTGATATTTTCGTAGTCTGTCGAAGAGCTTACGCAACACTTCGACATGGTCCTTGTCTCCTTTTGATTTGGCGATCATATCATCGACATAGACCTCTACTTCTTTGTGCATCATGTCATGGAACAAGTGTTACCATGGCTCTTTGATAAGTTGCCCCAGCATTTTTGAGTCCGAAAGGCATGACATTGTAGCAAAAGGTGCCCCATATAGTGATAAATGTAGTCTTTTCCTTGTGTTCAGGATCCATCCGAATTTGGTTATAGCCAGGAGAATCCATCCATGAAGGAAAACATAGTATGTCTTGCCGTGTTGTCTACCAAAGTGTCAATGTGAGGTAGTGGGAAGTTATCTTTTGGACTAGCCCTATTGAGGTCGTGATAGCCTACACACATACGGACCTTCCCCCCCTTTCTTTGGACCCGGTACGATATTGGCCACCCATTCTGGATAGTGGGCCACACTAAGGAACCCTGCATCCCATTGCTTTTTGACTTCTTCCTTGATCTTTAGTATCATCTCCGGTCTCATCCTCCTTAGCTTTTGCTGGACAGGCTTACACTCAGGTCTCAAGGGCAACCTGGTGTTGCACTATATCTATATCCAATCCTGGCATATCTTTGTAGGACCAGGCGAACACATCAATGTAGGACTTGAGAAGATCAAGTAGCCGATGTTTGATATTGTTGGGGATTAAAGACCCCAATCTCAATTCTTTTGGCTCGGTGGCCGTTCGAAGTTCACGATCGTGGACTGGGTCTTTACTAGGGATAGTGGGCTGGTCTTCTTTTTCTAGCAGGAGCTGGATGTCTTCTTGGTAGCTCGGGATCTTCTACTTGTTCCAGCTTCCTCTATCTCGATACATCGATTGTTCCCAGTTTGGATTATGGTCAAGTCTTAAGCAACTCATTTCTTCTTTTCTTACCATATCTTTGAATTTATCATACCTGTTTGAAAAAGTCTGACTTACTCAACCATATATGATAATGCACATGCTATGAAATGCAAGAGGATGTTTTTTGAAAAAGTTTCATTTTATTCAAACTTTTAAAAATAAGTTTACAGCAAACTCAGAATTAAAAAACAACAAAGAGAAAACATTGAAAATGTCCTAGCAGGTTCCTTGAACCGTTTACATGATAGGGAGGTCCAAGCTTTTCCAGTTGTCCAGTTGTTGTCTCGGGTCTCCTTGGCGAACCCGAACCAGTTTCACCTCTTCATTGTCATCCTCTATAGCGGCCACTGTCTCTTCCCTCTGGTTTATGAATCCCGCGCTCCTGAATGTAGCTCCGAGCGGTGGAAAAATCATCTTCTGTTCTTGGAAAGCTCTTTTCTCCAGCTTAGCCAATCGGCTATCCCTTCTTCTTGAGGTCTCTAATTGCCTGTCAGCTTTAGTGGGCTTGTAGCCTAGCCCAAATCTTCCAATTGTGCTTCGAATGGTAATAGGTTCTCTGATCCCTTGTCCTTGCAAGCCCAATCCTTTTCCTGCCTTGTGGCCCAACTTCAGCATGACTGATGCTACCATCTTCGATGCCTTTGGTAATTGTGTCCCATCATCCTGATCAGTTGTAGGGTTTGGAAGGTAGGTTGCATTGACGACCTCGAATGAGCGGAAGGAACATTCTGGGATATCTTCACTGCTTTCAATGTAAGGGACAGAGAGAGGTTTGGTGACGAGGATTTCTGCTTCCCCGGACACACATATCAGTTGCCCGTCTACAATAAATTTAACCTTCTGATGGAGGGTTGAGGGGATTGCCCCTGCTGCATGAATCCATGGCCTTCCCAGTAAGCAACTATAGTAAGGAGCGATATCCATGACTTGGAACTCCACAGTGAAAGTGCTTGGACCGATTTGTAGTGGTACATCTAGGGTTCCCACTACTTCTCGCTTTTCTCCATTGAAAGCCCTGACAATCATGTTGGTGGGGCGGATGTAAGACGGATCCATTGGTAGTTGCCTTAGAATGGGAGCTGGCATAATGTTCAGAGAGGATCCATTATCAATCAGCACACGTATAATATGATCCTTGCATTTAACAGAAATATGCAAAGCCTTGATGTGCCCAACACCTTCTTGAGGGAGCTCTTCTTCGCTGAAGCTGAGAAAGTTACTCGCCACGATATTATTTGCAATCCCATCTAAGTTCTCCAGAAATGGATGGAGGAACGTAAGCTTTGCTCAAGACCTTCATAAGGGTTTCCCGGTGTGGAGTAGAATCTATAAGCAAAGATAATAATGAGATGCGAGCCGGCCGCCGACTCAATTGATCAATGATGTTGTATTCACTTTGTTTAATCGGCTTCGAAACTCGGTTACCTCCTCCTCTCGAGATAGAGGTATTTTTGTAAGCGATATCGGTTTTGGAATGATATCTTGCTCTACGGCTTTACCTTTATCAGCTTTGTTGATTTCTTGCGGTGTGTATGAACGACCACTTCTTGTCTTCTTCTCTTCTATAGGAACCCCTGCAATGACGGACTTGCAGTGATAGTTCCAAGGGACCGCTTTATCATCCTTGTATGGGAAAGGCGACGGCTCCTGAATAGTAAGGGTTTTGATCTTTTGCATCAATGAGTCGGCCTTCGGCTTCTCCGTGTACTGGATAATTAGGGGTTTCGGTGCCCCAGGCTTGGGTGCCACTTGTGACCTATCAGTGGAGGCCATACAGACCTCACGATGTACCTCCAGCTTTGAAATTTCTAGTCTCTTAGAGTTTAGCAATTCTTGGACCGCTTCTTGAAATTCTTCACATTCCTCTAAGTCGTGTCCATAAGTTGTCTTGTGATATAGGCATCGCTTCCTCCAGTTGTTGCCCCTATTAGCATCAGTCACATCCTTGGTCACTATGAATCCATTCTTGTGTAGGGTCATGAATAATTGATACTTGTCCGTCTTGATTGTGGAATCATGTCTAGGAGAATTTCCATATCCGTCTATTACATGGGCAACATTGCCTGAGTGTTCCGGAAGAGGGTTGGTACCCACATTGGGAGTGCCACTCATTTTAGAGAAGTCGAACCACCCAGCATCTCTTAAATGTTGTATCTTCCTTTTTAGGGCAAAACAACCTTCTGTGTCATGTCCAATTCCACCTCCATGGTATGCGCAACTGGTATCGGCTTTGTACCAATCAGGATATGGAGGGCTTAACTTTTTTAGGGGCACCTGGACTGACAAGTCCTGCTGCCAATAGTCCGGTGTACGCCTCCGTGTATGTGATAGGAATTGGATCGAATTTCTCCTTTCCTGTTTTTTTGCTTGCCATGGCTGTTTTGATTGCTCGACCGGGATTGGTTAGTTGAGTAAAAGTTCCCGCCCTGAGGCTGATATTGTGGGTTCGGGGCTTGAGCAATGTAGGACAATTGTCGAAGTTCCTCCATAACACCCAGGTGTAGTTGATTGTTGGGGTTGTTGTGACCCGGCGCTGTTATAGTCAGCCTTGGGTTGCCATACTGCCTGGGATTCTCCTTCTTTCTTTCGATTGGAGGAAGAGGGCTTTCTAGAAGCTTCATACTTGCTTCCCCGAGTTTTCCTTCCCTTATGCCACCTTCGATTCGTTCTCCTGAGGCGACCAGATCTGCAAAGCTACTTGAAACATTCCCAATTAGTTTTTCTAGTAAACCCCCTTCATGGTGCTGATGAAGAGGGTAGTGAGTTCTCTTTCGGTGAGTGGAGGCTGAACATCCATTGCTGCCTCTCTCCATCGTCGGGCATAAACTTTGAAGCTTTCATTACTTCCTTTTTCAAATGACTGTAGGGCCAGCCGATCTAACGCCAGTTCGGTGACATGCTTGTATTGAGCTAAGAATGTCGTGGCAAGCTCATTCCATGTTCTGATACGGCTACCTTCAAGTTGGATGTACCATCGCAGTGGACCGCCGGTTAGGCTCTCCTGGAAGCAATGCATTAAGAGTTTTCCATTATCTGCATGGGCTGCCATCTTACGGCAGTACATGGTCACATGTGTTCTAGGACACTGAGTACCATTGAACTTTTCAAAATCAGGCATCTTGAACTTGGAAGGAAGTACTATGCCTGGCACCAAGCATAAATCATGAGGATCGGTCCCTCCATATGTTTTCACCCCCTCCACGCCTTTTAGTCGGGCCTCAATGGATTTCCAATCAGATGGTTGAGTGAGGGATTCCACGGCCTCCATGATATTTGGGGTTGCCGCCCCCATAGCAGGTGGTGTAGGTGGGACTTGATGTGATGCCCCAGGAACCATGTTTGCTGGAGCATAGGCTCGTGAAGCATGTGGAGCTTGCTCTTGCTCCTGATTAATGGCCCCTGCAGTTGGGCTAGCTTCTCTCTCCGAAGTCAGCTTGGCTAGCATGTCCATCATAGTCTTCAACGGGCCTGCACTTGGAGCATGCTTCCCCCGATCTCTTCTTGAGCCTGCTCAAGACCAGGTAAGTCTATCCTCGGTATGTTCGCCATTGGAGGAGATGACTGGTGGCCGGGAAGACCTTAAGTTGTATGAGTGCCCAATTCGCCGAAAATCCTCTAGCAAACCTGGCGAATCTAGAAAGTTTATTTTGGTTCTCACTTTTTAAGTATGAGTGCATGATATGCATGAGATGCAAAGACACAAACTTTATTAAGTTGGAAACCAAACTTAACTTCAAAGGGTACAGCAATAAACCGAATTTAAAACAAGAAAAATGACATGAAATCCTTAAAACTACATGTTCTAGGACAAGCTTTGATTATCTCCTAGCATCGTCTTTTTCGGAGGTTCCTTAGTCTCTCATTCTCCTGTTCAAGCCTGTTGATGACCATCCCCCTTGCCAATGATCGCTTCCTTGCATGACTCTTCCGCATCTTAGTCGCTTCCAACCGCTCCACCATTTTCTCGTATGGCTTCCCCTTGTTCTTGCATCGTTTGTTTGTAAAACGGCGTTCTCTTGTAACAAGGATGTAGTTGTATCTAGGACAACCACAGGTTCTTCATTAGAGGCCACCTCTTCGGCTACGGTGTCCTCGCTTGTGTTAGGGAGAGGGAATAACTTCTCTTTCCATGCCTTGTATTCGATAAGACAGGAGTAGCATGTAGGTTGGCCTTGATTCGTCGAGGGGTGGCCCAAGCTCGTGCATCTCAAAGATTGCCCGCTTTGCCCCAGGAGCTCCATATTCCCTATCACAGGATTCCATTCCATGTAAGACCGGGACGATTTGACGCCCCTCAAGTTGTCTTCCCACCCGTAATGGTGCGTATGCGGTGCTTCCCCAAGGGCCAATTAGTGGGACCCAATTATAGCTGCCGCAGCCTATACAAGATGCTTGATCTATGCATCCAGGGGGCCCTCCAAATGATATCCTCATCTCCTAGTGTATGGAACTTGTGCATCCAACCTTCCTTGTCATTGGGTAGCCGCCACCCACTTGTTTAGAATATCTAGCAAGGTTGTAGCGGGTAGCGCATACACTTCCTTGAAGCGTGGAAAGATGCATGGGAAGTGACTCTTCAACCATGTGCATAGGAGAGGAAGACAACCTCCGAATTGTCCTCGGCCTCTTACTCGGATGTAGGATAAGGACCTAATGGTTTCAGCTAAGATGGCAAGAACAGGGTCATTTCCCTTTATCAATTGCAAGACAAGTTCTAGGACTTCCCCGTCAATGAAGTTTGGATTTCGAGGGAAAATGAGCAGACTATAGACAAACAACAAGTGAAAAGTATATGGGTCTCCTCTTGAGTTGAATGTTGCATCATCCTCTTGAAGAACTCCCATGGAACAACTTCATGCTTCCCATCATTTTGAATGATTGGAGGAACTTTTTAGCTTGTATATCTAGGAGACAAGCCAAAGTACGCCGACATGATTTTCGAGGATCATAGTTGAAGATTGCCTTCTTTTGATCGGCTTCTTGATCAAGAAGCCTTTTGTATTCTTCAATAGTTGGGACCAAATCCACGCCATTAAAAAACAAGCACCTTCGCCTTGGATCCCGAAGTTCACCGTCGCAATGATCATGTTCTCATCTATTGGTAGTTGAGTTAGATGTAACATATCCCCAAAGTGCTTGATGTATACGGCTTGACTCCTTGAAGACCACCTCCTCCATATAGATGTGAGTTCGGGAGCATGATTCTTTGGGAGCTTAATGTGTATGTCTCGGACCTTCTGTGGCTCCTCTTGAGAAAAATTTCCCAAGTCCCTTTGGATTATCCTTGATGCGAGAGCGACCTCTTGAATGTTTTCTTTGTCCACCTTGTCAGTTAGAAGACGATCAAAGCTTGCCATGTTTCCTAAATGAATGTGTGCAATGCTATGATATGCAATGAATGAGAATGAGGGGTTAGTAGATAATAATTGATAATATATACAAGGGGTTAGTACATGGACAATATATACGAAGTTCAAGCAAGGCAAGTACACAAATGTCATAACAAGGCTCAAACACATGAAGGTCATGCCCTTGATGGGCTTCTAAATCTGCCTATCTTATTCATTGGTTCCCAAGCATTCCCTACTTAGCCTTGTACCACGAGGGCATTAACAAGAACTAAGAGGGAGCCCCCGTACCCCAAAGGGCATTAACGGAGGGGGTCCTTCTTGTACCTCTTGGGGCATTAACAAGAAAGGACCACCGCCTGAGTGAGACATTTCGGGTATTCCACGTAGACAAGCACAACCAAGTCCACGTGGGCAAACCTTTACTAGCCTCTTCTAATCTTGTTGTGTTAGAGAAAACCCGGGTATAGGGTTAGAGAAAGAGAGAGAAGCATGTATGCATAGTTAAAACAATTATAGAATAAAAGAAAATAAACAGAAAAGAAACAAGCAAGCAAACATTCCAAAAATTGAGACCATGGCTAGACTCTCACAACAGTCCCACTGAGTCGCCAAGTTGTCATCACCCATTTTTGATCGGGCTCAGATCTTGGCTTTTGTGAAAGGACTCCATGCTAGTTCATTCCATTGATCCTAGAGTCATCCTTGCACAAGGCTCGCACAAACTATTAAAGAAAAGAAAAAACACGAGTCGCCACCAAACAAATTAAAGGTGTGATTGGGCACCTAGAAAAAGAAAGGTCTACGGTTCCAGAGAATTAGGTTCGGGAGTCGGTTACGTGTGGGGAAGGAAGAAAAATTCTTGCACCCCCACAACGCCCACAATTGGTACCTAGTCTTGATCTATGGGTGTTTGCTTGCTCTACTATTTATTCTAAAAAAAGAGTTTTTGTATTTTTAAATTTAAGAAAAAGAAAGATTTTAGGATCTAGGCCTTAAAACAACAAAGAAAAAGATTTTAATAAAGTAAATAAAAAGGGACATTCTAATTTTAGAAAAAGAATGTGGGATCTAGGCCCGTGTGACAGTATTGCATTTTTATAAGAAAACAAAAGTAATTTTCCTTTTTTAGAAAAGAAAACAAAAGTAATTTGAATTCAAATAAGAAAATACTGCCACAATTGATATTGGCCCAAGCAGACTAGGATGTGAGCATCTAGGGCTCAACCCTCATGACCGCCTAGGCCTTGTTTGAATTTTTCTAGAAGAGATTTGAGTTTTGTTTTTTTACATTTTATTATTTTTTTTGAAAATAATAAAGGAAGAAAAAAAAAAGAGATGCAAGATGTTTGTTTTTTATATTTTCGTTTTTCTACTTTAGAGAGATGAGGAAAAAAGGAAAAAAGAGCAGTTTTTGGGTTTTATGTTTGAAAACAGCACAGAAAATAAAATAAAATAAATTAAAATAAATAAAAGTAGAGAACCTGGAGGAAAGAAAATGATGCAGGTGGGAGCCCCTTTTTCCTTTGAGTAATGCCTTCAAAGAGTTTCCTGAAAGCACAAAGGTTAGAAAAAGAATTTTTCCAGTGTCAGCTCCTCCCCGTGAAGACGAACAGTGATTCTGGGTGCTTTTTCCCTTAGAAAATGAGTATATCTCTCTTTGTGATTCCCAGGATACTCTCTCTCTCCCTCCTGGTTTTTATCTCTCTGAAATTTAGTCAGAAAGCTTTCTCTCAGAATCACCTCCTCTGATACTTGATAATTGATGCCCCCCCTTACCTCTTGGGGCAGTCTATTTATAGGAATCCCAGGGGAGACAGCCCGTGCCTCGGCATTTATTGGATGCCTTACAGTCCCCATGAGTCAACTACAACGTTCCAATGAATTAATGACTTCGGAAATGGGATTCTCGGTTCCTAGCGATTTACAATAATTCACAGTTCCCGTGCTTTGAAAAAAGGAGTCCCGGTCTGAAAATAAATAAATCATTTGAGATTATTTAATCCTCTGTTGTACCTGGACGCTTTGGTGGGTAAGGGCGGAATGCATTTCCGGATGTATTGGAGCCGTTGGGAATTAATGGTTATGCAATCCCCAGGGTCAATTGTGATGTCCCGAGGAAAATGACATTTAATTACAGAGGTCTTTCGTCCCTATGCTCAAAAAATGGAGTTCCGAGACATTTGAATGTAATATTTGGAGACTCCTCAATTCCCACGCTTAAAAAGAGGGTTCCGAGACACTGCTGGCATTTAATGCACTTAAAAAGAAATTTCGGAGTCCTGATGCTTTGGAGTCACTCCCAGACCTGTAGAGGAGCTATTTTGGAGTTTTTCAAAATTATTGACCAGATTTGGCCTCCGGATCTAGGCTTATTCCGGATCAGTGGCCTTATTCCGCATCAATAGGTCCTCATTCCGTATTAACAAGTCCTTATTCCGCACTAATGAGCTTATTCCGCATCAATAGGTTTAGCTCGGATTTGACCAAGTTTGACCTCCGGATCTGCGCTTATTCCGGATCAGTGGCCTTAGTCCGCATCAGTAAGTCCTTATTCCGCATCAGTTGACCAAGTTTGACCACTGGATCTGGGCTTAGTCCGGATCAGTAAGTCCTTATTCCGCATCAGTTGACCAAGTTTCACCACCGGATCTGGGCTTAGTCCGGATCAGTAAGTCCTTACTCCGCATCAGTTGCCCAAGTTTGACCTCCGGATCTGCGCTTATTCCGGATCAGTGGCCTTAATCCGCATCAATAAGTCCTTATTCCGCATCAGTTGACCAAGTTTGACCACCGAATTTGGGCTTAGTCCGTATCAGTAAGTTCTTACTCCGCATCAGTTGACCAAGTTTGACCACCGGATCTGGGCTTAGTCCGGATCTGTAAGTCCTTACTCCGTATCAGTTGACCAAGTTTGACCATCGGATCTGGGCTTAGTCCGGATCTGTAAGTCCTTACTCCGTATCAGTTGACCAAGTTTGACCATCGGATCTGGGCTTAGTCCGGATCAGTAAGTCCTTATTCCGCATCAGTTGACCAAGTTTGACCACCGGATCTGGGCTTAGTCCGGATCAGTAAGGCCTTAGTCCGCATCAGTTGACCAAGTTTGACCTCCGGATCTGCGCTTATTCCGGATCAGTGGCCTTAGTCCGCATCAGTAAGTCCTTATTCCGCATCAGTTGACCAAGTTTGACCACCGAATTTGGGCTTAGTCCGTATCAGTAAGTCCTTACTCCGCATTAGTTGACCAAGTTTGACCACCGGATCTGGGCTTAGTCCGGATCGGTAAGTCCTTACTCCGTATCAGTTGACCAAGTTTGACCATCGGATCTGGGCTTAGTCCGGATCAGTAAGTCCTTATTCCGCATCAGTTGACCAAGTTTGACCACCGGATCTGGGCTTAGTCCGGATCTGTAAGTCCTTATTCTGCATCAGTTGACCAAGTTTGACCATCGGATCTGGGCTTAGTCCGGATTTGACCAAGTTTGACCACCGGATTTGGGTTTCCCCAAAAATTTCCGTGTGTGGGCTCGATCGCCAGGTGGCGCCTCTACTTGGGCTTCCTTAGGCCTCTCTTGTTATCACTTGCTGTGTTAGGAGAATGCCTTTGTATATATACTGGGCGAAGGAGAAGCAAAATTGGCAATGTGGGACAAACATGCATATGAAGAACCAAAATTCGTGGAAAATTGGCAGATTTCTGGGGCAACTTCAAAAATTCATAACTTTCTCCACAGAGCTCGGATTAAGGCCAAATTGGTCTTGTGTTGCTCGAAATTCGGTTATCTATCTTCTGAAAGTGGAATCACTCCAAAAGGATCATCCATTTAGGAGAAAAGTGGGAAATACCACACAGAGGTACATGATAAAGTGAGCATTCTGTCCGTCCGATTCAAAAATTCATAGTTAATTGCATAGAACTCGGATTAACTTCAAACCAGCTGGAGATGATAGATAAAGATGTTATCTAACTAATGCAATTGACTTTGTTCAGATTCAATGAGTATTGAGAAAGTTATTGGCAAAATAGTGTGCTGCGCACTAGCTGTCTCCCCCAAATTTGCACAAGGTTTGGTTGCCAACTTTGAAAAATCATAACTAATTGAATACAACCCGGAATATTCTCAAACCAACTGGAAATGATAGATAAAGGTGTTATCTAATCAATTGAATTGACTTTGTTGGATTACGACAAGTATCGGGGAAGTTATTAATAAAATAGCGGGCTGCCCATCGGTTGTCCAATTCAACTTGGTATTTTTATCATAATCCTTTCATTTCTCCTCGGAATCAAGTGTGGTCAAGTGCGTTATTCTCCGAATGTTATCCTCTATCACTTAGTGGTCCTTTGCCAAGTACGGTTGCGATCTAACCTGGTCAAAATGGGGTACAACAGCCAACATACTGGTAATATATCTAGGAAGCATGAGATGCCTCAACAGCCTATGATATTTTGTGAACTTTTTGATGTTTGGGGTATTGATTTCATGAGTCCTTTTCCTAGTTCTTTTGGTTATTTGTATATATTGGTTGCTGTGGATTATGTGAGTAAGTGGGTGGAGGCGAAAGCCACGAGGACTGACGATTCAAAAGTTGTTGTGGATTTTGTGAAAACTAACATCTTTTGTAGGTTTGGCATTCCTAAAGCTATCATTAGCGATCAAGGGACTCACTTTTGCAATAGGCACTTTCGAGCACTACTTCAGAAGTATGGGGTGACACATAAGACATCGACACCATACCATCCCCAAACCAATGGGCAAGCAAAGGTGTCTAATCGGGAGTTGAAGCAAATCTTGGAGAAGACTATTCAGCCCAATAGGAAGGATTGGAGCCAGCGCCTTGATGATGCACTTTGGGCCTATCGAACAGCATACAAGACTCCCATTGGCATGTCCCCATTTTGATTAGTTTATGGGAAATCTTGTCATCTTCCTGTGGAGGTGGAGCATAGAGCATATTGGGCGGTCAAAGCTTGCAATCTGGACCTAGCCCAAGCAGGGGAACACAGGAAACTTCAACTTTAGGAGCTTGAGGAGCTTCGTTTGGATTCTTATGATAATGCAAGGCTCTACAAGGAGAAGTCCAAGGCTGCCCATGACAAGATAATTCACAAGAGGGAGTTCGAAGAAGGCGAGCGTGTTTTTCTTTATACTTCGAGATTGAAGCTTATGCCTGGTAAGCTGAGGACGCGATGGACTGGGCCCTATACTGTAGTTCGTGTCTTTCCATATGGTACAGTGGAGATCATTCAGGAAGAATCAGGACATAACTTTACAGTCAACGGACATCGGCTCAAACACTTCTATGGGGGTTATCCTCTACCTGCATTGGATTCTATCCAACTTTACGACCCTATCCTTCTTTGAGCCCATCAGGCTGTTTCTTTCCTTCTCATTTATTGTTCATTGTTCATTTTTAGAATTGCATTTCATGTCTATAGCTTCTATTTTGAGTTACATTGAGGACAATGCAACATTTAAGTGTAGGGGAGGGAACACATAGTTTAGTTTAGTTAAACATTTTTTTGTGTGTTTTTCATTAGTTTATTTTTGCTTGTTATTGTGTTTTTATTTAGTTTATTTCGTTATTTATTTATTTTTTTAAAAAAAATATATAAAAAAAAACCAGAAAGATTTTCTTTTGTTTTTGTGTGCTTTATTTATTTATTTATTTTTGTTTTTAGGCTGCATGTTTTTAGTCTTGAACTTGATTGACACTTGAATTTCTTGTGAATCCTTGAGCACTATGATTAGTTCCATTTGAGTTTATTTAATTATGCAATATTTGAATAATGATTGAGAATCTTGAATAGTTAGAGTTAAGTTGTCTAGTATGGATACATATTTTGCACAACTGAAATGTTGATGCTTTAATATTTGATTAATTCATCTTGACTTTTATGCCTTAATTGGGAAGTGCAAACATGTGGGAATCATGATTCTAGCTATTTTTGAGTTATGCTTGGACTTTAATTCCATGAGTTGTGAAATACTGTTTATATCATTACATCTTATTCATGCCAATACTTGAGTTTTTCTTGCATTTGGGTTTTATATGAGCTAAGCTTGTGGATATAAAGTGAGATAGTTAAAAAAGAGGAGTGAATAATCCATCAAGGGAGAGCATAAAATGCAACCTTGTAAGGTTATTAATTAAAAGAAGAGCGTTATTGAAAAAGGTTAGCCGACTTGCGGAGTATGTTATATCACTCGGAATTTATCCTAAAGGGCTTTTAAACCTGGTACCCTAAGATCCGCCATAATCTGGGAGCTGCCGGATGGTTCCGCTACATGGGTGGTATAAATGGTTATTGTTAAGTAAGTTTGGCTGCCTATTTAAAAAAGTGAAAGAAAAAAAAATTTAAAAAAAGTGACTGGCGCCAATCCAGTGCATATATCTTGTTTAGCTTCAGTAATCTTTACCCATTTGTTTTACTTCAAGTATGTGTATGAATGATGGTATGATATTTGGAGTATGAAATAACTATGGTTAATTTTTGGGTATGCTTAATATTAGTCAGCTGATTGATAATTGCATATTTGTGTGGCTTAATTAAGTGTCATGAAGGAGAGATGGATTGAACGAATAAAGAAGTTGATGAATTTTTAGTTTCACACACTCACGTCCATACTAGAACTTGATTCGTGATATTCAAGCTGTTCTCTTTGCATATTTGAATTTGTATGATTAGATAATCTTTGTTTGGTGCTTAAGCTTTATTTTTGTTCGAGGACGACCAAAGTTCAAGTGTGGGGAAATTTGATAACTGCATAATTTGTCATTAAATTTGCATGTAATTTATGGGCTTTAATTGAATATTTTGTTGAATTAATGCATTTTTATAATGGTTTTCCCCAATTTCAATTATTTACTATTTTATTCATTTTTTATAGATTTAATATTAATTTTGGTGGTTTTTAATGTTAAATTAATTATTCCAACTTTAATATTAATTCTCTGGGCTTAATTGATTATTTTTAATTGTTTTTGTTTTTGTTTAATGTTTTGTGTTTTATTTATTATTATTATTATTTGCTTGTGACCTAAGCAGGTAGGAAATTGGAAAGAGAAATTAAATGACAGGCTAACTTGGGGATCACGTCAAAGAAATTGGAAATAAGAGCAGTTGCTTGATGTGCAAGTAGGAAGAAATTGCAAACATTATATTGCACGGGATTTGGATTTATATATATATATATATATATATATATATGTGTGTGTGTGTGTGTGTGTGTGTGTGTGTGTGTGTGTGTGAAGGCTCTCCATAACTCTCTCTCCATCATCTGTACGCGCGCGCCCAACCCTCCTGTCACGTCCCATCCATCTCTTCACACCAACCGTTCCCTTTTCATCTATCATCCACCATCACGACGTCACCTCCTTTCTCCATATCGTGCGCCACATCACGCACGAGCAGCATCACTACCCCAGGCGCCGCACGACACCACCCTCCATCTCATCTTTCTCATACGCGAGCCTCCAGCTCTCATGCGGGCTCCAGCGTCTCCAACATCAGCGCCATCCACACCATCTCCACACTATTCTGCCAGTATCACACAGCGCTCGTTCCATGCAGCACTAATCACGTTGCAGCAGAACCCAGGCGTAAACCATTCCAGTGCAGCAGTGTTTCAGGCAGAAAAGACATAGCTCTGCGAATATTAGAGATTCAGATCGAGTTCAAGACCGAGTGTTTAATTGTTTGCAGCCTATTTTTCTTAATTCTGTTCTAATTTTTGCTGTGTTAATTTTTCCAAACAGATTTGTGATTTTCCAACCCATGGAGGGGTAAGTATTTTGTAATCGGTTTAGCGTAGCACTTTGACTGCTTGTTTTGAATTCATCTTTTAATATTTAATTTGGTATTTTATGTGCTATGATTTAATTCTCCAACTCTTTGATTTGTTAATGTAATATCTCGGTTGAGTGTTAATTTAACAATTCATCGTGCATTATTATTCTATCTGAGTGGAAAGATTTGTTTCGTAGGGAACGGGCGGTCTTTCGAGAATTAATTCATAATTATTCTGGTTGGAATAAATTCATAATTTGATTGTATTCATGGTGTCTTGATGCATTTGAATTATGGGGCCATAATTTATCTAATTAATCTTTTGGGATAATGATAAATAGCATTCAGGTGTTAAACCGGTTGCAACTTTAATTAATTGAATTTCGTAGTTAAAATTCTTTGCTTTAATTAATTTTCCTTAGTTTTCATTCAATCAAAAATCCCCCTAATTTTCCATTTATTCTTTTTCATTAGTTTTTGTTTAACAAGTAATTAAATAAGTTGAATTAAATTTTATAAGTCCTCCGGTAGAGAATGATCTAGGTTAAGCCACTAGCTATACTTAGTTTAAATTTTATTTGGAGTGCGTGTGCGACAAACGCCCTTTTCACATTTACTATTGTCTGTTGGGTCTATTTTGATTTGTTTATTGCCTACCTTTTCTTTCTTATACTTCCATTTTATTTACTGGTGTTCCTTTGACACGCATGGGCATTGACGGGGTGAGTTCCTTACTGCCGATAGCTTGGGTGTATAATACAAGTCATTTTGGCTATCTAAAAAAAAGAAGAAAGTTAGTTTTATTTTGTTTTATTGTATTTTGTTTTTCCATTTGGCCTTAGGAAATTGTTAGCATTAGGCCAATAACAATTTTGTAATTATGGGTTGAAAAACCCAACACCATTATACTTTGTAAACCAGCATAGTAAAAATAAAGGAAAAAAAAAGAGAGTTTTTCTTATTTTCGATGTATGTCATAATCACACACAACACTTTTATTTATTTGTTTTTAATTCATATTGTTTTTCAACAACAAAAAAACAAAAAGGCCATTTCTCAAATTAAAAAATGTTTTCTAAAAAAAAAGATTTCCAAACAAAAACACTTGGTCATTTCTTATTAAGTACTTGTTTATTTATCATAAGTGATTTAATATTTTTTAGATACTCTAGAGTATTCATAAAAGAAAAACAAAAAAACAAAAAAACCAAAAACAAAAAAACGAAAACAAAACAATAAAAACAATAAGAACTTTTTTTAAAATGTTTTCTAAACAAAAAATGTAAAAAGGTTTTTTAATTAACTTGAGTTTTGTTTTTAACACTTGGGCTTTAGCATTGAGTATTTACTTTTGATTTTTTATTAGTTTTCACCTCTAATGTCATTGTGCGTATTTGGTTAAAAACAAAAAAACAAAAACAAAACAAAAACAAAACAAAAACAAAAACAACAAAACAAAACAAAACAAAACAAAACGTTAGCATAGGAATAAGAAATAAAATCACTCACTTGCCTTTAGATCTAAAATCATAGGATCCCTTTAGAATTTTAGGATTAAATTTAATTTAATTTTCAACTTTAACAAAGAATGTAGAAATAAAAACGTGAAGATCAATCCATCAGGACTCCCTTTAGACGCTTAGGATAAATTGGATTTAATTTCACTTTAACAAATAACTTAAGAAATAACAATGACTTTTAGGCCATAGAAAATTCAACTTAGCTTTTTAGACCAGCTAACTTTAAATCAAATAATTAAAACGAGTTAGAAACCTCCAAATCTTAAGATAGGTACCGAAAGGGCGTCGGGGGGGGGTGGGTGGTGGTGGTGGTGCTACTCCTTCCCCGTGTGTAACCAACTCCCGAGCCCATCCCTAAGCGGCATAGATAATTTCCTTTTAGGTGACCAATCGCACCCCAAAAACGGTTGGTGGTGACTCTGATTTTTCATCACCATTCGGATGAAGGTTGGGGGAAATCGCACCCCAAAAGTGGTTTCCCTCCCAGACGAAATCTGGTGATGACAGCTCACACTACAGCCCTCGACTCTGTCCCGTATGACCTGCTTCTCGCCATGTACGGAGTCTTTGAGGGCTTTTCGATGGATTGGGTAACTTCTTGTTTCGAATGCTGGGCAACAACCTAAAGAATCAATCTTTTGAGTGGATACTCAGCATTGTCTTCCGGCACTTGCGTCCGTCTCACTTCAACGGACATGGCGTTATTCCTTTCCCCTAGGCCTTCTATCTCCGTCATCTCACGCCTGATTGGACTCTGACTGCTCGCCGGCCTTCTGCCTCTATCCGCCTTCTCCCATCTCCGGAATAACAGGGTAGTTCGGTTGATGACCCAGCCGACAGCTTTGCCCCCAAGGTCAGCTCTGGCCACTGGTCCACCCAAATTCGGTCTGTAGTTGCTCTTTCCATCTCCCGCGGCTCCCAGCACAGCGTTCGTGCTGACCCATCTGAGGTTGAGGGGCTGTCTCAGCCAAGTTGTCATCCAGCTGATTCATCAGCACCTTCTGCTGCTGATGTCCCCGCGCCTGATTCTCCTGCTGTTGCCGCTGCTGTTGATACTGCTGTTGCTGCTGTAGTGGCTGATGTCCTTGACTCTCCTCCAGAAGTACCCTTGCCCCTGCTTCCTTAACCCCGAGACTATTTGGACCATCTCCCAGCTGACACTCTTACGGACCTTTGGTTCCGTTTTAGCCTCGCATGCACTGCCACCATCCCCGACAATGATCTCTGGGTGTATTATACACACCATACCCAAACCCCGGAAGATATGATCGTCTGGAATTTGGACCATGGCTTTCTTACGCTGGCTTCTCTTCCTGACGCACTGTTTGCTGTAACCTCCGACCCGCCCATGATGCACGGGTTCCTCAACTGCTGAGGCTGGACCCTCTTCTCTTGTAGCCATTTCGATTGTTGACCTCTCTGGTCATAGCAGATATGCTGTCCTGTATGCCTCCGATGCTCTGACTGCTCCCTCTGCTGCTGCTGATAATCAACCTCTCTCTCCTCCTACCGACTCCTCTACCCAGTGCACTCTTGCACCTCTTTATGCGGGGTAGTCCTCCAAAGCTCCGAAGTTTGCCCTTGGGCGAGCTTCCTTTGGCACAGTCCATTCTGACGCTGTGCTCTCCACCTAGCTGGACCGCCATGCTCAAGCCCAGAGCACCCAAATTGCTGCCATCGCCGTTAAGGTTGATGCTCTCGGCGCCCAACTCCTCTCCGTGCTTACTGACTCTTCCACTTCCATGGAGCAAAAGATGGATCTTGTGGCCTCTTCTGTGCATTCATTATCTACCTCATTTGCATACTTGGCTCACACCATCGCTCGTGCTCCTGCCGCTCCCTAGCAATTTGCCAAAATGAGGGAGAATGTGCCATCTAATCCTACTACAGCTCCCTCCGCTCTTGCTGGTAAGCGGCGTGTATCTACACTTCCTTCGGGAATACCTATCCCTAAATGCAGCTGTTTCTCTCAGCCCAACTCCTCCAGTGCAGCTCTTCCTTGGACTTCTCCATCTGAGGTCATCACCTTCCTCCCATCATATGCGGAACTCGATCCCCATGATACGGATGAGGATTTTCAATACCATGACTCAGTATGCCTCTTCTACTGCTGAGCGAAGATGTTTGATAGATATCTCTCCCTTCTCACCTCAAGATCTGAATACTTTACGTACTGAGAACGGCTTGTTCACTACTGATGACATCAACAACTTCTTTCGAGCGGTAAAGATGGAGATGAGGCTGTTTCTGTCTATATATCGGGAAGGTCACATTATTGATGTCTTGCCATGTTGGTCTAAGGGTTATCTTCCAGACATAGCCTACATCCAGACCTTCATTGATGGAACTGCTAAGGACAACAAACCTTGGAGAAATCTTACTTCTGTCCTCATTCCGTACCGGGTCAAGATGCCGCATTTCATGCTTATTGTCTTTTTGATCCCCTCAAAGCAGATGCTCCTAATTGATTCCCATCAGATTGTAGAACACAAGGTAAGAAAGAATCAATTGGAACCTTTGAGGCTTCGACTGATAGAAGCAGTAAAATAATCCAAGCTTTACAAAGAAATGGGTCAAACACCTTTGGCTCCTACTGAAAAGCTAAAAGCGGCGATTCGGAACAAGAAGAATGTACCCCAATGGCCCGACAAAGATAGCTATGGAGCTTTTGTCTGCTTCTTCATTAAGTCCTTCATGAAGGTAGATGAAGACTGAAACAATATCATCAATTTTACATTGGAGTAGATGATGGAGCTTTGTGAGAAAGCAGCAATGATGATCTTTAAGTATAGTAAGCCTTATGTACCTTAATGTAAAATTCTTATATCAAGGCTAAATTGTACTCATGTTGTTGATTGAATGGAATGTGGAAGTTATCCTTATTTTTGTCTGCTTATGTTGATGCTTTACTTACCATATCAGATTACAAAGGGTTTTGGCATATCCATATTGGGGGAGATTGTTGGATCAAACCCAGAATTTGGATGATGCGGATAAAACCCTATGTAATTTGATTTGGGACCTTGTATGTTTATTCTTAGTTGTTGTAGAAAATATAACTTTAATTTGGACCTTCACTCGCGAGAGCAAAGCCAAGGATAGGATACATAATTCTGTTCCAAACCAACATGAGTAATGATAAGCACTTGGTAAATAACCAAGTCTTCATATGGAATAAGGATCACTCGTGCAGACTAAACACTTAAAGTTACGGACTAAGGAATCCGCGTCTTACACTTAAATAGACTAAAGTTAAATAGATGCGGAATAAGGATCACTCATGCGGACTAAACACTTAAAGTTACGGACTAAGGAATCCGCATTTTACACTTAAATGGACTAAAGTTACATAAATCCTAGTCTACATCTCGCACGGAGTAAGAACTGTCATGGAATAAAAAGCTAAGTCTTCCACTCAAGCGGACTAAGGACAAGAAGACACCGAATAAGGAATCCGATTCTTTCATTCATGCAGAGTAAGGAAGGACTTGTGCGGAATAAGGACCCGAGTCCTTTGCTCGCACGGAGTAAGGAAAAGAGATGCGGAGTAAGAAATCCGAACTTTTTACTTGAGCGGGGTAAGGATGCGCTAATACGGAGTAAGCCATCCGGGCCTTTTACTCATGCGAAGTAAGGAACTGATGCAGAGTAAGCAATCACTGACACTGAGTAAGGAACCGAGCTTCATTAACACGGAGTAAGGAATCTTACGACGGATTAAGAAGACGCTACTTCACTTTATCAGCTTCGCAATTAAAGTCATCAGCTCGCTATGTCTCAATATAAGAAAGACCCGTTTAATATCTAAGTTGTCTTGCACGTGGATCACACGGAGATGTGGACAGAGCCTTAAATGCAATTGGGATCACGTGAAAATATTTAATATGTTTACAGACAAAAGATTTTGAGTACCACATCCGCAGCAATTAAAGCAGAGACATTTTCGAGAAGAATTCAATGCTACACGGTACTCGAAAGATCATGTTCCAATAATGTTTTCCAATGGATGTCTATATATATTAAACTTGTATATTTTCTTAAAGGTGCGTACATGTATAAGAGCTCTTAGAGTTTTATTTGGCTAATGTGTGAGTAATTCTAAAACAGAGTGCAACAGAGTTTTCAGCAGATCGAAAAGCTTTTCATCAGCTTTAATCTTCTAATATTTTGTTGTAATTATCTTTTGATAATAAAATAGAATACTTTCACTATCTGGTTATATTCTGTATTATTTTTATAGTTTAACCATAAAAGTATTGTATGTTTGCATGATGTGGAGTTTTGGGGTCACCTACTGAGCTTGTCGCTCACCCCTACTTGTTGTTTACCTTTTTTAGGTGTGACCCGAGACTAGTGGAGGACTTTCTTCTAGGAGGACGTGCCCACTACTCTGATGTATGATACAATACTGTATTTTGTATTATTTTGTATTGTATCCCGGACATGGGTTCATGGACAGTGGTATTTGCATACTATTTGTGGTGTGATGTCTGTATGACTATTTGGCATATTGTATGCATGATGATGTATGGGAAAGTACAGGATTACCCTTCATGTATGACTGTATAGGGTTGCATATTTGAGACAGCACCCGCGGTGTAGTCCCTATTGGTGCTAGTCACCTACCCCTTGACCTTTCGGGTGCGGGCAAGGGGAAGTGATGTTCCTGGTTTCGGGTACCCTGGAATTTACGGGCGTGACAAGTTGGTATTAGAGCATGGTCTAGTGGACCTAGGTTAGTGAGGGGTGGTTAATTGATTCCATGTGCCTTGGAAAACTGTAGGGAGGGTGCCTGATCAATGCAATCCTTACATGAGTTCTAGGTTATGTTGGTGTCAGTTAGATCATCCTAGGAGCATATGTAGGAATAGATGCATCTCTAGTGGTATGATTGTGTGCATATAGGGTACTAGATTGTCTTTGTGTGTGATGTGATTGCATTTGGTGCCTAAATGGCACGTGGCCGTGAGAGCCAGGACTTAATTTTGTGTTCCCTAAGGGGTGACACGATGCTATATGCATGGTTGTGGACCTATGGGTCGTGTGGTGAGAACCTATGAGTTGATTTGTGCCTTTGATGGCTATTTGTGCTAGCAGTGCTAGTGTTGATCGTTTGTTGTTTGTTTTTGTGGCGAGTGTGATGGCACCACCAAGGAGAGTTGTCCGAGGCCAGGGCCCGGTAGAGGAGCCCACGATAGAGTCTGGGCACCAAGGGCAACAGAGCCCGCAGCAGAGTTTGCCGGCTCCCGTTGTGGGACTCGACTTGGCTCAGTGTTGCTTCTGCTACAGGAGGCCATGCAGGGTATGCAGGGCTCAATGAGGGAGATTGTTACGCCCCCGAATTCCAAGGAACCCAGAACCAGGAACGTGACTTCCCCATGCCCGCACCCAAAGGGTCAAGGGATTGGTGACTAGCACCGATATAGACTACACATCGGGTGCTGTTCGAGATATACCTGTACAATCATACATCAGGGGTATTCCTGTACATTCCCACATGTTATGAAACTAAGGAAAATAATATATTAATAATAGAGTCGTGTTATAAATTCGATACAACTCTTACCGACCCTCATCCGGATATACAAATAGTAAAACCAATTATGTCTCACAAAATTCATATTCCAAGTTATGACAGAATGTGAAATAAATAACCATTAGCTTCGGACCAGCCTCTAGCAAATGAGTTGATACCTGAAACATGTCAACAAAGTAGGGGTGAACATAAATGCCTAGTAAGTGATCTCCATCTCCTCACTACCCTATAACATGAAATCCTAAGTTTACATGATCGGTGCAGGCTTGTGCCAGTGTAGTGTCGTAGTCTATCACGATAAGTTCACATTCAATCACAAAATATAACATCACACACATTACATTTCATTCATTAAGGGTACACACCGAATGATCCAACCATCCACTGGATTCCTGCAACCAACACCAAGGATCCCAATCACTACCAGATAGCCATATGTGGGACCTGTGGTGTCCCCAATGACAACCTGCCACATATGGGACCTGGGTTAACCAGCCATATAAGGGACCCGCGGCCTCTTGCCTGCCCTATGTGGGACCTGCGGTTAACCTAACCAACTCCACCACTAATTCCACACATAAAGTCGATAAATAGAATTTTTCTAATAATTTAATATTGTTGGATCAAGCCCAGAATTTGGATAATGTTGATAAAGCCTTATGTAATTTGATCTGAGATCTTTTGTGTTTCTTTGATTGTTGCAGAAGATATGTTATTAATCCGGAGATACACTCGTGAGAGCAAAGCTAAGGACAGGATACATAATCCTGATCCGGACAAGAGTGAGTGTCGTCAAACACTTGGTAAATAACCAAGTCACCAATACATACGGAATAAGGAACATTCGTGCGGACTAAGAACTTAAAAGCTACGGATTACGGAATCTGTTCCTAATGCCACAAACGGACTAAGTCAAACTGATGTGGAGTAAGAGTCTTGGTCTACAAGGTTGCACGAAGTAAAAGGTTAAGTCTTCCCCTCAAGCGAACTAAAGAAGACACGGAGTAAGGGATCTGAGTCTTTCATACATACGGAGTAAGGAAGTATTGATGCGGAATAAGGACCCGAGTCTTTATTCGCACGGAGTAAGGAAATTAGATGCGGAGTAAGGAAATTAGATGCGGAGTAAGGAATCCGGGCCACTCACTCATATGGAGTAAGGAACTTACATACGGAGTAAGGAACTTACATGCAGAATAAGGAAGCACTGACACGGACTAACGATTCCAGTACCTAATAGATATGGAGTAAGCAACCACTGACACGGAGTAAGGTTCTGAGCTTCATTAGCAACGGAGTAAGGAAAATTACACCGGACCAAGAAGATGCTACTTCAAACTACCGCATTTAAAGTTATCAGCTCGTGGTGTCCCGATGTAAGACAAACTCGTTGAGAACCTAAAGAATCTTACACGTGGATCACCCGGATATGTGGACACAACCTCAATTATATTTGGGAACTCACAAAGGCACTTATACTCTCCAAACCCAAGATCTTGAGCTCCACAAACCGCAGCAGTCAAGGCAGAGAGATTACCAAGGAATAGTTAGTGCTGAACGCATTCCGGAACTAGAAGTTCCAAGGTTGTCTCTTAGGAATGTTTGTATAAATATTCATACTCGTACATTTGTGTAAAAGTGAGTAAAAAAGCCAAGATTAACCCTGTGTATGCACAAGAGTTCAAAAGATAGAATTAGGCTAGTGTGTGAATTCCTTTGTAAACAGAGTATAAGAGAGTCTTGCTTCTATTTTGTTGTATTTATCTTTTGATAATAAAACAAAATACTTCCACTGTCTGGTTATCTTCCGCAGTGATTCTATCACTTAACTGAATAAGTGTTTGTGTCTTAAGAGATTAGAAAGAGTTTCGATAAGAGCCTATTCACCCCTCTCTAGGCTCCAAGGGACCATCAAATATTCAATACAACAGCCCCACTAAACATTTAAATCACCCGACCAGTGATAGCGTACCACAAATGATATATATATATACACTTTATCAAATTAATAATATTAAGCCACAAATAACACTTTTAACGTCAACTTAATAATATCATGCTACAATAATATTTTCAATGTCGAATTAATAATATCAAGCCTAACAATATTTATATTATTAAATTAACATATTTTACCCAAGTAGTATTTGTATTGTGAAACCAACAATATCAAGCCCAAATTAATATTTAGATTGTGAAGTATCAATTCTACACACGTAATTTATAAACAATTCTCTAGTAAACAGCATTCAATACATCAGTCACACAAAACATTCAAATCAACAAACTGGTAATAATGTACCATACATGTCAACTTTAAGTCCAACAAGTAATAGCAGACTCAAATGTAAGACCCGCAAAATTTTTAGCTATTTAAGTTCTTACTTAAAGAGTAACAATAATAAAATAATAATAATGTTATTGTTAACAATAGTTAGAAAGGATATTTTAGATATTATCACGATAAAAATAAGCACCCAATATAGTCATTCAAATAGCATGTGACTAGTAAGTAGCCGTTATGAATAGTATCCATCCGTTATGAATAGTATCCGTTTGGACTTCCATAAATAAGTATGAGCATGAGATTTTATTTATAAGAGAGTATAGAAGTAAGAAGAAGAATAATAAGAGTTATGGCATCAAGTTCTCAAATCGCCATCCGAGAATAGTGTACGCGATGAAGATCGGCGAGCAATACGACTTGAAGTTACAAAGCTATGCTTTGCTATAGATGAGCTAAATGCTCATGTCCAATGGCTGCAATATAATGCGACGAGACACAGGGAGAAGTTTGAGGTTATTCGTGCGACAACCACGACAATGTTAGCTGAAGGGTTGTGCAGCTCTACTGCCGAAGCACAACACGTCCTACGCACATACGTTAATATAATTCAAGAAATTTTACGAAGGCCATAGAATATGATATTAATGTTTATGTTTAGGATTATAATATTTTATGCTATAATGTTATCTTACTTTATTGTTTATTGATTATGCAATTATATTATTTTATCCACGTAAATATTAAATACGTTATAAAAAAATAAAAATAATTTCTTATATGTCATAAAAAGTTTAGATGCTATATATTATGTCATTTAGTTTCTTAAGCCAAATTACTATAGGTAAGTAAGTATTACAAGCCTTAACTTTACCAAAAGTATAAAACATAGGTAAGGCCCAAAAATTTGAATGAGGCAGATTCTGGAGGTCCCATTCAAAAATTCATAACATGAGTTATACAGATCCAATTGACATGAAACTAAAGCCTATGTGTTCATTTATGACTTAGCTAAAACGTGTAGAAATTTCAGAATTTAATATGAAGCCAATCAATTCCAGAATTTAAAATACTACACATAGGTTCAGTATGAACGGGTAAACATTTTAGTATGACTTTAAAATTCAATAGCTTTTGTTATACATATTTAAAAATTATAAAATTGATACCCATTTGTAGATATTTGAGTTAGTAATGCAATACAATTGGCCATTTGTCAAAAACTACAAAATTAAAAACGTTATAATTGAATTAGTAGGGAGTACACCAATGTGGACTTTTGATGCCAAAGGAACCTTCTAGGTTTAAAAGTCTTAAAACATTTTTTAATGGTAGGAGGGGATAACCATGTTTTTAATAAGAGATAATATGAAGAAAATAAAGTATTATATATATATATTAAATAATTTAATTTAATGCCAAAGTCAAATTTGTACACTATTTTTCACACTATTACACCTACCATCCTTGCCTATATAAGGAGTCTCTTGCCTCTCCTCTTAATGCACAAATCCTTCAAGCCACACCACGAAATTCCCTCTAAAAACAATCCCTTAAGCCCTCTTAACACCCCAAATACTCTACTCAAATCCTCTTTTGCTTTTGGTACTTACCAAGCGTCGAAGTTCTACGAAAGGTAATACTTAAGATTTTGAAATTTTGAAGTTACTTCTTATTTATTATGTAGATCTATATGGTTGGTTTTACCACCTCATATATACTATATTCATGGTTGGTTTTACCACCTTACATATGTTATTTATATGATTAGTTGTACCACCTCGTATATATATACATGGTTGGCCTTGCCATCTCATATACATACCTGTGTAATTATTTTAAATTATAGTATTTTATCATAGCGTTGTCATTCTATAATTCAAATGAAAAGATGAGAATATTAACTTATATGTTTTTTTATTTTTAAGGTTCTAGATAGCGGAAGATCGTAAGGAACGACTTCCAAAAATGAATTCCCCCGACAATCGCCCTTCTTCTTCTGCAACCCCAATTGTTAATGCTTCAACCTCACAGCTATCTCCATCCTTATCTCCTCCTGATCGTCCCTTTAGACCCGTGTCTAATATCCCCTCATGGTTAAGGTGGAAGACACGTAGGAAAAATAAGCTTATCAAACGTCTTTTCCGTTCACCCAATACAAGAAGTAAATCTTATTCAAAAACTCTCAAGGCATATAACCTAGTTAGTGCACAACTCAAGGCTTATGGTGCATGAGATCGAAATAGGATATGGAACAGCAATAGAAGTGGGAACCCAAATTAATATTCAACCCACAAGCACGGTATGCCTATTAAAAGATATAAGTTAAAGTATGATATATATATATATATATATATATATATATAAGGAGATATGTGTGATATTGAACTTTTCAAGCATTAATGCTAATTTAGTGTTTTGATATTTTTAAGGTTTAGAACGCGGAGAACGACAAGCAATTGTAAGGGCTTTTCTCATCCCTCTTTTTCTTTTTCATTATAGTCTATATTTCGTAAGGGTTTTTCTCATCCCCCTTTTCTTTTTCATTATAATCTATATTTCATTATTATTGTAAGGGACTTTTCTCTTCCTCTTTATCTTGTTTTATTTGGAATTATTATTGTAAGAGTTTTATGTTTCTTATTTTTCTAATTCCATTTTATTGTTGAGAAGATTAGATTAATCTCTTTTTAATCTCTCCCTTGGTAATCTATGCTATTGAATTGGGTAGATAACCATTTTGATATTCGTGGTTATCCTTGTTAACTTTGAATGTTTTATTGAAATTCTATGTGATGCCTCATGTTATGTATGTTAAAGTTGTTATAACCTCTTATGTTTGGACAAAGTAAGTTTATGATGGGTGGTTCCAGAAAGACCTCCAATGCATTGGGTAAAATACATCACTGGAGAGTGTCAATCCAGCTGATAATATGTTATGTTATGTTATGGTATCTGGGTAGTTAACCTAGATCATGATGTTATGATGCGATGTCCAAACATAAATTTTCTATGTTATGATTCCCTTGTGAAATGTTGATCATGTATGATGTGCAGATGTTATATGGTATTTCCTATGTTCGATATCTTCATGATTTTCCTTACCCACTTATGTTTACCCTTACTGGGCTATTTGAGCTCACCCCTTTTATGATTTCTTTTCCAACCCCAGGTAATTAAAGGAATGGAGAAACTAGGATAAGGAGTCAAGAAGTGCTTGGAAATAAAGTTGTGTGAAATTTTAAAGATTTATTAAGTTTGTTTGCTTGTGTGCGTGTTATGTAATAATGGGTTAAGAACACTTAGTCTCTAAACCCCTAAACCTTAAAGATCTTGGATTGAAATTGTAATAATGAATGGTTTGTTTGATTAAATAAGTAATAGTTTGAAATTTATATAAAATTTGTATATTTATTTTCTGCTAACGCACCCGGTTTGGAGGTTTCAAATTTGGGGGCGTTACATCAAATCTATATTTATTCTATTAACTAACAGTATCAACCCAAATAATATTAATATAATTAAACCGAACAATATATTTCCAGATTAATATTAATGTCAAACCCTAACGATATTAATATAAATTTTATATATATATATATATATGTAGCCCCCCGCCCGCGCAAGACGCAGCAGGGCCGCACTGCCCTGCGACAGCTTGGTGGTGCATGTCGTGCAAAAACAAGGCCAGGCCGAATGGCCTGGCAAACATTCTTCTAATAATAATAATAGGTAGATAGGATTGTGAAGAAAAAGAATCAATTAGATGGTAAAAGAATTTCGGTTGGGAGAAGGAAAAAAGAAAAGGGAGGGGGAGATAATTCGGCTATATACATACATATATATATATATATACATATATATATACACACACACACATATCTAACAAAGCTTAATCTTGATGCATATATATATATATATATATATATATATTGTCATCACCCGGTGTCGTCCGGGCTTGTGATTGGCTTGAGATTACTCCTTTGGATGGAGATTTGGTCATTGAGCCATCATTGCCATAGCTCACACAAAACCAAAAAGAGAGATAGAAGAAACAGAGTCGCCACCAAACAAAGATGAAGGTGTGTTTGGCCACCTAGGAGGGTCTACGGTTCCAGAGAAAAGGTTCGGGAGTCGGTTACGTGTGGGGAAGGAAGAATAGACTCTTGCACCCCCACAGCGCCCAAAATTGGTACCTAGTCTTTGTCTATGGGTGTCTGCTTATTTTGATTTCCCTTTCGTTTCTTTTTATTTCATTGTAGAAACTATGGCTGGTTGGCTTAGAAAATGAATGTCATTCTTTTGTTTTATCGAGGAAAATAGAAAGAAAGCCAGTAGCATGAAGAGCACAGCATGGAGCTCGGATTCATTACCACAGTTGATGTTGGCCAGGTGGTGAAGATATAAGCAATAGGACTTAATCTCACAGCCACAGAAGCCTGGGTTTTAAAGAGAATTTGGGGTTTTTAAAAAAATGAGAAAGTACAGGGCCTGGTATTGTGAAGAGCACACTGTGAAGCTTAGATTCACTCCCAGACTCAATATTGTTGGCCAAGTGGCGAGGATATGAGCATAAAAAGCTCAATCCCACGGCCACCGGGCCTTTGAAAATGTTTTGTAGTTTTGGATAAAAGAAGGTGAGATTGGTATGGTTTATGATGAAGAATGTAAGAGAAGAGGGGAATAAAACCTGGAAATCAAGTTTGATGTTCCTGCTAGCTTCACTCCTCTTTGACTGCTTGAGGGACGTGGAGACAAAATCCAGCAAGGATGGTGGAGGACGTCTTCTTCAGCTCTGTCCAGCAAAGTCTGCTGAATCTTTGGGCCTTCTCCCCCAAAGCTCTCTATGTTGTTAGTCTCCAAAAATATCAGCCCCCCCTAGAAATGGGTAATGCCTCCTTTTTATAGAGTTTGAAGAGGGAACAGCCGCCCAACTTGGAACTTGGCGAATTAAATGATGTGTTCTTTGGAGTTCCCATGCGTTGATAGCAAGTTTCAAGAACGACATATGCATTTACGAGGTTAAAATGAGCTCCCAGGTATTAAACACGTGTTTCGACCGTTTAAAAAATCAATTCCGTAGCGTTTGCTTTACTGTGCACTTAAAAGAAAGGCGAAAACAGCGTCGTTTGGAGTTTTTCAGCCGAAGCCTGTAAGGTCGAAGGTCGCGTGGCTGCCTCGCGGGGTCGAAGGTCGCCGCTGGGGGCTGCTTCGAAGGCTGCAGGGTCGAAGACTGTAGCCTACCTCAAAGGGTCAAAGGTCGTAGGCTGTCTCGAAGGGTAGCAGATCGAAGGGCGCTTCGAGGGTCGAAGGCTGTAGGTGCCTTGCAGGGTCGAAGACTGTAGCCTGTCTCAAAGGGTCGAAGGTCATAGGCTGTCTCGAAGGGTCGAAGGTTGAGACTACGAGACTACGGGGCTTCGGGTGTGAGTACTGCGAGTCTTCGAGGCTGACTGTTGCGAGTCTGTGATACAGGGCTTCGAGGCAAGGTTGCGCTACAAGGCTGAGACTGTGAGCTTCGAGGCTGAGCTGGACTATGGGGCTTTGAGGCAAGGCTGCGGGTTTGTGCTACAGGGCTTCGAGGCAAGGTTGCGCTACAAGGCTGAGACTGCGAGTCTGAGCTGCGAGGCTTCAAGGCTGACTGCGGATCTGTGTCTGCGAGTCTTCGAGGCTGAGCTGGACTACGAGTCTACGAGGCTAGGAGCTTCGAGTCTCAGCTGCGAGGCTTCGAGGCTGACTGCGAGTCTGTGTTACAAGGCTTCGAGGCTGACTGTGGGTCTGTGTCTGCGAGTCTTCGAGGCTGAGCTGGACTACGAGTCTACGAGGCTGGGAGCTTCGAGTCTCAGCTGCAAGGCTTCGAGGCTGACTGCGAGTCTGTGCTACATGGCTTCGAGGCAGGGTTGGACTACGAGTCTACGAGGCTAGGAGCTTCGAGTCTCAACTGCAAGGCTTCGAGTGAGTGCTGCGAGTGCAGGCTTGAATGTGAGTGCTGCGAGCGCAGGCTTGGACTACGTGGCTTCGAGGCAGCGGTCATAAATTCGCTTGAACTGTTTCTGGGGCATTGACCATCTATCCGCACGTTTGACTTTCCATGCCTAAGACTTTTTTAGTCATAACTTCTTCGTTTCAAGTCGGATTTGGGCACGGTCAAGTGCGTTGGTTTCTAAATTTAGTCCTCTATCCATTGTTGTTGACCTTGGGGCATTTTGAGGTCTTTCATTTTTGGATTTCTTGGCTGTGATCTGGCCCGGTCAAAATGGGGTGCAACAGCTGCCCCTCTTTGCGCGTTGTTTGTGTGCGAATGGTGTGCAAAGATAAGACCGTACCCATTTTGACCAGTTGATTCTCCTTTCAGGGATTGATATTCTGTGGTTTTGGTGTGGTTTGGCATGTGGGTGAGCATGGCTTTAGATAATCGGCATGCGGGTGAGCATGACTTTGGATAATTGGCATGCGGGTGAGCATGGCTTTGGTTTTTTTGGCATGCCGAGGAGCATGGCTCTGGTTTTTTTGGCATGCCGGGGGAGCATGGCTTTGGATGTTTGGCATGCGGGTGAGCATGGCTTTGGTTGTTTGGCATACGGGTGAGCAAGGCTTTGGATGTTTGGCATGTGGGTGAGCATGGCTTTGGTTGTTTGGCATGCGGGTGAGCATGGCTTTGGATGTTTGGCATGCGGGTGAGCATGGCTTTGGTTGTTTGGCATGCGGGTGAGCATGGCTTTGGATAATTGGCATGCGGGTGAGCATGGCTTTGGATGTTTGGCATGTGGGTGAGCATGTCTTTGGTTGTTTGGCATATGGGTGAGCATGGCTTTGATAGTTTGGCATGCGGGTGAGCATGGCTTTGATGGTTTGGCATGTAGGTGAGCATGGCTTTGGATATTTGGCATGCGGGTGAGCATGGCTTTGGTTGTTTGGCATGCGGGTGAGCATGGCTTTGGATGTTTGGCATGCGGGTGAGCATGGCTTTAGTTGTTTGGCATGCGGGTGAGCATGGCTTTAGTTGTTTGGCATGCGGGTGAGCATGGCTTTGGATAATTGGCATGCGGGTGAGCATGGCTTTGGATGTTTGGCATGCGGGTGAGCATGGCTTTGGATGTTTGGCATGCGGGTGAGCATGGCTTTGGTTGTTTGGCATACGGGTGAGCATGGCTTTGATGGTTTGGCATGCGGGTGAGCATGGCTTTGATGGTTTGGCATGCGGGTGAGCATGGCTTTGGATGTTTGTCCTGCGGGTGAGCATGGCTTTGGATGTTTGGCATGTGGGTGAGCATGGCTTTGGTTGTTTGGCATGTGGGTGAGCATGGCTTTGGAGAATTGGCATGCGGGTGAGCATGGCTTTGGAGAATTGGCATGCGGGTTTCTCCGTTGGGGTTGAAACTTCCTTCATTTCTTGAGTTCTAAGGCTTATCTACCGGGAGTTTGGGACGCCGTGCTGTGACAACAGTCCTGCAATTGGACAGGAGCAAATATGCCGTACGTAGGAATCATGCGTGAAATGTGGTTGATGCATGAGGTGCGCAAAACCTTTTGAGAATGTGCATGAGGTGTATACAATACGGGGCAGAGATGATCTTAAGGAGATTTTGGTGTCGTTTCTTCGGAAAAGTACGCTGCCAAATGACTTGGTGTTCTCTTCTCCTACTGGCGAGCAAACTGTTAAGCATCTTGAGTCATAGCTTCCTCTAGGCAAAGGTCTAGGGCTTTTGTTGTCGCCTCATGCAAACCTTACGGACAAGCAAGGTTTAAGAAACTCAAACGGGGAAATGCTCGATTTTAAAATGATTTAAAAAAAATCCAAAACCATATTTATTTGACAAGACATTTTGCATTTACAATTACGTCATTACATATGGCACCAGGTGTTTACCATCAGGTAAAGTTAAACTAAACTCCTTTTGTAGAACAAGGACAATAGCTTCAAAAGACATGTCTTGTAAAGTTGATCAGAGTATGCTTAAGATTTGACCAGTCCTTTGGTTCACAGCCCAGTCCCTGGTTTGAAGTAGTGTGACGATATTCCCACGACTATCTGCTTGGGGAGTTCAAGAGTTGTACTCCACCTTGGTTCTCTTAGAAGATCGGGGATCCTGATGTCGCTGTACTTTTTGTTGGCTTTGTATTTTACCCTTGGTGCCCTTTCGGGTTTTCACCAAGTCCGCCTTTCTTTCTTTTTATTGAGCTTTGTGTTTTACCCTTGGTGCCCTTTCAGGTTTTCACCAAGTCCGCTCTTGGGCTATGAGATTCGTTTGTTGGGTCATACTCAAACTTGATTGCCATATGCCCATGGTGAGGGCAAGATTTGGCCCATTCATGTGAAGGACCAAAACATGAGGTTTTGACTCAGCTGGGGGTAAAGGATTTTGAAATGGGAAGTTAGGCATAAAACTTCTTTACAGCGTCACTATTTATAGGATTTCACAGCTCAACTCCGTCCATTTCTGTGAGGATTAAGGCCCCTCCTGATTGTATCCAACCGAAGGAGGGCTGCCAAAGTAGCCAAGGCATCGGGAATCCGATTATGCTCCCGGGATGCATGTTCAAATGAGATTTCATCAAATAGTCTAGCCATATCACATAACATCTCTTGGTAGGGAATGAGTTTGGGATTCCGGGTGTCACACCCCGGATTTCCGACCCGGGGAAACCGGTACGTGACTCCCCGTTCACCCACACGGAGGGTAAAGGGGTTGGATTACTGGATGCCACACGAGTAAAACTAACAATTACAATAAACAAACAAACCACATCTTTATTTAATTTCAAACATCAAAGGGGTCACAAACCATGTTCCATACTACAATTCAATCCCTTATTACATTCCCCCCCCCCTTGGGGTTACATAAATTATAAAATTACATTACTGAACTGAACAATAAAATGAAGATGGTCTTCCACCTTGGTGTATCCACCTAACGCCTGTAAGTCCCTGGAAAACAAGCAAACACAGTAGGAGGGGTGAGCAACCACAGCTCAGTAGGGATCAAGTCTCCCCAACCCTTCCCATGCTCCTAGCGGCTACATGCATGTGCACAAGTGTAGTGACGTGGCAGTATTAGGAAAAAGAAAAGAAAACATTCCACAGAAGCGGGCGTAACCCCAGCCCCAGCCACACTGGCTAACAAACCACATCTCAAGCAAGTAATTTAACCGCCTCTTCAGGCCACTGATTTAACCGCCTCTCAGGCAAAGTAGCTTAACCACCTCTTCAGGCCACTGGTTTAACCGCCTCCCAGGCAAAGTGATTTAACCGCCTTTTCAGGCCAGATACCACAGTCATGCACACAACACACACTACGGTCACTTAAGCATAAAACCAAATACTTGGTGTGCACCCGTTCACAAGTGCACAAACCCAGCCATTCAGGCAATAGAACAAACACCTAGCATGCATACATACACCAAATCGCAAGTCCAGCCACACAGGCATATTACCAAACATGTAATAGGCATATACACACAACTATATTCACACAGGCATTTCATCGAACATATAGCATGCAACAACAGAATCACACCAAAATGCCATTGAAGGCCAACATCCATATAGCTGCTCACGCATCACGGACTCACGTTCCCATGTCTCCTCCTCAATGCCACGGTGCTGCCACAGCACGCGAACCAAAGGAATAGCACGACCACGCAAAAGCTTCTCTCGCCGATCTAGGATACGGATAGGGGCCTCAACAACGGACATGTCATCCTCAATGTCTAATGTCCCCCAATCGATCACATGAGTGGGGTCAGGGTGATACTGCCGCAACTGGACACGTGAAACACGTTGTGCACTCGACTCAGCCGCGATGGTAACGCTAACCGGTAGGCCACAGGCCCCACACGATCCAGAATCTCAAAAGAACCAATAAACTGCGGAGATAGCTTGGAACCGCGCCCAAACCGTCGATGTCCACGACGTGGAGAAACACGAAGAAACACATGATCACCAACAGAAAACACCAAAGGTCGCCGCCGCTAATCCGCATAAGATTTCTGCCGACTTTGAGCTGATAACAAATGCTGACGAATCAACTTAACCTTCTCGGTAGCCTCTTGAACCAACTGTGGTCCCAAGAGAGATGTCTCCCCCACCTCGGTCCAACACAAAGGTGATCGACACGGCTACCCATACAACGCCTCAAAAGGAGCCATCCCAATGGATGCCTGATAACTATTGTTATAGGAGATCACACCTATATGGATTACATATATATATATATATAAACAGATATAATCCATAATCTACCCTAGAACCCTAGAACAGAGGAGGATTTAGGAAGAACAGAACCCCTACCTTGTATGTTCTCCTGCTACCGCTTCCACGCAAGACTCCGACCACCCACGCAAGACGCTCCGGCAGCCACCAGAAGCTCTCCTTCCCCCCCTCTCTCTCTCTCTCTCTCTCTCTGCGATGGCTGCTGGAGCAACAAACCCTAAACCTAAAACAGAGGGGCTTCTCCTCCTTATATAGACAACACAACATCAAAACGACGTAGTTTTGATTAAGTGAATCCCAGCATCAAAACGAAGTAGTTTTGATGGAACAAGCTATGACCTTCCCACATCCATAAACACCAAAATATTCACAATTCCAACATGGTCCTTTGGGAAAAGATGATTAGAATGACAAAACCAAGGTAACCATGCAAAAACATGCCTGCACGCCAATTTGAACGCCAATTCCCCAATTCGCGTACAGGTCCAAATGCACTCAAACTTTACCCCAAGCCTCCTTGCATCTTGTAGAGGTCTGAGAAGCAAAAATATGCTTGCACATGAAATGGGTGAATTCACGTGCAGCTCCAAATGCTCTGAAATTTCTGTGGTAGATAGAGGACCTCATTCTAAGCAACTTTTGTTCTTGCACGCCAATTGTTTGAGGCCATCTACTATACCAAAAGTGAGCTCCAAAATCTGCCAAAACAGTTAAAACCGCATGTATATGCATAGCATCTTCCTAGGGCATAAATGTACGTTATCACTTGTCACATGCACCTCCCAAAAGTCTCCTCTTGGGCTTATCTCTTACCTCAAACTAGTGCACCAACATCCAAGGTGTTTGTGGTTAACTTTTTACACACGAGTCATTACATCCTCTCCCCCTTAACACTTTTCGTCCTCGAAAAGAAATGACATACGAGGAAAACAAACACAAGCTACTCATTTGCCACACGGCGAGCCACAACGCCCAAATGGGTCATACACCGCGCACAGCACATAACAGCACATAACAAGGTACCACCATAATCCATAACAACACATATCCGCATGTCACAAATACACATCTCAAAACACATCACAAATATGAACACATGTCTAAAAGACAAAACAAATACACCAAATCATACACAACTAATACAAGAAAACACATCACTATCCCTTGGCCAACAGCCACCTCCCACGCTTAAGATTGTTCGTCCTCGAACAATTCTGTGTCTTTGCTCACGCATCATGGACTCACGTTCCCATGTCTCCTCCTCAATGCCACGGTGCTGCCACAGCACGCGAACCAAAGGAATAGCACGACCACGCAAAAGCTTCTCTCGCCGATCTAGGATACAGATAAGGGCCTCAACAACGGACATGTCATCCTCAATGTCTAATGTCCCCCAATCGATCACATGAGTGGGGTCAAGGTGATACTGCCGCAACTGGGACACGTGAAACACGTTGTGCACTCGACTCAGCCGCGGTGGTAACGCTAACCGGTAGGCCACAGGCCCCACACGATCCAGAATCTCAAAAGGACCAATAAACCACGGAGATAGCTTGGAACCTCGCCCAAACCGTCGATGTCCACGACGTGGAGAAACACGAAGAAACACATGATCACCAACAGAAAACGCCAAAGGTCGCCGCCACTGATCCGCATAAGATTTCTGCCGACTTTGAGCTGATAACAAACGCTGACAGATCAACTTAACCTTCTCGGTAGCCTCTTGAACCAACTGTGGTCCCAAGAGAGCTGTCTCCCCCACCTCGGTCCAACACAAAGGTGATCGACACGGCCGCCCATACAACGTGTCACGCCCCGGATTTCCAACCCGAGGAAACCGGTACGTGACTCCCCATTCAGCCATACGGAGGGCAAAGGGGTTAGGATAAACCAAGAACTGAACATTTTAAACATTCACAACACATTCAAGAAAAATAAAGTCCATCAAGCAGTCCACAAACCAAATCAGTCTTTAATACAAAGTCTTCTTTTCAATCCATCCCCATTGGGGTTACATCAGTTCCCATAATAAAATAACATAAACAATAAAATAAATAAGGTCTTCCACCTTGGGGCATCCACCTAACGCCTGTAAGTCCCTGGAAAACAAACAAACACAGTAGGAGGGGTGAGCAACCACAGCTCAGTAGGGATCATGTCTCCCCAACCCATCCCATGTTCCTAGCATCTACATGCCATGTGTACAAGTGCAGTGTTGTGTTACAATAATTTCAACAAACATAATAACAACCACATCAACAATATACAATCTTCCACTGCCACACAGGCTAACACTTTAACCACAAGTGATTTAACCGCCTCTTCAGGCCAAGTTGTTTAACCGCCTCTTCAGGCCAAGTGATTTAACCGCCTCTTCAGGCCACTGGTTTAACCGCCTCTCAGGCAAAGTTATTTAACCGCCTCTTCAGGCCAGATACCACGATCAAGCACACAACACACATGGTCACTCAAGCATACAACCAAACACTTGGTGTGCACCCGTTCACAAGCGCACAAACCCCAACCATTCAGGCCATAGAGCAAACATCCAAGATACATACATACACTAAACCACAAGTCCAGTCACACGGACATATTACCAAACACTTAATGGGCATATTCACACACTAAGTTCACACAGGCATTTCATCAAACATGTAGCAGGCATGTCATACAGGCATTTTATCAAACACTTTTCATGCATTACACAAACACCGAAACACCAAAATCGCCATTGAAGGCCAACATTCATATAGGAGGTCACACCTATATGAATTTACATATAAATAATATAACAGATATAACTCATATCTCGCCCTAGGACCCTAGGACAGAGGAGGACTTAGGAAGAACAGAATCCCTACCTTAAAACAGATCTTCCTTGCTCCCGCGCTAAACGCCGTCCTCCCCACGCAAGATGCTCCTGACAAGAACTAGCAACTCCCCTTCCTTCTCTCTCTCTAGCTCTCTCTCTCTCTCTACGACGGCCGCGCAGCAGTGAAAAGAACCCTAAACCTAAAACAGAGAGCTTCTCCTCCTTATATAGACAACACAACATCAAAACGACGTAGTTTTGATTAAGTGAATCCCAAGCATCAAAATGACGTAGTTTTGATCACACAAGTTAGCACCTTTCCGCACCCATATAGGCCAAAATACTCGGAATTTCAACATGGTCCTTTGGAGAAAGTTCCTTAGAATGTCAAAACCAAGGGAACCATGCAAAAATATGCTCGCACGCCAATTTGCACGTGAATTCCCCAATTCACGTGCAACTCCATATGCACTCCAAATGCTCTCAAACTTCACCCCTAGACTCCTTGCATCATTTAGAAGACAACCACACTTGCACGTGAATTGGACCCATATCACGTGCACCTCACATACATGTCCATTTGGCCTGAAACTTCGTGGTAGATAGAGGACAACATTCTAAGCATCTTTCCTTTTGCACGTGAATTCATTGGAGTCCATTTACTAGGTCAAAATCTAGAAAAACTCTACTCAGGAGGCAAAACTGACTAACTCAAGGTACGGGTCCTTACATCCTCTCCCCCTTAAGACTTTTCGTCCTCGAAAAGAAATGACATAAGACGAAAACAAACACAAGCTACCCATTTGCCACACGGCGAGCCACAACACCCAAATGGGTCATACACCACACACAGCATAACAGCACATAACAGTACCACCATAATCCATAACCACAATAATGCACATAACACATGTCCACATGGCACGAATACACATCTCAAGGCACATCACAAATAAGAACACATGTCTTTAAAAGACAATACAAATACATCAACTAATACAAGAAAACACATCACAAGAAAACAGCACTATCCAACCCTTGGCCAACAGCCACCTCCCACGCTTAAGATTGTTCGTCCGCGAACAAGTCCAGGGTCTTGCTCACGCATCACGGACTCACGTTCCCATGTCTCCTCCTCAATGCCACGGTGCTGCCACAGCACGCGAACCAAAGGAATAGCACGACCACGCAAAAGCTTCTCTCGCCGATCTAGGATACGGATAGGGGCCTCAATGACGGACATGTCATCCTCAATGTCCAACGTCCCCCAATCAATCACATGAGTGGGGTCAGGGTGATACTTCCGCAATTGGGACACGTGAAACACGTTGTGCACTCGACTTAGCCGCGGTGGTAACGCTAACCGGTAGGCTACAGGCTATACACGATCCAGAATCTCAAAAGGACCAATAAACCGCGGAGATAGCTTGGAACCTCGCCCAAACCGTCGATGTCCACGACGTGGAGAGACACGAAGGAACACATGATCACCAACCGAAAACTCCAAAGGTCGCCGTCGCTGATCCGCATAAGATTTCTCGCCGACTCGAGCCGACAACAAACGCCGACGAATCAACTTGACCTTCTCGGTAGCCTCTTGAACCAATGTGGCCCCAAGAGAGCTGTCTCCCCCACCTCGGTCCAACACAAAGGTGATCGACACGGCCGTCCATACAACGCCTCAAAAGGAGCCATCCCAATGGATGCCTGATAACTGTTGTTGTAGGCAAACTCTACCAAAGGAAGGTGAGTTGCCCACGAACCCCCGAAATCTAACACACAGGCCCGTAACATGTCCTCCAACGTCTGATTCGTCCTCTCTGTCTGGCCGTCAGTCTCAGGGTGAAAGGCTGTACTCAAATGAAGCTTGGTCCCCATAACCTCCTGCAAACCTGCCCAAAAACGGGAAGTGAACCTCGAATCCCGGTCTGAGACAACCGATGATGGTACTCCATGCAGTCTCACAATCTCGTTCATGTACAGCTGACTCAAGGTCCCAATAGAGTCCCGCTCGCGAATAGCAAGGAAATGGGCTGACTTTGTGAGTCAATCCACAATCACCCAAATCATATCCTTCCTCCCAGTGGTGGGTGGAAGACCTGTCACAAAATCCATCGCGATATGGTCCCACTTCCATTCTGCTATGGGCAAGGGCTGTAACATGCCCACCGGCCGCTGATGCTCAGCCTTCACCTGCTGACACGTGAGGCACCGCAAAACAAAGGCAGCTACATCGCGTTTCATCCCAGGCCACCAAAAATGTCCGCGAAGCGCATGGTACATCTTCGTACCCCCTGGATGCACAGCAACTCTAGATTGGTGAAACGCCCTCATCACCTCATCCCTGAGGGAAGAAGCCACTACCAACCGCCCCTGAAATGACAACTCATGCTCAGGACCCTCTGTCCAGTCCCCAGATAGCTCACCAGCCTCAATATGGGCACGGAGAACCTCGCACTCAATGTCACCCAGCTGTTCCTCCCGGACGCGCTGGTACAACTCAGGCACTACCACCAAAGGACTCAGGACTGTCCCACCATCACGAACAACAGGCTGCGCAGCCGCAACGTCGCCAACCGCTCCATCGCCTTCCACTCTCTCACGGCCACCTCGGCTTTCCCTTTTCTCGCTCAATGCATCAGGCACAACATTACCCTTGCCCGGGGTATAGGCAAGAGTAAAATCAAAGGTCCGCAAATACTCCACCCATCTCCTTTGCCTCAAATTCAAGTCCTTCCGAGTAAAGATGTACCGAAGGCTCTTGTGATCCGAGAACACCACAAACTTTTCCCCCCAAGAGGTAGTGCTGCCAACTCTTCAGGGCGAAGATGACACAGACTAACTCAAGGTCATGAGTAGGATAATTCTGCTCATGAGGCTTCGATTGCCTCGACCCATAAGCTACCACACCGTGCTCCCGCATAAGCACACACCCCAAACCAACCCTGGACGCATCACAATACACCTCATACGGAATATCCTCCCTAGGCAACCTCAACACAGGCGCAGTGGTCAAACGGGTTTTGAGAGTCTCAAACGCCCGCCGACACTTGTCGATCCAATCAAACTTCACGCCCTTCCGAGTCAACGCCGTTATAGGAGCCGCCAAACGGGAGAACCCCTCTACAAAACGACGATAGTACCCCGCCAAACCAAGAAAACTACGGATCTCAAAAACGTTGGTTGGCCTCGCCCACGATGCCACGGCCTCAATCTTGGCCGGGTCCACCCTAACTCCCTCAGTGACACCACATGGCCAAGAAAGTGAACCTCTTGCAGCCAAAACTCATACTTGCTAAACTTAGCAAACAGTGCTGGTCCCTCAAGGTTTGCAACATTGTTGCCAAGTGCTCCACATGTTCCTTCTCGGTCTTGGAATACACCAAGATATCGTCGATAAACACCACCACGAACGAGTCTAAGTATGGGGCAAAGACTTGGTTCATCAAATGCATGAACACTCGCTGGCGCATTAGTTAGCCCGAAAGGCATCACTACCCACTCATAATGCCCATACTTGCACCGAAAAGCCGTCTTAGGGATGTCCTCCTCCCTAACCCCGAGCCGGTGATACCCCGACCGTAAATCTATTTTGGAAAACCACTGGGCCCCACTCAACTGGTCAAACAGGTCATCTATCCGAGGCAACGGGTACTTGTTCTTCACGATCCAATTGAATTGCCTTCCGTAGTCGATGCGGAGACGTAGTGTACCATCGGCCTTCTTCGCAAAGAGCGGCGGAGCACCCCAAGGTGAGGTACTCGGTCCGATATACCCCTAACCCACCAACTCCTCGATTTGCCTCTCGAAGCTCCCTCAACTCAGCTGGCCCCATACGATACGCTACTTGGGAAATCGGACCCGTCCCCGGCACCAACTCAATGGTGAACTCCACACTCCTCTAAGGTGGCAAACTCCTCAACCGCTCAGGAAAAACATCCCTGAAATTGGTCCCACAAACGGGCCACACCCTCTTTCCCACCTTACCCTCCTCGGCCAAAGGTCAGGGCTGCTAACCTTGTGGGTAATGGCACCCCACCTGGTCCAACACCGGCCCGGCCCGACTCGCCTCACAATCCCACTCCCCCCTGTAGGGTGCAAGAGGTCCCTGCAGGTGTCACGAAGGTCACACGCCGCCGGTAACAATCTATCTTGGCCTGGAAAGCCATAAGCCAATCCATACCCAAGATCAGGTCAAATGTTCTCAAAGGCATCACATGCAAGTCAAAACTCAGCTCCACCTCACCTATGGTTAACACACGCCCACGACACACTCGCCGTACCTCAATCATGCCTCCTACCTGGAGACTCCACAACTAGGGGCCTCGCAGCCTCCACACAAGCTAACCCCAAGCCGTCTATTACAAGCTCAGCAACAAACGAACATGATGCACCCGTATCGAAAAGAACAGAAGCTAATGTACGGGAGATCAAGAGGGTACCTCTAACCACCGATGGTCCTGCTCCACCCTCAGCTGGTGGGGGTGGTAGCTCAGCCTCTTCCTGGTACGTCGCCTCCAGCGCAAACACCCTCCCTTGGCCCGTGCCACTGTTCGGCTCACTCACTGGGCGCTTCCCGCTAAGGTTGCCTTCAGCCTCGGTCTGCTGCCGCTCTGGCCTCCCCTGGGGTCGGGTCTGACTGGATCCTGCCTGGCTGGCCTGCCACTGACGAGCTGGTCTCTCACTGGTGCACGAAAGCTAGCATCACTCCTCACGCCGGATGCCGCGCCCCCTGTTCCCCCTGTTGCCACTCCCTGCAAACCCGGCGCAAATGACCCTCTCGTCCATAGTTGTTGCATCGCCAGGTCCTTCTTGGGGCACTCCCCTTTGAAGTGACCCTGCCTCTCCACACGGTGGCATCCGCTCGGTAGACTCCCAGACGGACCACCCTGTCTTCCGCCGCCAAAGGTGAACCTCCCAGGGTTCACGGATGTCCGACCCCGATCGCGAAAAGAACTGCTATCCCTCTCCTCCGTCTTGAGCCTCTTGGACCCTGCATCTCGATCAGGCCCACTCGCAACTGGCGCCCCCGATGGGCCTGCCTCCCACCATCCAACTCTCTCTCGGCTATACGGGCCGTCTCCACGGCCTCAGGATAGGTCCTCAAGCGTAGAATCGCCACCCTCTCCCTAAGGGCTGGCCTAAGACCCACAGTGAACTTGTGGGCCTTTAGGTCCTCCTTTGCCATTGTCTCGGGGGCAAACCTACTCGAGCTCCGGAACTCCCGCTCATACTCGGGCACTGTCTTTGATCCTTGCTTCAGGCTGCCAAATTCTTCCCTCTTCGCCATCTCACCGATTCCGGGAAGAACTCATCATGGAAGAGTTGCAAGAATTCCTCCCAAAACATGAGTTGCACTGCACGGCTCCCCGCAACACTTGTCCACCACTCCAAAGCATCCCCCTCCAGCTGCCGAATTGCCAGTTGCACCTTATCCTCCTCCCTGGGCAGGAGAAAGGAGAACACATGCTCAATCTGTCTCAACCACCGCTCGCCTACCACAGGATCTTCTCCCCCCCTTAAATCGCGGAGGTTGTTCCTTTCGGAACCGTGTCACCACGTCATCCTCTGCACGGGTCGGTACACCACCCGGCGAACTCTCACGCTCACGAGGCGGCTCTCCCACTGGTGGTGGTGGTGGTGGCACCACCCGTTGTGCTTGCCATCTCACGGCGCACCTCCTCCCGAACGTCCTGCCGGAGTCCCTCCCGTAGCTCTCGTACCTCCAGCCGGATGCCTTCTTGTAGCCGTGCCAGGGAACAACGCATGCCCCCCAACAGATGGCCCCGCACCCGGACCCTCATGGGCAGATGACTCATCGCCCATCGCCCCGGACGCACGTGTCACTCTTCTCGGCGGCATTCTTACTACACGAAGTAAGAAGCACAACGTCAAAACAAATTTTTATAATCTATTGCGTCACTACCTCTACCCCACTGATCAATTTCACTAACACATGACATTACACACATACATTGCATCAATCACATTTCACAGTTCACAGTCCAGTACACATTGCCAAACAAATCAGAGTTGCACATTTCACTTAATCATGTGATCTTACCCACAGTTTAGCATACATTCACAGTAAATGCAACTAGTGCCCTAATGCCTATGCATGCAAATCCTATCACAAGACTGGACTACCCTAAGTACACCTTGGAGGCTCAAAGAGAACCATGTTGATCAGGCATGTCCCTCCAGGCTCCTCCAAAGGACTTAGGATAACCAAGTCCGCCCACTACCCTAGGCCAACTAGACCATGCTCTGATACCATATTGTCACGCCCCGGATTTCCAACCCGAGGAAACCGGTACGTGACTCCCCATTCACCCATACGGAGGGCAAAGGGGTTAGGATACAAACCAAGAACTGAACATTTTAAACATTCACAACACATTCAAGAAAAATAAAGTCCATCAAGCAGTCCACAAACCAAATAAGTCTTTAATACAAAGTCTTCTTTTCAATCCATCCCCATTGGGGTTACATCAGTTCCCATAATAAAATAACATGAACAATAAAATAAATAAGGTCTTCCACCTTGGGGCATCCACCTAACGCCTGTAAGTCCCTGGAAAACAAACAAACACAGTAGGAGGGGTGAGCAACCACAGCTCAGTAGGGATCATGTCTCCCCAACCCATCCCATGTTCCTAGCATCTACATGCCATGTGTACAAGTGCAGTGTTGTGTTACAATAATTTCAACAAACATAATAACAACCACATCAACAATATACAATCTTCCACTGCCACACAGGCTAACACTTTAACCACAAGTGATTTAACCGCCTCTTCAGGCCAAGTTGTTTAACCGCCTCTTCAGGCCAAGTGATTTAACCGCCTCTTCAGGCCACTGGTTTAACCGCCTCTCAGGCAAAGTTATTTAACCGCCTCTTCAGGCCAGATACCACAGTCAAGCACACAACACACATGGTCACTCAAGCATACAACCAAACACTTGGTGTGCACCCGTTCACAAGCGCACAAACCCCAACCATTCAGGCCATAGAGCAAACATCCAGCATACATACATACACTAAACCACAAGTCCAGTCACACGGACATATTACCAAACACTTAATGGGCATATTCACACAGCTAAGTTCACACAGGCATTTCATCAAACATGTAGCAGGCATGTCATACAGGCATTTTATCAAACACTTTTCATGCATTACACAAACACCAGAAACACCAAAATCGCCATTGAAGGCCAACATTCATATAGGAGGTCACACCTATATGAATTTACATATAAATAATATAACAGATATAACTCATATCCTGCCCTAGGACCCTAGGACAGAGGAGGACTTAGGAAGAACAGAATCCCTACCTTAAAACAGATCTTCCTTGCTCCCGCGCTAAACGCTGTCCTCCCCACGCAAGATGCTCCGACAAAGAACTAGCAACTCCCCTTCCTTCTCTCTCTAGCTCTCTCTCTCTACGACGGCCGCAAGCAATTGAAAAGAACCCTAAACCTAAAACAGAGAGCTTCTCCTCCTTATATAGACAACACAACATCAAAACGACGTAGTTTTGATTAAGTGAATCCCAAGCATCAAAACGACGTAGTTTTGATCACACAAGTTAGCACCTTTCCGCACCCATATAGGCCAAAATACTCAGAATTTCAACATGGTCCTTTGGAGAAAGTTCCTTAGAATGTCAAAACCAAGGGAACCATGCAAAAATATGCCTGCACGCCAATTTGCACGTGAATTCCCCAATTCACGTGCAACTCCATATGCACTCCAAATGCTCTCAAACTTCACCCCTAGACTCCTTGCATCATTTAGAAGACAACCACACTTGCACGTGAATTGGACCCATATCACGTGCACCTCACATACATGTCCATTTGGCCTGAAACTTCTGTGGTAGATAGAGGACAACATTCTAAGCATCTTTCCTTTTGCACGTGAATTCATTGGAGTCCATTTACTAGGTCAAAATCTAGAAAAACTCTACTCAGGAGGCAAAACTGACTAACTCAAGGTACGGGTCCTTACACAACGCCTCAAAAGGAGCCATCCCAATGGATGCCTGATAACTGTTGTTGTAGGCAAACTCCACCATAGGATGGTGAGTCGCCCACGAACCCCCAAAATCTAACACACAGGCCCGTAACATGTCCTCCAAAGTCTGATTCGTCCTCTCTGTCTGGCCGTCAGTCTCAGGGAGAAAGGCTGTACTCAAGTGAAGTTTGGTCCCCATAGCCTCCTGCAAACCTGCCCAGAAACGGGAAGTGAACCTCGAATCCCGGTCAGAGACAATCGATGATGGTACTCCATGTAGTCGCACAATCTCGTTCATGTATAGATGACTCAAGGTCCCAATAGAGTCCCGCTCGCGAACAGCCAGGAAATGGGCCGACTTTGTGAGTCGATCCACAATCACCCAAATCATATCTTTCCTCCCTGTGGTGGGTGGAAGACCAGTCACAAAATCCATCGCTATGTGGTCCCACTTCCACTCCGCTATGGGCAAGGGGCGTAACATGCCCGCCGGCCGCTGATGCTCAGCCTTCACCTGTTGACACGTGAGGCACCGCGAAACAAAAGCAGCCACATCGCGTTTCATCCCAGGCCACCAAAAATGTCCTCGAAGCGCATGGTACATCTTCGTACCCCCTGGATGCACAGCAACTCTAGACTGGTGAAACTCCCTCATCACCTCATCCCTGAGGGAAGAAGCCACTACCAACCGCCCCTGAAAAGACAACTCATGCTCGGGACCCTCGTCCAGGTCCTCGGATAGCTCCCCGGCCTCAATACGGGCACGGAGAACCTCACACTCAATGTCACCCAAGCTGTTCCTCCCGGACGCGCTGGTACAACTCAGGCACAACCACCAAAGGACTCAGGACTGTCCCACCATCACGAACAACAGGTTGCAGCTGCAACATCGCCAACTGCTCCATCAGCTTCCACTCTCTCATGGCCACCTCAGCTTTCCCTTTTCTGCTCAACACGTCAGCCACAACATTACCCTTGCCCGGGGTATAGGCAAGAGTAAGGTCAAAGGTCTACAAATACTCCACCCATCTCCTCTGCCTCAAATTCAAGTCCTTCTGAGTAAAGATGTACTGAAGTCTCTTGTGATCTGAGAACACCATGAACTTCTCCCCCAAAAGGTAATGTTGCCAACTCTTCAGGGCGAAGATGACAGCCGCCAACTCAAGATCATGGGTAGGGTAATTCTGCTCATGAGGCTTCAGCTGGCTTGACCCATAAGCTACCACACTGTGCTCCTGCATAAGCACACACCCCAAACTAACCCTGGACGCATCATAATATACCTCATATGGGATATCCTCCCTAGGCAACCTCAACACAGGTGCAGTGGTCAAATGAGTTTTGAGAGCCTCAAACGCCTGCTGGCAGTTGTTCGTCCACTCAAACTTCACTCCCTTCCGAGTCAATGCCGTCATAGGAGCTGCCAAACGGGAGAATCCCTCTACAAAACGACGGTAATAGCTTGCCAAGCCAAGAATACTACGAATCTCAAAAACGTTGGTTGGCCTCGCCCACGATGCCACAGCCTCAATCTTGGCTGGGTCCACCCTAACTCCCTCAGCTGACACCACATGGCCAAGAAAGTGAACCTCCTGCAGCCAAAACTCACACTTGCTAAACTTAGCAAACAGCTGCTGGTGCCTCAAGGTTTGCAACACTGTTGCCAAGTGCTCCACATGCTCCTTCTCGATCTTGGAATACACCAAGATAACATCAATAAACACCACCACAAACGAATCCAAGTATGGAGCAAAGACCTGGTTCATCAAATGCATGAACACCGCTGGCGCATTAGTGAGCCCGAAAGGCATCACTACCCACTCATAATGCCCATACCTACACCGAAAAGCCGTCTTAGGGATGTCCACCTCCCTAACCCTGAGCTGGTGATACCCCGACCGTAAATCTATTTTGGAAAACTATTAGGCCCCACTAAATTGGTCAAACAGGTCATCTATACGAGGCAACGGGTACTTATTCTTCATAGTCACTGAATTCAGCTTCCTGTGGTCGATGCAGAGACGAAGCGTGCCATCAGCCTTCTTAGCAAAGAGTACCGGAGCACCCCAAGGTGAGGTACTCGGTCTGATATACCCCTGGTCCCCCAACTCCTCGATTTGCCTCTGCAGCTCCCTCAGCTCGGCTGGCCCCATACGATACGCTACTTGGGAAATCGGACCTGTCCCTGGCACCAACTCAATGGTGAACTCCACACTCCTCTTAGGTGGCAAACTCCTCAACTCTTTAGGAAAAACATCCTGAAATTGGTCCACAATAGTGGGCCGCACCCTCTTTTCCACTTTCCTTTCCTCAGCAAAGGTCAGGGCCGCCAACCTGTGGGTAATGGCACCCCACTGGTCCGACACTGGCCCGGCTCGACTCACCTCACGATCCCACTCCCCTTGCAGGGTACAAGAGGTTCCTGCGGGTGACACAAAGGATACACGCCGCCGGTAACAGTCTATCTTGGCTTGGAAAGCCATAAGCCAATCCATACCCAAGATCAGGTCAAAAGTATGCAAAGGTATCACATGCAAGTCGAAGCTCAGTTCCACATCACCCATGGTTAACACACAACCGCGGCAAACATGTCGCACCTCAATCATGCCTCCCACCGGAGACTCTACAACTAAGGGCCTCTCCGCCTCAACACACGTTAACCCCAAGCCCTAAACTATAAGCTCAACAATAAAAGAACGCGATGCACCCGTATCGAAAAAAACAGAAGCAAGCATGCGGGAGATCAAAAGAGTACCTCTAACCACTGATGGTCCTGCTCCCTCATCTGCCGGTGAAGGTGGTAGCTCAGCCTCCTCCTGGGGTGTCGCATTCAGTGCAAACACCCTCCCTTGGCCCGTGCCACTGGTTGGCTCCCGCCCTGACTACCTCTAGCATCAGCCTGCTGTCGCTCTGGCCTCCCCTGAGGTCGGGTCTGACTGGATCCTGCCTGGCTAGCCTGCCACTGACGAGCTGGTCTCTCAGCTGGTGTACGAAAGCTAGCATCACTCTTCACGCTGGATGCCACGCCCCCCGCTCCCCTGTTGCCACTCCTGCAAACCCGGCGTAAATGGCCCTCTCGTCCACAGTTGTTGCAGCGCCAGTCCTTCTTGGGGCACTCCCCCTTGAAGTGACCCTGCTCTCCACAACAGTGACAACTGCTAGGTAGACCCCCAGATGGACCACCCTGTCTTCCGCCGCCAAAGATGAACCTCCCGGGGTTCACAGATGTCTGACCCCGACTGCGAAAAGTACTGCTATCCCTCTCCTCCGTCTTGAGCCTCTTTGGCCCTGCATCTCAGTCAGGCCCACTCTGCAACTGGCGACCCTGATGGGCCTGTCTCCCATCATCTAGCTCTCTCTCGGCAATGCGGGCCATCTCCACAACCTCAGCATAGGTCCTCAAGTGTAGAATTGCCACCCTCTGCCTAAGGGCTGGCCTAAGGCCCAAAGTGAACTTGTGGGCCTTCAGGTCCTCCCTTGCCACAGTCTCAGGAGCAAACCTACTCAAGCTCTGGAACTCCCGCTCATACTCAGGTACCGTCCTGGATCCCCCGCTTCAAGCCGCCGAATTCTTCCCTCTTCTCGCCATCTCATTGATTCCTGGGAAGAACTCATCATGGAAGAGTTGCAAGAACTCCTCCCAAAGCATGAGTTGCACCGCACGGCTCCCCCGCAACACTCGTCCACCACTCCAAAGCATCCCCCTCCAGCTGCCGAATGGCCGCCGCACCTTATCCTCTTCCCGGGGCAGGAGAAAGGAGAACACATGCTCGATCCGCCTCAACCACTACTCGCCTACCACGGGATCACCTTCCCCCTTGAATCGCGGAGGTCGTTCCTTTCGGAACCGTATCACCACGTCATCCTCTCGCACGAGTCGGTACACCACCCGGCGAACTCTCACGCTCACGAGGCAGCTCCCCTCGGTGGTGGTGGTGGTGGTACCACCCGCCGTGGCCGCCATCTCACAGCGCACCTCCTCCTGAACCTCCTGGCCGGAGTCCCTCCCGTATGTAATGACCCGTGTAACCCGTGTGTAAGAAGTTAACCACAAACACCTTGGATGTTGGTGCACAAGTGTGAGGTAAGAGATGAGCCCCGAGAGGGGACTTTTGGGATGTGCATGTGACAAGTGGTAACGTACCTTTATGCCCTAGGAAGATGCTATGCGTATACAGGCGGTTTTAAGGTTGTTTCGGCTGATCTTGGAGCTCACTTTTGATAGGGTAGATGGCCTCAAACAATTGGCGTGCAAGAACAAAAGTTTCTTAGAATGAGGTCCTCTATCTACCACAGAAATTTCAGAGCATTTGGAGCTGAACGTGAATTCACCCATTTCACGTGCAAGCATATTTTTGCTCCTCAGGCCTCTCCAAGATGCAAGGAGGCTTGTGGTGAAGTTTGAGTGCATTTGGAGCTGCACGCCAATTGGGGAATTGGCGTGCAAATTGGCGTGCAGGTGTATTTTTGCATGGTTCCCTTGGTTTTGTCATTCTAATGAACTTTCTCCAAAGGACCATGTTGAAATTCGAATATTTTGGTGTGTATGGATGTGGAAAGGTGGTAACTTGTGTGATCAAAACTACGTCGTTTTGATCCTGGGATTCACTTAATCAAAACTACGTCGTTTTGATGTTGTGTTGTCTATATAAGGAGGAGAAGCCCCTCTGTTCTAGGTTTAGGGTTTGTTGCTTCACCACCGTCGCAGAGAGAGAGAGAGGGAAGGAGAGCTCCTGGTTCTTGCCGGGCGTCTTGCGTTGGTGGTCGGTGCTCCGTGGGTGGACGGCGTTCGGCTTGGGATCGGACCGTTCTTTGCGTTGTTGCGTTTTCCTTGAGGTAGGGATTCTGTTCTTCCTAAGTCCTTCTCTGTCCTAGGGTTCCAAGGCGCAATTCTGGTTATAATCGATATATATAAATATGTAATCCATATAGGTGTGATCTCCTATATGGATGTTGGCCTTCAGTGGCATGTTGGTGTGATTCTGTGGATTACATGCTATGTGTTTGGTAATATGCCTGTGTGAATATAGCTGTATGTATATGCCCCTTTATGTGTTTGGTAATATGCCTGTGTGGCTGGATTTGTGGTTTAGTGTATGTATGTATCTTGTGTGTTTGTTCTATTCCCTGAATGGTTGGGTTTGTGCGCTTGTGAACGGGTGCACACCAAGTGTTTGGTGGTATGCTTGAGTGACCATGTGTGTTGTGTGCTTGATCGTGGTATCCGGCCTGAAGAGGCGGTTAAAGAACTTTGCCTGAAGAGGCGGTTAAATCACTTGGCCTGAAGAGGCGGTTAAATAACTTGGCCTGAAGAGGCGGTTAAATCACTTGTGTTTTGTGTGGTGGATAACCGTGATGACCGATGTGGTTTGTTATTGTTTGCCGAGATTGTTGTAACACGTCACTACACCTGTGCACGCACATGCATGTAGCCGCTAGGAGCATGGGAAGGGTTGGGGAGACATGATCCCTACCGAGCCGTGGTTGCTCACCCCTCCTACTGTGTTTGCTTGTTTTCCAGGGACTTACAGGCGTTAGGTGGATACACCAAGGTGGAAGACCTTATCCATTTTATTCTCTTTTATGTTGTTTTCTTTTATGGGAACCGATGTAACCCTGATGGGGATGGGATTGGAAATAACTCGTTGTAATAAACTGGTTTGGATTATTTCTATGAATATTACTTTCTTGAATGTGTTGTGGATGTTTGAAATGTAACATTCTTGGTTTGTATCCTAACCCCTCTGCCCTCCGTGTGGGTAAAAAGGGGAGTCACGTGCCGGTTTCCTCGGGTTGGAAATCCGGGGCGTGACAATATGGTATCGAGCATGGTCTAGTTGGCCTAGGGTAGTGGGCGGACTTGGTTATCCTAAGTCCTTTGGAGGAGCCTGGAGGGACATGCCCGATCAACATGGTCCTCTTTGAGCCTCCAAGGTGTACTTAGGGTAGTCCAGTCTTGTGATAGGATTTGCATGCATTGGCATTAGGGCACTAGTTGCATTGCTTGTGAATGTATGCTAAACCGTGGATAAGATCACATGATTAAGTGAAATGTGCAACTCGATTTGTTTGGCAATGTGTCCTGGATCGTGAACCGTGAAATGTGATTGATGCAAGGTATGTGTGTAATGTCATGTGTTAGTGAAATTGATAATGGGGTAAAGGTAGTCAACTTGTTAGTAGTCAAACGCGTTCGACGTTTGTGCATCTTACTTCATGTAGTAAGAATGCCACCGAGGAGAGTGACACGTGCGTCCGGGGGTGGCTGCGATGAGTCATCTGCCCATGAGGGTCCGGGTGCGGGACCATCCGTTGGAGGGCATGCGTTGTTACCTGGCACAGCTACAAGAAGGCATCCGGTGGAGGTACGAGAGCTACGGGAGGGACTCCGGCAGGACGTTCGGGAGGAGGTGCGCCGTGAGATGGCAAAGACACAGCGGTGGTGCCACCACCACCACCCCCGGACGAGAGCCGCCTCGTGAGCGTGAGAGTTCGCCGGGTGGTGTACCGACCCGTGCGAGAGGATGACGTGGTGACACGGTTCCGAAAGGAACAACCTCCGCGATTTAAGGGGGGAGAAGATCCTGTGGTAGGCGAGCGGTGGTTGAGGCAGATTGAGCACGTGTTCTCCTTTCTCCTGCCCCGGGAGGAGGATAAGGTGCGACCGGCAACTCGGCAGCTGGAGGGGGACGCTTTGGAGTGGTGGACGAGTGTTGCGGGGAGCCGTGCGGTGCAACTCATGTTTTGGGAGGAGTTCTTGCAACTCTTCCAAGATGAGTTCTTCCGGAATCGGTGAGATGGAGAAAAGGGAAGAATTTGGCAGCTTGAACAGGGATCCAAGACGGTACCTGAGTATGAGCGGGAGTTCCTGGAGATTGAGTAGGTTTGCTCCTTGAGACGGTGGTAAGGGAGGACCTGAAGGCCCACAAGTTCACCTTGGGTCTCAGGCCAGCCCTTAGGGAGAGGGTGGCGATTCTACGCTTGAGGACCTATGCCGAGGCCGTGGAGACGGCCCGAATAGCCGAGAGAGAGCCGGATGATGGGAGGCAGGCCCATCGGGGGCGCCGTTGCAGAGTGGGCCCGATCGAGATGCAGGGTCCAAGAGGCTCAAGACGGAGGAGAGGGATAGCAGTCTTTTCGCAGTCGGGGTCGGACATCCGTGAACCCTGGGAGGTTCACCTTTGGCGGCGGAAGACAGGGTGGTCCACTGGGAGTCTACCGAGCAGATGTCACCTCGCGTGGAGAGCAGGGTCACTTCAAAGGGGAGTGCCCCAAGAAGGACCGGCGATGCAACAACCGTGGACGAGAGGGCCACTTGCGCCGGGTTTGCAGGAGTGGCAATAGGGGAGCGGGGAGCATGGCAACCAGCGTGAGGAGTGATGCTAGCTTCCGTGCACCAGTGAGAGACCAGCTCGTCGGTGGCGGGCCAGCCAGGCAGGATCTAGTCGGACCCGACCCCGGGGGGAGGCCGGAGCGGGCGGCAGACCGAGGCCGGAGGCAACCTTAGCGGGAAGCGTCCGGTGAGTGAGCCAACCGGTGGCACAGGCCAAGGAAGGGTGTTTGCACTAGAGGCGACGTACCAGGGAGGAGGCCGAGCTACCACCCCCACCACCGAGGGTGGAGCAGACCATCGGTGGTTAGAGGTACCCTCTTGATCTCCCGTACCTTAGCTTCGTTCTTTTCGATACGGGTGCATCGTGTTCGTTTGTTGCCGAGCCTGTGATAGATAGCTTGGGGTTAGCTTGTGTGGAGGCCGCGAGGCCCCTGGTTGTGGAGTCTCCGGTGGGAGGCATGATTGAGGTACGACGAGTGTGTCGTGATCGTGTGTTAACCATAGGCGAGGTGGAGCCGAGTTTTGACTTGCATGTGATGCCCATGCGTACGTTTGACCCGATCTTGGGTATGGACCGGCTTATGGCTTTCCAGGCCAAGATAGATTGTTATCGGCGGCGTGTGTCCTTCGTGACACCCTGCAGGGACCTCTTGCACCCTGCAGGGGGAGTGGGATTGTGAGGCGAGTCGGGGCGGGCCAGTGTTGGACCAGTGGGGTGCCATTACCCACAGGTTGGCAGCCCCGACCTTTGCCGAGGAGGGTAAGGTGGAAAATAGGGTATGGCCCGTTGTTGTGGACCAATTTCGGGATGTTTTTCCCTGAGCGGTTGAGGAGTTTGCCACCTAAGAGGAGTGTGGAGTTCACCATCGAGTTGGTGCCGGGGACGGGTCCGATTTCCCAAGTAGCGTATCGTATGGGGCCACTGAGTTGAGGGAGCTTCGAGAGGCAAATCGAGGAGTTGGTGGGCCAGGGGTATATCGGACCGAGTACCTCACCTTGGGGTGCTCCGGTGCTCTTTGCTAAGAAGGCCGATGGCACACTTCGTCTCCGCATCGACTACAGGAAGCCGAATTCAGTGATCGTGAAGAACAAGTACCCGTTGCCTCGAATAGATGACCTGTTTGACCAGTTGAGTGGGGCCCGGTGGTTTTCCAAAATAGATTTACGGTCGGGGTATCACCGGCTCAGGGTTAGGGAGGAGGACATCCCTAAGACGGCTTTTCGGTGCAGGTATGGGCATTATGAGTGGGTAGTGATGCCTTTCGGGCTCACTAATGCGCCAAGGTGTTCATGCATTTGATGAACCAAGTCTTCGCCCCATACTTAGACTCGTTCGTGGTGGTGTTTATCGACGATATCTTGGTGTATTCCAAGACCGAGAGGGAGCATGTGGAGCACTTGGCAATAGTGTTGCAAACCTTGAGGGACCAGCACACTGTTTGCTAAGTTTAGCAAGTGTGAGTTTTGGCTGCAGGAGGTTCACTTTCTTGGCCATGTGGTGTCAAGTGAGGGAGTTAGGGTGGACCCGGCCAAGATTGAGGCCGTGGCATCGTGGGCGAGACCAACCAACGTTTTTGAGATCCGTAGTTTTCTTGGTTTGGCGGGGTACTATCGTCGTTTTGTAGAGGGGTTCTCCCGTTTGGCGGCTCCTATGACGGCGTTGACTCGGAAGGGCGTGAAGTTTGAATGGACCGACAAGTGTCGCAGGCGTTTGAGACTCTCAAAACCCGTTTGACCACCGCACCTGTGTTGAGGTTACCTCGGGAGGATATTCCATATGAAGTGTCTTGTGATGCGTCCAGGGGTTGGTTTGGGGTGTGTGCTTATGCAGGAGCACAGTGTGGTAGCTTATGGGTCGAGGCAGTGAAGCCTCATGAGCAGAATTATCCTACTCATGACCTGGAGTTAGCGGCTGTCATCTTCGCCCTGAAGAGTTGGCAGCACTACCTCTTGGGGGAAAAGTTTGTGGTGTTCTCGGATCACAAGAGCCTTAAGACATCTTTACTCGAAGGACTTGAATTTGAGGCAAAGGAGATGGGTGGAGTATTTGCGAGACCTTTGATTTTACTCTTGCCTATACCCCGGGCAAGGGTAATGTTGTGGCCGATGCATTGAGCGAGAAAAGGGAAAGCCGAGGTGGCCGTGAGAGAGTGGAAGGCGATGGAGAGCGGTTGGCAATGTTGCACCGTGCGACTCGTTGTTCGTGATGGTGGGACAGTCCCGAGTCCTTTGGTGGTTGTGCTTGAGTTGTACCAGCGCGTCCGGGAGGAACAGCTGGGTGACATTGAGTGTGAGGTTCTCCGTGCCCGTATTGAGGCCGGGGAGCTATCCTGGGGACCGGACAGAGGGTCCTGAGCATGAGTTGTCATTTCAGGGGCGGTTGGTAGTAGCTTCTTCCCTCAGGGATGAGGTGATGAGGGAGTTTCACCGGCCTAGAGTTCTTGTGCATCCAGGGGGGTACGAAGATGTACCATGCGCTTGCAGACATTTTTGGTGGCCTGGGATGAAACGCGATGTGGCTGCCTTTGTTTCGCGGTGCCTCACGTGCCAGCAGGTGAAGGCCGAGCATCGGCGGCCGGCGGGCATGTTACCGCCCTTGCCCATAGCAGAGTGGAAGTGGGACCATATCGCGATGGATTTTGTGATCGGTCTTCCACCCACCACCTGGGAGGAAGGATATGATTTGGGTGATTGTGGATCGACTCACAAAGTCGGCCCATTTCTCGTGGGCTGTTCGCGAGCGGGACTCTATTGGGACCTTGAGTCAGCTGTACATGAACGAGATTGTGAGACCGCATGGTGTACCATCATCGGTTGTCTCGAGACCGGGATTCGAGGTTCACTTCCCGTTTTTGGGCCGGTTTGCAGGAGGCTATGGGGACCAAGCTTCACTTGAGTACAGCCTTTCACCCTGAGACCGACGGCCGGACAGAGAGGACGAATCGGACCATGGAGGACATGTTACGGGCCTGTGTGTTAGATTTCGGGGGTTCGTGGGCAACTCACCTTCCTTTGGTGGAGTTTGCCTACAACAACGCTTATCAGCATCCATTGGGATGGCTCCTTTTGAGGCGTTGTACGGACGGCCGTGTCGCTCACCTTTGTGTTGGATCGAGGTGGGGGAGACAGCTCTCTTGGGGCCACGGTTGGTTCAAGAGGCTACCGAGAAGGTTAAGTTCATTCGTCGGCGTTTGTTAGCGGCTCGAGTCGGCAGAAATCTTATGCGGATCAGCGACGGCGACCTTTGGAGTTTTTCTGTTGGTGATCATGTGTTCCTTCGTGTCTCTCCACGACGTGGACATCGACGGTTTGGGCGAGGTTCCAAGCTATCTCCGCGGTTTATTGGTCCTTTTGAGATTCTGGATCGTGTAGGGCCCGTGGCCTACCGGTTAGCGTTACCACCGCGGCCGAGTCGAGTGCACAACGTGTTTCACGTGTCCCGATTGCGGAAGTATCACCCTGACCCCACTCATGTGATTGATTGGGGGACGTTGGACATCGAGGATGACATGTCCGTCATTGAGGCCCCTCTCCGTATTCTAGATCGGCGAGAGAAGCTTTTGCGTGGTCGTGCTATTCCTTTGGTTCGCGTGCTTGTGGCAGCACCGTGGCATTGAGGAGGAGACATGGGAACGTGAGTCCGTGATGCGTGAGCAGTACCCAGACTTGTTCGAGGACGAACAATCTTAAGCGTGGGAGGTGGCTGTTGGCCAAGGGATGGATAGTGATGTTTTCTTGTGATGTGTTTTCTTGTATTAGTTGATGTATTTGTATTGTCTTTTCTTTTAAACATGTGTTCTTATTTGTGATGTGCCTTGAGATGTGTATTCGTGCCATGTGGACATGTGTTATGTGCCATGTGGACATGTGTATTTGTGGTTATGGATTATGGTGGTACTGTTATGTGTCGTTGTCTTTGTGCGCGGTGTATGACCCATTTAGGTGTTGTGGCTTGCCGGGTGACAAATGGGTAGCTTGTGTTTGTTTTCCTCGTACGTCATTTCTTTTCGAGGACGAAAAGTCTTAAGGGGGAGAGGATGTAATGACCCGTGTAACCCGTGTGTAAGAAGTTAACCACAAACACCTTGGATGTTGGTGCACAAGTGTGAGGTAAGAGATGAGCCCCAGAGGGGACTTTTGGGATGTGCATGTGACAAGTGGTAACGTACCTTTATGCCCTAGGAAGATGCTATGCGTATACAGGCGGTTTTAAGCTGTTTCGGCTGATCTTGGAGCTCACTTTTGATAGGGTAGATGGCCTCAAACAATTGGCGTGCAAGAACAAAAGTTTCTTAGAATGAGGTCCTCTATCTACCACAGAAATTTCAGAGCATTTGGAGCTGAACGTGAATTCACCCATTTCACGTGCAAGCATATTTTTGCTCCTCAGGCCTCTCCAAGATGCAAGGAGGCTTGTGGTGAAGTTTGAGTGCATTTGGAGCTGCACGCCAATTGGGGAATTGGCGTGCAAATTGGCGTGCAGGTGTATTTTTGCATGGTTCCCTTGGTTTTGTCATTCTAATGAACTTTCTCCAAAGGACCATGTTGAAATTCTGAATATTTTGGTGTGTATGGATGTGGAAAGGTGGTAACTTGTGTGATCAAAACTACGTCGTTTTGATCCTGGGATTCACTTAATCAAAACTACGTCGTTTTGATGTTGTGTTGTCTATATAAGGAGGAGAAGCCCCTCTGTTCTAGGTTTAGGGTTTGTTGCTTCACCGGCCGTCGCAGAGAGAGAGAGAGGGAAGGAGAGCTCCTGGTTCTTGCCGGGCGTCTTGCGTGGGTGGTCGGTGCTCCGTGGGTGGACGGCGTTCGGCTTGGGATCAGACCGTTCGTTGCGTTGTTGCGTTTTCCTTGAGGTAGGGATTCTGTTCTTCCTAAGTCCTTCTCTGTCCTAGGGTTCCAGGGCAATTCTGGTTATAACCGATATATATAAATATGTAATCCATATAGGTGTGATCTCCTATATGGATGTTGGCCTTCAAGTGGCATGTTGGTGTGATTCCGTGGATTACATGCTATGTGTTTGGTAATATGCCTGTGTGAATATAGCCGTATGTATATGCCCCTTTATGTGTTTGGTAATATGCCTGTGTGGCTGGATTTGTGGTTTAGTGTATGTATGTATGCTTGTGTGTTTGTTCTATTCCCTGAATGGTTGGGTTTGTGCGCTTGTGAACGGGTGCACACCAAGTGTTTGGTGGTATGCTTGAGTGACCATGTGTGTTGTGTGCTTGACTGTGGTATCTGGCCTGAAGAGGCGGTTAAAGAACTTTGCCTGAAGAGGCGGTTAAATCACTTGGCCTGAAGAGGCGGTTAAATAACTTGGCCTGAAGAGGCGGTTAAATCACTTGTGTTTTGTGTGGTGGATAATCGTGATGACCGATGTGGTTTGTTATTGTTTGCCGAGATTGTTGTAACACGTCACTACACCTGTGCACGCACATGCATGTAGCCGCTAGGAGCATGGGAAGGGTTGGGGAGACATGATCCCTACTGAGCTGTGGTTGCTCACCCCTCCTACTGTGTTTGCTTGTTTTCCAGGGACTTACAGGCGTTAGGTGGATACACCAAGGTGGAAGACCTTATCCATTTTATTCTCTTTTATGTTGTTTTCTTTTATGGGAACTGATGTAACCCCAGTGGGGATGGGATTGGAAATAACTCTGTTGTAATAAACTGGTTTGGATTATTTCTATGAATATTACTTTCTTGAATGTGTTGTGGATGTTTGAAATGTAACATTCTTGGTTTGTATCCTAACCCCTCGCCCTCCGTGTGGGTAAAAAGGGGAGTCACGTGCCGGTTTCCTCGGGTTGGAAATCCGGGGCGTGACACCGTAGCTCTCGTACCTCCATCTTGGATGCCTTCTCGTAGGCGTGCCAGGAACAATGCATGCCCTCCAACGGACGGTCCCGCACTGGACCCTCATGGGCGGATGACTCATCACCCATTTGCCTCGGACGCACGTGTCGCTCTCCTCGGCGGCATTCTTACTACACGAAGTAAGAAGCACAAACGTCAAAACGAATTTATAATCTATCGCGTCACTACCTCTACCCCATTGATCAATTCCATTATCACATACATTGTATCAATCACATTTCACGCTTTGGTACGCATTGCCAAACAAATCGAGTTGCACATTTCACACTTAATCATATTATCTTATCCACATTTTCCACAATTTAGCACACATTCACAAAGAAATGCAACTAGGGCCCTAATGCCAATGCATGCAAATCCTACCACAAGATGGACTACCCTAAGTACACCTTGGAGGCTCAAAGAGGACCATGTTGATCAGGCATGTCCCTCCAGGCTCCTCCAAAGGACTTAGGATAACCAGGTCCGCCCATTACCCTAGGCCAACTAGACCATGCTCTGATACCATACTGTCACGCCCCGGATTTCTGACCCGGGGAAACCGGTACGTGACTCCCCGTTCACCCACACGGAGGGTAAAGGGGTTGGATTACTGGATGCCACACGAGCAAAACTAACAATTACAATAAACAAACAAGCCACATCTTTATTTAATTTCAAACATCGAAGGGGTCAGAAACCATGTTCCATACTACAATTCAATCCCTTATTACATTCCCCCCCCCCTTGGGGTTACATAAATTATAAAATTACATTACTGAACTGAACAATAAAATGAAGATGGTCTTCCACCTTAGTGTATCCACCTAATGCCTGTAAGTCCCAGGAAAACAAGCAAACACGGTAGAGGGGGTGAGCAACCACAACTCGGTAGGGATTAAGTCTCCCCGACCCTTCCCATGCTCCTAGCGGCTACATGCATGTGCACAGTGTAGTGACGTGGCAGTATTAGGAAAAAGAAAATAAAACATTCCAGACAAGCGAGCGTAACCCTAGCCCCAGCCACACTGGCTAACAAACCACATCTCAAGCAAGTAATTTAACCGCCTCTTCAGGCCACTGATTTAACCGCCTCTCAGGCAAAGTAGTTTAACCGCCTCTTCAGGCCACTGGTTTAACCGCCTCCCAGGCAAAGTGATTTAACCGCCTCTTCAGGCCAGATATCACAGGTCATGCACACACACACACTATGGTCACTTAAGCATAAAACCAAACACTTGGTGTGCACCCGTTCACAAGTGCACAAACCCGACCATTCAGGCAATAGAACAAACACCCAAAGATGCATACATACACCAAATTACAAGTCCACCACACGGGCATATTACAAAACATGTAATAGGCATATACACACAGCTATATTCACATAGGCATTTCATCGAACATATAGCATGCAACAACAGAATCACACCAAAATGCCATTGAAGGCCAACATCCATATAGGAGATCACACCTATATGGATTACATATATATATATATATATATATATATATATATATATAAAAAATATAATCCATAATCTACCCTAGAACCCTAGAACGGAGGAGGATTTAGGAAGAATAGAACCCCTACCTTGTATGTTCTCCTCGCTACCGCTTCCACGCAAGACTCCACCACCCACGCAAGACGCTCTCGAAGCCACCAGAAGCTCTCCTTCCCTCTCTCTCTCTCTCTCTCTGCGATGGCTGGTGGAGCAACAAACCTTAAACCTAAAACAGAGGGGCTTCTCCTCCTTATATAGACAACACAACATCAAAACGACGTAGTTTTGATTAAGTGAATCCCAAGATCAAAACGACGTAGTTTTGATGGAACAAGCTATGACCTTCCCACATCCATACACACCAAAATATTCACAATTCCAACATGTCCTTTGGGAAAAGATGATTAGAATGACAAAACCAAGGTAACCATGCAAAAACATGCTGGCACGCCAATTTGAACGCTAATTCCCCAATTGGCGTGCAGATTCAAATGCACTCAAACTTCATCCCAAGCCTCCTTGCATCTTGTAGTGGTCCCGAGAAGCAAAAATATGCTTGCACGTGAAATGGGTGAATTCACGTGTAGCTCCAAATGCTCTGAAATTTCTGTGGTAGATAGAGGAACTCATTCTAAGCAACTTTTGTTCTTGCATGCCAATTGTTTGAGGCCATCTACTATACCAAAAGTGAGCTGCAAAATCTGCCAAAACAGACTTAAAACCGCATGTATATGCATAAGCATCTTCCTAGGGCATAAATGTATGTTATCACTTGTCACATGCACCTCCCAAAAGTCCCCTCTTGGGCTCATCTCTTACCTCAAACTTGTGCACCAACATCCAAGGTGTTTGTGGTTAACTTCTTACACACGGGTCATTACACCAGGTTTCCCACTCCTTACGAACTTGATAACTTACTAAGGCTGAATCTCCGAAGACTTGATGCCTTGTAATTCCCCTTATTAAGGCTTATTGGAGACCCATGACACAAGCTTCATCTTCTGATGTTGTTTGTGCGGGGAAAGGCCAACTTGGCGGCCATGGGATAATGTTGACCGGTTGCGGAGATTAATACTCGCCCCAATGCCATGACCGGATAAATTTGAGGCTCCATCAAACCACAAAATCCACGTCTTTGATTCCTGATCCTCCTGAACAAAGATTCCCGATCCACGTTGTTTGTGTGTGTTTTTGTTGATGAGCACGGTTTGGAATTCCCATGTATGCTTGGCAAGAACTTAAGCAATAGCTAATGGAAAATGTAGTGAGGAGTTTTTCTACTCCTATTTTTGTTAGGTATTGATCTTGGGCTTGAGCACGAGAGAAAAGAGAAGTTATATCTCGAGTGAGGCGCTTCTAACCTTAGTGAGGACTTTAAGGGTAGCTAAGTTCTATTTTAGCATGGAATGCTTATTGATATCTAATTTTCGATAATGAGACCGCATGGTTGTTGGACTTAGAGGTATGAACATGAATGAGCTAAATTATAATTCGTTTTGCTTATTGAAATGCCCATTTCAGCATGATAAGGTTGCATACTTAGGAAACATGACTCTTTTGTTTGTTATTTTATTTTTCTTCATGTTTGAATGAGTGTTTGTTTTCTTTTTGCCTGATTGTGTTTTTGCTTGAGGACAAGCAATGGTTTAAGTGTGGTGTATTTGATAACGTGCATTTATGCCATTATTTTATAGCTTTATTTAGGGTGTTTAAGAGCATGTTTAAAGCCTGTTTAGTACCATATTTCATATATATTTGCTCTAACCCCTAGAAAGACACTACTTGTGCTATATATGTGTTTTTGAGCTGTTTTGGGCAGGTTTTTAGATGACTTCTTCTCTAGTCATCAGCTAGACTTCTCTATCTCCTTAAGAGGGAGCTTGTGGCAACTTATGAGCTCAAAAGGAGGCATTTTGAAGGCTACAAACGACAAGGCTGCAAGAGATCTCTTCACACTATCAGTGCTGAACAAACGTTTTGATTTATTTGACCATGAAGATGGCCTTAACAATATCACGTGAAGAAGGGAAAGTTGCTCCAAATGATGCCCTCTACCTCCCTTAAAAATTTCAGAGCAAAAGGACAACAAAATATTTTGCACGTGATATTAGGATTTGATTTTTTTGACCTAGTAGGAGGCTTCATATAATATAACGTGCAGAACAAACATTGCTCCAAATGATGCCATCTACCTCTCATAAAAGTTTCAGAGCATTTGGAGGTGCACGTAATATGGCCATTGTCACGTGCAATATGACGTGCAGCCATATTCTTGCATAGTGGCCTTTGTTTTGTTATGGTGATGACTTTTCCTTAAAGACCCTTGTCTAAATTCTACTTGGTTTGAGTGTTATTAAGGTTAGAAGGAAGAATGGATGTCATTTACCAAAACTACGTTGTTTTGGTAGCGACAACAGTTGGCATTAGGGCACACTTTATACAATACCTGCAGCCTTATAAGAGGAGGGATCTTGGAGGCAGCAAGGCATCAATTCATGGAGGCTGAGACGCAGATAAAGGATAGAGAGAGACGTTCTTGGAGATAGAAGCGGCTATTGAGTTTGACGGCAAGGGGTTCTTTGGCAGAGAAGGAGAAGTGTTGGGGCTATCAATCATCTCTATTTCTCTCTCTCCCTCTCTCTCTACTGTGTACCGTAATCATGTGTTATTCTGGGTTTATTGTGATTGTGAGAATGATTATGGGGTAAAACCTTATTTCTAGGGGAGCAATGTAGCCCCCAAGGTCTTGTAATGTTCGGATTATGGAATTTTGCTTGTCGTTATATGGAATTCGGGTTTTTAATTAGTTCATCAATGTTTTAATTTAAGGTCTAATTTATGCATGATTAGACTATCTCAACCCTTGTCTAGGGTAAAATTTGATGAACTAGATTTGACATTACATGATGGACCAAATCTGTATCTGTTGAATTGGTTGTTTTCCTTTGAACACTTTTATTCTCATGGACCAAATGGTTTAAAAGACTTAAACTTCCCTTTTCATGGACCAAGTGTTAGGGCAGTGGGTGATGACCATTATAAACTTGGAATTAATCAAATGTTGTCAGGCATTGGGTGGTGAAATTGTGACCCTAGATCCTTTAATTCATTGCTATCTTCAAATTGCGTTACAATCTCAATAGCTTCTGCATTTTGCATGTTTAAGACTTATACTTTAATTTAAAGACTCAAAAATCAATTGTCCAGACATAAATTCAACTTGTTAGCTTAGTGTTTGCTGCTTAACAGCATTAGCTACCTCCCTGTGGGTTCGACAACCGGAGTCTTAATACTCCATTTTATTACTTGACCAGTGCACTTGCTGCAAAACCTATAGACACAATTTATTTAGGTCACACGACCCCCAGCACCAAGCATAAATCATAGGCATTAGTTGTCCCATAACTTTCTGGCCCTTCAACAGCCTTCAACCTTGCTTCTATTTGTTTCCAACTTGGTTGTTGGTTGGTTTCCTTGGGAACGGGTAAGTCCCTTACTCCCACGGGATGTTCTGAGATTGGTGTTCCCACATTTGGTGGTGTAGTCGGAACTTGGCGAGAACAACCCAGGACCCCGTTAGGTTGTGCATAGGCCTGAGATTCTGTTTGAGTTTGCATAAACCCCTACAGTGGGTTCTGTGTTTGTCCCTGATTCGCTACTCCTTCTGCTGGGGCAGCTTCCCTTATGGTTGCTACTTTAGTCAGTAAGTCCATCATGGTTTTTAACTGAAGCTGAACCTCGTGGAGACTGCCCCCCATCTCTTGTTGAGCTTGCTCGAGCCCTGAAATTCGGTCCTCTGTATGGTCTCCCATGCCCTGGTCTGACATAGCTTGATTACAGGTTGATCACAAGTTATAAGAATGCCCAATCTTCTACCGCAAGTTCTTGAGTTCATTTTCCTTTTGAAGGAGCAGCAGTCTTGGATCTTGGTGGACCTCCGCATAAGCTATGTACTGCTACCGCCAGGGAGGGAATGATGGATGAACTTCGGGGTAATAAGAATTACTGCTGACTTTCCGAGGTGCTTGCCATGCTAGATACCCCCGAAAAGCTTTGCGTCAAGTCTCGAGGTCAATGTCTATGAAGTCAAAAGCTTCTATCTCATGCAACACAAGAATGATCTGATGACCCCTAAGTTGTCTTCCTGCCTGAAGAGGGGCGTATACGGTAGCTCCCCACGGACCAAGTAATGGGACCCAGTTACATGGCCCACAGCTATAAATTATGTCGAATTTGGGCATCCATGGAGCATTCCATACAATTTGATTATCGGTTAAGGTTTGCGACTCATTGATCCAATCCTCCTCTGTTTCGTGTAACTCCCATTCTGTAGAATGAATTCGGGTAGTGCACTATGTGGAAATGCTGCCACTTCTTCGAGTTGTGCGTCTTTGCTTGGGAAGTGACTTTTCAACCATGCGCAGAGGAGTGGAAGGCATCCTTTGAAATGACCCTGCCCCGAAATTTGTACATGTGATAATGATCTGATTGTCTCGGCCAGGATTACGGGGAACCGGATCGGCCCCTCCTAATGTTTGCATCACAAGTTCGCATACAAATCCGTCAATGTAACCCAAGAACTTGGGAAATACAATTAATCCATACATGGCTAGTGTGAATAAAGAGTAGAGTTCTATGCCCGATGCTTGAGATATTTTGTCTCGGATCACGGGCCATGGGATGACCTCGAGTCCACCCCTGCGGTGCACGATCCGGGCTACCTCGTCTTCGTCATTCCCAAGAACCTGATAGGGTCTGCAGGCGGAAACTTGTATGATTGGTAGAAAGACTTCCGAGCCTCCGTTGATTGGTCATCCCAAGAGGGGTTGATACTCCTCCACAATAGGAGTCAAATCTGTTCGTTGAAAGCGAAGCACCTCCGCCTTGGATCCTAGAAATATGTTGCCGCCTTTAACATAGGCTCGTCGACAGTACTCGCGTTAGATGTAACAAGTCCCCCGTATTTTTTAATGTAGGCAGCCTGTATGTGGAAAGGCCATCGTGCCCATATATCATCAAGTTCCTCTCGGTGGGCTGTTTGGACACGCATCTGGACTCCAGGGGCCAGTATGGTTTGCTCGGCGCTTTCTCCTTAAAAGTCTCCAAAGTGTTGTTGAATTGTTGAAGCTGCATGTGCGACCTCTGTCATGTCTTCCTTGTCTTCACAATTGGCTAGGAGATGATCAAAGCTTGCCATGCTTCCTATAATGAATGTTAAGGCTTATGCATATGAGATGAGAAACAGACAAGAATAGATTTTATTGATGTAAATAGGACAAAGCCGCTTATGGGTACAAGCTATTCAAATGTAGATGCAGCTACATGATGCAAGACAAGTTTTGGGTTCCATTAGAGAGGCGATCCCGCTTAATGCCTTCCTTTCCTTGATGAGCTTGATGCATTACTAGGCTTTCCTTTCCCGGATTCACACATTGTCATTATCTTCTTGGTTGGAAGAGTACTGACAAGTTCTTTCTTCTGTAGGAGGTGTTCCGCTTCTAGTTTCTCTTGCCAAGAAACATAGGATGGGACAACATCTGGGTAATAGGGGAGGAAGCCGATCTTCCTAGGTCAGTACGTGGCGTTGAACATCCGATCGGCGACCGATTCAGCCCTTCCTGTGCCATGGTTAATATCTCCATTCTGTCGAGAACTGGTACAATTTGGTTATTTCCCAGCTACCTTGCCATTTGAAGAGGGGCATAGGCAGTCCCGCCCCATGGTCTAAGGAGTGGGACCCAGTTGTACCTTCCGCAGCTATAGGTCATATGTTTTCTTGGCATCCAGGGTGCCATCCAGACAACATTTGCCTCACTCAGGCAATTCAGAAGCCTTCTCCATCCATTGAGATTACTGGGTAAGAGCCACGAGCTTCTTAGAATGTCTAGTATGACGGTAGGGGGCCATGAGTAAACAGCCCTGAATCGCGGAGTAACACAGTGGAGATAGCTTTCGAGCCATGTGCACAAGAGGGAGGCACCCCATGAAGCGACCACCTCCTGTAGTCCGGATAAATGATAGAGATCTGATGGTTTCAACGAGTATGGCCGGAATAGGGTCAGCGCCACCGGTCACTTGTGCCACTAGCTCGAAAACGGTCCCGTCAATGTAACCGGTCACCCGTGGAAAGACCACCAACCCGTAAATAGCAAGGGTAATGAGCGAATGGGCCTTATCCTCGTTTGCACCTTTCGATTGGCACCGACAAACTCCCACGGAATGACTTCTTTGCCATCTACTTTGATCACAGGGTCGATGATCTTTTTGTCCTTGCCCAAGCATTTGAAACCCATGAAATGTGTTAACCCCCATCTGCAAGGCTTCGTGGGTTTGGTTGGAAAACAATGTCGTCTTCTTCAAAGGGGATGTGGAGGATTCTTCGATATTCCTCTAAAAGTTGGCACCAAGTCGATGTCATTAAAGGTGAAGCACCTTCATCTCGGGTCCTAGAAGTGGATCGGCTGCTTTGATCATATTCTCATCAACGGGAAGTTGTGATCGGTGCAAGAGATCACCAAACCGTTGGGTGTAAGCTATGTGTCTCACGCTAGGCCATTCACTCCATGTGGCTCGGAGGTCTTTGGGGAGTTCGACCCGAGTGTCCATGATGATCTGATTGGCCATAGAGTATGTCTTTGGTGAGAAGTCTCCCAAAACTTGCTTGGATCCGAATTGAGGCGCGCTCCACTTCTTCCACGTCCTCGGGGTCTGTGGCGCCCCTCAAAAGGTTCCCAAAACTTGCCATGTTCCTATACGTATGCATGGGATGTCATGATATGCATCAAGCAAAATGAGTGAGGGTTAGGGTAAATTAAAGCAAAATGTGGTAAAAGTGCATGAGTTAGCAAACAAGGTGCAAACAAGGTCGAAACAACATTAAAGCACACACATGAAGGTCAAAACCCCTGATGGGCATCTACACATATACCTATCTTATTCGTTGGTTCCCAAACTATTTCTTGAGAGAAGCTCCGTACCCCTAGAGGCATTGACGGAGGGGGCCCTTCAAAAGGACCCCGCTTGGGTGAGGAGTTTAGGCACCTTACCTGAGATAGAACCCACGGGGCATCCCTTATTAAACCTCGCTAATCCTAGGTAGAAGTAGAAAACCGGGTATAGGATTAGAGGGAGAGAGAAATGCATGTATGCACAAGCAATGCGATCTATAAAAAAAATAAAGAAGACAGAAGGGGAAATAAACAAGCAAACACTCCACAAACAAAAGACCATGGCTAGACTCTCTCAAATTTCCCCGGCGGGAGTCACTAGCTTGTCATCACCCGGTGTCGTCCGGGCTCGTGGACTGGCTTGAGATTACTCCTTTGGATGGAGATTTGGTCATTGAGCCATCATTGCCATAGCTCACACAAAACCAAAAAGAGATAGAAGAAAGCAGTCGCCACCAAACAAAGATGAAGTTGTGTTTGGCCACCTAGGAGGGTCTATGGTTCCAGAGAAAAGGTTCGAGAGTCGGTTACGTGTGGGGAAGGAAGAATAGACTCTTGCACCCCCACAGGCGCCCAAAATTGGTACCTAGTCTTTGTCTATGGGTGTCTGCTTATTTTAATTTCCCTTTCGTTTCTTTTTATTTCATTGTAGAAACTATGGCTGGTTGGCTTAGAAAATGAATGTCATTCTTTTGTTTTATCGAGGAAAACGGAAAGAAAGCCGGTAGCATGAAGAGCACAAGATGGAGCTCGGATTCATTACCACGATTGATGTTGGCTAGGTGGTGAAGATATAAGCAATAAGACTTAATCTCACGACCACATAAGCCTTGGGTTTATTTAAAGAGAATTTGGGGTTTTTTTAAAAAAAATGAGAAAGTACGGGGCCTGGTATTGTGAAGAGCACACCGTGAAGCTCGGATTCACTCCCCGGACTCAATATTGTTGGCCAAGTGGCGAGGATATGAGCATAAAAAGCTCAATCCCACGGCCACCAGGCTTGAAAACGTTTTGTTGTATTTTTGAATAAAAAGGTGAGATTTTGGGGTAGTGATGATGAAGAATGTAAGATAAGAGGGGAATAAAACCTAGAAATCAAGCTTGATGTTCCTGCTAGCTTCACTACTCTTTGACTGCTTGAGGGACGTGGAGACAAAATCCAGCAAGGATGGTGGAGGACATCTTCTTCAGCTCCGTCCAGCAAAGTCTGCTGAATCTTTGGGCCTTCTCCCTCAAAGCTCTCTATGTTGTTAGTCTCCAAAAATATCAGTCCCCCCATAGAAATGGGTAATGCCTCCTTTTTATAGAGTTTGAAGAGGGAACAGCCGCCCAACTTGGAACTTGGCGAATTAAATGATGTGTTCTTTGGAGTTCCCATGCGTTGACACCAAGTTTCAAGAACGACATATGCATTTACGAGGTTGAAACGAGCTCCCAGGTATTAAACACGTGCTTCGACCGTTTAAAAAATCAATTCCGTAGCGTTTGCTTTACTGTGCACTTAAAAGAAAGGCGAAAACAGCGTCGTTTGGAGTTTTTCAGCTGAAGCATGTAAGGTCGAAGGTCGCATGGCTGCCTCGCGGGGTCGAAGGTGGCCGGCGGGGGCTGCTTCGAAGGTTGCAGGGTCGAAGACCGTAGCCGCCTCGAAGGGTCAAAGGTCGTAGGGTCGTCTCGAAGGGTTGCGGATCGAAGGGCGCTTCGAGGGTCGAAGGTTGTAGGTGCCTTGTAGGGTCGAAGGCGTGCTTTGTCTCGAAGGGTCGAAGGTCGTAGGCTATCTCGAAGGGTCGAAGGTTGAGACTACGAGACTACGGGGCTTCGGGTGTGAGTCTTGCGAGTCTTCGAGGCTAAGCTGTTGCGAGTCTCGCGATACTAGGCTTCGAGGCAAGGTTGCGCTACAAGGTGAGGCTGTGAGCTTCGAGGCCGAGCTGGACTACTGGGCTTTGAGGCAAGGCTGGTCTTCTTTATGGGACTTCGAGGCAAGGTTGCGCTACAAGGGCGAGGCTGCGAGTTGGAGCCTGGGGCTTCAAGGCCGATAGCGGGTCTGTGTCTGCGAGTCTTCAAGGTGAGCTAGACTACGAGTCTACGAGGCTAGGAACCGAGTCTCAATTGCGAGGCTTCGAGGCTAGCTATGATCTGTCTTCTGGGCTTGGAGGTGACTACGGGTCTGTGTCTGCGAGTTTCGAGGCTGAGCTGGACTACGAGTCTACGAGGCTGGGAGCTCGAGTCTCAACGTGCGAGGCTTCGAGGCCGATGTGAGTCTGTCTTCTGGGGCCGAGGCTGATCTGGGTCTGTCTCTGAGTCTTCGAGGCTGAGCTGGACTACGAGTCTACGAGGCTGGGAGCTTCGAGTCTCGGTGCAGTCTGTCTTATGGGGCTTCGAGGCAAGGTTGCGCTCTAAGGTTGAGGCTACGAGTCCGAGCCGCGAGGCTTCAGGGCCGATGCGGGTCCGTGTCTGCGAGTCTTCGAGGCCGAGTTGGACTACGAGTCTCCGAGGCCGGGAGCTTCAAGTCTCACTGCGAGGCTTCGAGGCCGATCGCAGTGTCTGCTAGAGGCTTCGAGGCCGATTGCTGGTCCAGTGTCTGCGAGTTTTCGAGGCCGAGCTGGACTACGAGTCTACAAGGCTGGGAGCTTCGAGGCTGACTGCGAGTCTGTGCTACAGGGCTTCGAGGCTGACCCCGGGTCTGTGTCTGCGAGTCTTCGAGGCTGAGTTGGACTACGAGTCTACGAGGCTAGGAGATTCGAGTCTCAGCTGCGAGGCTTCGAGGCTGACTGCGAGTCTGTCTACAGGGCTTCGAGGCAGGGTTGGACTACGAGTCTACGAGGGCCGGAGCTTCAAGTCTCACTTTGCGAGGCTTCGAGTGAGTCTTGCGAGTGCGAGCTTGAATGTAAGTCTTGTGAGTGCGAGGCTTGGACTACGAGGCTTCGAGGCGGCGGTCATAAATTCACTGAACTGTTTGGGGGCATTGACCGTCTTTCCGCACGTTTGACTTTCTATGCCTAAGACTTTTTTAGTCATAACTTCTTCGTTTCAAGTCGGATTTGGGCACGGTCAAGTTCGTTGGTTTATAAATTTAGTCCTCTATCCTTTGTTGTTGACCTTGGGGAATTTTGAGGTCTTTCATTTTTGGATTTCTTGGCTGTGATCTGGCCCGGTCAAAATGGGGTCCAACATATATTTGCATACAATTACCAAGAAATCTGTATTTCTCCCTAACAATCCGTGTTCATGCAATAGAATAACGAAGGATCTAGGATCACCTACTTCTTGCCTTTCGAAGGGATTAAGCTCGCAATAACGGTCTAGAATCGGCGAGGAACGATGAAGAATGCGAAGAACACTAAGAACTCTCCTCTGACGGCTAAGGTTTCTCAAAACAAAGTTATAATAAATAATAAAACCTACAAACCTTATTTTTAATTAAAATTCGTCCTCCTCTTTAATAATTTCCAAAAAACCCCTCCTAAATTTTATTTTTCATTTATTAACCCTCAATTTAACTCCCAAAAATTACTAAATAACCTTTGAAGGCTTTTGAACCTCAAATTAGGCCCAAATATAGTTAAAACGATTGTATTAATGGCCACATTCTCAAAATAACTTTCTTAACATCAAATATAGATTATAAGCTATGCTAACACATATACGGATCCTTACAGAGATGACTAGGGAGGTGGAAGAGGCTAAGAGGCGAGCGACCTCGGCACCCACTGTAGCCTCGGCGGCGACAAGAGGTGAGGGTGGTGCAAGGATGTGCACCACGGGGAGGTCGTGATAGAGCCAGCACGACGAGGGAGTGGATGGCTGCACAGTTTTTGAAACATGCACCCAGGACTTTTGAGGATGGTTCACGACCAGAGGCTACCGAGGATTGGATTAGGTGGACATAGGACATCTTTGAGATGATTGAGGTGCTAGATGAGGAGCGGGTGCGAGTGGTGACGCACTATTTGTTGGGTATCCCACATAGGTGGTGGGAGTCCACTAGAGCTGTCCATGGCAATCAGATAGGTTGGAGGGAGTTTATGGAGTGCTTCTTTCGGGAGTATTTTCCCAGCTTGGTACAGTATCCCCAACGGAGAGAGTATTATGAGCTTCAACAAGGTAGCTAGATAGTGGGTGAGTATGTGCAAGTCTTTACAGATTTAGAGTAGTTTGCTCTTGAGGCTTGGGAGAAGGAAACCCGTAAGACGCAGGATTTTATTCAGGACTTGAGGCCATCTTTGAAAAACAAGCTGGAACTGATGCAGTTGACTAGCTACAGGGAGGCGGTCGATAAGGCACTCATTATTGAGCGAGGTCAAGATCAGGTGAGAGCCCAAAGACCTGGCAGTTCGGCATGTCCGAGTAGGAAGAGGCGAGTGGGGAAAGCGGTGTAGTTCAGCCTGAGAGGAGGCGGGTGCGAGAGGGTTTCCGGCCAGGTGGTGGGACCCCAGGAGAGTTCAACCGATGGGAGGCCAGGTGCCTGTTGGAGTTGTGGTTTGACCGGGCATGTATCGAGAGACTGCTCGAGGAAAAAGATGACATGCTTCGATGCGGGAAGGTGGGACATGGAGCTAGGGAATGTGTTACCCTTGGCTCGACCAGCGGTGTAGGCCCTCATCCGAGAGAGCAGGGATAGAGGAGTGGGGCTTCATCTCGAGAGGTCGGTGTCGAGGGCACAAAGCACGCAGATGCGACTGCGGTGCAGCGACCTCGGCGGGAGGCACAGGGTCATGTTAATCGGCGAGGCAAGGCCCCAATGGGCCAGAGCTAGTGGAAGTGGGCCACGAGGGAGGACTTTTGCCCTTACCAGCAGAGAGGCAGAGGTTCCACCAGTGGAAGAGGCAGGACCAAGACCTTTAGTGGTGAGAGGTACCATCATCATTTCTCATACAATCTATTCAGTTTTGATTGATACTGGTGCTACCCATTCTTTTATTTCGTATGTTATGGTGATTGGATTGAAGTTAGACCAGGAGACAGATAGTCAGTCTCTGATGGTTGCTTCACCTTTGGGTGGAATTGTGATACTTGAGAGTATTTGTCGTGCTTGTTGGGTAACACTTCGGGGTGATAACCTGTTATGTGATTTGTATATTATTGAGTTAGATGATTTTGATGTTATCCTGGGTATGGATTGGTTGGTTTCCGTGGAGGCCAAGATTGATTGTTTTCGACGACGTATGACGTTTCTCACACCAGAGGGCACGCAGGGTGTCTTTGTGGGTGAGTGGACTGAGGAGGCATGCGGTTTGGGACCCTTGAGGCATGGGTGGGGTGATGTGACCCACTAGTTAGCCACTTGACGTTGCTTGACGGGAGGAGAGAGGGGAAAGCTGTTTTGCCACCCATTGTAGATTAGTTTTCAGATGTGTTTCTCGATGACTTAGTCGGGTTTATCACCTATGAGGGAGGTAGAGTTTTCGATTGAGTTGTTACCGGGGACAGCTATTAGGTTGGCGGCCTACCGGATGGCACCGGCCGAGCTTAGAGAGCTCAAGAAGAAGATAGATGATCTTCGGCATGAGTCTTTATTAGGCGAAGTAGCTCACCATGGGACGCTCCAATGTCATTCGCCAAGAAGGCAAATGGTTCGCTTGGCCGTGTGTATAGACTACCGAAGCTATACTAGGTGATTATGAAGAATAGGTATCCATTGCCAAGGATCGATGATCTGTTCAATCGGTTTCGAGGTGCGAGATGGTTTTCCAAGATAGACTTGAGATCCGGATACCATTAGTTGAGGGTTAGGGAGGCGATATCCCTAAGACCTCGTTCGGTTGTCGTTATGGGCATTATGAGTGGCTCGTGATGCCGTTTGGGTTCACAAATGCTCTAGTAGTATTTATGGGAATGATGAACCAGGTGTTTGCTCCATATTTAGATATGTTTGTTGTGGTGTTCATTGATGATATTTTGGTCTATTCGGCGATCGGGAGGGAGCATGAGGGGCATTTGCAGGTTGTGTTCTAGACATTGCGAGAGCACCGGTTGTATGCGAAGTTCACAAAATGTGACTTCGGGTTACAACAGGTGAACTTCTTGGGGCATGTTTATCTTCGGAGGATATCACGGTGGATCCTGAGAAGATCGAGGCCGTTATGTCATGGAGGAGGCCCATGAATGTGTTTGAGATTCGTAGCTTCCTTGATTTGGCAGGGCTATTATCGACGGTTTGTGAAGGATTTTTCCAGGTTAGCGGCTCCCATGACACACCTATCCTGATGCATGTGAGAGTGCTTTTAGGGAGTTGAAGGCACGATTGACCTTAGCATCTATCCTGGTTCTTCCACGAAGGGTGTACCTTTCGAGGTGTATTGTGATGCCTCTAGGGTGAGGCTTGGTTACGTGTTGATGCAGACTCGGCAGGTGATTGCTTATGGGTCTAGGTAGTTGAGACCACATGAGCAGAACTATCCAACGCATGATTTGGAGTTGGCTGCAGTGATCTTTGCTTTAAAGAGCTGGCAGCATTATCTCCTTGGGGAGAAATTTGTGGTATATATGGACCACAAGAGCTTATAGTATATCTTTTCTCAGAGAGACCTGAACCTTAGGCAGAGGCGGTGGGTAGAGTACCTACAACAGTTTCAGTTTGATTTGCTGTATACCCCAAGTAAGGGTAATGTGGTGGCAGATGCTCTCAATAGGAAGAGTAGGGCCATGGTTGCCCATTGTGCCATTACGGAATGGGAAATGATGGACGAGTTGGCAATGATGAGGTTGCAGATGGTGACTAGTGATGGGCGAGGATGCTCGGTGTTGTTGTAGCAGTCCCAGAGTTACAAGACTGGATCATAGAGGATGGTGGGGACGTTGACCGTGAGGTCATCGGGGACAGGATTCGACAGGGCGGACATCTTTTGATTGGGACCGAGGATGCGAGCATGTCTTTGCGATATAGGGGTAGACTGATAGTTGCCACTTTTCTTTAGGAGGAGATTCTTCGGGAATTTCACCAGTCACAGTTAGCTATACATCCTAGTGGGACCAAGATGTACCATGCTGTGAGGAGTTTGTATTGGTGGCCAGGCCTGAAGAAGGCCGTTACTGATTATGTGAGGAGGTGTTTGACTTGTTAGCGAGGTCAAGGCGGAGTACTTGAGATCGGTTGGTGAGTTCTGATCATTGCCGGTGCCAGAGTAGAAATGGGACCACGTAACCATGGATTTTGCCACTGGACTTCCTCGTTCCAGGGTACACGACACTATATGGGTTATTGTGGACCAATTAACCAAATCGGCGCATTTTGTCCAGATTCGGGAGATAAACCCAGGTGAGGACTTTGGGATAGAGGTATCTTGATGTGATTGTGCGATTACATGGAGTCCCATTGTCTATTGTATCTGATCGGGATATGAGGTTCACCTCTCAGTTTTGGAGACAGTTGCAGCGAGGCTTAGGTACCAGGGTGAACCTGATGATTGTGCACACTACACGATGCATGAGTACACCGAGCATATAGTATGGACTTGTATGTTTGCATGATGTGGAGTTTTGGGGTCACCCTCACGAGCTTGTCACTCACCCCTACTTATTGTTTACCTTTTTAGGTGTGACCCGAGACTAGTGGAGGAGTTTCTTCCAGGAGGACGTGCCCACTACTCTAATGTATGACACGATCTGTATTTTATATTATTTTGTATTGTATCCCGGACAAGGGTTCGTGGACAATTGTGTTTGCATATTGTTTGTGGTGTGATGTCTGTATATTTATTTGACTTATTACATGCATGATGATGTATGGGAGAGTACAGGATTACCCTTGATGTATGACTATACGGGATTATCCTAGGAGCATATGTAGGAATGGATGCATCTCTAGTGGTATGATTGTGTGCATATAGGGTACTAGATTGTCTTTGTGTGTGATATGATTGCATTTGGTGCCTAAATGGCACGTGGCCGTGAGAGCCAGGACTTGATTTTGTGTGCCCTGAGGGGTGACACAATGTTATATGCATGGTTGTGGACCTCGGTCGTGTGGTGAGAACCTACGAGTTGATTTGTGCCTTTGATGATTGTTTGTGCTAGCAGTCTTACTATTGATCGTTTGTTGTTTGTTGTTGTGGCCGGTGTGATGGCACCATCGAGGAGAGTTGTTCAAGGCCAGGGCCCGGTAGAGGACATTCCCTAGCTCCATGCCCCAGTTTCTTGCATCGGTAACATGTCATCTTTTTCCTCAGGCAGTCTCGAGATAAATGCTTGGTCAATCCACAACTCTAATAAGTACTTGACCTCTTACCGACTGAGCTCTCACTGGGTCCCACCACCTGGATGGAAACCCTCTGCACTTGCCACCTCCCAAGTTGAGCTGCATTCCTATCCCCACTCTGCCTCTTCTTGCTTGAACCTGCCGAGCCTCTCGGTCTCTGGGCTCTTGCCTAATCCTGGCCTCGTTCAATAATAATCGCCTTATCGACCGCCTCCCTGTAGTTGGTCAACTGCATCACCTCCAGCTTATTTTTCAAAGAGGGCTTCAAGCCCTGAATAAAGTCCTGCATCTTACGGGCTTCCTTTTCCCAAGCCTCAAGAGCAAACCGCCACAAATCTGTGAAGGCTAGCACATACTAACAGTCTTCTTTACCGCTAGGAGCATAATACTCTCTCTGTCGTGCATACTGCAACGAGCTAGGAAAATACTCCCCAAAGAAGTGCTCCACAACCTCTCTCCAGCTCATCTGACTGCCATAGACAGCTCTAGTGAACTCCCACCCCCTGTGTGGGACACCCAAGAGATAGTGCGTCGCCACTTGCACCCGCTCCTCACCTAGCACCCCAATCATCTCAAAGATGTCTTCTATCCACCTAATCCAGTTCTTGGCTGCTTCTGGGTGTGACCCATCCTCAAAAGTCTTATGTGCATGTTTCAAAAACTATGCAACCCAGTCCAATCCCTCGTCGTGTCGGCTTTGTCACGACCTCCCGGCGGTGTACATCCTACACCACCCCAGCCTCCTGTTCTTGAGGCTGCGGCAATGATGAGACTGCTCCGCCTCTTTAGCTCATCCACCTCCCTAGTCATCTCCCTCATCGAGCCCTGCATACCTGCATGGCCTCCGGCAACTCGAAACAACACCTGAGTCAAGTCGGGTCCCACAATGGGAGCCGGTGAACTCGGGTGCGGGCACTTTTGTCCCTGGTGCCCAGACTTTATCATGGGCTCCTCTGCCAGGACCCTAGCCGTGGACAACTCTCCTTGATGGTGCCATCACACCGGCCACATCAACAAACAACAAATAATCAATACTAGCATCGCAAGACAAACAACCATCAAAGGCACAAACCAACCTGTCGGTTCTAACCATACTACCCGTAGGTCCACAACCATGCATATAACAACGTGTCACCCCTTAGGATACACAGAAACATATCAAGCTATAGCTATCACAGCCATGTGCCATCTTGGCACTAACACAATCACATCACACACAAAGAGGCTCTAGTGCCCAACATGCACATAATCATACTACTAGAGATGCATCCATCCCTCTACATGCTCCTAGGATGATCTAACTAACACCACAATAACTTAGAACACGTGTAAGGACTACGTTGATCAGGCGCCCTCCCTACAGTATTCCAAGTCACATGAAATCAATTAACCACCCCTCACTAGCCTAGGTCCACTAGACCATGCTCTGATACCAACTTGTCACGCTCCTGAATCCCAGGGAACCCGAGACCGGGAACATGGTTTCCTCTTGCCCGCACCCGAAGGGTTAAGGGCTTGGTGACTAGCACCAATAAAGATTACACCTCGGGTGTTCTTAATCATGCAACCCTGTACAGCCAAGCATCAAGGGTAATTCTGTACCTTCCCATACATCAACGTGCATACAATATGTCAAACGGTCATACAGACATCACATCACAATAATATGCAAATGCAACTATCCACAGACCCATGTCCGAGATATAATACATAATACACTACGAATTTATACATCAGAGTAGTGGGCACATCCTCCTGGAAGAAAGTCCTCCACTAGTCTTGGGTCACACCTGAAAAGGCTAAACAACATAGTGGAGGTGAGCTACTGTCACGCCCCGAATTTCCGACCCACGAAACTGGTTAGTGAATCCCCATGCCCGCACTTGAAGGGACAAGGGGTTGGTGATAACACTGAAAAGGGACCTTAGCACGGGGTTGTCCTTAATCTATACTATACATATAGCACACGAAACGAAAAATCTCATTTCAACCCATAGTATAAACATACATACATACATGTTCCCCACCTGGGGTTACATCATAGTTTTTATAATCTAAAATAAACAAATAAATAATAGGTCTTCACCTCTGGTGAACCTCCTAGCTCCTATAAGCACTTGAAACAAACAAAAACAAACACAATAGGAGGGGTGAGCAACCACAGCTCAGTAGGAATCATGTCTCCCTGACCCATCCCAACTTATAAACTAGTGTAGGCATGTGCTCGTGTAATGCTACATATATCACCATGTCAAATCATGTACACACATTAAAATACAAAGAAAACCTTCCAGGTAATCCCAAACATTGCCTCTCGGGCATCATGTTGCCCCCCCAGGCACGTGCGCCCTTCGGGCCCAGTGTTAACTCTCAAGCACAATGCTTGTCATCACCTGGTTTTCGTCCGGGGCCCTTTTGGGGTGAGCTCAAACTAGACCAATGGTGAGAAAATTTAGAGTCGCCACCAACTGTTTTTGGGGTACAGTTGGATACCCTCTACTTTGAGTAGTCTTAAGTGTATGGTCTGCGTTATCAGAGATGGGTTTGGGAGTTGGTTACGTATAGGGAAGGATTAGCACCCCTACAGCGCCCTTTCGGTATCTAATTTAGGAGGAGGAGGTTTTATTTTATTTGTACTGCCATAGCTGGGTTAAGTTTCCTAAAAAGTCTAGGATTTTTATTTAGCTAAGTTATTTATTAAAGTTAAGGTTAAACTTGGATTTATCCTAAATTTTAAAGGGAATCCTAAAGTTTTTGATTTTTGTTTGAAATGGAGAATGAGATCCTATGGGTTGGTTTTGGTTTTTGGTTTTGCTTTTGGAAATTGAAATCCTAAAAAAACATTTGTTTATTTTTCCCCTTTTTTGGTTTTTTTTTTTGGGTTAAAAAACATACATTTTTTTGGTTTTTTTGTATTTTGTAGAAACGTTTTGTTTTTGTTTTTGTTTTGTTTTTTTGGTTTTGTTTTTTTTTGTTCTTGTTTTTTTTTTTTTTTTTTTTTGTTTTGTTTTGTTTTTTTTGTTTGTTTTTCTGTTTTGTTTTGTTGTTTTTTGTTTGTTTGTTTGTTTGTTTGTTTGTGTGTTTTGTTTTCTCTCTTTTTTTTTGAAAACATTTTGAAAATTATTTATTGAAAACGTTTTTTTAAAAAAACATGTTTGTTTTTTTTTGTTTTTTTTGAAATTGGAAATGCATATATCAAAATAGATGTGGAGTGTGTGAGTGTGACATCCATAAAAAATAAAATCACTCTTTTTTTTTCTTTTTTTTCTTTTTCTTCATCCTTTCCCTTTGCTCTCTCTCTTTTTTCCTTTGTTTTTTTTTACTACACTTTACATATTACACATACACATAGGAAGAAATACAGGGAAAATGCAATGAAAAAAGGTTGAAAAGCAATTACATCAAACGTAGATGAACTAAAAAAACGAAAATTAGAAAAATGCTAAAACAAATACATCAAATATAGATACAAGTCGGCTAAAAAAAAGAGTGAAAAGATAAGGGCTGAACCGACTTTGAATCTTCCGCTTGAGCTCTCACCGATGCTGATGGTCACCACCGCTTAGAACCAGCAAGATTTGATAACGAGGTTTGTGAGGGGGGGGTTTCTTGGTATTTGAAGAGATGTATTTTCCGGGTTTGATATCCTTGCGGGTTGGATATAAGGAGGGTAAGCGTGAGGAGTGGGGATTGGAACAGGATTGGTATTCCCCTCTCTCTTTCTTTCTCTCTCCACGAACCAGGTTTTTTTAATCCCCCTCTCTCCTTTTTTTTTTTCAACGAATCTCCCCCCCCCTCTCTTTTTTTTTTTTGATGGCTCTCTTCAACGAAAACAGGCTCTCTCTCTCTTTTTTTTCCTTTATGTTTCTGCTCCACTCTCTTGCGCAGGGGCGAACTCAGGCGTTCTCTCTTTTTTTTTTCCTTTTTTCTGGGTCCTCCTCCCTCTTTTTTGATGACTCTCTTCAACGAAAAGAGGCTCTCCCCTTTCAATCCACCCGAAGAACTCTCTCCTTTTTTTTTTCTCCTGTTGGCGTTGGGATGAGGTCAGGGCAAAATGGCAGCAGGTTTTTTTTCAGCGATGATGGTCTCTCTCTTCTTTTCTTTTCTGAACAGGCCCTCTCCTCACGATGATGGCTCTCTTCAATGAAAACCCCTCTCTTCCCTTTTTTTTTTTTTTTTGGATGGCTCTCTTCAACGAAAAAAAACTCTCCTTTCAATCCACCCGAAGAACTCTCTGTGCGCAGGGTAAGACTGCATCTTAAGGGCTGCGGAAAATTTTGGCTGGATTCTCATTAATTGCTGCATTTAATGCTTTATTATGAAGGCAGCGTTTTTTAATTGCAGATTTTGTATTTTGTCCGGTGGACAGCTTGTGCGGGAAACGGGGGGAGCTCGTGATTGCCTTTTTGAAGTTGTATTTTAGCGGCACATGTGATTGATAGGTTGGTGAATTATTCTTTGTTAGGTGGCCAGCGGGAAGACGGGTCTTGTGAAGCCGGCGAGAAAAATAAGCCAGCGAGGAAGTCAGCGAGAAAAAATCGGCGAAGGCAAAAAAAAGGGTCGGAGGTTCGAAGTGTCGGCGGGTCGGAGCGTTAGCGAGGTCGAAGTGTCGACGAGGGTCGAAGCTTCGGTGGGTCGAATTTCAGTGGGGCAAAAGTCAACGGTCAACGGGTCGAAGTGTCGGCGGTCGAAGGTCAACGGTCAACGGGCCGAAAACTTACTAGTATTGCAGGTCAAGGTTCGAAGGTCGGAGTGTCGGCGGTCGATGGTCAACGGTCAACGGGTTGAAGGATCGAAGGTCGGAGTGTCGGCAGTCGATGGTCAACGGTCAACGGGTTGAAGGATCGAAGGTCGGAGGTTGACGAGGCTTTGAGGGTCCGTTGGTCGTAGGTCAAGGTTCGAAGGTTCGCAGGTCAAGGCATCGCGAGGTCAAGGGTCGAAGGTCAAGGTTCGAAGGTTCGCAGGTCAAGCATCGCAGGTCAAGGGTCGAAGGGTCGAAGGTCGGAGTGTCGGCGGCGGGGCTTCAAGGCTTCGAGAGTTAGGGGTTGAAGGTTGAAAGGGCGAGTCGAAGGTCGGAGGGTTATAGGCTTCGAGGGTCAAGGGTCGAAGTGTCGGCGGCGAGGCTTCGAGGCTTCGAGGCTCCGAGGCCTGATGCTTCGAGGCTTTGATGCTTCGGGGCTTCGAGGCTCCGATGCTTCGAGGCCGATGCTTCGAGGCTTCGAGGCTTCGGGGCTTCGAGCTTCGGGGCTTTGAGGCTTCGAAGGTCAACGGGTCGCATGTCGGCAGTCCAACGGTCAATGGTCAACGGTCAACCCCAAAGTTAGTTTTTTTTTAAACTTTTAATTACCTTTTTACCCCCACCAAAAATGCGAGAAATGGGTAACCTTCCAGGGAATTGTTTGGGGAGATCCGTATTCGCCTACATAGGCATTTTGAAGAGTTTCGCATGATCACTTTTGTGGGCAGTTTGACCAGGGGCATTGACCGTCTTTTGGCAAGTTTGACTTTTTCCAACGAAAGTTGTTTTGGCCATAACTTCTTCATTTTAAGTCCGATTTGAGCTCGGTCAAGTGCGTTGGTCTCGAATTTTCATCCTCCATCACCTGGTGTTGGTCTTGGGGCGCTTCAAGGACTTGTAGCAAAAGTTATTAATTTTGAACTCCCCATCCGTGTCAATTGTATCCATCCCATGCAGATTGAGGTAGACCATTCCTTGGAAGTATGGGATCATTGTGGACCTGTTCAATAAGGTATATGGCATGGGTAGAAAGGTATATCAAATGGGGTTAGTATGTCCAACCCGGACAAAATAGGGTCCTACGGTAGCCTCTTAGGCTCTGAACAAATCTCGCCTCCCAAGCCTTCAACGGGTAGCCTCCTAGGCTTAACAAGGTAGCCTCGCAGACCCACATGACCACTAGGGTTAACAACTCTCTCGTAATATAAGTCATTTATCATAAAACTATCCTCAAATCTTGACCAAGAGAAAGGATTTTCGAAGAAGTCGTTTTCTTAAATAAAAAATACCGACATTGGCTTCCCATACCATAACTAAGATAATCTGATTTTTTAGGGATTTTTCGAGAGGTATAACCCCACTTTCCAAAAAGTCACCACTACTAAAAATTGCGTATTTCGTAATTTTACACTAAGTCCCATTTTTCACATTTTGAAAGAGTGGAATTTGATTTTCTAGTATTTTTCTTTGAATCCGAAAGTGGGGTATTTCATTACTTACATTGTAACTTAAGTATAATTCTTGAGGGATAATGGTTTACAATGTAAATGGTCTCTGTATACCTTGGGCTCGCTAAACCCGAAGGCTAAGAAGCGTTATCCCAGAAACTCGAAGATTTGCCTTGAAGACTCGAAGATTTGACCTTCGACCATCGACCTTTCGACCTTCAACCCTTCGAACGTCGACCGTTCGACCCTTCGACCCTTCGACCTTCCTAGATCGCCCAGGGTACTATTCATTGTCGTTTTTAGCCTTGTTCTTCATCCTGGAATCAACGTAGCAACCCCCAGGCGCCCCACAAACACCCTTTTTACTCAACAAGCCAAAATATATACCCTAAAATGCGTCCTTAATGCCTCAAAATTGCACGGTAACAATAGAAACAAACACATATATTGCTTTCACAAATTATATCCATCTTGTTGGTCCCTTGGAGCCTAGAGGGGGGTGAATAGGCTCTTATCGAAACTCCTTCCCTAACTCTTTTGGCATAACGCTATCTGGTTAAGAGATGGAATCAATACGGAAAATAACTAGATAGTGGAAGTATTTTGTTTTATTATCAAAATGATAAGTATAACAAAATGGAAGTAGATTAAAGCTTAAGAAGCTTTTAGATCTACTAACAACCGTAAGGACCCGTACCTTGAGTTAGTCACTTTTGCCTCCTGAGTAGAGTTTTTCTAGATTTTGACCTAGTAAATGGACTCGATGAATTCACGTGCAAAAGGAAAGATGCTTAGAATGATGTCCTCTATCTACCACGAAGTTTCAGGCCAAATGGACATGTATGTGAGGTGCACGTGATATGGGTCCAATTCACGTGCAAGTGTGGTTGTCTTCAAATGATGCAAGGAGGCTAGGGGTGAAGTTTGAGAGCATTTGGAGTGCATATGGAGTTGCACGTGAATTGGGGAATTCACGTGCAAATTGGGCGTGCGAGCATATTTTTGCATGGTTCCCTTGGTTTTGACATTCTAAGGAACTTTCTCCAAAGGACCATGTTGAAATTCCGAGTATTTTGGCCTATATGGGTGCGGAAAGGTGCTAACTTGTGTGATCAAAACTACGTCGTTTTGATCCTGGGTTTCACTTAATCAAAACTACGTCGTTTTGATAGTGGGAGGCCTATATAAGGATGAGGAGACTCCTTGTTCTAGGGTTAGGGGTTTTTCGGCCATTGCGGCCGTCGTGGAGAGAGAGAGAGCTAGAGAGAGGGAAAGGGGGAGAAGCTGTCAGTTCTTCTTGGGAGCATCTTGCGTGGGGAGGACGGCATCTAACGCGGGAGCAAGGCGGATCTTCTTTAAGGTAGGGATTCTGTTTTCTTATACCCGATCCTGGGGGTTAGGCCCTGTGGTGAAGTACCGTTGGATATTGTCCTTGTTATCATCTTATTTATATGTAAATTCATATAGGTGTGATCTCCTATATGAATGTTGGCCTTCAATGGCGTTGTTTGGATATATGTATATATGCCAGAAGTGTTTGACATAATGCCTGTGGAGGCCGTGCATGTTATGTGTTTGAGGTAATGCCTGTGAGGGCTGCATGTTATGTGTTTGAGGTAATGCCTGTGAGTGTGCATGTTATGTGTTTGAAATTATGCCTGTGAAGCTGTGCATATTCCATGTGAGTTGTATCCGTGTGGCTGGGTTTATGAGCTGGTGAATATATGCATGCTAAGTGTTCGATGTTATTCCTGTGTGACTAAGCATACTAAGTGTTTGATGTGATGCATGTATGGCCATGTGTCCTGCGTGTTTGCTTGTACACCCGGTGGTTTATGGAAGCCCGGGCTGTTTTTGGAACCCGGTGGCTATGGAAGCCCGGGACTGTTCGTGGAACCCGGTGGTTGTGGAAGCCCGGGACTGTTTTGTGGAACCCGGTGTTTGGAAGCCTGGGACTGTTTTGTGGAACCCGGTGGTTGTGGAAGCCCGGATGTTCTTGAAACCCGGTGGGCTGGAAGCCGGGAGTGTTTATGTACCAGCCCATGTATGATTGTGTTTGTTGTTATAGCAGAACTATATCTGGTGGAATGATTGTATCACGACACGGCACTTGTACACCAGGCATGTAGATATTAGGTGCATGGGATGGGTTGGGGAGACATGATCCCTCTTGGCTGTGGTTGCTCACCCCTCCTACCATGTTGTTTTCTTTACGGGAACCTACGGGCGTTAGGGTGGGACCCCAAGGTGGAAGACCTTTTTTTTATTTTATTGTTTATGTTATTTTATTATGGGAACTGATGTAACCCCAATGGGGATGGATTGAAAAGAAGACTTTGTATTAAAGACGATTCGGTTTGTGGACTACTTGATGGACTTTATTTTTCTTGAATGTGTTGTGAATGTTTAAAATGTTCGGTTCTTGGTTTGTATCCTAACCCCTTTGCCCTCCGTGTGGGTAAAAGGGAGTCACGTACTCGGTTTCCTCGGGTTGGAAATCCGGGCGTGACAACAACTTTCTAACACTATGTTTACAATGCACTCACACGCTAGCCTCTATAATCTTCTTGAGCTCTATTTCATTCACTTATCTCTCACATTCTTTAATGTACAAAGTTTACATAATATTTATTGCACATCATAGAGAGACAATCTTGGAACTTGTTGTTCGGGACAACGTGCACAATTACTTGTTCCTCGAATCCTCTCTGTCTTAAGTCTTTGCGCATGTGGAGCTCAATGTCTTGGGTTTGCAAAGCATAAGTGTGTTTGTGAGTTCCCAAGTTCGGTGTAAGTTGTGTCCACATATCCGGATGATCCATGTGTAAGATACTTAAAGTTCTCAATGAGTTTATCTTACATCGGGAAGCAATGAGTGGTGACTTTGAATACGAGGAGATAAGTTAAAGCGGCATCATCTTGAATCCGGTGTAAGGTTCTTTACTCCGTGTTAAAACAGACTCGGATCCTTACTTCGTGGCAATGGTTGCTTGCTCCGTATCAATTTAAAACTGGAATCCTTATCCCGAGTAAGCGCTTCCTTACTCTGTATGAATGAGAAGGTCGGAGTGCTTACTCCGCATCGGCGTTTCCTTACTCCGTATGAGTTAAAAGACCGGATGGCTTACTCCGTATCAGCACACCCTTACTCCGCAGAGTAACTGTGTTTGGATTCCTTACTCCGTATCAACTTTCCTTACTCCATGCGAAATAAGAACTCGGGTCCTTATTCCGCCTAAGTTGTTCCTTACTCCGCATGAATAGAATGCTCCGGATTTCTTACTCGGTGATTCTTTTCCTTAGTCCGCTTGAGTGGAAAACTTAGCCTTTTTACCTCGTGATAACTATGACTTTCTCCGTGCAACTTATAGACTAGGATACTTACTCCGTATCTATTGACTTAGTCCATTTTAAAGTATTAGACGCAGATTCCTTAGTCCGTAGCTTTAACTCATTAGTCTACGCACGTATGATCCTTATTTCGTATGAAGTGAAGACTTGATTATGTACCAAGTTTTTAACGACGCACACTCTCATCCGGATCGGGATTATGTATCCCGTCCACGACTTTCCTCTTTACGAGTGTAGGTCTTGGATTAAGTTCATATCTTCTGCAATTACTTAACAAGAAAACAACAAGAGTCTCGAGATCAAGTTACATAGGGTTGTTCACATCATCCAAATTCGGGCTTGATCCAACACATCTAGATCTAGATCTACCTTGCCATGGTTGACTTCTCAAGCCTCATGAAATACACGGTTATAAACCCCCAGTTGTAGAAAGACATACCCATGACGTTATAAATCAGATCTTAGCCATAGATCTTATGATAAATCACCAAATCTAACCCGAAATCTTGATTTTCCCCCAATTCCCCAAAAAACCCAAAGTTCATGCTATATTTTATATCATGACAAAATTCGTGCAAATCAAGAGAAGGAGTACAGGAACCCTGTCCACGCCCCAATTTCCTTCCACTTGGAAATGAGTAGTGGATTGCCCATGCCCGCACCCGAAGGGACAAGGGGTTGGTGCAAGCACCTTAAAAGGACTTTTGGCACAGGTGCTGTCCCAAACTGCACAACCAGGCTAACATGCCACGGGGCATGCTCCTGCTCCCAAACCATGCACACAAACACAAATTGAATAACAACATCTCATTTTATTTCATTTCAAAGACTAAATGTTTATTACAACCCAATCGGGGGAAAAACCCCTATGAAGCCAGGTGTCTTGTTACAAATAAAACGAAACCAAATTCCAGAGCATAAAACCATGAGCACGACAAGGGAAATAACATAAAACTCCCGGCCTCGGGGACCTAGCTCCTCGGCCTTCACCCTACCGCCCGCTAAACCCGCGCAAAAGGACGGTTTATAGGAGGGGGTGAGCAAACCATAGCTCGGTAGGGATCCGGTCTCCCCCAGACCCATCCCGCTCTACAACATGCATGATATGTGTATGCTTGTGCTCGTGTCGTGCCTAAGGCTAAAGCGGCAAGCATCACCCGGTAAACACTCTTTTTCGAGCCCGCCCGAAGGGCAAAGGACACCCCGCCACCACGGCGACATGACATACCACATCCAGGCGAATGTTGCATGGACACCAATGGCAACATTTTCCACCCGAGTCGATATGGTCAACCACCTCCTCGGGCGCCATACCTACCCTCGGGAATGGGTGTAGACTTAGCCCACCGTCGTGAGTCTTACACGAGACTCGGGACCACGTCCTGGCCAAATCTCAAAGGGGTCCGGCTATTGTGCCTGGCCCATATCTCGGCTCGGTCTCAAACAGGACCAACGAACGGCATAAGCATTACATCTCAACATGTAAACTCGGCACATCATTTACACTTTATTTCGAGAGGGACCAACATGGTCAGGTACAAGCCACACACATCAGCCTCATAGGCTTTTTATCAAATACAAATCAAACACAAGTACACACCGGTCACACAGGTATATCATCGGACACCCATATACAAGGTCTCACGGGCATTATATTGAATACATGGCATGCGAGGCCTCACGGACATTTTATCAAATACATAGTGCGCAGGCCTCACGGACATTTCATCAAACACATGGTGGGCATAAACAAACCCCAGAAAATCCTCGAGGCCAAATTCAACATCGGAATCAACGAACATGCCCTTGAAGGCCAACATCCATATAGGAGATCACGCTTATATGGATTTACATATATATATACATAGGCGGATATCGTAGAACAGAGGAGAGTTAGGAAGAACATGAACCCCTACCTCAGACTTTTGTCCTAACCTCTACGCTAGACACCTTCCAATGACGCGAACCACCACGGCAACTGCCCGGAGATCCTCTCTCTCTCTCTCTCTCTGGCAGCAGCTGTAGTAAAGAAGAACACAAGAACCCTAAATTCAAACTCAAGCCCTCATTATATAGATACTACCCACATCAAAACGACGTAGTTTTGATTAAGTAAACCCAGGATCAAAACGACGTAGTTTTGATCACACAAGTTAGCACCTTTCCGCACCCATATAGGCCAAAATACTCAGAATTTCAACATGGTCCTTTGGAGAAAGATCATTAGAATGTCAAAACCAAGGGAACCATGCAAAAATATGGCTGCACGCCAATTTGAACGTGAATTCCCCAATTCACGTGCAACTCCAAATGCACTCCAAATGCGCTCAAACTTTACCCCTAGCCTCCTTGCATCATGTAGAAGACAACCACACTTGCACGTGAAATGGACCCATTTCACGTGCACTTCACATACACGTCCGTTTGGCCTGTAACTTCTATGGTAGATAGAGGACATCATTCTAAGCATCTTTCCTTTTGCACGTGAATTCATTTGAGCCCATTCACTAGGTCAAAATTTAGAAAAAACCCTACTTAGAAGGCAAAACTGTGAGTAACTCAAGGTACGGGTCCTTACATCCTCTCCCCCTTAAGACTTTTCGTCCTCGAAAAGAAAAGGTGGAATGAAAGAAAACAATCACAACCAATGCATAGGCCTCTAACACCCTCTAGCACAAATTATTTCACACATTTATACACTCCACATTGTCATGTAGCGATGTTATATTCTCAGGTTACCTAACTAGTTGGGCAAATACCTGATTATGTTGAAGTTTGATGCTTGCCCTCCTCCCTTCCTTCAGAGTTGTTCGTCCTGGAACAGATCAGGATAATGGGCACGCATCTCAGCCTCACGTTCCCAGGTCTCTTTCCTCCAGCCCTCGGTGTTGCCACAACACCCGAACCAACGGAATAGTCTTACCTCGCAGCTGCTTCTCGCGCCTATCTACAATACCAGGATGGGTGCCTCGACAACGAGCACATCCTCTCCAAGATCCAGGGTACCCCAATCTAGCACGTGTGTGGGATCCGGATGATATTTCCGTGGTCGGGATACATGGAAAACATTATGAACTCTGCTCAAACTAGGTGGTAACGCCAACCTATAAGCAACGGGTCCAACTCTGCTCAAAATCTCGAACGGTCCAATGTCCAGGGGACAACTTGGACCCAGTCCCAAATCTTTTATGCCCTCTCCGTGGAGAAACACGAAGGAATACGTGGTCTCCCACCAAAAACTCCAACGGTCGGCGTCGGCGATCTGCATAAGACTCTTTGTTTGCTCGAGCCGTAAGAAGGCTTTGCCGAATCAGGTGAACTTTTGCCGTAGCCTCCTGGACCAATTGAGGTCCTAACATAGCTGCCTCTCCGACCCGCCCAACATAATGGAGACCGACACGGTCGGCCATACAATGCCTCAAATGGGGCCATCCCAATCGAAGACCGGTAACTGTTATTATGGGCAAACTCCACCCAGAGGAAGGTGGGAAGCCCATGATCCTCCAAAATCAAGTACACAAGCCCTCAACAAGTCTTCCAATGTTTGAATGGTCCTCTCGGACTGACCATCAGTCTCAGGATGGAATGCGGTACTCAAATTAAGTCAGTTTCCTAATGCTTCCTGCAGACCTCCCCAAAACCGGGATGTAAACCGCGCATCCCTGTCCAAAACAATAGACAAGGGCACTCCGTGCAGGCGGACAATCTCATCAACAACAACTGGCTTAACGTGCCGATAGAGTCGCGCTCTCAAATTGCCAAGAAATGGGCTGACTTAGTTAAGCGGTCCACTATGACCCAAATCATGTCCTTCCTCCCAGAAGTGGTAGGAAGTCCCGTCATGAAGTCCATGGTAATATGCTCCCACTTCCACTCAGCTACAGGTAAAGGCTGCAATTGACCAGTGGGTCGTTGGTGCTCTGCCTTCACTTGCGACGGGTAAGGCACCTGGAAACAAACTCTGCTACCCTCCGTTTCAGCCCCGACCACCAAAACGTGCGCGAACGGCATGATACATCTTAGTTCCTCCTGGATGTACAGCCAAACGGGAATGATGAAATTCCCTCAGCACATCCTCACGCAAGGGAGGTGGTACTATCAAACGCCCCCGAAATTTCAGCTCATGCTCAACTCCTTCTGTCCAGCTCTCTGACAGCTCTCCGGCCTCTATCTGGGCCCGGATCACCTCACAATCCACGTCGCCTAACTGTCCCTCACGGACACGCTGATACAACTCTGGTATCACAGTGAGAGGACACGGGATAGCTCCCTCATTCTCTCGAGCAGGTTGCACCTGAAGCACTTGCTAACTGCTCCATCATTTTCCATTCTCTCATGGAAACCTCAGCTTTCCCTTTTCAACTTAGCGCGTCGGCTACTAAATTTCCCTTCCCAGGCGTGTAGGAGAGCGTGAAGTCAAACATTTGCAGGTACTCTACCCACCTCCGTTGTCGCAAATTTAGGTCAGTATATACCACAAATTTCTCTCCCAACAGGTAATGTCGCCAAGACTTCAGGGCAAAAATAACTGCTGCTAACTCCAGGTCGTGTGTTGGGTAGTTTTGCTCATGGGACTTCAGCTGTCGCGAGCCATATGCTGTGACTTGCCATTCTTGCATCGAGAACACACCCCAGTCCAACGCGAGACGCATCACAATACACCTCGAATGGCACTCCCTCCTGCGGTAGACTCAACACCGGTGCGGTAGTCGGGCGAGTCTTCAACTCCTCGAATACTGCCGGCACTTGTCCGTCCACTCGAATTTGGCTCCCTTCCGTGTAAGAGCTGTCATGGGCGCCGCCAACCGAGAAAATCCTTCCACAAAACGCCGGTAATACTGCCGGACCCAAGAAACTCCGGATCTCAAAAACATTTGTGGGCCTCTTCCAAGATCCTACGGACTCAATCTTGGTTGGGTCCACTCTAACTCCTTCGGCGGATACCACATGCCCAAGAAAATGCACCTCTCACATCCGAAGTCACACTTGCTAAATTTAGCATACAAGTGATGATCTCGTAGCCGCCTAGACACCACGGCCAAGTGCTCCTCATGCTCGGCGTGGGTTTTGGAGTACATAAGGATGTCATCAATAAATACCACCACGAAGGAATCCAGGTATGGGGCAAATACCGATTCATTAGATGCATGAACACGGCAGTGCGTTCGTGAGCCCAAAAGGCATCACTAACCACTCATAGTGTCTTAGATCGCACTTGAATGCCGTCTTAGGGATGTCTTCGCTCCCGACCCTCAATTGATGATATCCCGAACGCGGATCGATTTTTGAGAACCACCGTGCTCCACTTTCCGGTGGTCGAATAAGTCATCGATCCGCGGCAAAGGGTATTTGTTCTTTACCGTTACTTGATTCAACTTTCGATAATCAATGCAAAGTCGCAACGAACCATCTGCCTTCTTAGCAAACAAGACCGGTGCACCCCAAGGTGAGGTACTAGGACGGATAAAACCTTTATCTCCCGAGTTCCTTTATTTGCTTCAAGCTCCCTAACTCGGCAGGTCCCATCCGATATGCTACTTGTGAGATGGGTCCCACCCCTGGCAACGGTTCAACCGTGAACTCGATACTTCGTGTGGAGGCAACTCCAACAACTCCCCAGGAAAGACATCCTGGAAATTTTCGACAACATCTGGCCACACCCTTTTCTCTAAGTTACCTTCCTCCTCAAAGGTTAGGGTGGCAAGCCTATGGGTAATATTGCCCCATAGCTCCCTCGTCGGTCCAGCTCTCCCAAGCATTCCTATCCCATTCACCCACTAGGTGCAGGAAGATCCTGTGGGTGTAGTAAATGATACTCGTCGCCTATAGCGATCAATCTTAGCCTGAAGGCCATCAACCGATCCATCCCCAGAATCAAACTAAAAGTCCTCATGGGCATTACGTACAAATCAAATGAGAGGTCAACCTCTCCTATCGTAAGTGCACACTCTCGACACATTTGGTGGATCGACTCCACACCTCCCATTGGGGACTCGACCCTCGAGAGGTCTATCGGCCTCCACACAATCAAGTCCAAGGCTCTCCACCAAGGACTTAGCAATCGGGGAACACGAAGCTCAGGTGTCAAACAATGCGAAGCAACAACGGTGCGAGATATTAGAATAGTACCTCGAACCACCGAAGGTCCAGCCCCACCTTCCTCGGAGGGTGATGGTAATTCCTCCATTTCGGCTAGTCTTGAGGTAAGCGCGAACACTCGCCTTGGCCTGCCCCACCACTAGCCTCACTTGCCTTCCCTTTTGCTCCTGCATGCAGTCCACCTTGGGACGCCCCTCCGATCCTCCTTGTGGTTGCCTCTCCCCCTGTGGCCTAGTGTGATTGGAACTAGCTTGACCGGCTGCCACGAATGTGCTTGGCTTAGGGGTGGGGCCTGAAATTGGGTCCCACCCCTGCTCCCTTGTGCTAAGCTTCCAGCTCCCCGGCTGTTCCCCTTCTTTGAAACACACCTTGCTTGATGTGTCCCACCTTCCCACAGGCTATGACACGTCAAGTCTGCTTGGGGCACTCACGTTTGACGTGTCCCGACATGCTACTACGGGTACACCCGCTTGGGAAGTTCCCGGCAGACTCCCCTGTCCTCCAAAGTAACGAGATTTGGGCGGAGCCATTGAAGCTTGGCCCTATCCTTGGGAAAAGTCCCACTCCCGGGCTCAACCTTCGCCTCTTGGTTTCACCGTGCTTGTCGCGCGCTCGCCCCCATCCGCTCCTGGTGAGCCTGTCTTCCCTCCTCTAATCCTCTCTCAACAATCTTGGCGGTGTCCACGACTTCAAGATAGGTCTTCGATCGCAGAGATCTCCACCCTTTGCTTCAGGGTAGGTTTGAGACCCATGGTAAACTTATGGGCCTTCAGGTCCTCCCTTGATATTGCTTCGGAGCAAACCGACTCAGCCCCCGGAAATCTCGCTCATACTCGCTACCGAGCGCCATCCCCGCTTCCAGGCTGCTGAACTCCTCCCGCTTCGCCACCGCAATGACTCGGAAAGAACTCCTCATGGAACAGTGGAGGAACTCATTCCAAGCCATGGTCTCCATGTCCTGGCTTCCTGAGATGCTAAGCCACCATTCCAAGGCTTCCTCCTCCAACTGCCGGACGCTAGTCTCACTTTGTCTTCCTCCGGGGTCAAAGAAAGGAGAACACATGCTCGATCTGCTGCGACAGGTGCTCTGCTCCTAGAGGTTCGGCTCCTCCCTTGAACCTTGGCGGATGTTCCTTTCGGAACTGCGTCAACACGTCTCCCTCTTCCGGCCTCACCGGCACTTCCCGCCTACACGGAGGTTCCGCCTCACGGGGTGGAGAGGGTGGCACCGCTGTCATGCCATCATCTCCCGACGCACCTCGTTTAGGATCTCTCCCCTGAGGTCCTCACGCATGCCTTGCACGTTCTCACTTAGGGCCCGGACTTGGGCCATGATCCACTCCAGGGGATCATCGCCCTCTACATCTTTGTCCTCTTTCCTCTCTAAAGCACGTGCGAAAGATTCATCTTCTCAGTGGAGTAGCTCGGGTTACTCTCCTAGGAGGCATAGTCTACATAATTTAAACCAAACTAGGATCGGCTTCTCTCAAGCTCTACACACCCTCATCCCCATGGGCCATGAGGTACTCAAGCAACGTTTTACATTTAAACACACAGGTAAATCATGAAGTACACACAACAATTCATAACAACAAGCCTCAAGAAAATCACCGAATTTTACGACAACAAAATTTTGTTTTTAGCAACATGTTTCAACAACATAGCATGTCCAATCACGATACTCATCTTGAAATTAAACTAGTGCCCTAATGCCAATGCATGTATGCACCCTCAACCCAAATGCATATGCCCTACTCCTTGGTCTAACTACCCCCGAGTACACCCCGGAAGATCAGATAGGACCACGTTGATCAGGCGTGTTCTATCATCGCCTCCTAAGAGTCTCGAAGCGGCCAGGCCTCCCCACTATCCTAGGTCCACCAGACCATGAACTATTGCTACGATACCATATTGTCACGCCCCAATTTCCTTGCACTTGGAAATGAGTAGTGACCGCCCATGCCCGCACCCGAAGGGACACGGGGTTGGTGCAAGCACCTTAAAAGGACTTCTTGCACGGGTCTTGTCCCAAACCCGCACAACCGGTAACATGCCACGGGGCATGCTCCTGCTCCCAAACCATGCACACAAACACAAATTGAATAACAACATCTCATTTTATTTCATTTTAAAGACTAAATATTTATTACAACCCAGTCGGGGAAAAACCCCTATGAAGCCAGGTGTACAGTTACAAATAAAACCAAACCAAATTCCAGAGCATAAAACCACGAGCACGACAAGGGAAATAACATAAAACTCCCAGCCTCAGGGACCTAGCTCCCCAGCCTTCACCTACCGCCTGCTAAACCCTACAAAAGGACAGTTTATAGGAGGGATGAGCAAACCATAGCTCAGTAGGGATCCAGTCTCTTCAGACCCGTCCTGCTCTACAACATGCATGATATGTGTATGCTTATGCTCGTGTCGTGCCTAAGGCTAAAGCGATAAACATCACCGGTAAACACTCTTTTACCGAGCCCGCACCGAAGGGCGAGAGGACACCCCGCCACCACGGCGACATGACATACCACATCTAGGCGAATGTTGCATGGACACCAATGCAACATTTTCCACCCGAGTCAGATATGGTCAACCACCTCCTCGGGCGCCATACCTACCCTCAGGAATGGGTGTAGACTTAGCCCACCGTCGTGAGTGCTACACCGAGACTCGGGACCACGTCCGCCCAAATCTCGAAGGGGTCCAGGCTATTGTGCCTGGCCCATATCTCGGCTCGATCTCAAACAGACCAATAGAACAGCATAGCATTACATTTCAACATGTAAACTCGGCCACAGCATTTACACTTTATTTCGAGGGACCAACATGGTCGGTACAAGCCACACACATCAGCCTCACAGGCTTTTTATCAAATACAAATCAAACACGATACACACCAGTCACACAGGTATATCATCAAACACCCATATACAAGGTCTCACAGGCATTATATTGAATACATGGCATGCGGGCCTCACAGACATTTTATCAAATACATAGTGTGCAGGCCTCACGGACATTTCATTAAACACATGGTGGGCATAAACAAACCCGAAAATCCTCGGGCCAAATTCAACATCGAATCAACGGAACATGCCCTTGAAGGCCAACATCCATATAGGAGATCACACCTATATGGATTTACATATATATATACATAAGCGGATATCGTAGAACGAGAGGAGAGTTAGGAAGAACATGAACCCCTACCTCAGACTTTTGTCCTAACCTCTACGCTAGACACCTTCCAATGACGCGAACCACCACGGCAACTGCCCGGAGATCCTCTCTCTCTCTCTCTCTCTCTCTCTCTGGCAGCAGCTGCAGTAAAGAAGAACACAAGAACCCTAAATTCAAACTCAAGCCCTCATTATATAGACACTACCCACATCAAAACGACATAGTTTTGATTAAGTAAACCTAGGATCAAAACGACGTAGTTTTGATCACACAAGTTAGCACCTTTCCGCACCCATATAGGCCAAAATACTCAGAATTTCAACATGGTCCTTTGGAGAAAGATCATTAGAATGTCAAAACCAAGGGAACCATGCAAAAATATGGCTGCACACCAATTTGAACGTGAATTCCCCAATTCACGTGCAACTCCAAATGCACTCCAAATGCGCTCAAACTTCACCCCTAGCCTCCTTGCATCATGTAGAAGACAACCACACTTGCACGTGAAATGGACCCATTTCACGTGCACCTCACATACACGTCCGTTTGGCCTGAAACTTCTATGGTAGATAGAGGACATCATTCTAAGCATCTTTCCTTTTGTACGTGAATTCATTTGAGCCCATTCACTAGGTCAAAATCTAGAAAAAAACCCTACTCAGAAGGCAAAACTGTGACTAACTCAAGGTACGGGTCCTTACAAACCCCTACCTGGAGTGATTCTTTGAGCTCCACGAACTGAAATCGCCTTAAATCTTCAAGGCTTCAAGCTTTCAAGCTCTCCAAGCTCTCTCTCTCTCTCTCTCAAACACACCAATGTAATACCATAAAGTGGAAGCTCTCTTTCTATTCCTCATATTTATATTTACCACTAATTCTTTAATAAATAAACACCCAAAATTACACAACTAGCCTTCCAAGGTCCCGAACTCCAAATTGGGCCCAACTACAACCAAAACGCTCGTATCGCCGAGCATGATACCAAAATGATATCTCCCAAAGCAACCCAAACACGGGTCATTACAACTACAAGCTCAGTAGTTGACCCTAAAACTCCACATCATGCAAACATACAAGTCTATATTATGTACTTAGTGTACTCGTTCACCGTGTAGTATGCATAATTACCAAGACTCAGCCTGCAAACAAACATTAGGACCCAACCTGCCCACACAGGACAGCTTGTCCATGATCCCCAATAGGATCCCAACTCATGGCACTTAGCCCTAGCTTCACGAGCTCAACGGCTCAACTTAGGCCATAGCTTGTCGTCATGAGCTCAATAGCTCAACCCAGGCCTTAGCTTGTCATCATGAGCTCAACAGCTTGATGTAGGCCTTAGCCTATCATCACGAGATGAAGGCTAAACCCTCAAACCAACACATCAACACCAACACTCCCATTATAACTTAAAGTCATATTCGGGACATCTTGGTCCAATCCAGAGCAATTTGCTTAAATCCGAATCATCTTGGTCAAATTTGAGTCATTCTGGTCAAATTTGGATTATCCTAGTTAAATTTGAGTTATCCTGGTCAAATTCGGATCATTTGGGTCAAATCCGAGTCATCCCCATGATACAGAATAAGGAGCCGAGCCATTGCACCAACACGGAGTAAGCATTCGAGCTATCACACTAGCACGAAATAAGCATCCGAGCTATCGCACTAGTATGGAATAAGCATCTGAGCTATCACACTAACACGAAATAAGCATCCGAGTTATCACTCTAATACGGAAAAAGGATTCGAGTTATCACACTGTCATCACCCGTTTTTGATCGGGCTCGTTGCTGGCTTTTGTGAAAGGACTCCATACTAGTTCATTCAGTTGATCCTAGAGTCATCCCTGCACAAGGCTCGTACAAACCATTAAAGAAAAGAAAAACACAGAGTCGCCACCAAACAAATTAAAGGTGTGATTGGGCACCTAGAAAAAGAAAGGGTCTACGGTTCCAGAAAATTAGGTTCGGGAGTCGGTTACGTGTAGGGAAGGAAGAAAAACTCTTGCACCCCCACAACGCCCACAATTGGTACCTAGTCTTGATCTATGGGTATTTGCTCCCTTTATTATTTATTCAAAAAAAGAGTTTTTTTTTTGTATTTTTAATTTTAAGAAAAAGAAAGATTTTAGGATCTAGGCCTCAAAACAACAAAAGAGATTTTAATAAAATAAAAAAGGGAACATTCTAATTTTAGAAAAAGAATATGGGATCTAAGCCCATGTGACAGTATTGCGTTTTTCAGGAAACAAAAGTGAACTTTCTTTTTTAGAAAAGAAAATGAAAACAATTTGAATTCAAATGGAAATACTGCCACAATTAATATTGGCCTAGGCATACTAGGATATGAGCATCTAGGGCTCAACCCTCATGACCGCCCAGGCCTTGTTTAAATTTTCTAGAAAAGATTTAAGTTTTTGTGTTTTTACATTTTATTATTTTTTTGAAAATAATAAAGGAAGAAAAAAAGAGATGCAAGATGTTTGTTTTTTGTATTTTCGTTTTTTAACTTTAGAGAGATAACGAAAAAAGGGAAAAAAGATCAGTTTTTGGGTTTTATGTTTGAAAACAGCGCATGAAAAAAATAAATAGAAGTAGAGAACCTGAAAGAATGAATGATGCAGATTTGAGCTCCTTTTCCCTTCAAGTAACGCTTTCCTGAAAGCACAAATGGTTAGAAAAAAGAAGCCTTTCCAATCTCAGCTCCTTCCCGTGAAGTACAGTGATTTTGGGCACTTTACTCTTTGAAAATGAGTATATATCTATTTGAAAATTCCTAGGATATTCTCTTTATCCCTCTCTGATTTTTATCTCTAAGAAATGCAGCCAGAAATTCCTCTCTCTGAATAATCTGCTCTGATACGTGATAATTGATGCCTCCCTCTACCTCTTGGAGCAAACAATTTATAGGGATCTTAGGGGAGACAACCCGCGCCTCGACATTTATTGGATGCCTTACAGTCCCCATGAGTCAACTACAGTGTTCCAATGAATTAATGACTTCGGAAATGTAATTATTGGTTTGCAGCGATTTACAATAATTCACAGTTCCTGTGCTTTGAAAATGCCCGAAAATAAATAAATCATTTGAGATTATTTAATCCTCTGTTGTACCTGGACGCCTTGGTGGGTAAGGGCTAAATGCATCTCCGGAGTATTAATGCCGTTGGGAATTAATGGTCATGCAGTCCCTAGGGGTCAACTGTGATATCCCGAGGAATTTAATTACGGAGGCTCCCTGTTCCTATGCTTAAAAATGGAGTCCCCAAGATGCTGATCGCAATTAATGCATTAAAAAAGGATTTTTCTGGATTTTTCAGAGTCCCGATGCTTTAAAGCTCTTTCCAGACCTTGTGGAAGAGTTATTTTGGAGTTTTTCCGAATTATTGACCAGGTTTGACCTCTGGATCTGGGCTTATTCCGGATTAGTGGCCTTATTCCACATAAATAGGTCCTTATTCCGCATTAACAGGTCCTTATTCCGCACTAATGAGCTTATTCCGCATCAATGAGTCCTTATTTCGCATCCATGGGTTTAGCTCGGATTTGACCAGGTTTGACCTCCGGATCTAGGCTTATTCTGGACCAGTGGCCTTATTCCGCATTAATGAGCTTATTCCGCATTAACTGGTCCTTATTCCGCATTAATAGGTCCTTATTCCGCATCAATGAGTCCTTATTCTGCATCAACGGGATTAGCCCGGATTTGACCATGTTTGACCGTCGGATTTAGGCTTAGCTTGGATTTGACCATGTTTGACCATCGGATTTGGGCTTAGTCCGCATCAACGGTCTTAGCTCGGATTTGACCAAGTTCGGCTGCCGGATTTGGGTTTCCCCAAAAATTTCCGTGTGTGGGCTTGGTCACCACGTGGCGCCTATACTTGGGCTTCCTTAGGCCTCTCTTGTTCTCACTTGCTGTGTAAGGAGAGTGTCTTTGTATATATACTACGCAAAAGAGAAGCAAAACTGCCAATGTGGGACAAACATGCATATGAAGAATCAAAATTCATGAAAAATAAGACAGATTTTTGGAGTAACTTCAAAAATTCATAACTTTCTCCACAGAGCTCGGATTAGGGCCAAATTGGTCTTGTTTTGCTTGAAATTCTGTTATTTATCTTCTGAAAGTAGAATCACTCCAAAAGGTTCAGCCATTTAGGAGAAAAGTGGGAAATACCGCATCAAACCAGTTGGAGATGATAGATAAATGTCACGCCCCAAATTTCCAACCCGAGGAAACCGGTACGTGACTCCCCTTTTACCCACACGGAGGGCAAAGGGGTTAGGATACAAACCAAGAATATCACATTTTAAACATCCACAACATTCAAGAAAGTAATGTTCATTAAAAACAATCCAAACCAGTTTATTACAACAAAATCCTTTCCCCACTAGGGTTACATCAATTCCCATAAGAAAAACAAAACATAAATGGAAGAGAGTAAAAATAATTATGGTCTTCCACCTTGGTATATCCACCTAACGCCTGTAAGTCCCTGGAAAACAAACACGGTAGGAGGGGTGAGCAACCACGACTCGGTAGGGATCATGTCTCCCCCGACCCATCCCATGCTCCTAGCATCTACATGCCTTGTGTACAAGTGCGGTGTCGTGTTACAATAATTTCAACGGACATAATAACAACCACATCAACAATTACAATCTTCCATGCCACACGAGGCTAACAAAACACATCTCAAGCAAGTAGTTTAACCGCCTCTTCAGGCCACCGATTTAATCGCCTCTCGAGCAAAGTAGTTTAACCGCCTCTTCAAGCCCACTGGTTTAACCGCCTCTCGAGCAAAGTAGTTTAACCGCCTCTTCGGGCCGAGATAGCACGGCCATGCACACAACACACACCACGATCACTTAAGCATAAAACCAAACACTTGGTGTGCACCGTTCACAAGTGCACAAACCCGACCATTCGAGCAATAGAGCAAACACCCGCATACATACATACACTAAATCACAAGTCCCGACCACACAAGCATATTACCAAACACGTAATGGGCATATACACACAGTTATCTACACACAGGCTTTTCATCAAACATATAGCATGTAATCCGCAAAATCACACCAGAATGCCACTGAAGGCCAACATCCATATAGGAGATCACACCTATATGGATTACATATATATATATATAATAGATATAACCCATAATCTGCCCTGGAACCCTAGGACAGAGGAGGGTTTAGGAAGAAACAGAACCCTACCTCAAGTAAAACGCAACAACACAAAGCAATGTCCCGATCCCACGTCGAACGCCGTCCACCCACGAAGCACCGACCACCCACGCAAGACGCCTGGCAGCAACCGGGGAGCTCTCCTTCCCTCTCTCTCTCTCTCTTGCGCGACGGTGGTGGAGCAACAAACCCTAACCCTAAAACAGAGGGGCTTCTCCTCCTTATATAGACAACACAACATCAAAACGACGTAGTTTTGATGGAACAAGCTATGACCTTCCCACACCCATACACACCAAAATAGTCACAATTGCAACATGGTCCTTTGGGAAAAGATGATTAGAATGACAAAACCAAGGGAACCATGCAAAATAATCCTGCACGCCAATTTGCACGTGAATTCCCCAATTCACGTGCAACTCCAAATGCACTCCAAATGCGCTCAAACTTCACCCCTAGCCTCCTTGCATCATGTAGAAGACAACCACACTTGCACGTGAATTGGACCCATTTCACGTGCACCTCACATACACGTCCGTTTGGCCTGAAACTTCTGTGGTAGATAGAGGACATCATTCTAAGCATCTTTCCTTTTGCACGTGAATTCATTGGAGTCCATTCACTAGGTCAAAATCTAGAAAAACTCTACTCAGAAGGCAAAACTGTGACTAACTCAAGGTGCGGGTCCTTACATCCTCTCCCCCTTAAGACTTTTCGTCCTCGAAAAGAAATGACATATAAGGAAAACAAACACAAGCTACCCATTTGCCATACACTGCACACATCACAACAGCACATAACAAAGTACCACCATAATCCATAACCACAATAATGCATATAACACATGTCCGCATGTCACGAATACACATCTCAAAACACATCACAAATAAGAACACATGTCTTTAAAAGACAATACAAATACACCAAATAGTACACAACTAATACAAAACACATCACTATCCCTTGGCAACCCACCTCCCCACGCTTAAGATTGTTCGTCCTCGAACAAGTCTGGGTGTTGCTCACGCATCACGGACTCACGTTCCCATGTCTCCTCCTCAATGCCACGGTGCTGCCACAGCACGTGAACCAAAGGAATAGAACGACCACGCAAAAGCTTCTCGCGCCGATCTAAGATACGGATAGGGGCCTCAACAACGGACATGTCATCCGCAATGTCCAATGTCCCCAATCGATCACATGAGTGGGGTCGGGGTGATACTTCCTCAGCGGGACACGTGAAACACGTTGTGCGCTCGACTCGGCCCGCGGTGGTAACGCTAACCCGTGGGCCACGGGCCTACACGATCCGTAATCTCAAAAGGACCAATAAACCGCGGAGATAGCTTGGAACCTCGCCCAAACCGTCGATGTCCACGACGTGGAGAAACACGAAGAAACACACGATCACCAACAGAAAACTCCAAAGGTCGCCGCCGCTGATCCGCATAAGATTTCTGCCGACTCTGAGCTGATAACAACCGCTGTCGAATCAACTTAACCTTCTCGGTAGCCTCTTGAACCAAATGTGGTCCCAAGAGAGGCTGTCTCCCCACCTCGGTCCAACACAAAGGTGATCGACACGGCCGCCCATACAACGCCTCAAAAGGAGCCATCCCAATGGATGCCGATAACCATATTTAGGCAAGCTCCACCAAAGGAAGGTGAGTTGCCCACGAACCCCAAAATCTAACACACGGGCCCGTAACATGTCCTCCAACGTCCTGATTCGTCCTCTGCGTCTGGCCATCGGTCTCAGGGTGAAAGGCTGTACTCAAGTGAAGTTTGGTCCCCATAGCCTCCTGCAACCCTGGCCCGAAACGGGAAGTGAACCGCGAATCCCGGTCGGACACAACCGATGATGGTACTCCATGCGATCTCACAATCTCGTTCATGTATAGGCGACTTAAGGTCCCAATAGAGTCCCGCTGCAAACAGCCAGGAAATGGGCCGACTTTGTGAGTCGATCCACAATCACCCAAATCATATCTTTCCTCCCCGTGGTGGGTGGAAGACCGGTCACAAAATCCATCGCTATGTGGTCCCACTTCCACTCCATGATGGGCAATGGGCGTAACATTCCCGCCGGCCGCCGATGCTCGGCCTTCACCTGCCGACACGTGAGGCACCGCGAAACAAAGGCAACTACATCGCATTTCATCCCAGGCCACCAAAAATGTGCCCGAAGCGCATGGTACATCTTCGTACCCCCCGGATGCACAACAACTCTAGATTGGTGAAACTCCCTCATCACCTCATCCCGAGGGAAGAAGCCACTACCAACCGCCCCGAAATGACAACTCATGCTCAGGACCCTCGTCCGATCCTGCGATAGCTCCCCGGCCTCAATACGGGCACGGAGAACCTCACACTCAATGTCACCCAACTGTTCCTCCCGGACGCGCTGGTACAACTCGGGCACAACCACCAAGGACTCAGGACTGTCCCACCATCACGAACAAGAGGCTGCCTGCGCAACATCGCCAACCGCTCCATCGCCTTCCACTCTCCCACGGCCACCTCGGCTTTCCCTTTTCCTCGCTCAACGCATCAGCCACAATATTACCCTTGCCCGGGGTATAGGCAAGAGTAAAGTCAAAGGTTTGCAAATACTCCACCCATCTCCTCTCGCCTCAAATTCAAGTCCTTCGGGTAAAGATGTCCTGAAGGCTCTTGTGATACGAGAACACCACAAACTTCTCCCCTAAGAGGTAATGCTGCCAACTCTTCAGGCGAAGATGACGGCCGCTAACTCAAGGTCATGAGTAGGATAATTCTGCTCATGAGGCTTCACTGCCTTGACCCATAAGCCACCACACCTGTGCTCTTGCATAAGCACACACCCCAAACCAACCCTGGACGCATCACGGTATACCTCATATGGAATATCCTACCGAGGTAACCTCAACACCGTGCGGTGGTCAAACGGGTTTTGAGAGTCTCAACCTCCTGGCACTTGTCCGTCCACTCGAATTTCACTCCTTTCCTAGTCAACGCCGTCATAGGAGCCGCCAAACGGGAGAACCCCTCTCTGAAACAGCGATAATACCCCACCAAGCCAAGAAAGCTACGGATCTCAAAAACATTGGTTGGCCTCGCCCACGTTGCCACAGCCTCAATCTTGGCTGGGTCCACCCTAACTCCCTCAACTGACACCACGTGGCCAAGAAAGTGAACCTCCTGCAGCCAAAACTCACACTTGCTAAACTTAGCAAAACAATGCTGGTCCCTCAAGGTTTGCAACATCTGTTGCCAAGTGCTCCACATGCTCCTTCTCGGTCTTGGAATGCACCAAGATATCGTCGATAAACACCACCACGAACGAGTCTAAGTATGGGGCAAAGACTTGGTTCATCAAATGCATGAACACCGGCGGCGCATTAGTGAGCCCGAAAGGCATCACTATCCACTCATAATGCCCATACCGCACCGAAAGGCTGTCTTAGGGATGTCCTCCTCCCTAACCCCGGAGCTGGTGATACCCCGACCGTAAATCTATCTTGGAAAACCACTAGGCCCCACTCAATTGGTCAAACAGGTCATCTATCCAAGGCAACGGGTACTTATTCTTCACGGGCCACCGATTCGACTTCCTGTAGTCGATGCGAGAGACAAAGTGTGCCATCAGCCTTCTTAGCAAAAGAGCACCGGAGCACCCCAAGGTGAGGTACTCGGTCTGATATACCCTTGGCCCACCAACTCCTCGATTTGCCTCTGCGGCTCCCTCGGCTCGGTGGCCCCATACAATATCTTACTTGGGAAGTCGGACCCGTCCTCGGCACCAACTCAATGGTGAACTCCACACTCCTCTTTGGTGGCAAACTCCTCAACTCCTCAGGAAAAACATCCTGGAATTGGTCCACACGGCGGGCCACACCCTCTTTTCCACCTTACCCTCCTCGGCCAAGGTCAGGGCTGCCAACTTGTGGGTAATGGCACCCCACCTGGTCCATCACCGGCCCGGCCCGACTCGCCTCACGGTCCCAGCTCCCCCGCAGGGTGCAAGAGGTCCCTCCGGAGTGTCACGAAGGATACACGCCGCCAGAATGATCTATCTTGGCTTGGAAAGCCATAAGCCAATCCATACCCAAGATCAGAGTCAAAAGTACGCATGGGCATCACATGCAAGTCAAAACTCGACTCCACCTCGCCTATGGTTAACACACAGTCCACGACACACACGCCGTACCTCAATCATGCCTCCCACCGGAGACTCCACAACTAGGGGCCTTGCGGCCTCCACACAAGCTAACCCCAAGCCATCAATAAGAAGCTCGAGCCAAAAGGAACACGATGCGCCCGTATCAAAAAGAACAGAAGCTAATGTACGGGAAATCAAGAGGGTACCTCTAACCACCGATGGTCCTGCTCCACCCTCGGTGGTGGAGGTGGTGGCTCAGCCTCCTCTGGGTACGTCGCCTCCGGTGCAAACACCCTTCCTTGGCCCGTGCCACCGGTTGGCTCACTCCTTGGACGGTTCCCGCTAAGGTTGCCTCCGGCTTCGATCTGCTGCCGCTCCGGCCTCCCCGGGGTCGGGTCCGGCCGGATCTCGCCTGGCGGGCCCTGCCACCGACGAACCGGTCTCTCGCCTGGTGCACGGAAGCTAGCATCACTCCTCACGCCGGATGCCATGCCCCCGCTCCCCTGTTGCCACTCCTGCAAACCCGGCGCGAATGGCCCTCTCATCCACAGTTGTTGCATCTCCGGTCCTTCTTGGGGCACTCCCCTTTGAAGTGACCCTGCTCTCCACAAGATGATGACAATGCTTAGGTAGACTCCCAGATGGACCACCCTGTCTTCCGCCGCCAAGGGTGAACCTCCCGGGGTTCCACGGATGTCCGACCCCGATCGCGAAAAGAAGCTGCTATCCCTCTCCTCCGTCTTGAGCCTCTTGGACCCCGTATCTTGATCAGGCCCACTCTGCAATCGCGACCCCGATGGGCCTGCCTCCCATCATCCGGCTCTCTCTCGGTACACGGGCCGTCTCCACGGCCTCGGCATAGGTCCTCAAGCGTAGAATTGCCACCCTCGCCGGCTAGGGCTTTAAGGCCCAAAGTGAACTTGTGGGCCTTCAGGTCCTCCCTTGCCACGATCTCGGGAGCAAACCTACTCAAGCTCCTGGAACTCCCGCTCATACTCGGGTACCATCCTGGATCCCTGCTTAGCCGCCGAATTCTTCCCTCTTCTGCCATCTCACCGATTCCGGAAGAACTCATCATGGAAGAGTTCTGAGAACTCCTCCCAAAGCATGAGTTGCACCGCACGGCTCCCGCGACACTCGTCCACCACTCCAAAGCATCCCCCTCCGTGCCGAATTGCCGGTCGCACATTGTCCTCTTCCCGGGCAGGAGAAAGGAGAACACATGCTCGATCCGCCTCGACCACCTGCTCAGTACCACGGGATCACCTTCCCCCTTGAATCGCGGAGGTTGTTCCTTTCGGAACCGTGTCACCACGTCATCCTCTCGCACGAGTCGGTACACCACCCAGCGAACTCTCACGCTCACGAGGCGGCTCTCTTCTTGGTGGTGGTGGTGGTGGCATCACCGCTGTGTCTGCCATCTCACGGCGCACCTCCTCCCGAACGTCCGCCGGAGTCCCTCCGTAGCTCTCGTACCTCCAGCCGGATGCCTTCTTGTAGCCGTGCCGGTAACAACGCATGCCCTCCAACGGACGGTCCCGCACCCGGACCCTCATGGGCGGATGACTCATCACCATTGCCCCGGACGCACGTGTCACTCTCTTGGCGCATTCTTACTACACGAAGTAAGAGCACAACGTCAAAACAATTTTATAATTTATCGCGTCACTACCTCTACCCCACCGATCAATTCCACTATCACATGACATTACACACATACATTGCATCAATCACATTACACGATTCGGTACACATTGCCAAACAAATCAGAGTTGCACATTTCACTTAATCATATGATTTTATCTACCAGTTTAGCATACATTCACAAAGAAATGCAACTAGTGCCCTAATGCCAATGCATACAAATCCGACCACAAGACCGGACTACCCTAAGTACACCTTGGAGGCTCAAAGAGGACCATGTTGATCAGGCATGTCCCTCCAGGCTCCTCCAAAGGACTTAGGATAATCAGGTCCGCCCACTACCCTAGGCCAACTAGACCATGCTATGATACCATATTATCACGCCCTGAATTTCCAACCCGAGGAAACCGGTACGTGACTCCCCTTTTACCCACACGGAGGGCAAAGGGGTTAGGATACAAACCAAGAATATCACATTTTAAACATCCACAACATTCAAGAAAGTAATGTTCATTAAAAACAATCCAAACCAGTTTATTACAACAAAATCCTTTCCCCACTGGGGTTACATCAATTCCCATAAGAAAAACAAAACATAAATGGAAGAGAGTAAAAATAATTATGGTCTTCCACCTTGGTGTATCCACCTAACGCCTGTAAGTCCCCGGAAAACAAACACGGTAGGAGGGGTGAGCAACCACGGCTCAATAGGGATCATGTCTCCCCAACCCATCCCATGCTCCCTGCAGTCTACATGCCATGTGTACAAGTGCGGTGTCGTGTTACAATAATTTCAACAAACATAATAACAACCACATCAACAATTACAATCTTCCACCGCCACACAGCTAACAAAACACATCTCAAGCAAGTAGTTTAACCGCCTCTTGAGGCCACGATTTAACCGCCTCTCAGGCAAAGTAGTTTAACCGCCTCTTCAGGCCCTTTGGTTTAACCGCCTCTCAGGCAAAGTAGTTTAACCGCCTCTTCGGAGCCAGATAAAGACGGCCATGCACACAACACACACCACAATCACCCAAGCATAAAACCAAACACTTGGTGTGCACCCGTTCACAAGTGCACAATCCCGGCCATTCAGGCAATAAGCAAACACCCAGCATACATACATACACTAAATCACAAGTCCACCACACGGGCATATTACCAAACACGTAATGGGCATATACACACAAACTATCTACACACAGGGCTTTTCATCAAACATATAGCATGTAATCCACAAAATCACACCAGAATGCCACGAAGGCCAACATCCATATAGGAGATCACACCTATATGGATTACATATATATATATATATATATATATATATATATATATAAGAATATAACCCATAATCTGCCCTGGAACCCTAGGACAGGAGGAGGGTTTAGGAAGAACGGAACCCCTACCTCAAGTAAAACACAACAACACAACAATGTCCCGATCCCACGTCGAACGCCGTCCACCCACGAAGCACCGACCACCCACGCAAGACGCCTGCAGCAACCAGGAGCTCTCCTTCCCTCTCTCTCTCTCTCTCTGCGATGCGACGGTGGTGGGCAACAAACCCTAACCCTAAAACGAGAGGGCTTCTCCTCCTTATATAGACAACACAACATCAAAACGACGTAGTTTTGATTAAGTGAATCCCAGCATCAAAACGACATAGTTTTGATGGAACAAGCTATGACCTTCCCACACCCATACACACCAAAATAGTCACAATTCCAACATGGTCCTTTGGGAAAAGATGATTAGAATGACAAAACCAAGGGAACCATGCAAAATAATCCTGCACGCCAATTTGCACGTGAATTCCCCAATTCACGTGCAACTCCAAATGCACTCCAAATGCGCTCAAACTTCACCCCTAGCCTCCTTGCATCATGTAGAAGACAACCACACTTGCACGTGAATTGGACCCATTTCACGTGCACCTCACATACACGTCCGTTTGGCCTGAAACTTCTGTGGTAGATAGAGGACATCATTCTAAGCATCTTTCCTTTTGCACGTGAATTCATTGGAGTCCATTCACTAGGTTAAAATCTAGAAAAACTCTACTCAGAAGGCAAAACTGTGACTAACTCAAGGTATGGGTCCTTACAATAAAGATATTATATAACTAATTCAATTGACTTTACTCAGATCCAATAAGTATTGAGAAAGTTATTAGCAAAATAGTGTGCTGCGCACTGGCTGTCTCCTCCAAATTTGTACAAGGTTTGGTTGCCATCTTTGAAAAATCATAACTAATTGAATACAGCCCGGAATATTCTCAAACCAATTGGAAATGATAGACAAAGACGTTATCCAATCAACGAAGTTAACTTTGTTGGATTACGACAAGTATCAGGAAGTTATTAATAAAATAGCGGGCTGCACACCGGTTGTCCAATTCAACTTGGTACTTTTGTCATAATCATTTCATTTCTTCTCGGAATCAAGTGTGGTCAAGTGCGTTGTCCTCCAAATGTCATCCTCTATCACTTAGAGCTTGTCTTGGGGCATATAAAGGTCTCCCAAAGTGGTCCTTACTCTTGTGGTCTTTGATCGAGTACGGTTGTGATCTAACCCGATCAAAATGGGGTTCAACAGCTGCCCCTCTTTGTGCATTGTTTGTATGTAAATGATGTACAAAGATAACCAACTACCCATTTTGACTGGTTAGATCTCCATGGTCATTTCCCATAACATCTGATTCCTTGGAGTTTGGCATTGCTGTGAGATTGATGTGACATCTTTGGTCAAATATGATATTTTGGGTCGAACAGCTTCTAGGACTATGCAGGTGATATCTTGGGCTATGAGGGTGGCTTCTTGGGCTGAATAGCTTCTTGGGCTATGACACGACATCTTGGGTCAAAAATGAGTGACATCTTGGGTTGATTAGCTTCTTGGGCTATAAGGGTGGCTTCTTGGGCTGAATAGCTTCTTGGGCTATATGGGTCGCTTCTTGGGCCAAATAATAGTGTCTCGGGCTATAAAGGTGGCTTTTTGGGCCAAATAGCTTCTTGGGCTATGTGTAATGACCCATGAGTGGGTGTTAGTCCCACATTGCTTGGTGAGGAGAACAAAGTCCTCCTTATAGGAGGGGATGGATACCTCACCTCACAGGAACGCGTTTTGGGCGAGGCCCAAAGACAAAACCGTGCGGAGCAGGCCATGAGGGCGAGGCCCAAGACCTGTTGGCCAAGCGGACAAAATTCTTGTGACGGGTATGGGCCTGGGCTATTCTCGGGTGGTATCAGAGCCAGACCCGGAGCGGTGTGCCATGGTCCCACGGGGACGTGGGCCTCCTAAGGGGGGTGGATTGTAATGACCCATGAGTGGGTGTTAGTCCCACATTGCTTGGTGAGGAGAACAAAGTCCTCCTTATAGGAGGGGATGGATACCTCACCTCACAGGAACGCGTTTTGGGCGAGGCCTAAAGACAAAACCGTGCGGAGCAGGCCATGAGGGCGAGGCCCAAGACTGGTTGGCCAAAGCGGACAAAATTCTTGTGACGGGTATGGGCTGGGCTATACACCGCGCACCGCACATAACAACACATAACAAGGTACCACCATAATCCATAATCACATGCATCACAATAATGCATATAACACATATCCGCATGTCACAAATACACATCTCAAAACACATCACAAATATGAACACATGTCTAAAAGACAATACAAATACACCAACCAACAGCCACCCCTCCACCTTTAAGATTGTTCGTCCTCGAACAACTCTGGGTGTTGCTCACGCATCATGGATTCGCGTTTCCATATTTCCTCCGTAGGACGTGTCGTCCGCGAAAAGACAATACACTTTCCATAATGCACATGCTGATGCACATCGTCCACAACCATTCACATACCCGCGAATGAAGATATCACACAATAACACAGATGAAGGCGCATACCCACAGACCCAATACAACACAGCATGATAGGGAAACACATATTCTAATCTCACCAACAACCCTTGTTCTCCTCACCTAACACATGTCACAAGTATTCACGTCATGACGATGTATGACATATACACCCATCCCCAACACGTACATTTAACAAATCACATAGGTCACAGACCAACTCACATCATAAACACCACTACAAGGAACAAGGCACAAACAAAATACTACTACACGTTTAACGTTCCACTGCCCACTCGCTGACACCAGACAAACTCATCCGCAGGGAGTTTCCTCACAACCTTCCCACCTCTGGACCGTTCATCCCCGAAAAGAGAAATCAAGTAGTAAGCATCACGAGAAGATCAAAGCAACACATAACACCCATGATCACAACAAGAACTAGAGCTTGGCCAATTAGCGTGCTGACAACAACTCATGTGAGCAAGTTTGACAACAGTGAGGTTGAGAAACCTCCCACGGATTCATTAAGACCCTGATAACCGAACAAGGCCAACACCATAAGCCTATGCATGAAGCATCCATTCGCTAGGATTCATATGGTTGAACGAGAAGTCACTGCATCGACATAGCAGGGTACTCGACGTTAGACGCCTACTCGTGTCACAATAGGACCAACACTCCACAATGTAAAATACCCAACAATGACACCATCAAAATTTGATGTCAACGGACCCCAACAATTTACAACGCAGCCACACTCCATATGTAGACCTTACCCTGACGGCAAACACTAAGAGGTCACAAGGAAACACAAACAAACAAGAGAAAAGCATTAGACAAACCACAATCGTGTTTCTACACATGGAGATCACCCCAGCAGCACCATCATCACTGCTCAAACCACCTCACTCTATAGTGATACACGCAACAACAGAACCCAACCAATGCCAAAGGGAACTCAAGATGACTTACAATCCAGGACACAACTACATCAGGATGAAGTGTGCCCTCCACCAATTCGGTTACAGTCAACAAGACACCCAACGGAGTCCAAGGAGTAACTCAAAACAACGAATTCAGTACCATACCCAATCACGGCAAGACCAAAAAGCTACTATCGGGCTAACACCAGTCACCAACGTTGCGAATCTACTAAAGAATCCTTTGAACCAGAACGTCACATAAATAACACCTCCCTAACTACGGTCAGATAGGGATCCACCAAGGGCCCACACAGCCTGCACTAACTGAGGCCTATGTTACAACCCAAGTGATAACGCCTTACTCAGTCAGCAGACATTCCATGCGATAGGAATCCTTTGACGCCGGGTAGGTACCAACCACATAGTCCTCTCCACCTTGGAAAACTCTCCTACCTGAAACATGACAACAACGGAATCCTCTGTGTCACCCCGCACAGGTCACAAGGGAATCCCTTGCCTCCAGGACATACTCCACCTCATGAACCACTAACTCCGCTACACCAACCATCACGCTCTGTCTCAACACACCAACAAAACACTCAAACTGACCAAGAAATACTCAGGCTCTAGCCTCAGCTAAATGTGATCACTGCCATTCCTCCGGGTGGCGCAGGAAACAAGACAGGCAAACGCCTGATTCGGGACTTTCACGTAGTTCCCAAACACACCAACACCTTGATAGCGTGAACCATCTCCCGACATAAATGTAGGTCATCCGCCTACCAGCACTACTCCAAAACATGCACCTTTGTGACATCCGCCCGACATAAATCGCTCCCCAAGGAGTAACACTAATACCCCTTCCAAGCAAAAACTGCCAACTGACTCAATTCTGGGGATCAAACAACCCCTTTTTTTTGTAACTTACCAACAGTTTAATAACACCAGACAAGGAAGAACATAAACAACATCACTTCTAACACTCCTCCTCATCCTCACACCACAGTTACTATACCAATACACCATGCCTCATCCTCCTCTACGCATATGTGTCGCAACACCCACACGTAGCAACTCCGCTATATACCTCTACCACTTATGCAATACATACAACAACACAATGCCACATTTTCTGCACATTCTCAACACATGCAACAAAACACAAGACTCCTGACGACTAGAACGTACCAATTTTACACCTTCTCCTCAAGATACAGACCAAAGGAATGGCCCTACCATGCAAAAGCACACCCGCAGCCCCTAGAGAAATGTTTTCCAGATGTGGGTAAAAAGCCCGAACAAGGCCTGCCAAATCTCACTTGCTTACCTCTTTGTACCAATTGGATGCATCGATCATGACCCTTGAAACCCACTCACAACCGATAGTTGAGCTCTAGAACACTTCACATTTTACATGTGTGCATCCCCATTTCACAACATGTTCTGAGAACATCACTCATGGTCTTTCACACTCGACAAACATGACACATGGCCACTGCTTGACCATCTGAGAACCTAGAACACCTATATAGTTACTAACCAGAACTTGCAACGACCACTCTATCCAACAAGATAACACTTCAAGGACTCTAAGAGCAGGCTATACTTGCTGCGTTTTCCCCTCAACCACAACGCTTGGAAAAGAAAGGTAACCATAGGAATACCCCTTTCAAGTAGTACTCCAACACATACCTCTATCCTCTTAAGGACACATTTCTATTAATCAAGGTTGCCAAGGAGGTGTCACACAATAACCCACAAGCCATCACTTCACACCTCAAGCTCTACTAGCTAGCCAATCTAAATTCCCTCCCACTGGCAAAAGGTAGCCTACAAGATTTGGTTACTCTGATTAGCAACACATGCCAAAGTTGAATATCACTCACAGACAAAATCAACACCCATATATATTCATTAGTTACTTATTATTCTTCTAGCGTTATGAATCTATATTTACTCTTTTTACTTATTTATTTCCTAACAGGTCACCAACCACATCCATTTGAAATGCTAACTCAAACATGACATGATAAAGTCCACCCTGCCTCACATAACTAGTACGAGACTCAACCGACAACCCACCAAAGGGGCACGATACCACCAATGAAGTTCTGTCTTGCTCTTCTACGGGCCTCACTAGCTAGTCCTCCAACATCACTCCCGGTCCTACCAAAACAGAGTGTACGAAGACGTCCTACTTTTCCACAGAGGCGACACCGGTACTGCTTCTTGGCACACTCTCTTTTCCAATGTCCCGGTTGTCCACAGCAAGCACAACCCTTAGGGAAACGGGACTCAAATGGAAGTGTTGAGGGTTGACCCCCAACATTAAACTCGTGACCATTCTCAACTTGCACCCTTTGCCTCTTAAGTCCTTCCTGCTGATTGGGAAAATGTGGCTTCCGTTGATCCGCAGCCAAACTCCCCTAAATGTTATGGGTTAACAGCTCTTGGCGTACCTCGCTCCTAATCAGTCGTCGAATCTGATCCCTCATCTCTCGGATAATTCGGTTAAAGATGCCAACCTCTGCCGTGATTAGTTTATCACCTTCAGCCTACAGCTCTCTCACTTGCCCAACCTGAGTTGCGGCCTCCTCTGTTACCTCAATAGTCGCACGGTTTATAATTCTCAGAAACATTGGCTATCCGAAAAGGTAGCGCTCCAGATTAACACTAACCGATCTCAACAATTGCGAGATCACTACCGACTAAGCAGCTTAAGCTATAACACGCATCCTTGTGTACATAAGTCCATAGGTTCACATTTCACAGACTATACCAATTTTTTTTACATTTCATTGCATTGCTCATAACCACGCTCATGTCACACAATACCAAACAAATCACATGCTCAACCATTCACAGAACACCAACATTATTGTATATTTAATTTATTTTATTATTATTATTATTATTTTTTTGTTAACAGTTCACAAGCCTCAAGTTTCGAAGCACACAGTTTCAATTCTACAATTTCATTTCCTTGCTTTCATGTTCAAATTACCACAAAAGATCAGAGTTGCACAGATTAACACTTTATCACGTTATTCATGCAATCCTACCACATATACAGCTTAATCACAGTTCCCCACACGATCACACATGAGCAACATATGCAACTAGTGCCCTAATGCCAATGCATGCAAATCCTACCACAAGAGTGGACTACCCCAAGTACACCTTAGAGGCTCCAAGAGGACCATGTTGATCAGGCACGTCCCTCCAGGCTCCTCCAAAGGACTCAAGATAACCAAGTCCGCCCACTACCCTAGGGCCAACTAGACCATGCTCTGATACCATATTGTCACACCCCGGATTTCCAACCCGAGGAAACCGGTACGTGGCTCCCCTTGTACCCACACGGAGGGCAAAGGGGTTAGGGTGCAAACCCTGAATATAACATTTTAAACATCCACAACACATTCAAGAAAGAAATATTCATAAAAGCAATCCACAATCCAAACCAGTCTTTATTACAACAAAATCCTCTTTTCAATCCATCCCCACTGGGTTACATCAATTCCCATAAATCAATTCCTATAAAAATAACATAAATGGAAGACAGTAAAGTAAAAAAGGTCTTCCACCTTGGGGTCGCACCTAACGCCTGTATGTTCCTGAAAGAAAACACAACATAGAGGGAGGGGTGAGCAACCACAGCTCAGTAGGGATCATGTCTCCCCAACCCATCCCATGCTCCTAGCGTCTATATGAGGGTGTGTACAGGTGCAGTGTAGTGACAATAAGATATAAACAGGTTGTATTCCACAATCACACGGAACACACATATTCACAGCCATACAAGCTTAGCCATATAGGCTAGCATATCCACAGCCACTCAGGCTTAGCCACACGGGCTAACATATCCACAGCCTCTCAGGCTTAGCCACACGGGCTAACATATCCATGGCCATATAGGCTTAGCCACACGGGCTAACATATCCACGGCCATATAGGCTTAGCCACACAAAGTAACATATCCACAACCATATAGGCTTAGCCACACAGCTAATTGCAGCCCAGTCCTGGGCTTCCACAACCACCGGGTTCCACAAACACAGCATACAAGGTCACACAGGCATTAAACCAAACACGTAGCATACACACTTTCACAGGCATAATACCAAACACTTAGTTCGCACAGCCAATCAGGCATAAAATCAAACACTTGATATGTAGAGTTTCACAGGTATTTTACCAAACGCTTAACATGCATACATTCACAAACCCACAAACCCAGCCACACAGGCATGTAATCAAACAGATACTAGGCATATTCACACAGACATATTCACACAGGCATTTTATCGAACACTTGATATGTACTCACCATCCAACACCAAAATACATCAAAAACCTCCATTGAAGGCCAACATCCATATAGGAGATCACACCTATATGGATTACATATATATGTAAACAGGTAAAATCCATAATCTGCCCTAGAACCCTAGGACAGAGGAGGATTTAGGAAGAATAGAACCCCTACCTTAAAGCAGATCTTCCTTGCTCCCGCGCTAAACGCCGTCCTTCCCACGCCAGATGCTTCGGCAGCAACCAGCAACTCCCCTTCCTTCCCTTTCTCTAGCTCTCTCTCTCTCTACGATGGCTGTAGCAGCTGAAGAGAGCCCTAAACCTAAAACAGAGGGCTTCTCCTCCTTATATAGACAACACAACATCAAAACGACGTAGTTTTGATTAAGTGAATCCCAGCATCAAAACGACGTAGTTTTGATGGAACAAGCTATGACCTTCCCACATCCATACACACCAAAATATCCACAATTCCATCATGGTCCTTTGGGAAAAGATGATTATAATGACAAAACCAAGGTAACCATGCAAAAACATGCCTGCACGCCAATTTGAACGCCAATTCCCCAATTGGCGTGCAACTCCAAATGCACTCAAACTTCACCCCACGCCTCCTTGCATCTTGTAGAGGTCTGAGAAGCAAAAATATGCTTGTACGTGAAATGGGTGAATTCACGTTCAGCTCCAAATGCCCTGAAATTTCTGTGGTAGATAGAGGACCTCGTTCTAAGAAACTTTTGTTCTTGCACGCCAATTGTTTGAGGCCATCTACTATACCAAAAGTGAGCTCCAAAATATGCCAAAACAGCTTAAAACCGCATGTATATGCATAGCATCTTCCTAGGGCATAAATGCACGTTATCACTTGTCACATGCACCTCCCAAAAGTCCTCTCTTGGGCTCATCTCTTACCTCAAACTTGTGTACCAACATCCAAGGTGTTTGTGGTTAACTTCTTACACACGGGTTACACATGGGTCATTACACTATGAGGGTGGGTTCTTGGGCCGAATAATAACGTCTCGAGCTATAAAGGTGGCTTCTTGGGCCGAATGGCTTCTTGGGCTATGAGGGTGGCTTTTGAGCCGAGTAGCTTCTTGGGCTATACAGGTGGCTTCTTGGGCCAAACAATAACATCTCGGGCTATGAAGGTGACATCTTGGGTCAAATGATAGTGAGATAGCATCTTGGGCTATGGATAGGTGACTCCATCATGGCTCCCTCTACGAGTTCACTCTAAGAGATCGCTCTACGAGATTACCACTCAAGAGTCATGCTTGGGCTTACGATCTTGGTCTGCCGGGTTTAGTTCTTTGATTTTAAAAGGGAATTCTGTTTGTCGAGGGTGAGTCCTCATCTGTCTTTGAAGCTTAACTGTTGGTAGATCATGAGATGAATCCTTATGCCATTCTGATATACGGATAATCCTGTGAGTAAGAAGAACAAACATGCTAGGATGTATGCTAATGATGCATGAAGATGTATGAATCTATGTGACCTTATGATTAAGTTTGTAAATCCTTCTCCTCCGCCGGGAAAGAGGCCAGTGGATGACTTGTGCCTTTTGTTCTCTCTTTGCTCCAAGTGATCGGGGCTCTATCTTTTCTGCATGCTGATATCCCCATGCATGGAATGTTCAAGAAAACTCTGCTTGGGGAATATATATTTAAAAAAAAAGAATTTTGAAAAAGTTATAAAGAATTTTGAGAAAACTACATCATCATACACAACATGACTCATGCATTATCATAAGAGTTTAACAAGTCTTCCTTTTATAAAATAGAATGACAGGTTTTTAAGATATTGGTCTACAAAGTTGAATAAAGTATGCTCAAGACTTGACCAATCCTTTTGTTCGTACGCTGGCCTTTGATGTGGAGTAACTAATCAGTCCCTCTGAGGTGCTTAAGATTTTATCAGACTGCTTTAGGTGACTTTGGATCCTGGTCCCTTTGTTTGGCTTTGTATTTTACCCTTAGTGCCTTTTCGGGTTTTTACTAAGTCCGCCTTTAATTCTTCTCTCTTTTCACAAAGCTTTGTATTTTACCCTTGGTGCCCTTTTGGGTTTTCACCAAGTCCGCTCTTAGCTGCGACTTCCTCGTCTTTGTACCAAAATGAAATTTTTGTTGCCATTTATATGAAGGAGATGATGAGCGTGAGATTTAGACTCACTTAGGCAAGCTAGTTTTGATTTCGCGAAAATGGGGAACGACTGTTTGGAATTCTTTTGCAAGATGAGAAGGCTTTCCTTTTTTATTTTTTGGCCCTTTGGTGCTTTCCTTTTTTGCTTTTACTCAGGGAAAGGCTCCCTAAATAGTAAATAAGGATAGAGAAAAGGTTCAAGAACATGGAGAATTCTTTCAATAAATGGCAATTTCAAATCCACTTTGGTAGAAGAACAGAAATTAAACATAAAATTTCTTTACAGCATCACTGTTTACGGGGTTCGGGAGTTCATCTCCATCCATTTTGGTGAGGACGAGTGCACCACCCGAGAATGCTCTTTTTACAACATACGGCCCCACGTAGTTTGGAGTCCATTTGCCTCTGTGATCATGCTGTATTGGTAGTATCTTTTTCAGGACCAAGTCTCCTTCTCGAAATGCCCTTGGTTGCTCCTTTTTGTTGAAGCTAGCCATCATTCTCTTTTGATAAAGCTGACCTCGGCAAACTGCTGTGAATCGCTTCCCATCAATCAGGTTCAACTGTTCGAAACGGTTCTTAACCCATTCGACTTCATCTAGCTTGGTATCCATGAGCACCCTCAGAGATGGGATTTTTACTTCCACTGGTAAAACAGCCTCCATGCCATAAACTAAGGAAAATGGCGTTGCCCCAGTTGAAGTCCGGACTGTGGTTCTATAGGCATGTAGTGCATATGGGAGTTTCTCGCTCCAATCTTTGTACGTCTCAGTCATTTTCCGGATAATGTTCTTGATGTTCTTGTTTGCTGCTTCTACCGCTCCGTTCATTTGAGGATGGTATGGTATTGAGTTGCGATGTCGGATTTTGAACTGTTCACACAAATTGTCCATCATCCGGCTGTTTAGATTGGCAGAATTATCTGTTATAATGTGCTCTAGGAGCCCATAGCGGCACACGATGTTGTTACGGACAAACTTAGTGATTACTGACTGAGGGACTTGGACGTTGGAGGCTGCTTCGACCCACTTAGTGAAATAGTTGATGGCTACAAGAATGAATCTATGTCCATTAGAGGCTTTTGGGAATATGAGCCCAATGACCTCCATGCCCCATAATGCAAATGGCCACGGAGATGTAAGCACGTGTAGCTTAGATGGGGGTGCTTGAATGCGATCCCCATAAATCTGGCATTTAATACATTTACGTACATGCTCAATGCAGTCCTTTTCCATAGTAACCCAATAGTAGCCCATCCTCGTGATCTGCCTAGTTAGTGTATGCCCATTTGTGTGAGATCCGTAGTCGCCGTTGTGAACCTCATTGGTGACTCAAGCTGCTTTATCTTTGTCCAAGCACTACAGTAAAACTTGGTTATGGTTGCATCTGTATAGGATTGAACCGTCAAGGAAGTAATTGATGCTTGCTCGTCGGATGTTTCTTTTTTCGGCTACTGAGGCCCCTACCGGATATGAGTGCTGGGACAGGTACTGTTTGATATCTTGATACCAAGGCTTGTTGTCAGTGTTAACATTGGTTACCATGTTGTAAATGGGTTCCTTGTTCACATTGATGTCAAAGCATGGTATTTCAAAGCATGTGTCCAATTGAAGGAGGGAGGCTAGAGTCGTTAAAGCATCGGGAATTCGATTATGCTCTCTTGATATGTGTTCAAATGTAATTTCATCAAATAGGTTAGCCATTTCACAAATCATTTGCCGATAAGGAATCAACTTGTGATTTCAAGTTTCCCATTCCTTTCTAACTTGATAAATGACTAGAGCTGAATCCCCGAACACTTGTAATTTTCTGATTCCTTTACTCAATGCCTCTTGGAGGCCCATTACACAAGCTTCATATTCTGCTATATTATTTGTGCAAGGGAATGTCAACTTGGCGGCCATCAGAAAATGTACTCCGGATGGGGAAATTAGGACTACCTCGATGCCATGACCAGATAAGCTTGATGCTCCATCAAACCATAGGGTCCATGTGTCTGACTCTTCATTTTCTTGGATGGTGTTGATGAATTCGTCTGGAAAATCAGAGATTGCTGGCTCATACTCTTCCAAGGCTCGATCCACTAGATAATCAGCTATGGCACTTCCTTTGATGGCCTTTTGAGGCACATAGACAATGTCATATTCTGCTAAGAGTAGCTGCCATTTAGCATTTCTTCCCATCATGGATGGCTTTTCCAATAGGTATTTGAGCGGGTCATGTGTAGAGATGAGCCATGTGGTATGTAGAGTGTATACTACCCTAATCTTCATGTTGCCCAAGCGAGGGCACAACAAGTCTTTTCCAGAGGAGTGTACTTTTCCTCACAAGGTGTAAACTTCTTGCTCAGATAGTAAATGATTTGCTCTTTCTTCCCTGAGGCATCATGCTGTCCCAGTACACAAACCATCAAGGTGTCTCAGACTGTTAAGTATAGAATCAGAGGTTGACCGGACACTGGGGGAACCAAAATTGGAGGGTTCATCAAATACTGCTTAATTGTATCAAAGGCCTCCTGACATTCATTGTTCCACACCTCGGGACTATTCTTGCGCAGCACCTTGAAGATGGGTTCACAAGTCATAGTGAGTTGTGAAATGAACCGAGCGATGTAGTTGAGTCTTCCGAGGAATCCTCTAACTTCCTTGATAGTTTTTGGCACAAGCATATCGTGGATGGCCCAGACTTTATCGAGATCAATCTCAATTCCCCGTTGACTGACGATGAATCCCAATAGCTTGCCTGAAGTAGCCCCAAAGGTACATTTGGCTAGATTTAACTTCAATTGGTATTTTCGTACTCTGTCGAAGAGCTTACGCAACACTTTCACATGGTCCTTGTCTACTTTTGACTTGGCGATCATATCATCGACATAGACCTCTACTTCTTTGTGCATCATGTCATGGAATAGTGTTACCATGGCTCTTTGATAAGTTGCCCCAACATTTTTGAGTCCGAAAGGCATGACATTGTAGCAAAAGGTGCCCCATATAGTGATGAATGTAGTCTTTTCCTTGTGTTCAGGATCCATCCGAATTTGGTTATAGCCAGAGAACCCATCCATGAAGGAAAACATAGTATGTCTTGCAGTGTTGTATACCAAAGTGTCAATGTGAGGTAGTGGGAAGTTATCTTTAGGATTAGCCCTATTAAGGTCGCGATAGTCTACACACATACGGACCTTCCCCCTTTCTTTGGAACTGGTACGATATTGGCCACCCATTCTGGATAATGGACCATACTAAGGAACCCTGCATCCCATTGCTTTTTGACTTCTTCCTTGATCTTTAGTATCATCTCTAGTCTCATCCTCCTTAGCTTTTGCTGGATAGGCTTACACTTAGGTCTCAAGGGCAACTGGTGTTGCACTATATCTACATCCAATCTTGGCATATCTTTGTAGGACCAGGCGAACACATCAATATAGGACTTGAGAAGATCAAGTAGCTGATCTTTGATATTATTGGGGATTAAAGACCCCAATCTCAATTCTTTTTGCTCAGCGCCTGTTCGGAAGTTTACGATTGTGACTGGGTCTTCACTAGGGATAGTGGGCTAGTCTTGTTTTTCTAGCAGGAGCTTGATGTCTTCTGGTAGCTCGAAATCTTCTTTTTCTAGAGGGGGGGTGAATAGTTAAAAGATATAATCAATGTGGAAGATAACCAATAATGAAAGTATTTTATTTTATTATCAATTGATAAATACAACAAAATAGAAGCAGATTAAAGCTTGTGAAGCTTTTCGATCTACTCTAACAACTCTCTTACACTATGTTTACAGAAGACTCACACACTAGCCTCTATGATCTCAATGAGCTCTTATACATACACCCTTATATCAAACTCACAAAACATCAACACCATTAATATACAAGAGTTACAATATATATAGAAACATCCTTGAGAGACAATCTTGGAACTTATTCTTCCGAGCAATGTGCAGCATTGACTGTTCCTCAGAATTCTCTCTGCCTTGAATGCTACGGATGTGGAGCTCAAGATCTTGGTGTTTTGCATGCGGGTGAGCATCGCTTTGGTGTTTTGCATGCGGGTGAGCATCGCTTTGGTGTTTTGCATGCGGGTGAGCATCGCTTTGGTGTTTGGCGTGCGGGTGAGCATGGCTTTGGTGTTTGGCATGCGGGTGAGCATGGCTTTGGTCTTTGGCATGCGGGTAAGCATGGCTTTGGTGTTTGGCATGCGGGTGAGCATGGCTTTGGTGTTTGGCATGCGGGTGAGCATGGCTTTGGTGTTTGGCATGCGGGTGAGCATGGCTTTGGTGTTTGGCATGCGGGTGAGCATGGCTTTGGTGTTTGGCATGCGGGTGAGCATGGCTTTGGTGTTTGGCATGCGGGTGAGCATGGCTTTGGTGTTTGGCATGCGGGTGAGCATGGCTTGGGTGTTTGGCATGCGGGTGAGCATGGCTTTGGTGTTTGGCATGCGGGTGAGCATGGCTTTGGTATTTGGCATGCGGGTGAGCATGGCTTTGGTGTTTGGCATGCGGGTGAGCATGGCTTTGGTGTTTGGCATGCGGGTGAGCATGGCTTTGGTGTTTGGCATGCGGGTGAGCATGGCTTTGGTGTTTGGCATGCGGGTGAGCATGGCTTTGGTGTTTGGCATGCGGGTGAGCATGGCTTTGGTGTTTGGCATGCGGGTGAGCATGGCTTTGGTGTTTGGCATGCGGGTGAGCATGGCTTTGGGGTTTGGCATGCGGGTGAGCATGGCTTTGGTGTTTGGCATGCGGGTGAGCATGGCTTTGGTGTTTGGCATGCGGGTGAGCATGGCTTTGGTGTTTGGCATGCGGGTGAGCATGGCTTTGGTGTTTGGCATGCGGGTGAGCATGGCTTTGGTGTTTGGCATGCGGGTGAGCATGGCTTTGGTGTTTGGCATGCGGGTGAGCATGGCTTTGGTGTTTGGCATGCGGGTGAGCATGGCTTTGGTGTTTGGCATGCGGGTGAGCATGGCTTTGGTGTTTGGCATGCGGGTGAGCATGGCTTTGGTGTTTGGCATGCGGGTGAGCATGGCTTTGGTGTTTGGCATGCGGGTGAGCATGGCTTTGGTGTTTGGCATGCGGGTGAGCATGGCTTTGGTGTTTGGCATGCGGGTGAGCATGGCTTTGGTGTTTGGCATGCGGGTGAGCATGGCTTTGGTGTTTGGCATGCGGGTGAGCATGGCTTTGGTGTTTGGCATGCGGGTGAGCATGGCTTTGGTGTTTGGCATGCGGGTGAGCATGGCTTTGGTGTTTGGCATGCGGGTGAGCATGGCTTTGGTGTTTGGCATGGGGGTGAGCATGGCTTTGGTGTTTGGCATGGGGGTGAGCATGGCTTTGGTGTTTGGCATGCGGGTGAGCATGGCTTTGGTGTTTGGCATGCGGGTGAGCATGGCTTTGGTGTTTGGCATGCGGGTGAGCATGGCTTTGGTGTTTGGCATGCGGGTGAGCATGGCTTTGGTGTTTGGCATGCGGGTGAGCATGGCTTTGGTGTTTGGCATGCGGGTGAGCATGGCTTTGGTGTTTGGCATGCGGGTGAGCATGGCTTTGGTGTTTGGCATGCGGGTGAGCATGGCTTTGGTGTTTGGCATGCGGGTGAGCATGGCTTTGGTGTTTGGCATGCGGGTGAGCATGGCTTTGGTGTTTGGCATGCGGGTGAGCATGGCTTTGGTGTTTGGCATGGGGTGAGCATGGCTTTGGTGTTTGGCATGGGGGTGAGCATGGCTTTGGTGTTTGGCATGCGGGTGAGCATGGCTTTGGTGTTTGGCATGCGGGTGAGCATGGCTTTGGTGTTTGGCATGCGGGTGAGCATGGCTTTGGTGTTTGGCATGCGGGTGAGCATGGCTTTGGTGTTTGGCATGCGGGTGAGCATGGCTTTGGTGTTTGGCATGCGGGTGAGCATGGCTTTGGTGTTTGGCATGCGGGTGAGCATGGCTTTGGTGTTTGGCATGCGGGTGAGCATGGCTTTGGTGTTTGGCATGCGGGTGAGCATGGCTTTGGTGTTTGGCATGCGGGTGAGCATGGCTTTGGTGTTTGGCATGCGGGTGAGCATGGCTTTGGTGTTTGGCATGGGGGTGAGCATGGCTTTGGTGTTTGGCATGGGGGTGAGCATGGCTTTGGTGTTTGGCATGGGGGTGAGCATGGCTTTGGTGTTTGGCATGCGGGTGAGCATGGCTTTGGTGTTTGGCATGCGGGTGAGCATGGCTTTGGTGTTTGGCATGCGGGTGAGCATGGCTTTGGTGTTTGGCATGCGGGTGAGCATGGCTTTGGTGGTTTGGCATGCGGGTGAGCATGGCTTTGGTGTTTGGCATGCGGGTGAGCATGGCTTTGGTGTTTGGCATGCGGGTGAGCATGGCTTTGGTGTTTGGCATGCGGGTGAGCATGGCTTTGGTGTTTGGCATGCGGGTGAGCATGGCTTTGGTGTTTGGCATGCGGGTGAGCATGGCTTTGGTGTTTGGCATGCGGGTGAGCATGGCTTTGGTGTTTGGCATGCGGGTGAGCATGGCTTTGGTGTTTGGCATGCGGGTGAGCATGGCTTTGGTGTTTGGCATGCGGGTGAGCATGGCTTTGGTGTTTGGCATGCGGGTGAGCATGGCTTTGGTGTTTGGCATGCGGGTGAGCATGGCTTTGGTGTTTGGCATGCGGGTGAGCATGGCTTTGGTGTTTGGCATGCGGGTGAGCATGGCTTTGGTGTTTGGCATGCGGGTGAGCATGGCTTTGGTGTTTGGCATGCGGGTGAGCATGGCTTTGGTGTTTGGCATGCGGGTGAGCATGGCTTTGGTGTTTGGCATGCGGGTGAGCATGGCTTTGGTGTTTGGCATGCGGGTGAGCATGGCTTTGGTGTTTGGCATGCGGGTGAGCATGGCTTTGGTGTTTGGCATGCGGGTGAGCATGGCTTTGGTGTTTGGCATGCGGGTGAGCATGGCTTTGGTGTTTGGCATGCGGGTGAGCATGGCTTTGGTGTTTGGCATGGGGTGAGCATGGCTTTGGTGTTTGGCATGCGGGTGAGCATGGCTTTGGTGTTTGGCATGCGGGTGAGCATGGCTTTGGTGTTTGGCATGCGGGTGAGCATGGCTTTGGTGTTTGGCATGCGGGTGAGCATGGCTTTGGTGTTTGGCATGCGGGTGAGCATGGCTTTGGTGTTTGGCATGCGGGTGAGCATGGCTTTGGTGTTTGGCATGCGGGTGAGCATGGCTTTGGTGTTTGGCATGCGGGTGAGCATGGCTTTGGTGTTTGGCATGCGGGTGAGCATGGCTTTGGTGTTTGGCATGCGGGTGAGCATGGCTTTGGTGTTTGGCATGCGGGTGAGCATGGCTTTGGTGTTTGGCATGGGGGTGAGCATGGCTTTGGTGTTTGGCATGCGGGTGAGCATGGCTTTGGTGTTTGGCATGCGGGTGAGCATGGCTTTGGTGTTTGGCATGCGGGTGAGCATGGCTTTGGTGTTTGGCATGCGGGTGAGCATGGCTTTGGTGTTTGGCATGCGGGTGAGCATGGATTTGGTGTTTGGCATGCGGGTGAGCATGGCTTTGGTGTTTGGCATGCGGGTGAGCATGGCTTTGGTGTTTGGCATGCGGGTGAGCATGGCTTTGGTGTTTGGCATGCGGGTGAGCATGGCTTTGGTGTTTGGCATGCGGGTGAGCATGGCTTTGGTGTTTGGCATGCGGGTGAGCATGGCTTTGGTGTTTGGCATGCGGGTGAGCATGGCTTTGGTGTTTGGCATGCGGGTGAGCATGGCTTTGGTGTTTGGCATGCGGGTGAGCATGGCTTTGGTGTTTGGCATGCGGGTGAGCATGGCTTTGGTGTTTGGCATGCGGGTGAGCATGGCTTTGGTGTTTGGCATGCGGGTGAGCATGGCTTTGGTGTTTGGCATGCGGGTGAGCATGGCTTTGGTGTTTGGCATGCGGGTGAGCATGGCTTTGGTGTTTGGCATGCGGGTGAGCATGGCTTTGGTGTTTGGCATGCGGGTGAGCATGGCTTTGGTGTTTGGCATGCGGGTGAGCATGGCTTTGGTGTGGGTGGCGGGTGAGCATGGCTTTGGTGTTTGGCATGCGGGTGAGCATGGCTTTGGTGTTTGGCATGCGGGTGAGCATGGCTTTGGTGTTTGGCATGCGGGTGAGCATGGCTTTGGTGTTTTGGCATGCGGGTGAGCATGGCTTTGGTGTTTGGCATGCGGGTGAGCATGGCTTTGGTGTTTGGCATGGGGGTGAGCATGGCTTTGGTGTTTGGCATGGGGTGAGCATGGCTTTGGTGTTTGGCATGGGCATGGCTTTGGTGGCAGGGGTGAGCATGGCTTTGGTGTTTGGCATGCGGGTGAGCATGGCTTTGGTGTTTGGCATGCGGGTGAGCATGGCTTTGGTGTTTGGCATGCGGGTTGGCATGGCTTTGGTGTTTGGCATGCGGGTGAGCATGGCTTTGGTGTTTGGCATGCGGGTGAGCATGGCTTTGGTGTTTGGCATGCGGGTGAGCATGGCTTTGGTGTTTGGCATGCGGGTGAGCATGGCTTTGGTGTTTGGCATGCGGGTGAGCATGGCTTTGGTGTTTGGCATGCGGGTGAGCATGGCTTTGGTGTTTGGCATGCGGGTGAGCATGGGTTTGGTGTTTGGCATGCGGGTGAGCATGGCTTTGGTGTTTGGCATGCGGGTGAGCATGGCTTTGGTGTTTGGCATGCGGGTGAGCATGGCTTTGGTGTTTGGCATGCGGGTGAGCATGGCTTTGGTGTTTGGCATGCGGGTGAGCATGGCTTTGGTGTTTGGCATGCGGGTGAGCATGGCTTTGGTGTTTGGCATGGGGGTGAGCATGGCTTTGGTGTTTGGCATGCGGGTGAGGCGTGGATGCGGGTGAGCATGGCTTTGGTGTTTGGCATGGGGGTGAGCATGGCTTTGGTGTTTGGCGTACGGGTGAGCATGGCTTTGGTGTTTGGCATGCGGGTGAGCATGGCTTTGGTGTTTGGCATGCGGGTGAGCATGGCTTTGGTGTTTGGCATGCGGGTGAGCATGGCTTTGGTGTTTGGCATGCGGGTGAGCATGGCTTTGGTGTTTGGCATGGGGGTGAGCATGGCTTTGGTGTTTGGCATGCGGGTGAGCATGGCTTTGGTGTTTGGCATGCGGGTGAGCATGGCTTTGGTGTTTGGAGGCTTGGGTGGAGCATGGCTTTGGTGTTGCATGCGGGTGAGCATGGCTTTGGTGTTTGGCATGCGGTAAGATGGCTTGGTGTTTGATGCGGGTAATGGCTTTGGTGTTTGGCATGCGGGTGAGCATGGCTTTGGTGTTTGGCATGCGGGTGAGCATGGCTTTGGTGTTTGGCATGCGGGTGAGCATGGCTTTGGTGTTTGGCATGGGGGTGAGCATGGCTTTGGTGTTTGGCATGCGGGGTGAGCATGGCTTTGGTGTTTGGCATGCGGGTGAGCATGGCTTTGGTGTTTGGCATGCGGGTGAGCATGGCTTTGGTGTTTGGCATGCGGGTGAGCATGGCTTTGGTGTTTGGCATGCGGGTGAGCATGGCTTTGGTGTTTGGCATGCGGGTGAGCATGGCTTTGGTGTTTGGCATGCGGGTGAGCATGGCTTTGGTTTTTGGCATGCGGGTGAGCATGGCTTTGGTGTTTGGCATGCGGGTGAGCATGGCTTTGGTGTTTGGCATGGGGGTGAGCATGGGCCTTGGCATGGGGGTGAGCATGGCTTTGGTGGCTGCGGGAATGGGTTTTATGGCATGGCTTTGGTGTTTGGCATGCGGGTGAGCATGGCTTTGGTGTTTGGCATGCGGGTATGAGCATGGCTTTGGTGTTTGGCATGCGGGTGAGCATGGCTTTGGTGTTTGGCATGCGGGTGAGCATGGCTTTGGTGTTTGGCATGCGGGTGAGCATGGCTTTGGTGTTTGGCATGCGGGTGAGCATGGCGGGTTTGATTGGGGTGAGCATGGCTTTGGTGTTTGGCATGCGGTGGATGGCTTTGGTGGTTTGGCATGCGGGTGAGCATGGCTTTGGTGTTTGGCATGCGGGTGAGCATGGCTTTGGTGTTTGGCATGCGGGTGAGCATGGCTTTGGTGTTTGGCATGCGGGTGAGCATGGCTTTGGTGTTTGGCATGCGGGTGAGCATGGCTTTGGTGTTTGGCATGCGGGTGAGCATGGCTTTGGTGTTTGGCATGCGGGTGAGCATGGCTTTGGTGTTTGGCATGCGGGTGGGCATGGCTTTGGTGTTTGGCATGCGGGTGAGCATGGCTTTGGTGTTTGGCATGCGGGTGAGCATGGCTTTGGTGTTTGGCATGCGGGTGAGCATGGCTTTGGTGTTTGGCATGCGGGTGAGCATGGCTTTGGTGTTTGGCATGCGGGTGAGCATGGCTTTGGTGTTTGGCATGCGGGTGAGCATGGCTTTGGTGTTTGGATGGGGCTTGGTGATGGCATGCGGTTGTTTTGGCATGGGGGGCATGGCTTTGGTGTTTGGCATGCGGGTGAGCATGGCTTTGGTGTTTGGCATGCGGGGTGAGCATGGCTTTGGTGTTTGGCATGCGGGTGAGCATGGCTTTGGTGTTTGGCATGCGGGTGAGCATGGCTTTGGTGTTTGGCATGCGGGTGAGCATGGCTTTGGTGTTTGGCATGCGGGTGAGCATGGCTTTGGTGTTTGGCATGCGGGTGAGCATGGCTTTGGTGTTTGGCATGCGGGTGAGCATGGCTTTGGTGTTTGGCATGCGGGTGAGCATGGCTTTGGTGTTTGGCATGCGGGTGAGCATGGCTTTGGTGTTTGGCATGCGGGTGAGCATGGCTTTGGTGTTTGGCATGCAGGGTGAGCATGGCTTTGGTGTTTGGCATGCGGGTGAGCATGGCTTTGGTGTTTGGCATGCGGGTGAGCATGGCTTTGGTGTTTGGCATGCGGGTGAGCATGGCTTTGGTGTTTGGCATGCGGGTGAGCATGGCTTTGGTGTTTGGCATGCGGGTGAGCATGGCTTTGGTGTTTGGCATGCGGGTGAGCATGGCTTTGGTGTTTGGCATGCGGGTGAGCATGGCTTTGGTGTTTGGGCATGCGGGTGAGCATGGCTTTGGTGTTTGGCATGCGGGTGAGCATGGCTTTGGTGTTTGGCCTGCGGGTGAGCATGGCTTTGGTGTTTGGCATGCGGGTGAGCATGGCTTTGGTGTTTGGCATGCATTGGCTTGTTTGGCATGCGGGTGAGCATGGCTTTTGGGGATGCTGGGGTAGGGGCATGCGGGTGAGCATGGCTTTGGTGTTTGGCATGCGGGTGAGCATGGCTTTGGTGTTTGGCATGCGGGTGAGCATGGCTTTGGTGTTTGGCATGGGGTGAGCATGGCTTTGGTGTTTGGCATGCGGGTGAGCATGGCTTTGGTGTTTGGCATGCGGGTGAGCATGGCTTTGGTGTTTGGCATGCGGGTGAGCATGGCTTTGGTGTTTGGCATGCGGGTGAGCATGGCTTTGGTGTTTGGCATGCGGGTGAGCATGGCTTTGGTGTTTGGCATGCGGGTGAGCATGGCTTTGGTGTTTGGCATGCGGGTGAGCATGTGTGTTTGGTTTGAGCTGGGTGAGATGGCTTTGGGGTTTGGCATGCGGGTGCATGGCTTTGGTGTTTGGGATGCGGGTGAGCATGGCTTTGGTGTTTGGCAGGGGGTGAGCATGGCTTTGGTGTTTGGCATGCGGGTGAGCATGGCTTTGGTGTTTGGCATGCGGGAGCATGGCTTTGGTGTTTGGCATGCGGGTGAGCATGGCTTTGGTGTTTGGCATGCGGGTGAGCATGGCTTTGGTGTTTGGCATGCGGGTGAGCATGGCTTTGGTGTTTGGCATGCGGGTGAGCATGGCTTTGGTGTTTGGCATGCGGGTGAGCATGGCTTTGGTGTTTGGCATGCGGGTGAGCATGGCTTTGGTGTTTGGCATGCGGGTGAGCATGGCTTTGGTGTTTGGCATGCGGGTGAGCATGGCTTTGGTGTTTGGCATGCGGGTGAGCATGGCTTTGGTGTTTGGCATGCGGGTGAGCATGGCTTTGGTGTTTGCCATGCGGGTGAGCATGGCTTTGGTGTTTGGCATGCTGGGTGAATGGTGCATGGCTTTGGTGTTTGGCATGCGGGTGAGCATGGCTTTGGTGTTTGGCATGCGGGTGAGCATGGCTTTGGTGTTTGGCATGCGGGTGAGCATGGCTTTGGTGTTTGGCAGGGTGAGCATGGCTTGGGGTTTGGCATGGGGTGAGCATGGCTTTGGTGTTTGGCATGCGGGTGAGCATGGCTTTGGTGTTTGGCATGCGGGTGAGCATGGCTTTGGTGTTTGGCATGCGGGTGAGCATGGCTTTGGTGTTTGGCATGCGGGTGAGCATGGCTTTGGTGTTTGGCATGCGGGTGAGCATGGCTTTGGTGTTTGGCATGCGGGTGAGCATGGCTTTGGTGTTTGGCATGCGGGTGAGCATGGCTTTGGTGTTTGGCATGCGGGTGAGCATGGCTTTGGTGTTTGGCATGCGGGTGAGCATGGCTTTGGTGTTTGGCATGCGGGTGAGCATGGCTTTGGTGTTTGGCATGCGGGTGAGCATGGCTTTGGTGTTTGGCATGCGGGTGAGCATGGCTTTGGTGTTTGGCATGCGGGTGAGCATGGCTTTGGTGTTTGGCATGCGGGTGAGCATGGCTTTGGTGTGTTGGCATGCGGGTGAGCATGGCTTTGGTGTTTGGCATGCGGGTGAGCATGGCTTTGGTGTTTGGCATGCGGGTGAGCATGGCTTTGGTGTTTGGCATGCGGGTGAGCATGGCTTTGGTGTTTGGCATGCGGGTGAGCATGGCTTTGGTGTTTGGCATGCGGGTGAGCATGGCTTTGGTGTTTGGCATGGGGGTGAGCATGGCTTTGGTGTTTGGCATGCGGGTGAGCATGGCTTTGGTGTTTGGCATGCGGGTGAGCATGGCTTTGGTGTTTGGCATGCGGGTGAGCATGGCTTTGGTGTTTGGCATGCGGGTGAGCATGGCTTTGGTGTTTGGCATGCGGGTGAGCATGGCTTTGGTGTTTGGCATGCGGGTGAGCATGGCTTTGGTGTTTGGCATGCGGGTGAGCATGGCTTTGGTGTTTGGCATGCGGGTGAGCATGGCTTTGGTGTTTGGCATGCGGGTGAGCATGGCTTTGGTGTTTGGCATGCGGGTGAGCATGGCTTTGGTGTTTGGCATGCGGGTGAGCATGGCTTTGGTGTTTGGCATGCGGGTGAGCATGGCTTTGGTGTTTGGCATGCGGGTGAGCATGGCTTTGGTGTTTGGCATGCGGGTGAGCATGGCTTTGGTGTTTGGCATGCGGGTGAGCATGGCTTTGGTGTTTGGCATGCGGGTGAGCATGGCTTTGGTGTTTGGCATGCGGGTGAGCATGGCTTTGGTGTTTGGCATGCGGGTGAGCATGGCTTTGGTGTTTGGCATGCGGGTGAGCATGGCTTTGGTGTTTGGCATGCGGGTGAGCATGGCTTTGGTGTTTGGCATGCGGGTGAGCATGGCTTTGGTGTTTGGCATGCGGGTGAGCATGGCTTTGGTGTTTGGCATGCGGGTGAGCATGGCTTTGGTGTTTGGCATGCGGGTGAGCATGGCTTTGGTGTTTGGCATGCGGGTGAGCATGGCTTTGGTGTTTGGCATGCGGGTGAGCATGGCTTTGGTGTTTGGCATGCGGGTGAGCATGGCTTTGGTGTTTGGCATGCGGGTGAGCATGGCTTTGGTGTTTGGCATGCGGGTGAGCATGGCTTTGGTGTTTGGCATGCGGGTGAGCATGGCTTTGGTGTTTGGCATGCGGGTGAGCATGGCTTTGGTGTTTGGCATGGGGGTGAGCATGGCTTTGGTGTTTGGCATGCGGGTGAGCATGGCTTTGGTGTTTGGCATGCGGGTGAGCATGGCTTTGGTGTTTGGCATGCGGGTGAGCATGGCTTTGGTGTTTGGCATGCGGGTGAGCATGGCTTTGGTGTTTGGCATGCGGGTGAGCATGGCTTTGGTGTTTGGCATGCGGGTGAGCATGGCTTTGGTGTTTGGCATGCGGGTGAGCATGGCTTTGGTGTTTGGCATGCGGGTGAGCATGGCTTTGGTGTTTGGCATGCGGGTGAGCATGGCTTTGGTGTTTGGCATGCGGGTGAGCATGGCTTTGGTGTTTGGCATGCGGGTGAGCATGGCTTTGGTGTTTGGCATGCGGGTGAGCATGGCTTTGGTGTTTGGCATGCGGGTGAGCATGGCTTTGGTGTTTGGCATGCGGGTGAGCATGGCTTTGGTGTTTGGCATGCGGGTGAGCATGGCTTTGGTGTTTGGCATGCGGGTGAGCATGGCTTTGGTGTTTGGCATGCGGGTGAGCATGGCTTTGGTGTTTGGCATGCGGGTGAGCATGGCTTTGGTGTTTGGCATGCGGGTGAGCATGGCTTTGGTGTTTGGCATGCGGGTGAGCATGGCTTTGGTGTTTGGCATGCGGGTGAGCATGGCTTTGGTGTTTGGCATGCGGGTGAGCATGGCTTTGGTGTTTGGCATGCGGGTGAGCATGGCTTTGGTGTTTGGCATGCGGGTGAGCATGGCTTTGGTGTTTGGCATGCGGGTGAGCATGGCTTTGGTGTTTGGCATGCGGGTGAGCATGGCTTTGGTGTTTGGCATGCGGGTGAGCATGGCTTTGGTGTTTGGCATGCGGGTGAGCATGGCTTTGGTGTTTGGCATGCGGGTGAGCATGGCTTTGGTGTTTGGCATGCGGGTGAGCATGGCTTTGGTGTTTGGCATGCGGGTGAGCATGGCTTTGGTGTTTGGCATGCGGGTGAGCATGGCTTTGGTGTTTGGCATGCGGGTGAGCATGGCTTTGGTGTTTGGCATGCGGGTGAGCATGGCTTTGGTGTTTGGCATGCGGGTGAGCATGGCTTTGGTGTTTGGCATGCGGGTGAGCATGGCTTTGGTGTTTGGCATGCGGGTGAGCATGGCTTTGGTGTTTGGCATGCGGGTGAGCATGGCTTTGGTGTTTGGCATGCGGGTGAGCATGGCTTTGGTGTTTGGCATGCGGGTGAGCATGGCTTTGGTGTTTGGCATGCGGGTGAGCATGGCTTTGGTGTTTGGCATGCGGGTGAGCATGGCTTTGGTGTTTGGCATGCGGGTGAGCATGGCTTTGGTGTTTGGCATGCGGGTGAGCATGGCTTTGGTGTTTGGCATGCGGGTGAGCATGGCTTTGGTGTTTGGCATGCGGGTGAGCATGGCTTTGGTGTTTGGCATGCGGGTGAGCATGGCTTTGGTGTTTGGCATGCGGGTGAGCATGGCTTTGGTGTTTGGCATGCGGGTGAGCATGGCTTTGGTGTTTGGCATGCGGGTGAGCATGGCTTTGGTGTTTGGCATGCGGGTGAGCATGGCTTTGGTGTTTGGCATGCGGGTGAGCATGGCTTTGGTGTTTGGCATGGGGGTGAGCATGGCTTTGGTGTTTGGCATGCGGGTGAGCATGGCTTTGGTGTTTGGCATGCGGGTGAGCATGGCTTTGGTGTTTGGCATGCGGGTGAGCATGGCTTTGGTGTTTGGCATGGGGGTGAGCATGGCTTTGGTGTTTGGCATGGGGGTGAGCATGGCTTTGGTGTTTGGCATGCGGGTGAGCATGGCTTTGGTGTTTGGCATGCGGGTGAGCATGGCTTTGGTGTTTGGCATGCGGGTGAGCATGGCTTTGGTGTTTGGCATGCGGGTGAGCATGGCTTTGGTGTTTGGCATGCGGGTGAGCATGGCTTTGGTGTTTGGCATGCGGGTGAGCATGGCTTTGGTGTTTGGCATGCGGGTGAGCATGGCTTTGGTGTTTGGCATGCGGGTGAGCATGGCTTTGGTGTTTGGCATGCGGGTGAGCATGGCTTTGGTGTTTGGCATGGGGGTGAGCATGGCTTTGGTGTTTGGCATGCGGGTGAGCATGGCTTTGGTGTTTGGCATGCGGGTGAGCATGGCTTTGGTGTTTGGCATGCGGGTGAGCATGGCTTTGGTGTTTGGCATGCGGGTGAGCATGGCTTTGGTGTTTGGCATGCGGGTGAGCATGGCTTTGGTGTTTGGCATGCGGGTGAGCATGGCTTTGGTGTTTGGCATGCGGGTGAGCATGGCTTTGGTGTTTGGCATGCGGGTGAGCATGGCTTTGGTGTTTGGCATGGGGGTGAGCATGGCTTTGGTGTTTGGCATGCGGGTGAGCATGGCTTTGGTGTTTGGCATGCGGGTGAGCATGGCTTTGGTGTTTGGCATGCGGGTGAGCATGGCTTTGGTGTTTGGCATGCGGGTGAGCATGGCTTTGGTGTTTGGCATGCGGGTGAGCATGGCTTTGGTGTTTGGCATGCGGGTGAGCATGGCTTTGGTGTTTGGCATGCGGGTGAGCATGGCTTTGGTGTTTGGCATGCGGGTGAGCATGGCTTTGGTGTTTGGCATGCGGGTGAGCATGGCTTTGGTGTTTGGCATGCGGGTGAGCATGGCTTTGGTGTTTGGCATGCGGGTGAGCATGGCTTTGGTGTTTGGCATGCGGGTGAGCATGGCTTTGGTGTTTGGCATGCGGGTGAGCATGGCTTTGGTGTTTGGCATGCGGGTGAGCATGGCTTTGGGGTTTGGCATGCGGGTGAGCATGGCTTTGGTGTTTGGCATGCGGGTGAGCATGGCTTTGGTGTTTGGCAAGCGGGTGAGCATGGCTTTGGTGTTTGGCATGCGGGTGAGCATGGCTTTGGTGTTTGGCATGCGGGTGAGCATGGCTTTGGTGTTTGGCATGCGGGTGAGCATGGCTTTGGTGTTTGGCATGCGGGTGAGCATGGCTTTGGTGTTTGGCATGCGGGTGAGCATGGCTTTGGTGTTTGGCATGCGGGTGAGCATGGCTTTGGTGTTTGGCATGCGGGTGAGCATGGCTTTGGTGTTTGGCATGCGGGTGAGAATGGCTTTGGTGTTTGGCATGCGGGCGAGCATGGCTTTGGTGTTTGGCATGCGGGTGAGCATGGCTTTGGTGTTTGGCATGCGGGTGAGCATGGCTTTGGTGTTTGGCATGCGGGTGAGTATGGCTTTGGTGTTTGGCATGCGGGTGAGCATGGCTTTGGTGTTTGGCATGCGGGTGAGCATGGCTTTGGTGTTTGGCATGCGGGTGAGCATTGCTTTGGTGTTTGGCATGCGGGTGAGCATCGCTTTGGTGTTTGGCATGCGGGTGAGCATCGCTTTGGTGTTTGGCATGCGGGTGAGCATGGCTTTGGTGTTTGGCATGCGGGTGAGCATGGCTTTGGTGTTTGGCATGCGGGTGAGCATGGCTTTAGTGTTTGGCATGCGGGTGAGCATGGCTTTGGTGTTTGGCATGCGGGTGAGCATGGCTTTGGTGTTTGGCATGCGGGTGAGCATGGCTTTGGTGTTTGGCATGCGGGTGAGCATCGCTTTGGTGTTTGGCATGCGGGTGAGCATGGCTTTGGTGTTTGGCATGCGGGTGAGCATGGCTTTGGTGTTCGGCATGCGGGTGAGCATGGCTTTGGGGTTTGGCATGCGGGTGAGCATGGCTTTGGTGTTTGGCATGGGGGTGAGCATGGCTTTGGTGTTTGGCATGGGGGTGAGCATGGATTTGGTGTTTGGCATGCGGGTGAGCATGGCTTTGGTGTTTGGCATGCGGGTGAGCATGGCTTTGGTGTTTGGCATGGGGGTGAGCATGGATTTGGTGTTTGGTATGCGGGTGAGCATGGCTTTGGTGTTTGGCATGCGGGTGAGCATGGCTTTGGTGTTTGGCATGCGGGTGAGTATGGCTTTAGTGTTTGGCATGCGGGGGAGCATGGCTTTGGTGTTTGGCTTGCGGGTGAGCATGGCTTTGGTGTTTGGCATGCGGGTGAGTATGGCTTTGGTGTTTGGCATGCGGGTGAGCATGGCTTTGGTTTTTGGCATGCGGGTGAGCATGGCTTTGGTGTTTGGCATGCGGGTGAGCATGGCTTTGGTGTTTGGCATGCGGGTGAGCATCGCTTTGGTGTTTGGCATGCGGGTGAGCATCGCTTTGGTGTTTGGCATGCGGGTGAGCATGGCTTTGGTGTTTGGCATGGGGGTGAGCATGGCTTTGGTGTTTGGCATGCGGGTGAGCATGGCTATGGTGTTTGGCATGCGGGTGAGCATGGCTTTGGTGTTTGGCATGCGGGTGAGCATGGCTTTGGTGTTTGGCATGGGGGTGAGCATGGCTTTGGTGTTTGCCATGGGGGTGAGCGTGGATTTGGTGTTTGGCATGCGGGTGAGCATGGCTTTGGTGCTTGGCATGCGGGTGAGCATGGCTTTGGTGTTTGGCATGCGGGTGAGTATGGCTTTGGTGTTTGGCATGCGGGTGAGCATGGCTTTGGTGTTTGGCATGCGGGCGAGCATGGCTTTGGTGTTTGGCATGCGGGTGAGGATTGCTTTGGTGTTTGGCATGAGGGTGAGCATCGCTTTGGTGTTTGCCATGCGGGTGAGCATGGCTTTGGTGTTTGGCATGCGGGTGGGCATGGCTTTGGTGTTTGGCATGCGGGTGAGCATGGCTTTGGTGTTTGGCATGCGGGTGAGCATGGCTTTGGTGTTTGGCATGCGGGTGAGCGTGGCTTTGGGGTTTGGCATGCGGGTGAGCATGGCTTTGGTGTTTGGCATGCGGGTGAGCATGGCTTTGGTGTTTGGCATGGGGGGTGAGCATGGATTTGGTGTTTGGTATGCGGGTGAGCATGGCTTTGGTGTTTGGCATGCGCGTGAGCATGGCTTTGGTGTTTGGCATGCGGGTGAGTATGGCTTTAGTGTTTGGCATGCGGGGGAGCATGGCTTTGGTGTTTGGCTTGCGGGTGAGCATGGCTTTGGTGTTTGGCATGCGGGTGAGTATGGCTTTGGTGTTTGGCATGCGGGTGAGCATGGCTTTGGTTTTTGGCATGCGGGTGAGCATGGCTTTGGTGTTTGGCATGCGGGTGAGCATGGCTTTGGTGTTTGGCATGCGGGTGAGCATCGCTTTGGTGTTTGGCATGCGGGTGAGCATCGCTTTGGTGTTTGGCATGCGGGTGAGCATGGCTTTGGTGTTTGGCATGGGGGTGAGCATGGCTTTGGTGTTTGGCATGCGGGTGAGCATGGCTATGGTGTTTGGCATGCGGGTGAGCATGGCTTTGGTGTTTGGCATGCGGGTGAGCATGGCTTTGGTGTTTGGCATGGGGGTGAGCATGGCTTTGGTGTTTGCCATGGGGGTGAGCGTGGATTTGGTGTTTGGCATGCGGGTGAGCATGGCTTTGGTGCTTGGCATGCGGGTGAGCATGGCTTTGGTGTTTGGCATGCGGGTGAGTATGGCTTTGGTGTTTGGCATGCGGGTGAGCATGGCTTTGGTGTTTGGCATGCGGGCGAGCATGGCTTTGGTGTTTGGCATGCGGGTGAGCATTGCTTTGGTGTTTGGCATGAGGGTGAGCATCGCTTTGGTGTTTGCCATGCGGGTGAGCATCGCTTTGGTGTTTGGCATGCGGGTGGGCATGGCTTTGGTGTTTGGCATGCGGGTGAGCGTGGCTTTGGTGTTTGGCATGCGGGTGAGCATGGCTTTGGTGTTTGGCATGCGGGTGAGCGTGGCTTTGGTGTTTGGCATGCGGGTGAGCATGGCTTTGGTGTTTGGCATGCGGGTGAGCATCGCTTTGGTGTTTGGCATGCGGGTGAGCATCGCTTTGGTGTTTGGCATGCGGGTGAGCATGGCTTTGGTGTTTGGCATGCGGGTGAGCATGGCTTTGGTGTCCGGCATGCGGGTGAGCATGGCTTTGGGGTTTGGCATGCGGGTGAGCATGGCTTTGGTGTTTGGCATGGGGGTGAGCATGGCTTTGGTGTTTGGCATGGGGGTGAGCATGGATTTGGTGTTTGGCATGCGGGTGAGCATGGCTTTGGTGTTTGGCATGCGGGTGAGCATGGCTTTGGTGTTTGGCATGGGGGTGAGCATGGATTTGGTGTTTGGTATGCGGGTGAGCATGGCTTTGGTGTTTGGCATGCGCGTGAGCATGGCTTTGGTGTTTGGCATGCGGGTGAGCATGGTTTTGGTGTTTGGCATGCGGGTGAGTATGGCTTTAGTGTTTGGCATGCGGGGAGCATGGCTTTGGTGTTTGGCTTGCGGGTGAGCATGGCTTTGGTGTTTGGCATGCGGGTGAGCATGGCTTTGGTTTTTGGCATGCGGGTGAGCATGGCTTTGGTGTTTGGCATGCGGGTGAGCATGGCTTTGGTGTTTGGCATGCGGGTGAGCATCGCTTTGGTGTTTGGCATGCGGGTGAGCATCGCTTTGGTGTTTGGCATGCGGGTGAGCATGGCTTTGGTGTTTGGCATGGGGGTGAGCATGGCTTTGGTGTTTGGCATGCGGGTGAGCATGGCTATGGTGTTTGGCATGCGGGTGAGCATGGCTTTGGTGTTTGGCATGCGGGTGAGCATGGCTTTGGTGTTTGGCATGGGGGTGAGCATGGCTTTGGTGTTTGCCATGGGGGTGAGCGTGGATTTGGTGTTTGGCATGCGGGTGAGCATGGCTTTGGTGCTTGGCATGCGGGTGAGCATGGCTTTGGTGTTTGGCATGCGGGTGAGCATGGCTTTGGTGTTTGGCATGCGGGTGAGCATGGCTTTGGTGTTTGGCATGCGGGTGAGCATGGCTTTGGTGTTTGGCATGCGGGTGAGCATGGGTTTGGTGTTTGGCATGCGGGTGAGCATGGCTTTGGTGTTTGGCATGCGGGTGAGCATGGCTTTGGGGTTTGGCATGCGGGTGAGCATGGCTTTGGTGTTTGGCATGGGGGTGAGCATGGCTTTGGTGTTTGGCATGGGGGTGAGCATGGATTTGGTGTTTGGCATGCGGGTGAGCATGGCTTTGGTGTTTGGCATGCGGGTGAGCATGGCTTTGGTGTTTGGCATGCGGGTGAGCATGGCTTTGGTGTTTGGCATGCGGGTGAGTATGGCTTTGGTGTTTGGCAAGCGGGTGAGCATGGCTTTGGTGTTTGGCATGCGGGTGAGCATGGCTTTGGTGTTTGGCATGCGGGTGAGTATGGCTTTGGTGTTTGGCATGGGGGTGAGCATGGCTTTGGTGTTTGGCTTGGGGGTGAGCATGGCTTTGGTGTTTGGCATGCGCGTGAGCATGGCTTTGGTGTTTGGCATGCGGGTGAGCATGGCTTTGGTGTTTGGCATGCGGGTGAGCATGGTTTTGGTGTTTGGCATGCGGGTGAGTATGGCTTTGGTGTTTGGCATGCGGGTGAGCATGGCTTTGGTGTTTGGCATGCGGGTGAGCATGGCTTTGGTGTTTGGCATGCGGGTGAGCATGGCTTTGGTGTTTGGCATGCGGGTGAGCATGGCTTTGGTGTTTGGCATGGGGGTGAGCATGGATTTGGTGTTTGGCATGCGGGTGAGCATGGCTTTGGTGTTTGGCATGCGGGTGAGCATGGCTTTGGTGTTTGGCATGCGGGTGAGTATGGCTTTGGTGTTTGGCATGCGGGTGAGCATGGCTTTGGTGTTTGGCTTGCGGGTGAGCATAGCTTTGGTATTCGGCATGCGGGTGAGCATGGCTTTGGGGTTTGGCATGCGGGTGAGCATGGCTTTGGTGTTTGGCATGCGGGCGAGCATGGCTTTGGTGTTTGGCATGCGGGTGAGCATGGCTTTGGTGTTTGGCATGCGGGTGAGCATCGCTTTGGTGTTTGGCATGCGGGTGAGTATGGCTTTGGTGTTTGGCATGCGGGTGAGCATGGCTTTGGTGTTTGGCAAGCGGGCCGAGCATGGCTTTGGTGTTTGGCATGCGGGTGAGTATGGCTTTGGTGTTTGGCATGCGGGTGAGCATGGCTTTGGTGTTTGGCATGCGGGTGAGCATGGCTTTGGTGTTTGGCATGCGGGTGAGCATGGCTTTGGTGTTTGGCATGCGGGTGAGCATGGCTTTGGTGTTTGGCATGCGGGTGAGCATGGCTTTGGTGTTTGGCATGGGGGTGAGCATGGATTTGGTGTTTGGCATGCGGGTGAGCATGGCTTTGGTGTTTGGCATGCGCGTGAGCATGGCTTTGGTGTTTGGCATGCGGGTGAGTATGGCTTTGGTGTTTGGCATGCGGGTGAGCATGGCTTTGGTGTTTGGCATGCGGGTGAGCATGGCTTTGGTGTTTGGCATGCGGGTGAGCATCGCTTTGGTGTTTGGCATGCGGGTGAGCATGGCTTTGGTGTTTGGCATGCGGGTGAGCATGGCTTTGGTGTTTGGCAGGCGGGTGAGCATGGCTTTGGTGTTTGGCATGCGGGTGAGCGTGGCTTTGGTGTGTGGCATGGGGGTGAGCATGGCTTTGGTGTGTGGCATGGGGGTGAGCATGGATTTGGTGTTTGGCATGCGGGTGAGCATGGCTTTGGTGCTTGGCATGCGGGTGAGCATGGCTTTAGTGTTTGGCATGCGGGTGAGCATGGCTTTGGTGTTTGGCATGCGGGTGAGCATGGCTTTGGTGTTTGGCATGCGGGTGAGTATGGGTTTGGTGTTTGGCATGCGGGTGAGCATGGCTTTGGTGTTTGGCATGCGGGTGAGCATGGCTTTGGGGTTTGGCATGCGGGTGAGCATGGCTTTGGTGTTTGGCATGGGGGTGAGCATGGCTTTGGTGTTTGGCATGGGGGTGAGCATGGATTTGGTGTTTGGCATGCGGGTGAGCATGGCTTTGGTGTTTGGCATGCGGGTGAGCATGGCTTTGGTGTTTGGCATGCGGGTGAGCATGGCTATGGTGTGTGGCATGCGGGTGAGCATGGCTTTGGTGTTTGGCATGCGGGTGAGCATGGATTTGGTGTTTGGCATGCGGGTGAGCATGGCTTTGGTGTTTGGCATGCGGGTGAGCATGGCTTTGGTGTTTGGCATGCGGGTGAGCATGGCTTTGGTGTTTGGCATGCGGGTGAGTATGGCTTTGGTGTTTGGCATGCGAGTGAGCATGGCTTTGGTGTTTGGCATGCGGGTGAGCATGGCTTTGGTGTTTGGCATGCGGGTGAGGATGGCTTTGGTGTTTGGCATGCGGGTGAGCATGGCTTTGGTGTTTGGCATGCAGTTGAGCATGGATTTGGTGTTTGGCATGTGGGTGAGCATGGCTTTGGTGTTTGGCATGCGGGTGAGCATGGCTTTGGTGTTTGGCATGCGGGTGAGCATGGCTTTGGTGTTTGGCATGCGGGTGAGCATGGCTTTGGTATTTGGCATGCGGGTGAGCATGGCTTTGGATAATTGGATCGAAATGAATGGTTTCTTTGTTTGGGGATGAAAACTTTCCTCACTTCTTGAGTTCTAAGGCTCATCCACTGGGGAAGGGGATGCTATGCCGTGGCAACAGTCCTGCAGTTTGGATGGGAGCAAACATGCCATTTGTAGGATTGATGCATGAAATGTAGTTGATGCATGAAATGTAATTGATGCATGTGGCGCGTTTGGAGGTCCGAATCTTTGAGAATGTGCATGAAGTACACAATGCGGGGCAGAGACAATCTAAGGAAATTTTGGTCCGCTTGTTCTGAAAAGCACGCTGCCAGATGACTTGGCACCCTTTTCTTTTCCTGATGAGCAAACTACTAAGTTGCCTGAGTTATCGCTTCCTTTAGGCAAAGGTCCAGGGCTTTGTTGTCGCCTCATGCAACCCTCATGGCGAAGTAAAGTTTTAGAAACTCAAGCGGGGAATGAACGATTTTAAAATGATTCTTTTAAAAGGCCAAACGATATTTATTTGATAAGAGATTTTGCACTTACAATTGCATCATTGCGTATGGAATAACTTGTTTATCATCATACAAAGTTAAACTAAACTCCCTTTTGTAGTACAAGGACAATAGCTTCAAAAGGACATGTCTTGTAAAGTTGATCAGAGTATGCTTAAGATTTGACCAATCCTTTGGTTCACAGCTTAGTCCCTGGTTTGAAGTGGCGTGACAACCTTTCTGCGACTGTCTGCTTGGGGAGCTTGAGAGTTATCCTCCACTTTGGTTTTCTTAGAAGATCATGGATCCTGATATCGCTGCACTTTTGTTGGCTTTGTATTTGATAACGTGCATTTTATGCCGTTATTCTAGTGTTTATTTAGGATGTTTAAGAGCATGATTAGAGCCTTATTGCTTCATATATCATATATATTTGCTCTGACCCCTAGGAAGATGCTAGTTGCAAATACATGCGTTTTTAAGCTGTTTTGGCAGGTTTTGGACCTCACTTTTGACATAGTAGATGGCCTCAAACAATTTGCGTGCAAGAACAAAAGTTGCTTAGAATGATGGCCTCTACCTACCAGAGAAATTTCAGAGCATTTGGAGCTAATTTGGAGTTGCACGTGAATTCACCCATATCACGTGCAAGCATATTTTTGCCTCTCAGGCCTCTACAGGATGCAAGGAAGCTTGGGGAGAAGTTTGAGCTGATTTGGAGGTGCACGTGAATTCACCATATCACGTGCAAATTGGCGTGCAGAGATATTTTTGGACCGATCCAATCGTTTTTCCATGCTGATCATTTGTTCCTGAAGGCCCAAGTCCAAATTGTGGATGGAAGATAGAGTTTTTAATGTTTCAAGTGTTACTTATCAAAACTACGTCGTTTTGATAGATGGGCTAGGTTACACACCTCAAGGCCCATCCAACCTCTATAAATACAGCATCCACGCCCTCTGCTATGCAATGCTTAACCCCCCTACACGTTTTAGAGAGAGAGAGAGGCTCCACGACTTGGAGGTGCTCCTTGACCTAGGAGAGCAGCTGTCACAGCCGTCGCGGATTTTGGAGCCTGGATTTGAAGCTTTGCTGTGCGCGTGATCAAGAGGAAGATGTTGAGCTTTTCTGCTTTGTGTTTGCTTGTAATCATGCGTGAGTAGTTCTTATAATCTAGGGGAGCAATGTAGCCCCCTTGTTACTTTGCTGTGTTTATGAATATTTGGGTTTGGATGATTGAAGTTTTGCATGTTTTATGAATCTGTTCTTAATTCTATCTTTGGATGTACACCTTGGTATTCTTAGCCCTAGTCTCAGGCGGATTGAGATTCATAACTTATTTGTAATTGGTGTGATCATTATCCTTTTGCAAGTATGATTTATTGGCTTTGCATGTTTGTGTGTTTTGATGACCATTCTGGCATACAACTCTTAAAAGGACCTCAATGACCATTTGTTGTCCTTGGCTTATGTTTAGCATGTTTTCAATCAGACAACCCTAATATCATGAACCAGTAGAGATAACATAGGGAGGTGAAATTGTGACCCTAGATGCTTTTAATCCTTGAAACTTAACCCTAAAATCAGTTTACTTTCTTTGTTTATTCAGAAAACCAAATAAAAATTAGATCTTTAGTTTAAAAAAGAAAACTTTTTGCCAAGACATTTTATAGAACAAGAGTAATTGGGTGATTTGATTTGAGAACTAGAGAACTAGGTTAATCCCTGTGGGTTCGACCCCTTTCTTGCTGCTATTCTTTTAGTGCAAACTTAGGGAATTTATTATTTTGAAGAGAGATTTAACGACATTAGCTAGCTCTTTTAGAGAGGCTAAAAATCTTGTCTGATCAAATTGGCGCCGTTGCCGGGGATTCAATGGTTAACTAGTTTTTAAAATCAACATTGAGTGAAATTGTTTGAATTCCGATCTTGGTGTTTTATTTTGTCTTTTATTTTCTGTTATTTTGTGTTCTTTATTTGTTTATTTTGCATTGTTCGGAGCCTTGGGTGTGTTCTTGTTGTTGTTTTACAGAACATACATCAAGGATTCCTAGTTGTGCATGCAAAGAGAGGAGGATATACAATTTACGCGGGAACCTGAAAGGTTGTTCGAGCTCGTCGTAGAGCAGCTAGGGAAGCGACACGTGAGGCGGAAGAAGCACTACAAGGCTTGGAGCAATCCGTAGGCGATCCGATGGCGGATCTCGGACCTGATGGTGGTGCACCGCAAGGAGGGGCCAATTACAATGGCCAATATCCAGAAGAAGAGGGTAATAGGTTTATGCCTAGAACCTTCTTAGATTATGCAAGGCCGATGATGTCGGACCACTATTCTGGGATTCGGCGGACAAGAGTCCAAGCAAATAGCTTTGAGCTAAAGCCGGCATTGATCAACATGGTGAGCAACAACGCGTTTGGAGGAACAGCCGTGGATGATCCATACCAAGCATTTGATGAGGTTCTACCAGGTGTGTGACACCATCAAGATCAACAATGTGTCGGAGGAGGCAATAAAGCTATGGCTTTTCCCTTTCTCTTTAAGGGAAAGAGCTCTTGGCTGGTTCAACAATCTGCCAACAAGTTCAATCAACACTTGGGAGGAGATGCGGACCAAGTTCATGTCAAAGTACTTCCCTCCTTCCAAGGTGATCCAGCTCGAGAGGAGAGATTAGCGAGGTTCAGGCAAGATGAGATGGAGACTCTTCATGAAGCTTGGGAGCGTTTCAAAGACTTAGTGAGGAGATGCCCTGATCATGGAAGACCCCAGGTGGATTCAAATTGAATCTTTCTACACAGGTCTTCGGTCCCATTCACAAGACAAGGTGAATGCAATTCTGGAGGATGCTTGATGAACCTAGAGCTTGATGCAAGAGACAGAGCTATTGGAGAGGCTGTCATTAGCCGATTGGCGGTGGTCTAATGTGCGTACTTCAAAGCCGAGGGAGAAGATAGCTTCGGTTGAAAATTCTTCCAATGATGTGCAAGCACGATTCAAGCTTTAGTGAAAAGCATGGAAGTATTGGCTCTTAAAGTTGAAGGATCACAAGCTTTACCGGTAGTTGAGCGGGGCTGGAGTGGAGTGAAGAAGCAAATTATGTTGGAGGAAAGGGCTTGTACCGAAAACAAGCAATTTTATCCTCAACAACAACAACAAGGGTACAACCAGAATCAGCGGTCTCGACCTTTTCGGAAAAATCAGAACCGAGGGGGAGATACCTCATTTCAAGACAAATATGTGCCTCCAGGGATGAAGCAAAATCCGTATGCTACTTGATAATTTCTTACGACCACCTCCTGGATTCGCGCAACAAGAGCCTCGGCCTCGGCGAAAGAAGAAGAACATATCACCATGAGGATGAGACAGCTAGAAGAGAGGTGGGTGATCTGAAGGAAAGGGTAGATAGTATGGAGACTTCATTTAAGAGTATGGAAAAGTTACTTGTGAGCATGGCACGAATGCTAATCAAAGGGTGTCCACCAACACTTTTCCAAGTGACACCGAGGTGAACCCCAAGGAGAGTTGCAAGGCTATCACTCTAAGGAGCAGGAAGACACTAAATGAAGCTGAAGAGCCTAAGAAGAAGGCAATTCCAGAAGAACAAAGCAGACCCTTGGAAGTCAAGACCAAGGAAAATCGGATAAAGTCAAGAAAGAGTGCAAGAGAAGAAGGACAAGCAGCTGAGTCAAGACAGAATAGTCAAGAACAAAGCAAGAGCTCAGGCCTAGTATGCCATTTCCTCGGAGGCCGAGGAACCAGGAGGGTTGAAGAAGAGTATGAGCGCTTCCTGAGTTTGTTCAAGAAGCTTGAGATTAACATTCCATTTGTGGAAGTTTTGGAGCAGATGCCTAGGTACGGAAAATACATCAAAGATTTTGTGACAAAGAAGAGGAAATATGGGGATCATGAGACGGTGGCGATCCACTAACGAGGTGAGCAAGTGTTGTTCAACGAGTTTGCCCATCAAGCATAAAGATCCGGGCAGCTTTAATCTCCCTTGTGTGATTGGCAATGCACCGCAGACAGCAGGCCCCTATGTGATTTAGGGGCTAGCATCAATTTGATTTCCTTTGCTTTGTACAAGCAGCTTGGGCTTAAGGGCATGAAGCCCACCTCCATATCATTGCGGTTTGTGACCGGTCTCCTGGAAAGCCTGAAGGGATAATTGAAGACGTGTTAGTCAAAGTGGGCTCCTTCATATTTCCAGTGATTTTGTTGTTTTGGAGATGGAAGAAGATAGAGGAGTTCAACTTACTCCTTGGAAGACCGTTTCTCGAACGGGTTGTGCATTGATTGATGTTGCTCAAGGGCAGCTAACTCGAGAATTAATGAGGAGACCTTAGTCTTCCACATGGGGAAGGCTTTGCAAGGTCAAGAGGAGGAGGATTGCCTTTGGGTTGAAGACCTTGAGGAATTGGTGGAAGATTACTTGGCAAGAAGAAATTACCACCACCAATGATGGAGCCCTTCACTCATAGAAGCTCAACAAGATGAAGAGATGTACTTGACAACTGAGGAAGATGAGCAAATTACAAACTCTTTGGAGCAAGCCGAGGAGGAAAAAGAAGATGACGTGCATCCAACTCCCGAGCCGAAGGAGCTGTCCTGGACACCTAAGGTATGAATTTCTAGACTCTACAAATCAATTCCCTGTTATTGTTGCTTCTAATTTGAATGATGTGGAGTGTACTCAATTGTTAGAAGTCCTTAGGAAACACAAAAAGGCCCTAGGATGGAACATTGAAGACATTAGGGGTATTAGTCCAGGGATTTGCATGCATAAGATTTTAATGAATGATGATTTTAAACCCACCGCTGGAAGACAAAGAAGATTAAACCCTGCTATGAAAGAAGTTGTTAGAAAAGAAATTTTAAAATGGAAAAATGCGAGTATAATTTATGCTATTTCGGATAGTGAGTGGGTGAGTCCATTGCATGTTGTGCCCAAGAAAGGGGGCATGATCGTGATTAAGAATGAGAAAAATGAATTGATCCCATCTCGCACCGTGACGGGGTGGAGAGTGTGTGTTGACTATAGGAAGCCGAACAAGGCCACTAGGAAGGATCATTTTCCTCTTCCTTTCATTGACCAAATGTTGGATAGGTTAGCTGGCTATAGTCACTACTGCTTTTTAGATGGCTATTCCGGGTATAATCAGATCATGGTTAAGCCCGAGGATCAAGAGAAGACCACCTTCACGTGCCCTTTTGGCACATTTGCATTTAGGAGAATGCCATTTGGGCTTTGTAATGCCCCTGCCACCTTTCAAAGGTGTATGATGGCTATTTTTCAGGGTTTGGTTGAGGAGATCATGGAGGTCTTCATGGATGACTTCTCGGTGTTTGGTTCCTCCTACCAACAGTGCTTGAAAAATCTAGATGTGGTCTTAGAGAGATGTGAGGAGAAGGAACTAGTCCTAAATTGGGAGAAATGCCATTTCATGGTAACTGAGGGGATAGTTCTAGGGCACAAGGTGTCTGCACACGGTTTGGAGGTAGACAAGGCAAAAATCTCCACTATTGAGACTCTGCCACCTACAACTAATGAAAAGGGAGTGAGAAGTTTCCTTGGCCATGCTGGCTTTTATAGGAGATTCATTAAGGACTTCTCAAAAATTGCAAAACCCATGAGTAGGTTGTTAGAAAAAGACACAAGCTTTGAGTTTAATGAAGATTGCTTAGAAGCTTTTAACATCCTCAAGGGTAAGTTAGTCACCGCACTGTTATAGTCACACCTGACCGGGCTCAACCTTTTGAGCTAATGTGCGATGCGAGTGATTATGTTGTGGGGGTCGTCTTAGGGCAAAGGCGAGAAAAGGTGTTTAGGGTCATTTACTATGCTAGTAAGACCTTAGATGATGCTCAACGAACTATACCACCACCGAGAAAGAGTTGCTAGCCGTGGTTTATGGTCGCAACAAGTTTAGACCCTACCTTTTGGGGTCTAAAGTCATTGTTTATACCGATCATGCTGCGTTGAAATATTTGTTTGCTAAAAAAAGAAGCTAAGCCACGCTTGATTAGATGGGTTCTCCTCTTACAGGAATTTGACCTTGAAATTAGAGACACAAAGGGAGCCCTAAATTCTGTGGCTGATCACCTCTCCCATGTGGAGAATGCACCTAAGTCTCTACCCATTGTAGATGACTTTCCTGATGAGAAGTTGTTTGAGGTGCATCATCTTCCTTGGTTTGCTGACATAGCAAATTATTTAGCCACTGGGTTCATACCCAAACAGTTAGACTACCACCAGAGAAAGAAATTGGTAGTGGATGCTAGGAAATACATTTGGGAAGACCCAATTCTTTATAGGAGGTGTCCAGACCAAATCATAAGAAAGTGTGTCCTTGAGGAGGAGGTAGATGACATAATACATCATTGTCATGCATCACATTATGGGGGCCACTTTGGGGTGCAAAGAACTGTGGCTAAGATCATGCAGTGTGGCTTTTATTGGCCTCACATGGTGAAAGACACCTATGTCTACATCAAAAAGTGTGATAGATGTCAAAGGGTAGGTGGTTTGTCTAGGAAAAATGAGATGCCCTTAACTGGAATCCTTCCGGTTGAAATTTTTGACATTTGGGGCATTGACTTCATGGGGCCATTCCCCAATTCTGATGGGTTTTCATACATTTTGCTTGCTGTGGATTATGTGTCTAAGTGGGTAGAAGCTATTCCTACTAGAGTGAATGATGCTAGGGTTGTGACTCATTTCCTTACTAGGAACATCTTTAGCCGTTTTGGGACACCAAGGGCTATAATCGGTGATGAGGGTAGTCATTTCTGCAACAAATTGTTTGATAAATTATTGAACAAGTATGGTGTCACTCATAGGAAGTCTTTAGCTTACCACCCACAAGCTAATGGACAAGCAGAAGTGTCCAACAGGGAGATTAAGGCCATTTTAGAGAAAACTGTTGGAGCCAATAGGAAAGATTGGTCTCAAAGGCTTGATGAAGCCTTATGGGCATATAGGACAGCTTACAAAACTCCCATTGGGATGTCACCTTACCGTATTCTATATGGTAAGGCATGTCACTTGCCTGTGGAACTAGAACACAAGGCTCATTGGGCCTTGAAGAAGTTAAATTTCAACCCACAAGAGATCAAGGAGCTTAGGATGACTCAATTAATTGAGTTAGATGAGCTTAGGTTGGATGCCTATGATAGTGCTAAATTTTACAAAGAAGGAACTAAGAAATGGCATGATAGGCAACTCAACAATGAACCTTTAACCTTAGGACAGAAAGTTCTTCTATTTAACACAAGGTTGAGGTTATTTCCTGGCAAATTAAGGTCCAAGTGGATGGGACCTTTTGTAATAGTTGATAAGAAGCCATATGGGAGCTTTGAGCTCCAAGTCAGTAGATGGCAAGAAATTTTGGGTGAATGGCAATAGGTGAAACCTTACTTTGATTCAACTCAGAGGGAGATAGTTGATTCCCTCTCTTTCACCATTGCATGATCATCACTGAAAGTCTAGCTACGAGACTTTAAATAAAGCGCTGGTTGGGAGGCAACCCAATGTTTATTGCTGTGTTTTATTTTATGTTATTTTCTCTTATTTGTTTTCTTCAATAAATTTGTTTGCAAGCTAACCATTGTGCAGGAGACTTTGTTCCTTTCTTAGCTAACCATGTGCAGGATGAGCAAATTATTGGGTCCTGAACTTGTGGAATTATTTTTTAAGTCAAAGTCAAGGAGCAAGGAGCAAGTGAAGCCCAAAAGTGCTTGAAGATGGGCTCCAACAATTCACGTGCAAGACTTAAAGATGGTCCATAATGCATAAGCAACTCGGTGGAGAAATTTGGGCCGGTTGGGCCTGAACGTGAATTTGCACGTGAATTGCCCAATTCACGTGCAACTCCTTGTGAGCTGTAACTTTCTAGAATGGTAGATGAAGACCATGTGATTCACGTTTACTCTTGCACGTGATTTTCTATCTGTCATATGGAGGCCCAAAAATGCAAAATACTGATTTTAGCCCTCCTAGAAGCTTCCCACAATTCACGTGCGAAGGAAGTATTGCTTGCCGGCTCGGTGGGGACCCACCACCAAAGTTTGGGACGATTCGACCTGCACGCCAATTCAGCCAATTCACGTGCAGAGGGTATTTTGGTCGAACACTCTGAAAAGTTAGGGGCACGTGTATCACGCCAATTGGAGCATCTTTCCTTCGCACGCTATATAAAGGGAGGCCATCTTCAAAGGCTTCCACACCAAAATCACTTCAGATCCGAGTATTAGAGAAACTCTGCCCTTTTGCTCTCTTGCTCTTGAGTTTTCTCGCTCTTTGTTCTTATTTTCTCATTCCAAAGATGGTGCGCACAAGGAGGACTGGCCAGGAGGAGGTGCACTCACCTAGTGCTGATAGCCAACCGAGGAGGAGATACTCTTGGGGCATGCTCTTGATATGCGGGCTTTGGAGGCTTCGAGCTAGGGCTGGGCTAGAGAGGTGGCCGTTAAAATTCAAACTCGGGATTACAAAGGTTAGTATCCGCCCAGCCGGCTATTTCCTATTCTCGCCTTACAAGACTTCTATGCATCTGTCTCTCGGGAATGAGGATGAACCGATAGGGGTTGTGCAAGGGGTTTATGTCGAATAACCCCCGATATTATTAGAAATTGCTTTAACCTCCCTGAACCCGGTAATAGTTTCCCTCAACTAAGCCTAGGAGAATTTGGTACCGCATGTAACTATGCTAGAAAATTTCAAAGTCGAAGGCAGTATACCAAGAATGGTTTTGTTGGAAAATTTAGATGCCTAGCTTACCTGGTAGGGAAATGCTTATTGATTCAGACCAGTGGGCTAGATAGTGTGCCTAAGCCACACCTGGAGTTCATATATAGCATTGATCACATGCTAAATGTGGATTGGGCCACTACCATTTTTAATTGGTGGAAGAAAAATTCATCCAAGCAGATCAATGGCAGAATTTTGTGTGTGATATTTCAAAGCATGCCTGCTTTGCAATTTTCCTCCATGGAGAGCATTACTTTTCCTTCTCACTGGGTGTTAAGAGTATTGCAAGTGAAGGAGGTTTGGGGGTCAGCACCAGAGGTCATTGGGCAACCAATGTTCCTCCTCCATCACGGCCCGCTAGGCACGGTGTTCATGTGGAGCGATCCACAGACTTTGCAAGGGAGACCTCTCCTCATTTGGATCAAAGGAAGCAGACTTATATCGGACTCACTGCCATGTACATGCGGTTCAATGTACACAAAGAAGACATTTTCAATTTCTTTCAAGGCATTAGTGGGCAGGTGGTGAGCGAAGTGGAGGTCATCAATTGGGCGGTCACTAATGGGCACATCACTAATGCCCAATTTGAAGAATTAATGGCCCTCATCTCCTGGAGACCAACACGCTACTTCACAACCTAGAACCGAGCATGGGAGGCCCCAGAGCTCCTCCTGCCGCATCTATCGAAGCTTGGAGGCAAGAAACACAAACAGCTCGGGAGGCCAATGCCAGAACCCGGCGCGAGGTGGAAGCCCTGAGGAAGGACAACAAAGAAGTCAAAGGCCTCCTAGGCAAAATCCGGAAGGCTTTAAGCAAGAGGAAAGCATCAAAACGTTCTCCTATAGTGGAGATATCTGATGAAGAACCCTCTCCATCCCCTCGAAGATGCTTATCCAGCCCAGGCATCCACCTCAACAAGAACCTTCACTCGGCCATCTTACTCTCACCCAAGAGGGAGGCGCCAACGAACAGGGTATTCACCCTTCCAACCTCAAGAGGAGGCAGAGCCAGCAGCGGGGTATTCACCCTTCCAGCCTTTTACAGATCCTGCATATTCTCAGGCCCTGGTGCCTGCTATACTTCCAGTATCTTGGGGTGCATACATGCCTGCGAACCTGAAGATCTACTTGGCCCTCCTATTCATTTAATCATTAATCCAGCTTTATCGTCTGAAGAGAGCCAAGCAAAGATTTGAAGAATTCATCAATTCCACAGGTCATAGGGCTCGATTTATACGGGATAATGATATCTTCACTCCTTTTAGCTTGAAGAGGATCTCAGAGAATGAATATCTCTATGCCGATGAGATAGACCTCTTCTTGCAGACCATGCGGTATGTAGTGGAGAGGCCGAGCCTCATAATTACCCCTTAGCCGGGTACACTTCCATCATGCCGTGTGAGCTTTTCAATCAACCCTTGTCCGAAGAGGTATGGCGCCAACGCATTAATGGAGAGAATGAAGGGCACCGCCCTTGGCATGGTAGGCATGAGGTGCCGATTCCGGTGCACATTGACCGCCACTATGTACTTGTCCGTGTGAATCTGGATGTAGGCCATGCTGTGCTATATGATCCAAGCCAAGGCGAAGGGTTTGCTAGACGGAAAAGACAGTTAGTGCATGGGTTCATCAAACGCATGAAAGTGGCAATGATCAAAGAAGGCTTGTTGGCGGACAAGCTCCCTCTTATTCACTACAATGAAATGCAAATTCCCCAACGACTGACCAATTCAGTTGTGGGATCTTTGTTTGCTACTACATGATGGGTATTCTGCAAGGGAAGGAAAATTGGGAAGTGCGCGGCGAGACGTCGGCTGACTTTGTGGCTCAGGTGCGACGAATGGTGGCCAATGTCATCTACTATTACAGTGTGCCAAACCAGGGGTAAGTGTTTTTCCTACTCCTTCTTTTATGCCATGCGGACATAGCATATTTTAAGTGTGGTGTATGGGAGTGACTTGAGCCACTTGCTTGTCTTTTATGTTGTGATTGCATGTTTTATTTTTAGTTTAAAAAAAAAAAAAACTGTTTTTAGTTGCATGATTGTTTGAGTTGTTTGCTTGAATGATTTGCTTGTGGAGACATGGATATTAAGTATGCAATTTTGGCTTAAAATTTAATTTTTATGCCACTTTAGTATCATGTTGTGATAAGGGTGTTAAAGTAGTTAAAATGTGCTCTGAATTGGTTTAATCATGTCTTTATCTTTTGAATGATATCACCATGTTTTTGGAGCTGAGTTTTGAATATTAGCTGAGCATTAAATGCTATGATAGACCTAAGTAACCCTTAAAGTTGAGTGAAAAAGAAATGCAAAATGAGAACAGCTTCTTTTAGCCCTTGAGTGACATTTATGGTTTGTGGGTAATAGTTTGATTTGCTACTCTTCTTGCACTTAACATTAGTTATTTAATGGTAGAGTCAACTAAGCATGTGATTACTTATTAGTGCTCAGTGTTTGGTGTGTGGAGTTAGGATGCAAGACCTCTAAGTCATTGTGACTGTCTTTGCATTCTTTTCTTTATTGTGTGATATTATTGGAAAAGGCTGTGATATAGAATGTGAAAAAGCCATCACTTAATTGGAAAATGGGATGTGAGACATCAATGAATTTTTGTCTCTCCTTATGTAGCAAAATGGCAAGGGTTATGCATTAGAAAAATCAGTCTTATTTATGTGTTATGTGAGTAAAAAAAAAAAGAGTGAATAATCCATCAAGGGAGAGCATAAAATGCAACCTTGTAAGGTTATTACTAAAAAAAAAAAGAAAAAAAAAAGAAAAGAAAGATTCAGAATAAAAGCCACAATGGCCTGATGTTTATGTGTGATTGTTTAGATTTGTAGCCACATTGGCTGAATTGTGTTTTGTTTTAAGAATGTTGAGCTCAATTCTTTGGCTCATGGTTTTGTTTTATTGAGTTTAGATTAGAGTGTGAGTTCAAGTAAAGTAGAATAGAGAGTGTGTTTTCTTTGATGAGCACAATAGGGAACTCTCATGATTGCTTGGCAAGTACTTAATCAATAGCTGATGGCGAGTGTAGAGATAGAGTTTTCCATCCATTGTTCAATGATAGGTATTGGGCTTGAGAATTATTATATTTGAGTGAGGCTGCTTATCCTTGGTAAGAACTTAAAGGGAAACTAGGTGCTATTTTATCATGGATTGCTTGCTCATATCTGAAATTTAAGTGGTGATATTGCATGGTTGTTGGACTTAGGGATATGGACATGAATGAACTAAGCTATGACTCATTTTGATGCTTAAATTCCCATTTCATCATGATAGAGTTGCATGCTTAGGAAACCATGATTCTCCTTGATTGTTATTTTATTTATCTTCCGTTTGACTGCGTGTTTATTTTATTTTTGCATGCTTGTATGTTTTTGCTTGAGGACAAGCAATGGTTCAAGTGTGGTGTATTTGATAACGTGCATTTTATGCCGTTATTCTAGTGTTTATTTAGGATGTTTAAGAGCATGATTAGAGCCTTATTGCTTCATATATCATATATATTTGCTCTGACCCCTAGGAAGATGCTAGTTGCAAATACATGCGTTTTTAAGCTGTTTTGGCAGGTTTTGGACCTCACTTTTGACATAGTAGATGGCCTCAAACAATTTGCATGCAAGAACAAAAGTTGCTTAGAATGATGGCCTCTACCTACCAGAGAAATTTCAGAGCATTTGGAGCTAATTTGGAGTTGCACGTGAATTCACCCATATCACGTGCAAGCATATTTTTGCCTCTCAGGCCTCTACAGGATGCAAGGAAGCTTGGGGAGAAGTTTGAGCTGATTTGGAGGTGCACGTGAATTCACCATATCACGTGCAAATTGGCGTGCAGAGATATTTTTGGACCGATCCAATCGTTTTTCCATGCTGATCATTTGTTCCTGAAGGCCCAAGTCCAAATTGTGGATGGAAGATAGAGTTTTTAATGTTTCGAGTGTTACTTATCAAAACTACGTCGTTTTGATAGATGGGCTAGGTTACACACCTCAAGGCCCATCCAACCTCTATAAATACAGCATCCACGCCCTCTGCTATGCAATGCTTAACCCCCCTACACGTTTTAGAGAGAGAGAGAGAGGCTCCACGACTTGGAGGTGCTCCTTGACCTAGGAGAGCAGCTGTCGCAGCCGTCGCGGATTTTGGAGCCTGGATTTGAAGCTTTGCTGTGCGCGTGATCAAGAGGAAGATGTTGAGCTTTTCTGCTTTGTGTTTGCTTGTAATCATGCGTGAGTAGTTCTTATAATCTAGGGGAGCAATGTAGCCCCCTTGTTACTTTGCTGTGTTTATGAATATTTGGGTTTGGATGATTGAAGTTTTGCATGTTTTATGAATCTGTTCTTAATTCTATCTTTGGATGTACACCTTGGTATTCTTAGCCCTAGTCTGGGGCGGATTGAGATTCATAACTTATTTGTAATTGGTGTGATCATTATCCTTTTGCAAGTATGATTTATTGGCTTTGCATGTTTGTGTGTTTAGATGACCATTCTGGCATACAACTCTTAAAAGGACCTCAATGACCATTTGTTGTCCTTGGCTTATGTTTAGCATGTTTTCAATCGACAACCCTAATATCATGAACCAGGTAGAGATAACATAGGGAGGTGAAATTGTGACCCTAGATGCTTTTAATCCTTGAAACTTAACCCTAAAATCAGTTTACTTTCTTTGTTTATTCAGAAAACCAAATAAAAATTAGATCTTTAGTTTAAAAAAGAAAACTTTTTGCCAAGACATTTTATAGAACAAGAGTAATTGGGTGATTTGATTTGAGAACTAGAGAACTAGGTTAATCCCTGTGGGTTCGACCCCTTTCTTGCTGCTATTCTTTTAGTGCAAACTTAGGGAATTTATTATTTTGAAGAGAGATTTAACGACATTAGCTAGCTCTTTTAGAGAGGCTAAAAATCTTGTCTGTCAGTATTTTACCCTTGGCACCCTTTTGGGTTTTCACCAAGTCCACCTTTCTTTTGCTTTTGATTGAGCTTTGTGTTTTACCCTTGGTGCCCTTTCAGGTTTTCACCAAGTCCGCTCTTGGGCCACGACCCTTGTTTGTCAAGTCATGCAAACTTGATTGTCATATAGTGAGGACGAATTTAGCCCAATTATGTGAGGGGCTGAAGCATGAGATTTTGATTCAGTTAGGTATAACGGTTTTTGAAGTGGGGAAGTTAAACATAAAACTTCTTTACAGCATCGCTGTTTACAGGATTTCGTAGCTCAACTCCGTCCATTTCGGTGAGGATTACAGCACCTCCCGAGAATGCTCTTTTTACAACGTATGGACCTTCATAGTTTGGAGTCCGTTTGCCCCTGTGATCATGCCGTATCGGCAGTATTTTCTTCAAGACCAAATCCCCTTCTTTGAAAGTTCGGGGCTTTACTTTTTTGTTGAAGCTGGCCATCATCCTTTGTTGGTATCGCTGGCCTCGACCGACTGCGGCACGACGTTTTCCTTCGATCAGATTTAGCTGCTCAAAACGGTCTCTGACCCATTCTGCTTCGTCTAGTTGAGTATCCTTGAGAACTCTGAGAGACGGGATTTCCACTTCGATGGGTAGGACTGCTTCCATACCATACACTAGGGAGAAAGGAGTTGCCCCAGTTGATGTTCGCACAGAAGTCCGGTAAGCATGTAGTGCATATGGAAGTTTCTCATGCCAATCCTTGTATGTCTCAGTCATTTTTCGAATGATGTTCTTGATATTTTTATTTGCTGCCTCAACCGCTCCATTCATCTTGGGACGATACGGAGTAGAATTGCGGTGTCGGATCCTAAATCCTTCGTATAAATTGTCCATCATTCGGTTGTTCAAATTGACAGCATTGTCAGTTATAATCTACTTGGGGAGCCTATAACGACAGATGATGTTGCTTCAAAGAAACCTAACCACCACCGATTGAGTGACTTGGGCATAGGAAGCTGCTTCCACCCATTTGGTGAAGTAATCGATCACCACTAGAATGAATCTATGACCATTGGAAGCCTTAGGTGAAATGGCTCCAATGACGTCCATTCCCCACATGGCGAAAGGCCAAGGACATGTCATTGTGTGTAAGTAGGACGGAGGTGCTTGGATTCGATCCCCGTAAACTTGGCATTTAAGACGTGTGCACATGATTGATGCTATCCTTTTCCATGGTGACCCAGTAGTAGCCCATCCTCATGATCTGTCGGGATAGAGCGTGTCCATTCACATGTGCTCCACAGTTACCATTGTGGACTTTGTTGAGGATCTGAGCTGCCGCTCTTCTCCACGCACCATAGTAGCACCATGTCGTAGCTGCGCTTATAAAGGACCGGCCCATCTAAGAAGTAGTTAGCACTTGTTCGTCGGATATTTCTTTTTTCTGATTCCGAGACTTCTGTTGGATATTCTCTTGTGAGTAGATATCGCTTGATATCATGATACCATGACTTTGTGTTAGTATCCATACTTGTCATCATATAGTATATTGGCACCTCTTGTACACAGATGTCGAAAGAGGGCACTTCTAAACTTGTATCCAACCGAAGGAGGGCTGCCAAAGTGGCCAAAGCATCAGGAATCTGATTATGTTCCCGGGATGCATGCTCAAATGAGATTGCCTCAAATAGTTTAGCCATATCACATATCATTTTTTGGTAGGGGATGAGTTTGGGATTCCGGGTTTCCCACTCCTTTCGGACATGATAGATTACTAAGGCTGAATCCCCGAAGACTTGAAGTTTCGTGATTCCCTTAATCAAGGCTTCTTGGAGACCCATAATACAAGCCTCATATTCTGCTATGTTGTTTGTGCAAGGAAAGGTCAATTTGGTGGCCATGGGGTAATGTTGACCCGTTGGGGAGATTAATACTGCCCCAACGCTATGACCGGATAAGTTTGAGGCTCCATCAAACCATAAAATCCACGTCTTTGATTCATGATTCTCCTGAACAATATTGATGTATTCGTCTGGAAAATCAGAGCTCATGGGCTCATAATCCTCCAAGGCCCTATCTGCCAAGTAATCTGCTATGGCACTTCCCTTGATGGCCTTCTGTGGGACATAGATGATGTCATATTCGGATAAGAGCAGTTGCCACTTTGCAATCCTTCCTGTCATTGCCGGTTTTTCCAACAGATATTTGAGTGGGTCATGTCTTGAGACGAGCCATGTAGTATGGTAGAGGTGTCTTAATCTTCGTGTGGTCTAGACGAGGGCGCAACAAGCTTTCTCTAAGGGAGTATACTTCTCTTCGCACGATGTAAATTTCGTGCTCAAGTAATAAATGACTTGCTCCTTTTTCTTCGCTTCATCAAGCTGCCCCAATAAACAGCCCATGGATGTATCCCGGACCGTCAAGTACAAGATCAAGGGATCGTTAGGCGTTGGAGGAGCCAAAATTGGTGGATTCATAAGGTATTGCTTGATTTTGTCAAAGGCCTCCTGAAATTCATCATTCCACACCTCGGGGCTATTCTTGCGTAGCACTTTGAAGATAGGTTCGCAAGTTGCAGTAAGCTGTGAGATAAAGCGGGCAACATACTTGAGTCGCCCGAGGAAACCTCTGACTTCCTTGACAGTCTTTGGTATGGACATTTCTTGGATGGCCTGGACCTTGTCGGGGTCGATTTCTATTCCATTTTCACTGACAATAAATCCCAGTAGTTTACCGGATGTAGCTCCGAAAGTACACTTGACCGGATTTAACTTTAGCTGGTATTTGCACAATCTGTTGAATAGTTTACGCAATACCTCCACGTGGTCTTCCTCCTTTCCTGACTTGGCGATCATATCATCGACGTAAAGCTCCACTTCTTTATGCATCATGTCATGGAAGAGTGTCACCATGGCCCTCTGATATGTTGCCCCGACATTCTTGAGTCTAAAAGGCATGACATTGTAGCAGAAGGTGCCCCAGATAGTTGTGAAGGTGGTCCTTTCTTTGTAATCGGGGTCCATCCGAATTTGGTTGTAGCCGGAGAAACCATCCACGAAAGAAAACATAGCATGTTTAGCGATGTTATTTACCAAGGTGTCGATGTGAGGTACTGGAAAGTTGTCTTTTGGGCTAGCCTTGTTGAGGTCGCGGTAGTGTAATGACCCGTGTGTAACCCATGTGTAAGAAGTTAACCACAGACACCTTGGATGTTGGTGCACAAGTTTGAGGTAAGAGATGAGTCCAAGAGGGGACTTTTTGGAGGTGCATGTGACAAGTGATAACGTACCTTTATGCCCTAGGAAGATGCTATGCGTATACAGGCGGTTTTAAGCTGTTTTGGCTAATCTTGGAGCTCACTTTTGATAGGGTAGATGGCCTCAAACAATTGGCGTGCAAGAACAAAAGTTTCTTAGAATGAGGTCCTCTACCTACCACAGAAATTTCAGAGCATTTGGAGCTGCACGTGAATTCACCCATTTCACGTGCAAGCATATTTTTGCTTCTCAGGCCTCTACAAGATGCAAGGAGGCTTGGGGTAAAGTTTGAGTGCATTTGGAGTTGCACGCCAATTGGGGAATTGGCGTTCAAATTGGCATGCAAGCATATTTTTGCATGGTTACCTTAGTTTTGTTATTCTAATCATCTTTTCCCAAAGGACCAGGTTGGAATAATGAGTATTTTGGTGTGTATGGATGCGGAAAGGTTATAGCTTGTGTAATCAAAACTACGTCGTTTTGATAATGGGAGGTCTATATAAGGATGAGGAGACTCCTTGTTCTAGGGTTAGGGTTCTTTTCAGCCGTCAGAGAGAGAGAGAGAGAGAGAGAGAAGGAAGGAGAGCTGCTGGCTTGCTGCCGGAGCGTCGTGCGTGGGGAAGACAACGTCTAGCGTGGAAGCAAGAGCTGGAGGACGTTTTCAAGGTAGGGGTTCTGTCTCACCTGGTCTGTTCCGGGGTTAGGCCCTGTGTAGAGGGTTTCTCGAGTTTCTATTGTTATTGTTATATTATTTATATGTAAATTCATATAGGTGTGACCTCCTATATGAATGTTGGCCTTCAGTGGCGTTTTGGTGTGATTTCTGAGGTTGGGTGGTTAGTGCATGTTAAGTGTTCGATAAAATGCCTGTGTGAATATGCCTGTGTGTATGCTCAGAACGTGTTTGAAATAATGCCTGTGAAGCTATGCATATTATGTGTTTGAAATAATATCTGTGTGGCTGGGTTTGTGAGCCTGTGAATATATGCATGCTAAGTGTTCGACGTTATTCCCGTGTGACTAAGTATATTAAGTGTTTGATGTTATGCCTGTATGGCCTTATGTGCTGCATGTTTGCTTGTACACCCGGTGGCTGTGGAAGCCCGGGACTGTTTTGTGTTAGCCTGTGAGGCTGTGGAAACTATGCCTGAGAGGCGGTTAAACTATTTGCCTAAGAGGCGGTTAAATCATTGGCCTGAAGAGGCGGTTAAATCACTTGAATCATTGGCCTGAAAAGGCGGTTAAATCACTTGAATCATTGGCCTGAAGAGGCGGTTAAATCACTTGTGGTTAAAGTGTTAGCCTGTGTGAATGTAGAAATGATTGTATTTGCTGGTGGTTTGTTATTATATCTATTGGAATGTATCACGACACCGCACTCGTACACATGTCATGTAGATGCTAGGAGCATGGGATGGGTTGGGGAGACATGATCCCTACTGAGCTGTGGTTGCTCACCCCTCCTACTGTGGTGTGTTTTCTTGCAGGAACTTACAGGCGTTAGGTGGGAACACCTAGGTGGAGGAGTTCCGTTTTGTGGCTTTGTTTTATGTTATGTAATTTGTGTTATGTAATTTCGTTGAGGCCTTGTAACCCCAGCGGGGAGATTTTGTAATGAAGTTTGAAACATAATAAAGGCATGTGGTTTGAATTTAATAATTATGTGATTTTGGTCTCTGAAAATAAAATGTGAAGTGTATGTTGTATCCTACCCCTTTATCCAAAACCGGGTAAAGGGAGGGTCACGTTCCGGTCTCCTCGGGTTGGAAAACCGGGGTGTGACAATATGGTATCAGAGCATGGTCTAGTTGGCCTAGGGTAGTGGGCGGACTTGGTTATCTTGAGTCCTTTGGAGGAGCCTGGAGGGACGTGCCTGATCAACATGGTCCTCTTGGAGCCTCTAAGGTGTACTTGGGGTAGTCCAGTCTTGTGGTAGGATTTGCATGCATTGGCATTAGGGCACTAGTTGCATATGTTGCTCATGTGTGATCGTGTGGGAACTGTGATTAAGTTGTATATGTGGTATGAATGCATGAATAACGTGATAAAGTGTTAATCTGTGCAACTCTGATCTTTTGTGGTAATTTGAACATGAAAGCAAGGAAAAGAAATTGTGGAATTGAAACTGTGTGCTTGGAAACTTGTGGCTTGTGAACTTGTCCCTAGGAACAATGAGTCGATCCTCCCTTTGCCACAGGCGCATGATGTCTGCCGGAGGCTCAAAGTTTTCCTCATCGTCGGCTTCCTCCGCCCCATATACTGGTTGTTCCCAAGCTGGATTACGGTCAAACCTTAAGCAACTCGTTTCTTCTTTACTTAACAGATCTCTTTTAGCCTGATTGTACCTGTTAGTAAAAGTTTGACCAGTTTAACCAAATATGATGATGTACATGTCATGCAATGCAAGAAGATACGTTTTGGCAAAAGTCTTATTTCATAAATATTCCGAAAGGGTTACAATCATTGTTTGCAATTTTGAAAACATAATAAAATATAACATTCCCCAACAAAGCTTCTTTGATCATTACTTGGCCGGGAGGTCCACAATGCTCCAATTGTTCAGCTGGTGCCCTGGGGGTCCTTGGCATACCCGCCCCATCTGTTCTTGCTCTCCACGGTTGGCCCGTAACATGGCTATGGTGCATTCTTTCCTCTGATGGATAAAACCGGCGCTCTGGAATATGGCCCCAAGGGGTGGGAATGTCATCCTTTGCTCTTGGAGGGGCCTCTTCTCTATTCTGGCTAAGCGGGACTCCCTTTTCCTCGTGACTTCTCCTGATTTGTCAGCCTTGGTAGGTTTGTAGACCAACCCGTACTTTCTCTAGTACTTTGTACGACTAAGGGTTCTTTAATCCCTTGTGCTTGTACACCCAAACCTTGACCTTCCTTATGCCCCAGTTTAAGCATGACTGTGGCAACCATCTTTGCAGTCTTTGGGAACAAGCCCCCTATATCCAGTGACTCTTTAGTGTTGGGGGGCATAGGCCGCATTAACCACTTCGAACGATCGGTAAGAGCATTCTGGTATGTCTTCATTACTTTCAATGTAAGGAACAGACATAGGCTTGGTAACCAAAATCTATGCCTCTCCGTACACACAGATGAGTTGGCCGTTTACCACAAACTTGACCTTCTGATGTAGTGTCGATGGCACTGCCCCTGCCGAGTGGATCCATGGTCTTCCAAGCAAACAACTATAGTATGGAGCGATGTCCATCACCTGGAACTCCACCATAAACTCACTTGGACCAATTTGCAAAAGGATATCTAGTGTACCCACTACTTCTCACTTTTCTCCATCAAACGCTCTTACAACCATATTAGTGGGACGTACGTGAGAGGAGTGTAAGGACCCGTACCTTGAGTTAGTCACAGTTTTGCCTTCTGAGTAGAGTTTTTCTAGATTTTGACCTAGTGAATGGACTCCAATGAATTCACGTGCAAAAGGAAAGATGCTTAGAATGATGTCCTCTATCTACCACAGAAGTTTCAGGCCAAACGGACGTGTATGTGAGGTGCACGTGAAATGGGTCCAATTCACGTGCAAGTGTGGTTGTCTTCTACATGATGCAAGGAGGCTAGGGGTGAAGTTTGAGCGCATTTGGAGTGCATTTGGAGTTGCACGTGAATTGGGGAATTCACGTGCAAATTGGCGTGCAGGCATGTTTTTGCATGGTTACCTTGGTTTTGTCATTCTAATCATCTTTTCCCAAAGGACCATGTTGGAATTGTGAATATTTTGGTGTGTATGGATGTGGAAAGGTCATAGCTTGTTCCATCAAAACTACGTCGTTTTGATGCTGGGATTCACTTAATCAAAACTACGTCGTTTTGATGTTGTGTTGTCTATATAAGGAGGAGAAGCCCCTCTGTTTTAGGTTTAGGGTTTGTTGCTCCACCAGCCGTCACAAAGAGAGAGAGAGAGAGAGAGAGAGAGAGAGAGAGAGAGAGAGGGAAGGAGAGCTTCTGGTGGCTGCCGGAGCGTCTTGCGTGGGTGGTCGGAGTCTTGCGTGGAAGCGGGAGCAGGAGAACATACAAGGTAGGGGTTCTGTCCTTCCTAAATCCTCCTCTGTCCTAGGGTTCTAGGGCAGATTGTAGAGTTATATCTGCTTATATATACATATGTAATCCATATAGGTGTGATCTCCTATATGGATGTTGGCCTTCAGTGGCATTTTGGTGTGATTCTGTTGTTACATGCTATATGTTCGATGAAATGCTTGTGTGAGTATAGCTGTGTGTATATGCCCATTACGTGTTTGGTAATATGTCTGTGTGGCTGGACTTGTGGTTTAGTGTATGTATGTATGCTGGGTGTTTGTTCTATGGCCTGAATGGCTGGGTTTGTGCACTTGTGAACGGGTGCACACCAAGTGTTTGGTTTTATGCTTGAGTGACCGTGGTGTGTGTTGTGTGCATGACTGTGCTATCTGGCCTGAAGAGGCGGTTAAACTACTTTGCTTGAGAGGCGGTTAAACCAGTGGCCTGAAGAGGCGGTTAAACTACTTTGCCTGAGAGGCGGTTAAATCAGTGGCCTGAAGAGGCGGTTAAACTACTTGCTTGACATGTGTTTTGTTAGCCTGTTGGCAGTGGAAGATTGTAATTGTTGTTGTGGTTGTTATTATGTCTGTTGAAATTATTGTAACACGACACTACACTTGTACACATGGCATGTAGATGCTAGGAGCATGGGATGGGTTGGGGAGACATGATCCCTACTGAGCTGTGGTTGCTCACCCCTCCTACTGTGTTTGTTTTCTAGGGACTTACAGGCGTTAGGTGGATACACCAAGGTGGAAGACCATAATTACTTTTACTCTCTTCCATTTATGTTTTGTTTTTCTTATGGGAATTGATGTAACCCCGATGGGGGAAAGGATTTTGTTGTAATAAACTGGTTTGGATTGCTTTTAATGAACATTACTTTCTTGAATGTTATGGATGTTTAAAATGTGATATTCTTGGTTTGTATCCTAACCCCTTTGCCCTCCGTGTGGGTAAAAGGGGAGTCATGTACCGGTTTCCTCGGGTTGGAAATCCGGGGCGTGACAATATGGTATCAGAGCATGGTCTAGTTGGCCTAGGGTAGTGGGCGGACCAGGTTATCCTAAGTCCTTTGGAGGAGCCTGGAGGGACATGCCTGATCAACATGGTCCTCTTTGAGCCTCCAAGGTGTACTTAGGGTAGTCTGGTCTTGTGGTAGGATTTGCATGCATTGGCATTAGGGCACTAGTTGCATTTGCTGTGAATGTATGCTAAACTGTGGATAAAATCATATGATTAAGTGAAATGTGCAACTCTGATTTGTTTGGCAATGTGTACTAAACTGTGCAATGTAATTGATGCAATGTATGTGTGTAATGTCATGTGATAGTGGAATTGATCAGTGGGGTAGAGGTCGTGACGCGATAGATTATAAAATTGTTTTGACGTTGTGCTTCTTACTTCGTGTAGTAAGAATGCCGCCGAGGAGAGTGACACATGCGTCCGGGGCAGTGGCTGATGAGTTATCTGCCTATGAGGGTCCGGGTGCGGGACCGTCCGTTGGAGGGCATGCGTTGTTACTGGCACAGCTACAAGAAGGCATCCGGCCGGAGGTACGAGAGCTACGGGAGGGACTCCGGCAGGACGTTCGGGAGGAGGTGCGCCGTGAGATGGCAGACAAGCAGGTGGTGCCACCACCACCACCACCAGTAGGAGAGCTGCCTCGTGAGCGTGAGAGTTCGCTGGGTGGTGTACCAACTCGTGCAGAGGATGACGTGGTGACACGGTTCCGAAAGGAACAACCTCCGCGATTTAAGGGGGGAAGGAGATCCCGTGATAGGCGAGAGCAGGTTGAGGCGGATCGAGCATGTGTTCTCCTTTCTCCTGCCCCGGGAAGAGGACAAGGTGCGACCGGCACTGGGCACTGGAGGGGGATGCTTTGGAGTGGTGGACGAGTGTCGCGGGGAGCCGTGCGGTGCAACTCATGCTTTGGGAGGAGTTCTTGCAACTCTTCCATGATGAGTTCTTCCCGGAATCAGTGAGATGGCAGAAGAGGGAAGAATTCGGCAGTTTGAAGCAGGGATCCAGGACGGTACCTGAGTATGAGCGGGAGTTCCGGGGCTTGAGTAGGTTTGCTCCTGAGACTGTGGCAAGGGAGGACCTGAAGGCCCACAAGTTCACTTTGAGCCTTAGGCCAGCCCTTAGGCAGAGGGTGGCAATCCTACGCTTGAGGACCTATGCTGAGGCTGTGGATACGGCCCGTATAGCCGAGAGAGAGCTGGATGATGGGAGGCAGGCCCATCAGGGTCGCCAGTTGCAGAGTGGGCCTGATCGAGATGCAGGGTCCAAGAGGCTCAAGATGGAGGAGAGGGATAGTAGTTCTTTTCGCGAGTCGGGGTCGGACATCTCGTGAACCCCGGGAGGATCACCTTTGGCGGCGGAAGACAGGGTGGTCCATCTGGGAGTCTACCTAGCAGCTGTCACTGCTGTGGAGAGCAGGGTCACTTCAAAGGGGAGTGCCCCAAGAAGGACTGGCGATGCAACAACTGTGGACGAGAGGGCCATTTGCGCCGGGTTTGCAGGAGTGGCAACAGGGGAGCGGGGGGCATGGCATCCAGCGTGAGGAGTGATGCTAGCTTCCGTGCACCACTGAGAGACCGGCTCGTCGGTGGCGGGCCAGCCAGGCAGGATCCGGTCGGACCCGACCCCGGGGGAGGCCGGAGCGGCAAGCAGACCGAGGCCGGAGGCAACCTTAGCGGGAAGCGTCCGGTGGAGTGAGCCGACCAGGTGGCACGGGCCAAGGAAGGGTGTTTGCGCTGGAGGCGACGTACCAGGAGGAGGCTGAGCTACCACCCCCACCAGCTGAGGGTGGAGCAGGACCATCGGTGGTTAGAGGTACCCTCTTGATTTCCCGTACGTTAGCTTCTGTTCTTTTTGATACGGGTGCATCGTGTTCCTTCGCTGCCGAGCTTCTTATTGATGGCTTGGGGCTAGCTTGTGTGGAGGCCGCAAGGCCCCTAGTTGTGGAGTCTCCGGTGGGAGGCATGATTGAGGTACGGCGTGTGTGTCGTGATTGTGTGTTAACCATAGGCGAGGTGGAGCTGAGTTTTGACTTGCATGTGATGCCCTTGCGTACTTTTGACCTGATCTTGGGTATGGATTGGCTTATGGCTTTCCAAGCCAAGATAGACGATACCGGCGGCGTGTATCCTTCGTGACACCTGCGGGGACCTCTTGCACCCTGCAGGGGGAGTGGGACTGTGAGGCGAGTTGGACCGGGCCGGTGATGGACCAGTGGGGTGCCATTACCCACAGGTTGGCAGCCCTGACCTTTGCTGAGGAGGGTAAGGCGGAAAAGAGGGTGTGGCCCGCTGTGGTGGACCAATTTCAGGATGTTTTTCCTGAGGAGTTGAGGAGTTTGCCACCTAAGAGGAGTGTGGAGTTCACCGTTGAGTTGGTGCCGGGGACGGGTCCGATTTCCCAAGTAGCGTATCGCATGGGGCCAACCGAGCCGAGGGAGCTGCAGAGGCAAATCGAGGAGTTGGTGGGCCAAGGGTATATCGGACCGAGTACCTCACCTTGGGGTGCTCCTGGTGCTCTTTGCTAAGAAGGCCGATGGCACACTTCGTCTCTGCATCGACTACAGGAAGCCGAATTCGGTGATCGTGAAGAATAAGTACCCGTTGCCTCGGATAGATGACCTGTTTGACCAATTGAGTGGGGCCCGGTGGTTTTCCAAAATAGATTTACGGTCGGGGTATCACCAGCTCAGGGTTAGGGAGGAGGACATCCTAAGACGGCTTTTCGGTGCGGTATGGGCATTATGAGTGGGTCGTGATGCCTTTCGGGCTCACTAATGCGCCAGCGGTGTTCATGCATTTGATGAACCAAGTCTTTGCCCCATACTTAGACTCGTTCGTGGTGGTGTTTATTGACGATATCTTGGTGTATTCCAAGACCGAGAAGGAGCATGTGGAGCACTTGGCAACAAGATGTTACAAACCTTGAGGGACCAGCACTGTTTGCTAAGTTTAGCAAGTGTGAGTTTTGGCTCGGAGGAGGTTCACTTTCTTGGCCATGTGGTGTCACTGAGGGAGTTAGGGTGGAGCCGGCCAAGATTGAGGCCGTGGCATCGTGGGCGAGGCCAACCAACGTTTTTGAGATCCGTAGTTTTCTTGGCTTGGCGGGGTACTATCATCGTTTTGTCGAGGGGTTCTCCCGTTTGGCAGCTCCTATGACAGCGTTGACTCGGAAGGGCGTGAAGTTTGATTGGACTGACAAGTGTCAGCAGGCGTTTGAGACTCTTAAAACCCGTTTGACCACTGCACCGGTGTTGAGGTTACCTCGGGAGGATATTCCATATGAAGTGTACTGTGATGCGTCCAGGGTTGGTTTGGGGTGTGTGCTTATGCAGGAGCACAGTGTGGTAGCTTATGGGTCAAGGCAGCTGAAGCCTCATGAGCAGAATTATCCTACTCATGACCTTGAGTTAGCGGCTGTTATCTTCGCCCTGAAGAGTTGGCAGCATTACCTCTTGGGCGAGAAGTTTGTGGTGTTCTCAGATCACAAGAGCCTTCAGTACATCTTTACTCAGAAGGACTTGAATTTGAGGCAAAGGAGATGGGTGGAGTATTTGCAGACCTTTGACTTTACTCTTGCCTATACCCCGGGCAAGGGTAATGTTGTGGCTGACGCGTTGAGCAGAAAAGGGAAAGCTGAGGTGGCCGTGAGAGAGTGGAAGCTGATGGAGCAGTTGGCGATGTTGCAGCTGCAGCCTGTTGTTCATGATAGTGGGACAGTCCTGAGTCCTTTGGTGATTGTACCTGAGTTGTACCAGCGCGTCCAGGAGGAACAGTTGGGTGACATTGAGTGTGAGGTTCTCTGTGCCCGTATAGAGGTTGGGGAGCTATCAGAGGACTGGACAGAGGGTCCTGAGCATGAGTTGTCATTTCAGGGGCGGTTGGTAGTGGCTTCTTCCCTTAAGGATGAGGTGATGAGGGAGTTTCACCAATCTAGAGTTGCTGTGCATCCAGGGGGTACGAAGATGTACCATGCGCTTCGGGCACATTTTTAGTGGCCTGGGATGAAACGCGATGTAGCTACCTTTGTTTCGCGGTGCCTCACGTGTCAGCAGGTGAAGGCTGAGCATCAGCGGCCGGCGGGTATGTTACATCCATTGCCCATAGCGGAGTGGAAGTGGGACCACATAGCGATGGATTTTGTGACTGGTCTTCCACCCACCACGGGGAGGAACGATATGATTTGGGTGATTGTGGATCGACTCACAAAGTCGGCCCATTTCCTGGCTGTTTAACAGACAAGATTTTTAGCCTCTCTAAAAGAGCTAGCTAATGTCGTTAAATCTCTCTTCAAGATAATAAATTCCCTAAGTTTGCACTAACAGAATAGCAGCAAGAAAGGGGTCGAACCCACAGGGATTAACCTAGTTCTCTAGTTCTCAAATCAAATCACCCAATTACTCTTGTTCTATAAAATGTCTTGGGAAAAAGTTTTCTTTTTTTAAACTAAAGATCTAATTTTTATTTGGTTTTCTGAATAAACAAAGAAAGTAAACTGATTTTTGGATTAAGATTCAAGGATTAAAAGCATCTAGGGTCACAATTTCACCTCCCTATGTTATCTCTACTGGTTCATGATGTTAGGGTTGTCTGATTGAAAACATGCTAAACATAAGCCAAGGACAACAAATGGTCATTGAGGTCCTTTTAAGAGTTGTATGCCAGAATGGTCATCTAAACACACAAACATGCAAAGCCAATAAATCATACTTGCAAAAGGATAATGATCACACCAATTACAAATAAGTTATGAATCTCAATCTGCCCCCGGACTAGGGCTAAGAATATCAAGGTGTACATCCAAAGATAGAATTAAGAACAGATTCATAAAACATGCAAAACTCAATCATCCAAACCCAAATATTCATAAACACAAAGAAAGCAACAAGGGGGCTACATTGCTCCCCTAGATTAAAAGAACTACTCACGCATGATTACAAGCAAACACAAAGCAGAAAAGCTCAACATCTTCTTCTTGATCACGCGCACAGCAAAGCTTCAAATCCAGGCTCCAAAATCCGCGACGGCTGCTCTCCTAGGTCAAGGAGCACCTCCAAGTCGTGGAGCCTCTCTCTCTCTCTCTAAAAACGTGTAGGGGGGTTAGGCATGGCTAACAGAGGCGTGGAGGCCTGTATTTATAGAGTTTGGATGGGCTTTGAGGTGTGTACCCTAGCCCATTTATCAAAACGGCGTAGTTTTGATAAGTAACACTCGAAACTTTAAAATCTCTATCTTCCATCCACAATTTGGACTTGGGCCTTCAGGAACAAATGATCAGCATAGAAAAACGATAGGATCGGTCCAAAAATATCTCTGCACGCCAATTTGCACGTGATATGGTGAATTCACGTGCACCTCCAAATCAGCTCAAACTTCTCCCCAAGCTTCCTTGCATCCTGTAGAGGTCTGAGAGGCAAAAATAGGCTTGCACGTGAAATGGATGAATTCACGTGCAGCTCCAAATCAGCTCTAAATGCTCTGAAATTTCTGTGGTAGGTAGAGGACATCATTCCAAGCAACTTTTCTTCTTGCACGCCAATTGTTTGAGGCCATCTACTATGTCAAAAGTGAAGTCCAATACCTGCCAAAACAGCTTAAAAGCGCATGTATTTGCAACTAGCATCTTCCTAGGGGTTAGAGCAAATATATATGATATATGAAGAAATAAGGCTCTTATCATGCTCTTAAACATCCTAAATAAATACTAGAATAACGGCATAAAATGCACGTTATCAAATACACCACACTTGAACCATTGCTTGTCCTCAAGCAAAAATATACAAGCATGCAAAAATAAAATAAACACGCAGTCAAACGGAAGAAAAATAAAATAACAATCAAGGAGAATCATGGTTTCCTAAGCATGCAACTCTATCATGATGAAATGGGAATTTAAGCATCAAAATGAGTCATAACTTAGTTCATTCATGTCCATATCCCTAGTCCAACAACCATGCAATATCACCACTTAAATTTCAGATATGAGCAAGCAATCCATGATAAAATAGCACCTAGTTTCCCTTTAAGTTCTTACCAAGGATAAGCAGCCTCACTCAAATATAATAATTCTCAAGCCCAATACCTAACAATGAACAATGGATGGAAAACTCTATCTCTACACTCACCATCAGCTATTGATTAAGTACTTGCCAAGCAATCATGAGAGTTCCCTATTGTGCTCATCAAAGAAAACACACTCTCTATTCTACTTTATTTGAACTCACACGCTAGTCTATACTCAATAAACAAAACATGAGCCAAAGAATTGAGCTCAACACTCTTAAAACAAACAAAACTGAGCCAATGTGGCTACAAATCTAAACAATCACACATAAACATCAAGCCAGTGTGGCTTTTATTCCGAATCTTTCTTTTTCTTTTTTTTCTTTTTCTTTTTTTTTAAGTAATAACCTTACAAGGTTGCATTTTATGCTCTCCCTTGATGAATTATTCACTCTTTTTTTTTACTCACATAACACATAAATAAGACTGATTTTTCTAATGCATACCCCTTTCAAAATGTGATGGGCTTTTTCCACAATGTGCATCACAGCCTTTTCCAATAATATCACACAATAAAGAAAAGAATGCAAAGACAGTCACAATGACTTAGAGGTCTTGCATCCTAACTAAACACCAAACACTGAGCACTAATAAGTAATCACATGCTTACTTGACTCCTACCATTAAATAACCAATGTTGAATGCAAGAAGAGTAGCAAATCAAACTATTACCCAAAAACCATAAATGTCACTCAAGGGCTAAAAAGAAGCTATTCTCATTTTTCATTTCTTTTTCACTCAACTTTAAGGGTTACTTAGGTCTATCATAGCATGTCATGCTCAGCTAATATTCAAAACTCAGCTCCAAAAACATGGTGATATCATTCAAAAGATAAAGACATGATTAAACCAATTCAGAGCACATTTTAACTACTTTAACACCCTTATCACAACATGATACTAATGTGGCCCAAAAAATTAAATTTTAAGCCAAAATTGCATACTTAATATCCATGTCTCCACAAGCAAATCATTCAAACAACGCAAACAATCATGCAACTAAAAACAGTTTTTTTGTTTTTTTTTGTATAATAAATAAAACATGCAATCACAATATAAAAGACAAGCAAGTGGCTCAAGTCACTCCCCATACACCACACTTAAAATATGCTATGTCCTCATGGCATAAAATAGGGAGTAGGAAAAAAAAAACTTACCCCTGGTTTGGCACACTGTAATAGTAGATGACATTGGCCACCATTCGTCGCACCTGAGCCACAAAGTCTACCGACGTCTCGCCGCGCACTTCCCAAGTTTCCTTCCCTTGCAGAATAGCCATCATGTAGTAGCAAACAAAGATCCCACAGCTGAATTGGTCAGGCTGCTGAGGGATTTCCATTTCGTTGAGGTGAATAAGAGGGAGCTTATCCTGCAACAATCCTTCTTTGATCATCGCCACTTTCATTCTTTTGATGAACCCATGCACTAACTGTCTTTTCCGTCTAGCAAACCCTTCGCCTTGGCTTGGATCATATAGCACGGCATGTCCTACATCCAGATTCAAACGGACAAGTACATAGTGGCGATCAATGTGCACCGGAATCAGCACCTCATGCATACCATGCCAAGGGCGGTGCCCTTCATTCTCACCATTGATGCGTTGGCGCCACACCTCTTCGGACAAGGGTTGATTGAAAAGCTCACACAAGCATGATGGAAGTGTATTGAGCTAAGGGGTAGTTATGAGGCTCAGCCTCCACTACATAGCGCATGGTCCTGCAGAAGAGGTCTATCTCGTCGGCGTAGAGATATTCATTCTCGGAGATCCTCTTTAAGCTAAAAGGGGTGAAGATATCATTATCCCGTATAAAGCGAGCCCTCTGAACCGTGGAATTGATGAACTCTTCAAATGCTGCTTGGCTCTCGTCAGATGATAAGGCTGGATTAATGATTAAATGGACAGGAGGGCCAAGTAGATCTTCAGGTTCAGCAGGCATGTATGCACCCCAAGAAACAGGGAAGTATAGCCGGGCACCGAGCCTAAGAATATGCAGGATCGGTAAAAGGCCGGAAGGGTGAATACCCTTCGCTGGCTTTGTCTCCTCTTGAGGCTGGAAGGGTGGATACCCTGTGTGTGGCGCTGCCTCCTCCGAGTGATAGTAAGATGGCCGAGTCAAGATTCTTGTTGAGGTGGATCTGCCTAGGCCGGATAAGCATCTTCGGGGGGATGGAGAGGGTTCTTCATCGATATCTCCACTATAGGAGAACGTTTTGATGCTTTCCTCTTGCTCAAAGCCTTCCAGATTTTGCCTAGGAGGCCTTTGACTTCTTTGTTGTCCTTCCTCAGGGCTTCCACCTCGCGCTGGGTTCTCGGCATTTGCCTCCCTGAGCTGCTGTGTTTCTTGCCTCCAAGCTTCGGTAGATGCGGCGGGATGAGCTTCGGGGCCTCCCATGCTCTAGGTGATGCATGAGCGGCTACATCCGGGGCCTCCCACGCTCTGGTTCTAGGCCGTGAAGTGGCTTGTTGGTCTCCAGAGATGAGGGCCATTAATTCTTCAAATTGGGCATTAGTGATGTGCCCATTAGTGATCGCCCAATTGATGACCTCCACTTCGCTCACCACCTGCCCACTAATGCCTTGAAAGAAATTGAAAATGTCTTCTTTGTGTACATTGAACCGCATGTACATGGCGGTGAGTCTCGTATAGAGTCTGCTTCCTTTGATCCAAATGAGGAGAGGTCTCCCTTGCAAAGTCCGTGGATCGCTCCACATGAACACTGTGCCTAGCGGGCTGTGATGGAGGAGGAACATTGGTTGCCCAATGACCTCTGGTACTGACCCCCAAACCTCCTTCAGCTTGCAATACTCTTAACACCCAGTGAGAAGGAAAAGTAATGTTCTCCATGGAGGAAAAATGCAAAGCAGGCATGCTTTGAAATATCACACACAAAATTCTGCCATTTATCTGCTTGGATGAGTTTTTCTTCCACCATTTAAAAATGGTAGTGGCCCAATCCACATTTAGCATATGATCAATGCTATACATGAACTCCAGGTGTGGCTTAGGCACACTATCTAGCCCACTGGTCTAAATCAATAAGCATTTCCCTACCAGGTAAGCTAGGCATCTAAATTTTCCAACAAAACCATTCTTGGTATACGCCTTCGACTTTGAAATTTTCTAGCATAGTTACATGCGGTACCAAATTCTCCTAGGCTTAGCCGAGGGAAGCTATTACCGGGTTCAGGGGAGGTTAAAGCAATGTCTAATAATTTCAGGGGTAATCCCGACATAAACCCCTTACACAACCCTTATCGGTTCATCCTCACTCCCAGGACGGATGCATAGAAGTCTTGTAAGGCAGAATAGGAAATAGCTGGCCGGGCAGATACTAACCTTTGTAATCCCGAGTTTGAATTTTAACGGCCACCTCTCTATCCCAGCCCAGCTCTGAAGCCTCCAAAGCCTGCATATCAAGAGCATGCCCCAAGAGTATCTCCTCCTCAGCTTGGCTATCAGCACTAGGTGAGTGCACCTCCTCCTGGCCAGTCCTCCTTGTGCGCACCATCTTTGGAATGAGAAAATAAGAACAAAGAGCAGAAAACTGAAGAGCAAGAGAGCAAAAGGGCAGAGTTTCTCTAATACTTAGATCTGGAGTGATTTTGGTGTGGAAGCCTTTGAAGATGGCCTCCCTTTATATAGCGTGCAGAAGGAAAGATGCTCCAATTGGCGTGATACACGTGCCCCTAACTTTTCAGAGTGTTATGACCAAAATAGCCTCTGAACGTGAATTGGATGAATTGGCGTGCAGGTCAGAATCGTCCCAAACTTTGGTGGTGGGTCCCCACTGAGCTGGCAAGCAATAGTCCCTTCTGCACGTGAATTGTGGGAAGCTTCTAGGAGGTCTAAAATCGGTATTTTGTATTTTTGGGCCTCTATATGACAGCTAGCAATTCGCGTGCAAGAGTAAACGTGATTCACATGGTCTTCATCTACCATTCCAGAAAGTTACAGCTCAAAAGGAGGTGCACGTGAATTGGGCAATTCACGTGCAAATTCACGTTCAGGCCCAAACGGGCCCAAATTTCTCCACTGAGTTGCTTATGCATTATGGACCATCTTTAAGTCTTGCACGTGACTTGTTTGAGCCCATCTTCAAGCACTTTTGGGCTTCACTTGCTCCTTGCTCCTTGACTTTGACTTTAAAAATAATTCCACATGTTCAGGTCCCAATAATTTGCTCATCCTGCACATGATTAGCTAAGAAAGGAACAAAGTCTCCTGCACAATGGTTAGCTTGCAAACAAATTTATTGAATAAAATAAATAAAAGAAATAACGTAAAATAAAACATAGCAATAAACATTGGGTTGCCTCCCAACCAGCGCTTTATTTAAAGTCTGTAGCTAGACTTTCAGTTATGATCATGCAATGGTGAAAGAGAGGGAATCAACTATCTCCCTCTGAGTTGAATCAAAGTATGGTTTCAGCCTATTGCCATTCACCCAAAATTTCTTGCCATCTACAGCTTGGAGCTCAAAGCTCCCATATGGCTTCTTATCAACTATCACAAAAGGTCCCATCCACTTGGACCTTAATTTTCCAGGAAATAACCTCAACCTTGTGTTAAATAGAAGAACTTTCTGTCCTAAGGTTAAAGGTTTATTGTTGAGTTGCCTATCATGCCATTTCTTAGTTCTTTCTTTGTAGAATTTAGCACTATCATAGGCATCCAGTCTAAACTCATCTAACTCAATTAATTAAGTCATCCTAAGCTCCTTGATCTCTTGTGGGTTGAAATTTAACTTCTTCAAGGCCCAATGAGCCTTGTGTTCTAGTTCCACAGGCAAGTGACATGCCTTACCATATAGAATACGGTAAGGTGACATCCCAATGGGAGTTTTGTAAGCTGTCCTATATGCCCATAAGGCTTCATCAAGACTTTGAGACCAATCTTTCCTATTGGCTCCAACAGTTTTCTCTAAAATGGCCTTAATCTCCTTGTTGGACACTTCTGCTTGTCCATTAGCTTGTGGGTGGTAAGCTAAAGACTTCCTATGAGTGACACCATACTTGTTCAATAATTTATCAAACAATTTGTTGCAGAAATGACTACCCTCATCACGATTATAGCCCTTGGTGTCCCAAAACGGCTAAAGATGTTCCTAGTAAGGAAATGAGTCACAACCCTAGCATCATTCACTCTAGTAGGAATAGCTTCTACCCACTTAGACACATAATCCACAGCAAGCAAAATGTATGAATACCCATCAGAATTGGGGAATGGCCCCATGAAGTCAATGCCCCAAATGTCAAAAATTTCAACTGGAAGGATTCCAGTTAAGGGCATCTCATTTTTCCTAGACAAACCACCTACCCTTTGACATCTATCACACTTTTTGATGTAGACATAGGTGTCTTTCACCATGTGAGGCCAATAAAAGCCACACTGCATGACCTTAGCCACAGTTCTTTGCACCCCAAAGTGGCCCCCATAATGTGATGCATGACAATGATGTATTATGTCATCTACTGTAAGGACCCGTACCTTGAGTTAGTCAGTTTTGCCTCCTGAGTAGAGTTTTTCTAGATTTTGACCTAGTAAATGGACTCCAATGAATTCACGTGCAAAAGGAAAGATGCTTATAATGATGTCCTCTATCTACCACGAGTTTCCAGGCCAAATGGACATGTATGTGAGGTGCACGTGATATGGGTCCAATTCACGTGCAAGTGTGGTTGTCTTCTAAATGATGCAAGGAGGCTAGGGGTGAAGTTTGAGAGCATTTGGAGTGCATATGGAGCTGCACGTGAATTGGGGAATTCACGTGCAAATTGGCATGCAGGCATATTTTTGCATGGTTCCCTTGGTTTTGTCATTCTAATGATCTTTCTCCAAAGGACCATGTTGAAATTCTGAGTATTTTGGCCTATATGGGTGCGGAAAGGTGCTAACTTGTGTGATCAAAACTACGTCGTTTTGATCCTGGGATTCACTTAATCAAAACTACGTCGTTTTGATGTTGTGTTGTCTATATAAGGAGGAGAAGCCCCTCTGTTTTAGGTTTAGGGTTTGTTGCTTCACCAGCCGTCGCAGAGAGAGAGAGAGAGGGGGAAGGAGAGCTCCTGGTTGCTGCCGGGCATCTTGCGTGGGTGGTCAGCGTCTCGTGGGTGGACGGCGTTCAGCGTGGGATCAGACTATTGCTGGGTTGTTGGTGCACAAGTTTAATGACCCGTGTGTAACCCGTGTGTAAGAAGTTAACCACAAACACCTTGGATGTTGGTGCACAAGTTTGAGGTAAGAGATGAGCCCAAGAGGGGACTTTTGGGAGGTGCATGTGACAAGTAATAACGTACCTTTATGCCCTAGGAAGATGCTATGCGTTTACAGGCGGTTTTAAGCTGTTTTGGCTGATCTTGGAGCTCACTTTTGACCTAGTAGATGGCCTCAAACAATTGGCGTGCAAGAACAAAAGTTTCTTAGAATGAGGTCCTCTACCTACCACAGAAATTTCAGAGCATTTGGAGCTGCACGTGAATTCACCCATTTCACGTGCAAGCATATTTTTGCTTCTCAGGCCTCTACAAGATGCAAGGAGACTTGGGGTAAAGTTTGGGTGCATTTGGAGCTGCACGCCAATTGGGGAATTGGCGTTCAAATTGGCGTGCAGGCATATTTTTGCATGGTTCCCTTGGTTTTATCATTCTAATGATCTTTCTCCAAAGGACCATGTTGAAATTCTGAGTATTTTGGCCTATATGGGTGCGGATAGGTGCTAACTTGTGTGATCAAAACTACGTCGTTTTGATCCTGGGTTTACTTAATCAAAACTACGTCGTTTTGATGTGGATGGTGTCTATATAAGGAGGGCTTGAGTTTGAGTTTAGGGTTCTTGTGTTCCTTTGCTTGCACCGCTGCCTGGGAGAGAGAGAGCTAGAGAGAGAGAGGGAAGGGGAGTTCCTGGTTGCTGCGGGAGCATCTTGCGTGGGGTGGACGGCGTTTGGCGCGGGAGCTAGGAAGATCTCGCTTTAAGGTAGGGGTTCTGTTCTTCCTAATCCCTCCTCTCGTCCTAGGGTCCTAGGGCAGATTCTGGGTCAGATATCTGTTTATATATACATATGTAATCCATATAGGTGTGATCTCCTATATGGATGTTGGCCTTCGATGGCGTATTGGTGTGATTTCCGAGGTTGGGTGGTTAGTGCAAGTTAAGTGTTTGATAAAATGCCAGGTGTGGATTTGCCTGATATGCGTGCATGCTAAGTGTTCGACGTTATTCCCGTGTGACTAAGCATATTAAGTGTTTGATGTTATGCCTGTGTGGCCTTATGTGTTGTGTGGTTGCTTGTACACCCGGTGGTGTGGAAGCCCGGGACCGTTTTGTGTTAGCCTGTGAGGTCGTGGAAACTTGGCCTGAAGAGGCGGTTAAATCACTTGGCCTGAAGAGGCGGTTAAATCACTTGGCCTGAAGAGGCGGTTAAATAACTTGGCCTGAAGAGGCGGTTAAATCACTTGCTTGTTAAAGTGTTAGCCTGTGTGGCGATGGCGATTGTAATTGTTGATGTGGTTGTTGTTATGTCTGTTGAAATTATTGTAACACGACACCGCACTTGTACACATGGCATGTAGATGCTAGGAGCATGGGATGGGTTGGGGAGACATGATCCCTACTGAGCTGTGGATGCTCACCCCTCCTACTATGGTGTGTTTTCTTGCAGGAACCTACAGGCGTTAGGTGGGAACACCAAGGTGGAAGAGTTCCATTTTGTGGCTTTGTTTTGTGTTATTTGCATTATGTAATTTTGTTGAGGCATTGTAACCCCAGTGGGGAGATATTGTAATGGAGTTTGAAACATAATAAAGGCATGTGGTTTCAATTAAATAATTATATGATTTTGGTTTCTGAAAAGAAATGTGAAGTGTATATTGTATTCTACCCCTTTGTCCAAACCCGGATAAAGGGAGGGTCACGTTCCGGTCTCCTCGGGTTGGAAATCCGGGGCGTGACAATATGGTATCAGAGCATGGTCTAGTTGGCCTAGGGTAGTGGGCGGACTTGGTTATCTTGAGTCCTTTGGAGGAGCCTGGAGGGATGTGCCTGATCAACACGGACCTCTTGGAGCCTCCAAGGTGTACTTAGGGTAGTCCAGTCTTGTGGTAGGATTTGCATACATTGGCATTAGGGCACTAGTTGCATTGGTTGTTGTATGTGAAGGTGTGGATACCTGTGAAAATTTTAATTGTGATAAAAGAAAAATATGAATGATGTGATAAGGCGTGAACTGTGCAACTCTGATTTTTTTTGAAGTACCTTGAGCATGACTACAAGGAAAGGTCCTTGTTTAATTGAACTGTGTGCTTGTGGAATGGATGCTTGTGCAATGTGGTTTAATGAGAACTGAAATGTGTGCAGTGTGTGTAATTGCATGGATAAAGGGTTTGAACATGATAAAGTTTCAATTGTGCAACTCTGAAATTTTGTGATGATTTGAGCATGGAAACATGGAAAAGAAATTGTGGAAGTGAAACTGTGTGCTTGGAAACTTTAGGCTTGTGACCTGTTAACAAAAAAAAAAAAAATTAAATGTGATTTGTTTGGTGTTCTGTGAATGGTTGAGCATGTGATTTGCTTGGTACTGTGTGAAATAAGCGTGGTTATGAGCAATGTAATGGAATGTAAAATTTGTATAGTCTGTTAAATGTGAACCTATAGACTTGTGTGGTAATAATGCGTGTTATAGCTACTTAGTCGGTAGTGGTCTCGCGATTGTTGAGATTATGGAGTGATAACCTAGAGCGCTGCCTTTTCGTGGAGCCAATGTCTCCGAAAATTGTGACCGGTACGACTATTGAGGTAGCAAAGAAGCCCGCCCCCCAGTGCGGCAAGTGGGAGAGCCAGGGGATGTAAGTAATGATATAATCATGGCGAGAGGTTGGCATCTTAAGCCTGGTAATTTAAGAGTTGAAGGATGAGATTCGACAACTGATTAAGAGCGAGGTACGTCGAGAGCTATCAACCCACATCATCGGGGGGATCTTGGGTGAAGATTAATTGAAGCATAGTTGTCCTGATCAGCAGAAAGGGGCTCAAGAGGTAGAGACCAGTTTCCCAAAGGAGTTGTTCTTGCAGTGGACAACCGGGACATTGAAAAGTAGGACATCTCCAGACAGCCTGTTTTGGTAAAGCAAGTCATGGTGCTAGAAGACTTGCTCAACGAGCTAGCGATAAAGCAAAATTCAAGTGAGGCTAGGAGGAGAGCATGGCAGAACTTTCCTTAGTCAAGGGATTAGGTGAGGCTGGGTGAACCTTTGATTGTTGCGTTTCTAGCAATTTAATTAAGACACTTGTGATAGAGGGATATTTTCGCTGGGTGGGCTCTTGAGCAACTGTTTTATGTTAGGTGAGGCTTAGAAGGTCGTTTGAGTTACCATTTTGGATGGACGTAGTTGGGGACCTACTAGAGAATAAATGAGTAAAATAATATATATATATATATATATGATACCAAAAGACTAATAAATTACTAATGGTTATAAACAGTTGTTGGAAAGAGTTGGTGGTTTTAATGTGGTCTAAAGTGTTAATTGTATCTTTGTGTGGTAGTCAATTTTGGGCACCCGTGTGTGAGGAAAGAAATAAATGTTACTGTGTTACCCCTAATACTCTAGTGTAGGTGAGATTACCTCTGGCCTAGCTAGCCTAGGAAGCTGGAGGCATGAGTTAGTGGCTTGTGGGTAGTGTGTGACCCCGCTGTGGCAACCTTGAGTAATAGAAATGTGTTTTAACGTGAGTAGAGGTTTCTGTAGATGTGCTACTTAAGAAGGATATTCTTCGGGTAACCTTTCCAAGTGTCAAGGTTGAGGGAGGAAATTGCCACTAGTATAACCCACCCCTTGAGTCATTGAAATCTAAATTGATTGGCGAGAGTGGTATGTGGTTTTAAGATTCTTATGGGTGTCCTGTGGAGATGGCTGCAAATTGTTGGGTGGCCAAACATTGACCACGTGTCATGCTGGTGGTGTGTGAAAGACCTTGGGTAATGTTCATAGGATATGTGGTGAAATGGGTTTGCGTATGTATAAAAATGTGATGAGTCCTGGAACTAGGTTACGAGTGAGTTTATAGGATCGTGCCCAGTGAACCCAATCAGGGCAAGCAGGCAAGCGAGTGCGATTGGGCAGGCCTTGTTTGGGTTTTTCCTCATAATTGGGAGACACCTTCCGAGGGGTTGAGGATGTACTCCTGGTGGTAGGACCATTCCGTAAATCCATGTCGTGTGGGTAATAGGCCTAAAAGAGGCGAGGAGGTGGGGGCTAGTATGTCCTCTCTTACATGTGTTCTACTCAGTAGTTTATTTCGTGTGTTGTGGTTGCCTTGTTTTGTTGTGTGTGTTACATATGTGCTAAAGGAGTAGCAAAGTTCTTATGTGTGGGCCTCGTGGCGTTCATATGCAGAGGAGTAAGAGGTGATGCATGCGCATATTATGTGCGGTGTGGGATGAAGAGGGGTGTTATGTGTAATGTTGATGTTATTCCTTATCACATGTGATGGCATGCTAAGTTAAAGTGTGAAAGTATTGATGAGTTGCGATTCACAGGATGGAGTCAGATGTGAGTTTTTGCTGGTAAGGGGTATTAGTGCTACCCCTTTTGGGGGAGGTTTGTGTCCTGCAGCCATCATGGGGTCCTCATGCTACATATGTTCTTCTTGAAAGTCTTTCGTGTGCGTTTTGATGCGGTAAGTGAGATGGTCCACGCCATCAAAGTGTTGGTGTGTTTGGGAGCTACATGAATGTCCCGAATAAGGAGTTTGCATGCCTCGTTTCTTGTGCCTACCCGGAGGAATTGTAGTGACCATATTAAGCTGCGGTTAGAGCCTGAGTATTTCTTGGTCCATTTGAGTGTTTTGCTGGTGTGTTGAGATAAAACGTAATAGTTGATATAGCGGAGTTGGTGGGCCATGAGGTGGAGTATGTCTTGGAGGCAAGGGATTTTCTTGTGACCTGTGAGTGGGGACATAGAGGATTCCATTGTGGTCAGGTTGCAGATAGGAGAGTTTTCAGTGTGGGGGGGACTATGTTGTTCACAGCTACTCGGCGTCAAGGGATTCCTATCGTGTGGTCCGTCTGCTGACTTGGTAAGGCATCATCTCTTGGGCTGTACGGTAAGCCTTAGTTGTGAAGGCAATGTGGGACCTTGGCAGATCTCTATTTGGCCGTGATCAAGGAGGTCGCTTCTCAAAGTCGGTGATTAGTGATAGCCCGATAGTGGGTTTTGGTCTTACCATGGTTGTGTGTGTGGTGCTGCATTTACTATTTTTAGTGCATCCTTGGACTTCGTTGGGCGCCAGGTTGACTGCGACCGAGTGGTTAAGGGCACACTCCATTCTCGTGTTTCTGTGTCTAGGCTTGTACTTCGTTCTGCGTCACCATTGGCGTTGGTGGGGTTTCAATGTTCCTTGCTTGAGTGAGGTGGTTTTCGCAGTGATGATGGTGCTGCTGAGGTGAGCTCCCTGTGTGGGAATGTGATTGTGGTTTGCATAATGCTATCCTATTTGTTTGTGTTTCATTGTGACCTCATTGTGCTTGCTGTTAGGGTGAGGTCTACCTATGGGCTGCGGCTGCGTTGACTTCAAATCCCAATTGTTGGGTATTTTACGTTGTGAAGTGTTGGTCCCATCGTGCCGCGAGTTAGCATCTCCAACATTTGTGGTAATGACTGCCTTATGTGTTGCTTTGATCTTATCGCGTTGTTTACTATTTGGTTTCCCTTTTCGGGGACGAAAGGTCTAAAGGTGGGACGGGTGTGAGGAAACTCCCAACGGCTGCGTTTGTATGGTATTGGCGACTGGGCAGTGGAACGTTAAACGTGTAGTAGTGTTTTGTTTATGCCTTGTTCCTTGTAGTGGTGTTTATGATGTGAGTTGGTCTGTGACTTATGTGATTTGTTAAACGTACGTGTTGGGGATGGGCGTATATGTCGTACACCGTCGTGACGTGAATACTTGTGACATGTGTTAAGTGAGGAGAACAAGGGTTGTTGGTGAGATTAGAATATGTGTTTCCTTATCATGCTGTGTTGTATTGGGTCTGTGGGTACGTGCCTTCATGTGTGTTATTGTGTGATATCTTCATTCGCGGGTATGTGAATGGTTGTGGACGATGTGCATCAGCATGTGCATTATGGAAAGTGTATTGTCTTTTCGCAGACGACACGTCCTATGAAGGAAATATGGAAACGCAAATCCATGATGCGTAAGCAACCCCCAGAGTTGTTCGAGGACGAACAATCTTAAGGGTGGAGGGGTGGCTGTTGGCTGGTGTATTTGTATTTCCTTTCGACTTTTGACTTTAATTTATATTGAATGTGTTAATGAAATGTGCTTGTGATGGATATTTGTGACATATGGATGTGTTTCCATAGATTGTGATGCATGTGGTTATGGACTGTGGTGGCACTATGTTATGTGTTATTGTGTACAATGTGCGGTGTATGACCCATTTGGGTGTTGTAGCTCGTCGTGTGGCAAATGGGTAGCTTGTGTTTGTTTTCCTCGTATGTCATTTCTTTTCGAGGACGAAAAGTCTTAAGGGGGAGAGGATGTAATGACCCGTGTGTAACCCGTGTGTAAGAAGTTAACCACAAACACCTTGGATGTTGGTGCACAAGTTTGAGGTAAGAGATGAGCCCAAGAGGGGACTTTTGGGAGGTGCATGTGACAAGTAATAACGTACCTTTATGCCCTAGGAAGATGCTATGCGTTTACAGGCGGTTTTAAGCTGTTTTGGCTGATCTTGGAGCTCACTTTTGACCTAGTAGATGGCCTCAAACAATTGGCGTGCAAGAACAAAAGTTTCTTAGAATGAGGTCCTCTACCTACCACAGAAATTTCAGAGCATTTGGAGCTGCACGTGAATTCACCCATTTCACGTGCAAGCATATTTTTGCTTCTCAGGCCTCTACAAGATGCAAGGAGACTTGGGGTAAAGTTTGGGTGCATTTGGAGCTGCACGCCAATTGGGGAATTGGCGTTCAAATTGGCGTGCGAGCATATTTTTGCATGGTTCCCTTGGTTTTATCATTCTAATGATCTTTCTCCAAAGGACCATGTTGAAATTCCGAGTATTTTGGCCTATATGGGTGCGGATAGGTGCTAACTTGTGTGATCAAAACTACGTCGTTTTGATCCTGGGTTTACTTAATCAAAACTACGTCGTTTTGATGTGGATGGTGTCTATATAAGGAGGGCTTGAGTTTGAGTTTAGGGTTCTTGTGTTCCTTTGTTTGCACTGCCTGGGGAGAGAGAGAGAGCTAGAGAGAGAGAGGGAAGGGGAGTTGCTTGGTTGCTGCCGGAGCATCTTGCGTGGGGTGGACGGCGTTTGGCGCGGGAGCAAGGAAGATCCGCTTTAAGGTAGGGGTTCTGTTCTTCCTAATCCCTCCTCTCGTCCTAGGGTCCTAGGGCAGATTCTAGGGTCAGTATCTGTTTATATATACATATGTAATCCATATAGGTGTGATCTCCTATATGGATGTTGGCCTTCGATGGCGTATTGGTGTGATTTCCGAGGTTGGGTGGTTAGTGCAAGTTAAGTGTTTGATAAAATGCCAAGTGTGGATATGCCTGTATGAATATGCCTGTGTGTATGCTCGAACGTGTTTGAAATAATGCCTGTGAGGCTATGTATATTCTGTGTCTGAAATAATATCTGTGTGGCTGGGTTTGTGAGCCTGTGAATATGTGCATGCTAAGTGTTCGACGTTATTCCCGTGTGACTAAGCATATTAAGTGTTTGATGTTATGCCTGTATGGCCTTATGTCTTTGTGTGGTTGCTTGTACACCCGGTGGCCGTGGAAGCCCGGGACCGTTTTGTGTTAGCCTTGAGGTCGTGGAAACTTGGCCTGAAGAGGCGGTTAAATCACTTGGCCTGAAGAGGCGGTTAAATCACTTGGCCTGAAGAGGCGGTTAAATAACTTGGCCTGAAGAGGCGGTTAAATCACTTGCTGTTAAAGTGTTAGCCTGTGTGGCAGTGGCAGATTGTAATTGTTGATGTGGTTGTTGTTATGTCTGTTGAAATTATTGTAACACGACACCGCACTTGTACACATGGCATGTAGATGCTAGGAGCATGGGATGGGTTGGGGAGACATGATCCCTACTGAGCTGTGGATGCTCACCCCTCCTACTATGGTGTGTTTTCTTGCAGGAACCTACAGGCGTTAGGTGGGAACACCAAGGTGGAAGAGTTCCATTTTGTGGCTTTGTTTTGTGTTATTTGCATTATGTAATTTTGTTGAGGCATTGTAACCCCAGTGGGGAGATATTGTAATGGAGTTTGAAACATAATAAAGGCATGTGGTTTCAATTAAATAATTATATGATTTTGGTTTCTGAAAAGAAATGTGAAGTGTATATTGTATTCTACCCCTTTGTCCAAACCCGGATAAAGGGAGGGTCACGTTCCGGTCTCCTCGGGTTGGAAATCCGGGGCGTGACAACGGCAGAGGTTGACGTCTTGAGCTCGATTATTCCAGAGGTGAGGGATGCGATTCGACAACTGATCAGGAGCGAGGTACGCCGAGAGCTGTCAGCCCTCAACACCCCCCCCGTTTGAGTCCTGTTTCTCAAAAGATTGCACTTGTTGTGGACAACCGGGACCCTTGGAACAAAGAGTGTGCCAAGGAGCATCGGTGTCGCCTCTGTGGAAAAGTAGGACGTCTTCGTACGATCTGTTTTAGTAGGACCGGAAGTGATGCTAGGGGATTGGCTCAGCGAGCTAGGGGTAAAGCTCAACGCCGAGTCCCGATTTGGAGGCAGGAGGACTACCCAGTGAGGCCAGTGGAAAAGCAAGACAGAACTTCATTGGTGGTATCGTGCCCCTTTGGTGGGTTGTCGGTTGAGTCTCGTACTAGTTATGTGAGGCAGGGTGGACTTTATCATGTCCCGTTTGAGTTAGCATTTCGAATGGATGTGGTTGGTGACCTGTTAGGGAATAATTAAGTAAAAAGAGTAAATATAGATTTATAACGCTAGAAGAATAATAAGTAACAAATGAGTATCTGGGTGTTGATTTTATAAGTGAGTGATATTCAATTTTGGCACATGTGGATAATCAAAGTAACCAAATCTTGTAGGCAACCCTTCTTCTAGTGGGAGGGAATTTAGATCGGCTAGCTAGTAGAGCTTGAGGTGTGAGGTGATGGCTTGTGAGTTATTGTGTGACACCTCCTTGGCAACCTTGATTAATAGAAATATGTTCTTCAGCGGATGAGAGGTGTGTGTTGGAGTACGCTTAAAAGGGATATTCCTATGGTTACCTTTCTTTTCCAAGCGTTGTGGTTGAGGGGAAAACGCAGTAGTATAGCCTGCTCTTAGAGTCTTTGAAGCGTTATCTTGTTGGCTAGAGTGGTCGTTGCAAGTTCTGGTTAATAACTATATGGGTGTTTTGGGTTCTCGGATGGTCAAGCGGGGCCATGTGTCATGTTTGTCGAGTGTGAAAGACCATGAGTGATGTTCTTAGAACATGTTGTGAAATGGGGATGCACACGTGTAAAAATGTGAAGTGTTCCGGAGCTCAACTATCGGCTATGAGTGGGTTTTGAGGGTTATGCCCGGTGCATCAACTTGGTAAAAAGAGGTAAGCAAGTGAGATTTGGCAGGCCTTGTTCGGGCTATCTTTCTCTAGGGACTAAGGGTGTGCTTTTGCGTGGTAGGGCCATTCCTTCGGTTCGTATCTTGTGGGAGTAGGCTTAGAGGAGGAGAGAAGGTGTAAGGCTGGTACGTTCTACTCGTCAGGTGTCTTGTGTTCCGTTGCTTGTGTTGCAAATGTGCTGGAAATTTGGTATTGTGTTGTTGTATGTATTGCATTCGTGGTAAAGGTATACAACGAGTTACTACATGTGGGTGTTGTGACATGTGCGTAGAGAAGGATGAGGTGTAGTGTGTTAGAATATTAAATGTGGTGTGAGGATGAAGGAGAGTGTTCTAGGTGATGTTGTGTATGTTATACCTTGTCTAGTGCGATGGCCGGCTAAGCTAAATATGAAAGTGTTGTTGTGCTGGAAAAAGGTTGTTTGATGCCCAGAGTTGAGTCGGTTGTGACATTTTTGCTTGGACGGGGTGTTAGTGCTACTCCTTGAGGAGAGATTTTTGTCGGACAGATGTCACAAAGGTGTATGTTTTAGAGCGGTGGTGGTAGACGGATGACCTCCATCTGTACTCCTTGGAAACCTTTCATGTGCGGTATAACGGGGTAAGTGAGATGGTTCATGCCATCAAGGTGTTGGGGTGTTTGGGAGTAACGTGGAAGTCCCGAATCGGGAGTTTGCATGTCTTGTTTCTTATGCCTACCCGGAGGAATTGTAGTGACCACATTAAACCGAGGTTAAAGCCTGAGTATTTCTTGGCCCATTTGAGTGTTTCATTGGTGTGTAGGAATAGAACGTGATGGTTGGTATGGCGGAGATGGTGGGAGATTCCCTTGTGACTGTGAGTGGTGACACGAGGATTCCGTTGTTGTCATGTTGCGGGTAGGAGAGTTTTCCATGGTGGAGAGAACTATGTTGTTGGTACCTACCCATCGTCAAAGGATTCCTATCGCATGGAATGTCTGCTGATCGAGTAAGGCGTTATCACTTGGGTTGTAACGAAGCCTCGGTTCGTGAAGGCTGTGTGGGACCTTGGTGGATCCCTATCCGACCGTAGTCGAGAGGTGTTATTTGTGTGGCGTTCTGGTTCATGGGATTCTTTGGTAGATTCTCACCGTTGGTGACTGGTGTTAGCCCGATCGTAGTTTTTAGTCTTGCCGTGGTTGTGTCTGGTACTGAATTTGTCATCCCTAGGCTCCATTGGGCATCATGTTGACTGTAACCGAATGGAAACTTCATCCTAGTATAGCTGTTTCCTGGATTGTCAGCTGTGGCAAGCCATCATTGGTGCTGGTTGGGTTTTAATGTGGCTTGCTAGCAGATGTATTCTTCGGATCCCTAAGCCTGTTCTACGTTCGCGTGAGGGGATTCAGTTGTGATGCTTTGGTGTCTTGTGGTGATATCAAATGTGGCACTGTGATTGTGGTTTACATCATGCTCTTATCCCGTTTATTTGTTTTTCATTGTGGCCTCCTGGTGCTTGCTGTAAGGGTGAGGTCTACATCTGGGGTGTCGCGGGTTACTGTTGGCGTACCGTTAATTGGGGAGTGTTGGTTCTATTGTGACGCGCGTAGGCTAATGGTGTTGGCCTTGTTCGGTTGTTGGGGTCTTAGCGAATTTGTGGGAGGTTTCTCGACCTCACTGTTGTCCGACTTGCTCACATGAGTTGTTTTCAGCGCGCTACTTAACTACGCTCTAGTTCTTGATATGCTCTTGCGTGTTACGCTAGTGTTGGCTAAATGGAGGTACTCCTTTGGAGCGTAATAACAATGTTAGTATTTGTTAATGCATTTTGTATTGCTTTGATCTCATTGTGGTGTTTGCAATTGGGTTTCTCTTTTCGAGGACGAAAAGTCCAAAGGTGGGAAGGTTGTGAGGGAACTTCCAACGGATGTGTTTGTATGGTGTTGGCGGATGGGCAGTGGAACATTAAATGACGGATGTGTTTGTATGGTGTTGGCGGATGGGCAGTGGAACATTAAATGTGCAGTAGTGTTTGTGCTGTGAGTTGATCTGTGACCGAGGTGATTTGTTAAACGTGTTGGGGATGGGAGTATATGTCTCACACCGTCGTGCCATGTAATTACTTCGACACGTGTTATGTGTGTTTTTGTGTGATATCTTCAGTCGCAAGTATGTGGATGGTTGTGGGCAAGGTGCATCAGCTTGTGCGTTATGGAAGGTGTGTTGTCTTTTCGAGGACAGCATGTCCTACGAAGGAGACATGGGAACGTAAGTCCGTGATGCGTGAGCAGCACCCGGAATTGTTCAATGACGAACAATCTTAAGCGTGGGAGGTGGCTGTTGGCCAAGGGATAGTGATGTTTTCTTGTGATGTGTTTTCTTGTATTAGTTGATGTATTTGTATTGTCTTGACATGTTCTTATTTGTGATGTGCCTTGAGATGTGTATTCGTGCCATGTGGACATGTGTTATGTGCATTATTGTGGTTATGGATTATGGTGGTACTGTTATGTGCTGTTGTGCTGTGTGTGGTGTATGACCCATTTGGGTGTTGTGGCTCGCCATGTAGCAAATGGGTAGCTTGTGTTTGTTTTCCTCTTATGTCATTTCTTTTCGAGGACGAAAAGTCTTAAAGGGGAGAGGATGTAAGGACCCGTACCTTGAGTTAGTCAGTTTTGCCTCCTGAGTAGAGTTTTTCTAGATTTTGACCTAGTAAATGGACTCGAATGAATTCACGTGCAAAAGGAAAGATGCTTAGAATGATGTCCTCTATCTACCACAGAAGTTTCAGGCCAAATGGACATGTATGTGAGGTGCACGTGATATGGGTCCAATTCACGTGCAAGTGTGGTTGTCTTCTAAATGATGCAAGGAGGCTAGGGGTGAAGTTTGAGAGCATTTGGAGTGCATATGGAGCTGCACGTGAATTGGGGAATTCACGTGCAAATTGGCGTGCAGGCATATTTTTGCATGGTTCCCTTGGTTTTGTCATTCTAATGATCTTTCTCCAAAGGACCATGTTGAAATTCTGAGTATTTTGGCCTATATGGGTGCGGAAAGGTGCTAACTTGTGTGATCAAAACTACGTCGTTTTGATCCTGGGATTCACTTAATCAAAACTACGTCGTTTTGATGTTGTGTTGTCTATATAAGGAGGAGAAGCCCCTCTGTTTTAGGTTTAGGGTTTGTTGCTTCACCAGCCGTCGCAGAGAGAGAGAGAGAGAGGGAAGGAGAGCTCCTGGTTGCTGCCGGGCGTCTTGCGTGGGTGGTCAGAGTCTCGTGGGTGGACGGCGTTCAGCGTGGGATCAGACTATTGCTGGGTTGTTGCATCTTACTTGAGGTAGGGGTTCTGTTCTTCCTAAGTCCTTCTCTGTCCTAGGGTTCCAGGGCAGATTTCTGGTTATATCTGTTATATATAAATATGTAATCCATATAGGTGTGATCTCCTATATGGATGTTGGCCTTCAGTGGCGTTTTGGTGTGATTTCTGAGGTTGGGTGGTTAGGGCATGTTAAGTGTTTGATAAAATGCCGGTGTGGATATGCCTGTATGAATATGCTTGTGTGTATGCTCAGAACGTGTTTGAAATAATGCCTGTGAGGCTATGCATATTATGTGTCTGAAATAATATCTGTGGGGCTGGGTTTGTGAGCCTGTGAATATATGCATGCTAAGTGTTCGACGTTATTCCCGTGTGACTAAGCATATTAAGTGTTTGATGTTATGCCTGTATGGCCTTATGTGCTGTGTGTTTGCTTGTACACCCGGTGGCTGTGGAAGCCCGGGACCGTTTTGTGTTAGCCTGTGAGGCTGTGGAAACTTGGCCTGAAGAGGCGGTTAAATCACTTGGCCTGAAGAGGCGGTTAAATCACTTGGCCTGAAGAGGCGGTTAAATAACTTGGCCTGAAGAGGCGGTTAAATCACTTGGCCTGAAGAGGCGGTTAAATAACTTGGCCTGAAGAGGCGGTTAAAACACTTGTTGTTAAAGTGTTAGCCTGTGTGGCAGTGGCAGATTGTAATTGTTGATGTGGTTGTTATTATGTCTGTTGAAATTATTGTAACACGTCACTACACCTGTGCACATGCATGTAGCCGCTAGGAGCATGGGAAGGGTTGGGGAGACTTGATCCCTACTGAGCTGTGGTTGCTCACCCCTCCTACTGGTTGCTTGTTTTCTAGGGACTTACAGGCGTTAGGTGGATACACCAAGGTGGAAGACCTTATCCATTTTACTCTCTTTCATTTATGTTGTTTTCTTTTATGGGAATTGATGTAACCCCGGTGGGGATGGGATTGGAAAGGATTCTGTTGTAATAAACTGGCTTGGATTATTTTTATGAACATTACTTTCTTGAATGTGTTGTGGATGTTTGAAATGTAAAATTCTTGGTTTGTATCCTAATCCCTTTGCCCTCCGTGTGGGTAAAAGGGGAGTCACGTACCGGTTTCCTCGGGTTGGAAATCCGGGGCGTGACATCTACCTCCTCCTCAAGGACACACTTTCTAATGATTTGGTCTGGACACCTCCTATAAAGAATTGGGTTTTCCCAAATGTATTTCCTAGCATCCACTACCAATTTCTTTCGCTGGTGGTAGTCTAACTGCTTGGGTATGAACCCAGTGGCTAAATAATTTGCTATGTCAGCAAACCAAGGAAGATGATGCACCTCAAACAACTTCTCATCAGGAAAGTCATCTACAATGGGTAGAGACTTAGGTGCATTCTCCACACGGGAGAGGTGATCAGCCACAGAATTTAGGGCTCCCTTTGTGTCTCTAATTTCAAGGTCAAATTCCTGTAAGAGGAGAACCCATCTAATCAAGCGTGGCTTAGCTTCTTTTTTAGCAAACAAATATTTCAATGCAAGCATGATCGGTATAAACAATGACTTTAGACCCCAAAAGGTAGGGTCTAAACTTGTTGCATCCATAAACCACGGCTAAAGACTCTTTCTCGGTGGTGGTATAGTTCTGTTGAGCATCATCTAAGGTTTTACTAGCATAGTAAATGACCCTAAACACCTTTTCTCGCCTTTGCCCTAAGACTACCCCCACGAGATAATCACTCGCATCACACATTAGCTCAAAAGGTTGAGCCCGGTCGGGTGTGACTATAACAGGTGCGATGACTAACTTACCCTTGAGGATGTTAAAAGCTTCTAAGCAATCTTCATTAAACTCAAAGCTTGTGCCTTTTTCTAACAACCTACTCATGGGTTTTGCAATTTTTGAGAAGTCCTTAATGAATCTCCTATAAAAGCCAGCATGGCCAAGGAAACTTCTCACTCCTTTTTCATTAGTTGGAGGTGGCGAGTCTCAATAGTGGAGATTTTTGCCTTGTCTACCTCCAAACCATGTGCGACACCTTGTGCCCTAGAACTATCCCCTCTGTTACCATGAAATGGCATTTCTCCCAATTTAGGACTAGTTCCTTCTCCTCACATCTCTCTAAGACCACATCAAGATTTCTCAAGCACTGTTGGTAAGAGGAACCAAACACCGAGAAGTCATCCATGAAGACCTCCATGATCTCCTCAACCAAACCCTGAAAAATAGCCATCATACACCTTTGAAAGGTGGCAGGGGCATTACAAAGCCCAAATGGCATTCTCCTAAATGCAAATGTGCCAAAAGGGCACGTGAAGGTGGTCTTTTCTTGGTCCTCGGGCTTAACCATGATCTGATTATACCCGGAATAGCCATCTAAAAAGCAGTAGTGACTATAGCCAGCTAACCTATCCAACATTTGGTCAATGAAAGGAAGAGGAAAATGATCCTTCCTAGTGGCCTTGTTCAGCTTCCTATAGTCAACACACACTCTCTACCCCGTCACAGTACGAGATGGGATCAATTCATTTTTCTCATTCTTAATTACAGTCATGCCCCCTTTCTTGGGCACAACATGCAATGGACTCACCCACTCACTATCTAAAATAGCATAAATTATACCCGCATTTTTCCATTTTAAAATTTCTTTTCTAACAACTTCTTTCATGGCAGGGTTTAATCTTCTTTGTCTTTCAGCAGTGGGTTGAAAATCATCATTCATCAAAATCTTATGCATGCAAATCCCTGGACTAATACCCCTAATGTCTTCAATGTTCCATCCTAGGGCCTTTTGTGTTTCCTAAGGACTTCTAACAATTGAGTACACTCCACATCATTCAAATTAGAAGCAACAATAATAGGGAATTGATTTGTAGAGTCTAGAAATTCATACCTTAGGTGTCCAGGCAGCTCCTTCAGTTCTAGAGCTGGAGGCATGTCATCTTCTTTCTCCTCCTCAGCTTGCTCCAAAGAGTTTGTAGTTTGCTCATCTTCCTCAGCTGTCAAGTACATCTCTTCATCTTGTTGAGCTTCTATAAACTGAAGGGCTCCATTATTGGTGGTGGTAATTTCTTCTGCCAAGTAATCTTCCACCAATTCCTCAAGGTCTTCAACCCAAAGGCAATCCTCCTCCTCTTGACCTTGCAAAGCCTTCCCCATGTGGAAGACTAAGGTCTCCTCATTAATTCTCAGAGTAAGCTGCCCTTGAGCAACATCAATCAATGCACAACCCGTTCTGAGAAACGGTCTTCCAAGGAGTAGTTGAACTCCTCTATCTTCTTCCATCTCCAAAACTACAAAGTCCGCTGGAAATATGAAGGAGCCCACTTTAACTAGCACGTCTTCAATTATCCCTTCAGGCCTTCCAGTAGACCGGTCAGCAAACTGCAATGATATGGAAGTGGGCTTCATGCCCTTAAGCCCAAGCTGCTTGTACAAAGCATAGGAAATCAAATTGATGCTGGCCCCTAAATCACATAGGGCCTGTTGCTGCGGTGCATTGCCAATCACACAAGGGAGATTAAAGCTGCCCGGATCTTTATGCTTGATGGGCAAACTCTGTTGAACAACACTGCTCACCTCGTTAGTGACTGCCACCGTCTCATGATCCCCATATTTCCTCTTCTTTGTCACAAAATCTTTAATGTACTTTCTGTACCTAGGCATCTGCTCCAAGATTTCCACAAATGGAATATTAATTTCAAGCTTCTTAAACAAACTCAGAAAGCGCTCATACTCTTCTTCAACCCTCTAGTTCCTCAGCCTCTGAGGAAATGGCATAGTAGGCCTGAGCTCTTGCTTCTGTTCTTCAGCTATTCTGTCTTGACTCAGCTGCTTGTCCTTATTTTCTTGCATTCTTTCTTCAGCTTTATCTGATTTTCCTTGGTCATCAGCTTCCAAGGGTCTGCTCTGTTCTTCTGGAATTGCCTTCTTCTTAGGCTCTTCAGCTTCATTTAGTGTCTTCCCGCTCCTTAGAGTGATAGCCTTGCAACTCTCCTTGGGGTTCACCTCAGTGTCACTTGGAAAAGTGTTGGTGGACACCCTTTGATTAGCATTCTGTGCCATACTCACAAGTAACTTTTCCATATTCTTAATTGAAGACTCCATACCATCTACCCTTTCCTTCAGATCACCCACCTCTCTTCTAGTCGTCTCATCCTCATGCCGATATGTTCTTCTTTCTTGTTGAGGCCGAGGCTCTTGTCGAATCCAGGAGGTGGATGTAAGAAATTATCAGTAGCATACGGATTTTGCTTCATCCCTGGAGGCACATATTTATACTGAGCTGATGTATCTCCCCCTCGGTTCTGATTCTTCTGAAATGGCTGAGACTGCTGATTCAGGTTATACCCTTGTTGTTGTTGTTGAGGATAAAACTGCTGCTTCTGGTACAAGCCTTTTCCTCCAACATAATTTGCTTCTTCAGCTCCACTCCGGCCCTGCTCAGCTACTGGTAAAGCTTGTTGTGATCCTTCAACTTTAAGAGCCAATACTTCCATGCCTTTCACTAAAGCTTGAATCTGTGCTTGCATATCATTGGAAGAATTATCAACTGAAGCTATCTTCTCCCTTGGCTTTGAAGTACGCACATTAGACCACTGCCAATTAGCTAATGACAGCCTCTCCAGGTAGCTCTCGCTGTCGTCAAGGCTCTAGATTCATCAAACATCCTCCAGCAGCTGCATTCACCTTGTCTTGTGAGTGGGACTGAAGACCTATGTAGAAAGATTCAATTTGAATCCACTGGGGTCTTCCATGATCAGGGCATCTTCTCACTAAGTCTTTGAAACGCTCCCAAGCTTCATGAAGAGTCTCCATCTCATCTTGCCTGAATCTGCTAATCTCTCCTCTGAGCTGGATCACCTTGGAAGAAGGGAAGTATTTTGACATGAACTTGGTCTGCATCTCCTCCCAAGTGTTGATTGAACCTGCTGGCAGACTGTTGAACCAGCCAAGAGCTCTATCCCTTAAAGAGAAAGGGAAAAGCCTTAGCTTTATTGCCTCCTCCGACACATTGTTGATCTTGATGGTGTCGCACACCTGGTAGAACCTCATCAAATGCTGGTGTGGATCATCCACGGCTGTTCCTCCAAACGCGTTGTTGCTCACCATGTTGATCAACGCCGACTTCAGCTCGAAGCTATTTGCTTGGACTCTTTTCTGCCGAATCCCAGAATAATGGTCTGACATCATCGGTCTCGCATAGTCTAAGAAGGTTCTGGGCATAAACCTATGTCCCTCTTCTTCTGGATATTGGCCATTGTAATTGGCCCCTCCGTGTGGTGCACCACCATCAGGTCTGAGATCTGCCATCAGATCGCCTACGGATTGCTCCAAGCCTTGTAGTGCTTCTTCAGCCTCACGTGCTGCTTCCCTAGCTGCTCTACGCCGAGCTCTGAACAACCTTTCAGGTTCCCGAGTAAATTGTATATCCTCCTCTCTTTGCATGCACAACTAGGAATCCTTGATGTATGTTCCTGTAAAACAACAAGAACACACCCAGCAGCTCCGAACAATGCAAAATAAACAAATAAAGAACACAAAATAACAGAAAAGTAAAGACAAAATAAAACACCAAGATCAGAATTCAAACAATTTCACTCAATGTTGATTTTAAAAACTAGTTAACCGTTGAATCACCGGCAACGGCGCTAATTTGACAGACAAGATTTTTAGCCTCTCTAAAAGAGCTAGCTAATGTCGTTAAATCTCTCTTCAAGATAATAAATTCCCTAAGTTTGCACTAACAGAATAGCAGCAAGAAAGGGGTCGAACCCATAGGGATTAACCTAGTTCTCTAGTTCTCAAATCAAATCACCCAACTACTCTTGTTCTATAAAATGTCTTGGCAAAAAGTTTTCTTTTTTTAAACTAAAGATCTAATTTTTATTTGGTTTTCTGAATAAACAAAGAAAGTAAACTGATTTTAGGATTAAGATTCAAGGATTAAAAGCATCTAGGGTCACAATTTCACCTCCCTATGTTATCTCTACTGGTTCATGATGTTAGGGTTGTCTGATTGAAAACATGCTAAACATAAGCCAAGGACAACAAATGGTCATTGAGGTCCTTTTAAGAGTTGTATGCCAGAATGGTCATCTAAACACACAAACATGCAAAGCCAATAAATCATACTTGCAAAAGGATAATGATCACACCAATTACAAATAAGTTATGAATCTTAATCTGCCCCAGACTAGGGCTAAGAATATCAAGGTGTACATCCAAAGATAGAATTAAGAACAGATTCATAAAACATGCAAAACTCAATCATCCAAACCCAAATATTCATAAACACAGCAAAGCAACAAGGGGGCTACATTGCTCCCCTAGATTAAAAGAACTACTCACGCATGATTACAAGCAAACACAAAGCAGAAAAGCTCAACATCTTCTTCTTGATCACGCGCACAGCAAAGCTTCAAATCCAGGCTCCAAAATCCGCGACGGCTGCTCTCCTAGGTCAAGGAGCACCTCCAAGTCGTGGAGCCTCTCTCTCTCTCTCTAAAAACGTGTAGGGGGTTAGGCATGGCTAATAGAGGCATGGAGGCCTGTATTTATAGAGTTTGGATGGGCTTTGAGGTGTGTACCCTAGCCCATTTATCAAAACGGCGTAGTTTTGATAAGTAACACTCGAAACTTTAAAATCTCTATCTTCCATCCACAATTTGGACTTGGGCCTTCAGGAACAAATGATCAGCATAGAAAAACGATAGGATCGGTCCAAAAATATATCTGCACGCCAATTTGCACGTGATATGGTGAATTCACGTGCACCTCCAAATCAGCTCAAACTTCTCCCCAAGCTTCCTTGCATCCTGTAGAGGCCTGAGAGGCAAAAATAGGCTTGCACGTGAAATGGATGAATTCACGTGCAGCTCCAAATCAGCTCTAAATGCTCTGAAATTTCTGTGGTAGGTAGAGGACATCATTCCAAGCAACTTTTCTTCTTGCACGCCAATTGTTTGAGGCCATCTACTATGTCAAAAGTGAAGTCCAAAACCTGCCAAAACAGCTTAAAAGCGCATGTATTTGCAACTAGCATCTTCCTAGGGGTTAGAGCAAATATATATGATATATGAAGAAATAAGGCTCTTATCATGCTCTTAAACATCCTAAATAAACACTAGAATAACGGCATAAAATGCACGTTATCACTGTTCGCGAGCGGGACTCTATTGGGACCTTGAGTCAGCTGTACATGAACGAGATTGTGAGACTGCATGGGGTACCATCATCGGTTGTCTCTGACCGAGATTCAAGGTTCACTTCCCGTTTTTGGGCAGGTTTGCAGGAGGCTATGGGGACCAAGCTTCACTTGAGTACAGCCTTTCACCCTGAGACTGACGGCCAGACAGAGAGGACGAATCAGACGTTGGAGGACATGTTACGGGCCTGTGTGTTAGATTTTGGGGGTTCGTGGGCAACTCACCTTCCTTTGGTGGAGTTTGCCTACAATAACGATTATCGAGCATCCATTGGGATGGCTCCTTTTGAGGCGTTGTATGGGCGGCCGTGTCGATCACCTTTGTGTTGGACCGAGGTGGGGGAGACAACTCTCTTGGGACCACAATTGGTTCAAGAGGCTACCGAGAAGGTTAAGTTGATTCGACAGCGGTTGTTATCAGCTCAGAGTCGGCAGAAATCTTATGCGGATCAGCGGCGGCGACCTTTGGAGTTTTCTGTTGGTGATCATGTGTTTCTTTATGTTTCCCCACGTCGTGGACATCGACGGTTTGGGCGAGGTTCCAAGCTATCTCCGCGGTTTATTGGTCCTTTTGAGATTCTGGATTGTGTGGGGCCTGTAGCCTACCGGTTAGCGTTACCACCGCGGCTGAGTCGAGTGCACAACGTGTTTCACATGTCCCAGTTGAGGAAGTATCACCCTGACCCCACTCATGTGCTCGATTGGGGGACATTGGACAATAAGGATGACATGTCCGTTGTTGAGGCCCCTATCCGTATCCTAGATTGGCGAGAGAAGCTTTTGCGTGGTCGTGCTATTCCTTTGGTTCGCGTGCTGTGGCAGCACCGTGGCATTGAGGAGGAGGCATGGGAACGTGAGTCCGTGATGCGTGAGCAGCACCCAGACTTGTTCGAGGACGAACAATCTTAAGCGTGGGAGGTGGTCAGTGGCCAAGGGATAGTGATGTGTTTTGTGTTTTCTTGTATTAGTTGTGTACGATTTGGTGTATTTGTATTGTCTTTTGAAGACATGTGTTCTTATTTGTGATGTGTTTTGAGATGTGTATTCGTGACATGCGGACATGTGTTATATGCATTATTGTGGTTATGGATTATGGTGGTACTTTGTTATGTCTTTGTTGTGCTGTGTGCGGTGTATGACCCATTTGGGTGTGGTGGCTTGCCGGGTGGCAAATGGGTAGCTTGTGTTTGTTTTCCTTGTATGTCATTTCTTTTCGAGGACGAAAAGTCTTAAGGGGGAGAGGATGTAAGGACTCGTACCTTGAGTTAGTCACAGTTTTCCCTTCTGAGTAGAGTTTTTCTAGATTTTGACCTAGTGAATGGACTCCAATGAATTCACGTGCAAAAGGAAAGATGCTTAGAATGATGTCTTCTATCTACCACAGAAGTTTCAGGCCAAACGGACGTGTATGTGAGGTGCACGTGAAATGGGTCCAATTCACGTGCAAGTGTGGTTGTCTTCTACATAATGCAAGGAGGCTAGGGGTGAAGTTTGAGCGCATTTGGAGTGCATTTGGAGTTGCACGTGAATTGGGGAATTCACGTGCAAATTGGCGTGCAGGCATGTTTTTGCATGGTTACCTTGGTTTTGTCATTCTAATCATCTTTTCCCAAAGGACCATATTGGAATTGTGAATATTTTGGTGTGTATGGATGTGGAAAGGTCATAGCTTGTTCCATCAAAACTACGTCGTTTTGATGCTAGGATTCACTTAATCAAAACTACGTCGTTTTGATGTTGTGTTATCTATATAAGGAGGAGAAGCCCCTCTGTTTTAGGTTTAGGGTTTGTTGCTCCACCAGTCGTCGCAGAGAGAGAGAGAGAGAGAGAGAGAGAGAGAGGGAGGGAAGGAGAGCTTCTGGTGGCTGCCAGAGCGTCTTGCATGGGTGGTCGGAGTCTTGCATGGAAGCGGGAGCAGGAGAACATACAAGGTTGGGGTTCTGTCCTTCCTAAATCCTCCTCTGTCTTAGGATTCTAGGGCAGATTGTAGAGTTATATCTGCTTATATATACATATATAATCCATATAGGTGTGATCTCCTATATGGATGTTGGCCTTCAGTGGCATTTTGGTGTGATTCTGTTGTTACATGCTATATGTTCGATGAAATGCCTGTGTGAGTATAGCTGTGTGTATATGCCCATTACGTGTTTGGTAATATGTCTGTGTGGCTGGACTTGTGGTTTAGTGTATGTATGTATGCTGGGTGTTTGTTCTATGGCCTGAATGGCTGGGTTTGTGCACTTGTGAACGGGTGCACACCAAGTGTTTGGTTTTATGCTTGAGTGACCGTGGTGTGTGTTGTGTGCATGACTATGCTATCTGGCCTGAAGAGGCGGTTAAACTACTTTGCCTGAGAGGCGGTTAAACCAGTGGCCTGAAGAGGCGGTTAAACTACTTGCTTGAGATGTGTTTTGTTAGCCTGTGTGGCAGTGGAAGATTGTAATTGTTGTTGTGGTTGTTATTATGTCTGTTGAAATTATTGTAACACGACACTGCACTTGTACACATGGCATGTAGATGCTAGGAGCATGGGATGGGTTGGGGAGACATGATCTCTACTGAGCTGTGGTTGCTCACCCTCCTACTGTGTTTGTTTTCCAGGGACTTATAGGCGTTAGGTGGATACACCAAGGTGGAAGACCATAATTATTTTTACTCTCTTCCATTTATGTTTTGTTTTTCTTATGGGAATTGATGTAACCCTAGTGGGGAAAGGATTTTGTTGTAATAAACTGGTTTGGATTGCTTTTATGAACATTACTTTCTTGAATGTTGTGGATGTTTAAAATGTGATATTCTTGGTTTGTATCCTAACCCCTTTGCCCTCCGTGTGGGTAAAAGGGGAGTCACGTACCGGTTTCCTCGGGTTGGAAATCCGGGGCGTGACAAGGAGTCTATTGGCAGTTGCTTCAGGATTTGAGTTGGCATGATGTTTAAGGATAACCCGTTGTCGATCAGTACACGGGAGATAATGTGATCCTTACATTTGACAGATATGTGTAAGGCTTTCACGTGTCCAATGCCTTCTGATGGAAACTCATCTTCGCCAAAACTAAGGAAGTTATCTACCACGATATTGTTAACGAGGCTATTCAGATTTTCCAAGGATATAGTCAGAGGAACATAGGCCCTGCTCAAAACCTTCATGATGGCTTCTCTATGCAAAGTTGAATCCATGAGTAAAGAGAACAAAGAGATATGTGCCGGCTGCCGACTGAGTTGGTCCACAATGTTGTATTCGCTCTGCTTGATTAGCTTATGGAATTCGGTGGGATCCCCATCAATAACAGGGGTGTTCTTACTACCTGGTGCAGGCGCGGGGCGTAGGTCATGCTCTCCTCCTTTGCTTGTGTTGACCTCAACACCTTCTTCCGATCCATAGACACGACCGCTTCTTGTTTTCTTCTCGGCTGTGGGGCTTCCTCTAATGACCGATTCGCAGTGGTATTTCCAGGGCACTGCTTTATCATTTTTGTAAGGGAATGGAGCGGGAGTTTGGATGACAAGAGATCGGACCCCTTGCGCCAATGTGGCGATCTTTGGTTTTTCCTCATATTCGATAATTAAAGGCTTGGGCGCCCCCAATGCCTTTGTGCGCTCCGTCGAAGTCATACAGGTCACAAATTCTTCTGACTCGTATGTGATTTCTAGCCTTCGGGAGTTAATGAGGGCTTGCACAGCTTCATGGAATTCCTCACATTCCTCAATGTCATGTCCATAAGCTGATCCATGGTAAACACAACGTTTCTCTGAGTCTGTGCCTCTCGTGGCTTTAGTCACCCCTTCGGGAGTCCCGCTGCTAACAATCGTGTATAGGCTTCTGTGTATGTGACAGGAATTGGATCAAACTTTTGTTGCCCAGTCTTTCCAAAAGTCTAATTCTGCCAGGGCTGCTTCGATTGCTCGGGTTGAGGCTGGGCTAGCTGAGGTTGGCTTGGCTAAGGCGTGTACAGGCTTCCTCCTTGTGGATGATACTATTGGAATTGTGGTGGCGGGGCTAATGCGACATAAGATGCCATGGGCTTCCCGCCGTAATATCCTGGCATGATACACTGTCCCGATTGTGCCCCAGAAGAGGTGAAGTCGAGCTTAGGTTGCCAGAATGCTTGTGCTTCTTCTTCTTTCTTGCGATTCGGTGGCGTGGGCCTTCTAGGAGTCTCGGTTTTATTCCCACCAAGCCTGCCTTCCCTGATGCCGCCCTCAATTCTCTCTCCTGAGGCAACTAAGTCGGCGAAGCTGTTTGATACATTCCCAACCAATTTTCATAGTAAACACCCCTTAGTGTACTGATGAAAAGGGTGGTGAGCTCTCGTTCAGTTAGTGGGGGTTGAACGTCCATAGCTGCTTCTCTCCATCTTCGAGTATAGGTCTTGAAACTTTCTTCGTCAGCTTTCTTGAACGACTACAACGCCAATCTGTCTAGTGCTAGTTCTATCACATGTTTGTATTGCGCTAAGAAGGCTGTGGCCAAGTCATTCCAAGTACGAATACGACTGCCTTCTAACTGAATGTACCATCGTAATGGCCCGCCAGTTAAGCTTTCTTGGAAGCAGTGTATTAGTAGTTTGTCATTGTTGGTGTGTGCGGCCAACTTGCGACAATACATCGTCAAATGGGTTTTCGGGCATTGGGTACCATTGAATTTTTCGAAATCCAGCATTTTGAATTTTGGAGGTAGCACTACTCCAGGTACCAAGCATAAATCATAGGCATTAGTCATCCCATAACTTTATGCTCCTTCAACAGCCTTTAACCTTGCTTCTATTTGCTTCCAGCTTGGTTATTGGTTGGTTTCCTTGTGTCACGCCCCGGATTTCCAACCCGAGGAAACCGGTACGTGACTCCCCTTTTTACCCACACGGAGGGCAAAGGGGTTAGGATACAAACCAAGAATTGAACATTTTAAACATTCACAACACATTCAAAAAAATAAAATCCATCAAGCAGTCCACAAACCAAATCAGTCTTTAATACAAAGTCTTCTTTTCAATCCATCCCCATTGGGGTTACATCAGTTCCCATAATAAAATAACATAAACAATAAAATAAATAAGGTCTTCCACCTTGGGGTCCCACCTAACGCCTGTAGGTTCCTGTAAAGAAAACAACATGGTAGGAGGGGTGAGCAACCACAGCTCAGTAGGGATCATGTCTCCCCAACCCATCCCATGCACCTAATATCTACATGCCTTGTGTACAAGTGCTGTGTCGTGATACAATTATTCCACCAGATATAGTTACAAGGCTATAACAAGAAACACAATCATACAAGGGCTGGTACAAAAACACTCCCGGGCTTCCACGGCCACCGGGTTTCAAGAACGGTCCCGGGCTTCCACACCCACCGGGTTCCACAAAACGGGTCCCGGGCTTCCACGGCCACCGGGTTCCACAAAACAGTCCCGGGCTTCCACAACCACTGGGTTCCACAAAACAGTCCAGGGCTTCCACGACCACCGGGTTCCACAAAACAGTCCCGGGCTTCCACGACCACCGGGTGTACAAGCAAACACGCGAGACACATGGCCATACAGGCATAACATCAAACACTTCGTATGCTTAGTCACACAGGAATAACATCGAACACTTAGCATGCATATATCCACAAGCTCATAAACCCAGCCACACGGACATAATCTAACACACTGGACGTGCGTGGCCTCACCGGGCATTACCTCAAACACATATCATGCACAGCCTCACGCGCATTACCTCAAACGCATAACATGCACGACCTCACAGGCATTACCTCAAACACATAACATGCACGACCCTCACGGCATTACCTCAAACACATAACATGCACGGCCTTTACAGGCATTACCTCAAACACATAACACGCACGACCTCACAGGCATAATGTCAAACACTTGGCAGGCATATATACATATATCCAAACAACACGCCATTGAAGGCCAACATTCATATAGGAGATCACACCTATATGAATTTACATATAAATAGTATGATAACAAGGACAATATCCAACGGGTAATTCACCACAGGGCCTAACCCCCGGATCAGGTATAAGAAAACAGAACCCCTACCTTAAAGAAGATCCTCCTTGCTCCCGTGTTAGATGCCGTCCTCCCCCACGCAAGATGCTCCGGCGAAGAACCAGCCAGTTCTCCCCCCCTTTCCCTCTCTCTAGCTCTCTCTCTCTCCACGACGGCCGCAGTGGGTCGAAAAACCCCTAACCCTAGAACAAGGAGTCTCCTCATCCTTATATAGGCCTCCCACTATCAAAACGACGTAGTTTTGATTAAGTGAAACCCAGGATCAAAACGACGTAGTTTTGATCACACAAGTTAGCACCTTTCCGCACCCATAAGGGCCAAAATACTCAGAATTTCAACATGGTCCTTTGGAGAAAGTTCCTTAGAATGTCAAAACCAAGGGAATCATGCAAAAATATGCCTGCACGCCAATTTGCACGTGAATTCCCCAATTCATGTGCAACTCCATATGCACTCCAAATGCTCTCAAACTTCACCCCTAGCCTCCTTGCATCATTTAAAGACAACCACACTTGCACGTGAATTGGACCCATATCACGTGCACCTCACATGCATGTCCATTTGGCCTGAAACTTCTGTGGTAGATAGAGGACATCATTCTAAGAATCTTTCCTTTTGCACGTGAATTCATTGGAGTCCATTTACTAGGTCAAAATCTAGAAAAACTCTACTCAGGAGGCAAAACTGACTAACTCAAGGTACGGGTCCTTACATGCACTAACATCCAAGGTGTTTGTGGTTAACTTCTTACACACGGGTTACACACGGGTCATTACATCCTCTCCCCCTTAAGACTTTTCGTCCCCGAAAAGAAATGACATACGAGGAAAACAAACACAAGCTACCCATTTGCCACCCGGCAAGCCACAACACCCAAATGGGTCATACACCGCGCACAGCACATAACAGCACATAACAAGGTACCACCATAATCCACAACCACCTGCATCACAATAATGCATATAACACATATCTGCGACCGAAGATATCACATCATAACACACATGAAGGCACGTACCCACCGACCCAATACAACACAGCATGATAGGGAAACACATATTCTAATCTCACAAACAACCCTTGTTCTCCTCACCTAACACATGTCACAAGTATTCACATGTCACGACAGTATAAGACATATACGCCCATCACTAACACATTTAACAGATCACATAGGTCACAGAGCAACTCACATTATAAACACCACCACAAGGAACAACTCACAAACAAAACACTACTACACGTTTAACGTTCCACTGCCCATTCACCATCATTATAAACTCATCCACAGGGAGTGTCCTCACAACCTTCCCACCTTTGGACTTTTCGTCCCCGAAAAGAGAAAGCAGGTAGTAAACATCACGAGAAGATCAAAGCAACACATAACACCCAGGAGCACAACCAGACTAGAGCGTGGCCAATTAGCGTGCTGACAACAACTTATGTGAGCAAGTCTGACAACAGTGAGGTCGAGAAACCTCCCACAAAGTCGCGAAGACCCCGACAACCGAACAAGGCCAACACCATAAGCCTATGCATGAAGTATCCATGCGCTAGAATTCATATGATTGAACTAGAAGTCATTACATCGACATAGTAGGGTACTCGGCATTAGACGCCTACTCGTGTCACAATAAGACCAACACTCCACAATATAAAATACCTAACAATGACACCACTGAGATTTGATGTCAACGGACACCAACAATTTACAACGCAGCCACACTCCATATGTAGACCTTACCCTGGCAGCAAACACAAAGAGGTCACAAGGAAACACAAACAAACAAGAGAAAAGCATTATGCAAACCACAATCACAGTCCCACACAGGGATATCACCACAAGACGACTTGCATCACAACCTGAAACCGCCTCACTCTATAGCGATACACGCAACAACAAAACCCAACTAATGCCAAAGGGAACTCAAGATGACTTACAATCCAGGACACAACTACGAGCAGACGAAGTTTGCTCTCCACCACCCGGTCACAATCAACAAGATGCCCAACGGAGTCCAAGGAGTAACTCAAAACAACAAATGCGGTACCATACACAACCACAAGAAGACCAAAATCTACCATCCTGCTATCACCTGTCACCGACCGTGAGGATCGACTAAAAGAAGTCTGTGAACCAAAACAAACCAGAACACTACACTATAACGGCTCTCGGACACTTCGTGCTAGCATCCTTGATCACGGTTAAATAGGTATCCACTAAGGTCCCACAGCCCGCATACTAACCGAGGCGTACACTACAGCCCAAGTGTTAACGCCTTTCCGAGTCGGCAGACACCAAACGCAAGGGAGTGGAACTTATCCTCTGACATCGGTGAAGTATAACTAACACAGCTCTCTCTGTTTGACCAGGAAAAATCCTCCCACCTGCAACAAGATAAATGATCCCTCTGTGTTGCCATTCACAGGTCACAAGGAAGTTCTTTGCCTCTATGACATACTCCACCTCACGGCCTACCAACTCCCCTATACCAACCATCGCGTTCCATCTCAATACACCAACAAAAGTCTCAAATACACCAACACCTTGATGGCGTGAACCATCTCACTTACCGTGTGATACTACACATGAAAGGTTTTCGAGGAGAACAGATATAGCTCATCCGCCTACCACCACCGCTCCAAAACATACACCCTTGTGATATCCGCCCGACGTAAATCTCTCCCCAGGGAGTAGCACTAATACCCTTTTTAAGCAAAAACTGCCGACTAACTCATAAATAACACTAATACCCTTTTCCTAGCTTATCAACACTTTAATATTAAACATCACACCATATAAGGAATAATATGAATAACATCACATTTAACACTTTTCTTCATCCCCACACCGCAGTTAATATTCTAATACACTACACCTCATCCTTCTCTACGCACATGTCACAACACCCACATGTAGTAACTCTGTTGTATACCTTTACCACGAATGCAATACATACAACAACACAATACCAAATTTCCAGCACATTTGCAACACAAGCAACGGAACACAAGACACCTGACGAGTAGAACGTACCAGCCTTACACCTTCTCTCCTCCTCTAAGCCTACTCCCACAAGATACGAACCGAAGGAATGGCCCTACCACGCAAAAGCACACCCTTAGTCCCTAGAGAAAGATAGCCCGAACAAGGCCTGCCAAATCTCACTTGCTTACCTCTTTTTACCAAGTTGATGCACCGGGCATAACCCTCAAAACCCACTCATAGCCGATAGTTGAGCTCCAGAACACTTCACATTTTACACGTGTGCATCCCCATTTCACAACATGTTCTAAGAACATCACTCATGGTCTTTCACACTCGACAAACATGACACATGGCCACTGCTTGACCATCTGAGAACCCAGAACACCCATATAGTTATTAACCAGAACTTGCAACGACCACCCTAGCCAACAAGTCAACACCTCATGGACCCAAGGAGCGGCTATACTAGCCGTGTTTTCCCCCTTCAACCACAACACTTGGAAAAGTAACCATAGGAATATCCCTTCCATGTAGTATTCCAACACATACCTCTATCCGCATAAAAACACATTTATATTACTCAAGGTTGCCAAGGAGGGGTCACACAACAACCCACAAGCCATCACCTCACACCTCAAGCTCTACTAGCTAGCAGCAGTCTAAATTTCCTCCCACTAGAAAAAAGGTTGCCTACAAGATTTGGTTACTTTGATTATCCACATGTGCCAAAATTGAATATCACTCACTTATAAAATCAACACCCATTTTTTTTGTTACTCATTATTCTTCCAGCGTTATGAATCTATATTTACTCTTTTTACTTATTTATTTCTTAACAGGTCACCAACCACATCCATCCGAAATGCTAACTCAAACGTGACATGATAAAGTCCACCCTGCCTCACATAACTAGTACGAGACTCAACCGACAACCCACCAAAGGGGCGCGATACCACCACTGAAGTTCTGTCTTGCTCTTCTACGGGGCTCACTAGCTAGTCCTCCAACATCACTCCCGGTCCTATCAAGACAGATCGTACGAAGACGTCCTACTTTTCCACAGAGGCGACACCGGTACTGCTTCTTGGCACACTCTCTTTTCCAATGTCCCGGTTGTCCACAGCAAGCGCAACCCTTTGGGAAACGGGGCTCAAACGGGAGTGTTGAGGGCGACGCCCTCGGCGTACCTCCTGATCAGTTGTCGAATTGCATCCCTCACCTCTGGAATAATCGAGCTCAAGACGCCAACCTCTGCCGTGATTAGTCTATCACCTTCAGCCTGCAGCTCTCTCACTTGCCCAACCTGGGTCGCGGCCTCCTCTTGTTACCCCAATAGTCGCACGGCTTATAGTTTCCAGAAACATTGGTTAAGCGAAAAGATAGTGCTCCAGATTAACACTAAATGATCTCAACAATCGCAAGACCACTACCGACTAAGCAGCTTAAGCTATAACACGCATTATTACCACACAAATTTACAAATTTACCAAACAAATTTCACAGACTATACAAATTTACACTCCATCACATCGCTCATAACCTTGTTTATTGCACACCATGCCAAACAAATTTACACTCCATCGGCTTAACACACGCTCAATCCTTCACAGAACACCAACATTATTACATATTTAATTTAATGTATTTATTTATTTATTTCTTTCTTGATTATTATTATTTTATTTTATTAACGGTTCACATTTCACAAGCTTCACGTTCGCAAGCACTCGGTTTCAATACCACAAATTCTTTTCCATGTTTTCATGCTCGAACCATCATAAAATTTCAGAGTTGCACAATTGGAACTTTATCATGTTCAAACCTTTTATCCATGCAATTACACACACCGCACACATTTCGGTTCTCATTAAACCACATTGCACTAGCAGCCATTCCACAAGCACACGATTCAATTAAACAAGGACCTTTCCTTGTAGTCATGCTCAAGGTACTTCAAATAAAATCGAGTTGCACGCTTCTCACCTTATCACATTATTCATATTTTTCTTTTATCACAATTTTTTTTTTCAGGTATCCACACCTTCACATACAACAACCAATGCAACTAGTGCCCTAATGCCAATGCATGCAAATCCTACCACAAGACTGGACTACCCTAAGTACACCTTGGAGGCTCAAAGAGGACCATGTTGATCAGGCATGTCCCTCCAGGCTCCTCCAAAGGACTCAAGATAACCAAGTCCGCCCACTACCCTAGGCCAACTAGACCATGCTCGATACCATATTGTCACGCCCCGGATTTCCAACCGGAGGAAACCGGTACGTGACTCCCCTTTTTACCCACACGGAGGGCAAAGGGGTTAGGATACAAACCAAGAATTGAACATTTTAAACATTCACAACACATTCAAAAAAATAAAATCCATCAAGCGGTCCCACAAACCAAATCGGTCTTTAATACAAAGTCTTCTTTTCAATCCATCCCCATTGGGGTTACATCGATTCCCATAATAAAATAACATAAACAATAAAATAAATAAGGTCTTCCACCTTGGGGTCCCACCTAACGCCTGTAGGTTCCTGTAAAGAAAACAACATGGTAGGAGGGGTGAGCAACCACGACTCGTAGGGATCATGTCTCCCCAACCCATCCCATGCACCTAATATCTACATGCCTTGTGTACAAGTGCTTGTGTCGTGATACAATTATTCCACCGGATATAGTTACAGGCTATAACGACGAAACACAATCATACAAGGGCTGGTACAAAAACACTCCCGGGCTTCCACGCCCACCGGGTTTCAAGAACAGTCCCGGGCTTCCACGACCACCGGGTTCCACAAAACAGTCCCGGGCTTCCACAACCACCGGGTTCCACAAAACAGTCCCGGGCTTCCACGACCACCGGGTTCCACAAAACAGTCCCGGGCTTCCACGCCCACCGGGTTCCACAAAACGGTCCCAGGCTTCCACAGCCACCGGGTTCCACAAAACAGTCCCGGGCTTCCACAGCCACCGGGTTCCACAAAACAGTCCCGGGCTTCCACAACCACCGGGTTCCACAAAACAGTCCCAGGCTTCCACGGCCACCGGGTGTACAAGCAAACACGCAAGACACATGGCCATACAGGCATAACATCAAACACTTCGTATGCTTAGTCACACAGGAATAACATCGAACACTTAGCATGCATATATCCACAAGCTCATAAACCCACCACACAGACATAATCTAACACACCTGGACGTGCGTGGCCTCACAGGCATTACCTCAAACACATATCATGCACGGCCTCACAGGCATTACCTCAAACGCATAACATGCACGGCCTCCACAGGCATTACCTCAAACACATAACATGCACGGCCTCACCAGGCATTACCTCAAACACATAACATGCACGGCCTCACAGGCATTACCTCAAACACATAACATGCACAGCCTCACAGGCATTACCTCAAACACATAACATGCACAGCCTCACAGGCATAATGTCAAACACTTGGCGGGCATATATACATATATCCAAACAACACGCCATTGAAGGCCAACATTTATATAGGAGATCACACCTATATGAATTTACATATAAATAGTATGATAACAAGGACAATATCCAACGGGTAATTCACCACAGGGCCTAACCCCGGATCAGGTATAAGAAAATAGAACCCCTACCTTAAAGAAGATCCTCCTTGCTCCCGCGTTAGATGCCGTCCTCCCCACGCAAGATGCTCCTGGCAAAGAACTAGTAGTTCTCCCCCCTTTCCCTCTCTCTAGCTCTCTCTCTCTCCACGACGGCTGCAGTGGCTGAAAAACCCCTAACCCTAGAACAAGGAGTCTCCTCATCCTTATATAGGCCTCCCACTATCAAAACGACGTAGTTTTGATTAAGTGAAACCCAGGATCAAAACGACGTAGTTTTGATCACACAAGTTAGCACCTTTCCGCACCCATAAGGGCCAAAATACTCAGAATTTCAACATGGTCCTTTGGAGAAAGTTCCTTAGAATGTCAAAACCAAGGGAATCATGCAAAAATATGCCTGCACGCCAATTTGCACGTGAATTCCCCAATTCACGTGCAACTCCATATGCACTCCAAATGCTCTCAAACTTCACCCCTAGCCTCCTTGCATCATTTAGAAGACAACCACACTTGCACGTGAATTTGACCCATATCACGTGCACCTCATATGCATGTCCATTTGGCCTGAAACTTCTGTGGTAGATAGAGGACATCATTCTAAGAATCTTTCCTTTTGCACGTGAATTCATTGGAGTCCATTTACTAGGTCAAAATCTAGAAAAACTCTACTCAGGAGGCAAAACTGACTAACTCAAGGTACGGGTCCTTACATGCACTAACATCCAAGGTGTTTGTGGTTAACTTCTTACACACGGGTTACACACGGGTCATTACACCTTGGGAGCAGGTAAGTCCCTTGCTCCCATGGGGTTTTCTGAGATTGGTGTTCCTACATTTGGCGGCGTAGTCGGAACTTGGCGAGAACTTCCCGAAACCACACATGGTGGCGCATAGGTCTGGGAATCTACTTGAACTTGTACAAACTCTTGTGGTGGGTTCTGCGTTTGTCCCTGATTAGCCACCCCTCTTGCTAGGGCTGATTCCCTTGCAGTTGTCACTTTGGTCAGTAGGTCCATCATGGTTTTCAACTGAAACTAAACCTCATGGAGACTGCTCCCCATCTCTTGCTGAGCTTGTTTGAGCACTGAAAGTCGGTCCTCTGTGTGGTCTCCTAAGCCTTGGTCTGACATAGCTTCAGGTGCTTGATTACGGGTTGATCTCAAATTATAGGAATGTCCAATTTTGTTGGATCTGGAAATGTTGATCCGTTAAGCTTTTCTCTTCGTTTGAATTTTTGCCTTTGTCATGAATGCAAGAGTGTATGTAATGAGTGCATGTAATGAATGGCCAATGATGGAAACGGAAAAAACACTTTATTGATTTAGAACTGAGTACATTATCAATAGAAAGAAGACTAGGGTACAACAAGGATAGCCTTAATGCATATGCTACTAGATGAATTGGAACAAGCCTTGATCATCTCAAGCTAATTTCCGATTCCGGACCACTCTTCCAATTGGTGGATCCTTTCAACAAGCTTTCCGATGATCACTTCCTGCTCTTGAATTTTCTATTGCAAGTTCTTGAGTTCATTTTCCTTTTAAAGGAGCAGCAGTCTTGGATCTTCGTGGGCTTCTGCATAAGCAATGTACTGCTGCCGCCATGGAGGGAATGAAGGATGAACTTCAGGGTAGTAAGAACTACTGTTGACTTTCCGAGGTGTTTGCCAGGCTAGATACCCCCGGAAAGCCTTACTTCGAGCCTCTAGACCAATGTATGTGAAGTCAAAGGTTTCCATTTCATGTAGCACAGGAATGATCGGATCACCCCTGAGTTGTCTTCCTGCCTAGAGAGGGGCGTACGCGGTAGCTCCCCATGGACCAAGTAATGGGACCCAATTATATGGTCCGCAACTGTAAACTATGTCGACTTTGGGCATCCATGAAGCATTCCATACAACTTGATCATCAGTTAAGGTTTGCAGCTCATTGATCCAATCCTCTTCTGTTTCAGGTAATTCCCATTCTTTTAGAATGAATTCAGGTAATGCGCTATGTGGAAATACCGCCACCTCTTCGAGTTGGGCGTCCTTGCATGGGAAGTGACTTTTCAACCATGCGCAGAGGAGTGGAAGACATCCTTTGAAATGACCTTGTCCCGAGATCCGTACGTGTGATAGTGATCTAACTGTCTCAGCAAGGATTACAGGAACGGGATCGGCCCCTCTTAATGTTTGTATCACAAGTTCGCATACAACTTCATCAATGTAACCCAAGAATTTAGGAAATACAATTAATCCATACATGGCTAGTGTGAATAAAGAGTAGAGTTCCATGCCCGATGCTCGAGATATTTTGTCTCGGATCACGGGCCATGGGATGACCTCGAGTCCACCCCTGCGGTGCATGATCTGCGCTACCTCATCTTCTGTCATTCCCAAAAACTGTGATAGCGTCTGTAGGTGATAACGTGCATTTTATGCCATTATTCTAGTATTTATTTAGGATGTTTAAGAGCATGATTAGAGCCTTATTGCTTCATATATCATATATATTTCCTCTAACCCCTAGGAAGATGCTATTTGCAAATACATGCGTTTTTAAGCTGTTTTGGCAGATTTTGGAGCTCACTTTTTACATAGTAGATGGCCTCAAACAATTAGCTTTCAAGAACAAAAGTTGCTTAGAATGATGTCCTCTACCTACCACAGAAATTTCAGAGCATTTGGAGCTGCACGTGAATTCACCCATTTCACGTGCAAGCCTATTTTTGCTTCTCAGGCCTCTACAGGATGCAAGGAAGCTTGGGGAGAAGTTTGAGCTGATTTGGAGCTGAACGTGAATTCACCATATCACGTGCAAATTGACGTGCAGAGATATTTTTGGACCGATCCTATCGTTTTTTCATGTTGATCAATTGTTTTTGAAGGCCCATGTCCAAATTGAGGATGGAAGATAGAGATTTTAATGTTTCGAGTGTTACTTATCAAAACTACGTCGTTTTGATAGATGGGCTAGGTTACATACCTCAAGGCCCATCCAACCTCTATAAATAAAGCCTCCACGCCCCATGCATCCCATCCTAGACCCCCCTACACGTTTTTAGAGAGAGAGAGAGGCTTCACGACTTGGAGGTTGCTCCTTGACCTAGGAGAGCAGCCGTCGCAGCCGTCGTGGATTTTGGAGCCTGGATTTGAAGCCTTGTTGCGCACATGGATTAGAAGAAGAAGTTTAGCTTTACTGCTATGGTTTTGCTTGTAATCATGCGTGAGTAGTTCTTATAATCTAGGGGAGCAATGTAGCCCCCTTGTTGCTTTGCTGTGTTTATGAATATTAGGTTTGGATGATTGAGTTTTGCATGTTTTATGAATCTGTTCTTAATTTCTATCTTTGGATGTACACCTTGATATTCTTAGCCCTAGCCTGGGGCGGATTGAGATTCATAACTTATTTGTAATTGGTGTGATCATTATCCTTTTGTAAGTATGATTTATTGGCTTTGCATGTTTGTGTGTTTAGATGACCATTCTGGCATACAACTCTTAAAAGGACCTCAATGACCATTTGTTGTCCTTGGCTTATGTTTAGCATGTTTTCAATTAGACAACCCTAATACCATGAACCAGTAGAGATAACATAGGGAGGTGAAATTGTGACCCTAGATGCCTTTAATCCTTGCATCTTAATCCTAAAATCAATTTTCTTTCTTTGTTTATTCAGAAAACCACATAAAAATTAGATCTTTAGTTATAAAAAGAATTCATTTTTGCCAAGACATTGTTTTAAGCAAGATTAATTTGGTGATTTGAGTTAAAGCTAGATAACTTGGTAATCTCTGTGGGATCGACCCCTTTCTTGTCGCTATTCTATTTAGCATTAGTTAAGGGAATTAATATTTTGAGAAGGGATTTAAACGACAGTAGCTTAACCCTCACTTGGGTTTCGCTCACGAAATACCCGTTCGTCAAATTGGCGCCATTGCCGGGGATTCAACGGTTGACTAGCTTTAGAAATCAACATTGAGTGAAATTGTTTGAATTCTGATCTTGGTGTTTTATTTTGTCTTTTATTTTCTGTTATTTTTCTTTGAGTTTTTATTTATTTATTTTCTTTTGATCGGAGCTGCTGGGTGTGTTCTTGTTGTTTTACAGGAACATACACCAAGTGTTTGAGGAATTCCTAGTTGTGCATGCCAAGACAGGAATTTATACCATTTAATCAGGAACCTGAAAGATTGTTCAGAGCTCAGCGTAGAGCAGTTAGGGAAGCAGCACGTGAGGCTGAAGAAGCACTGCAGGGCTTAGAGCATTCAGTAGGTGAAATTGTGACCCTAGATGCCTTTAATCCTTGCATCTTAATCCTAAAATCAATTTGCTTTCTTTGTTTATTCAGAAAACCACATAAAAATTAGATCTTTAGTTATAAAAAGAATTTATTTTTGCCAAGACATTATTTTAAGCAAGATTAATTTGGTGATTTGAGTTAAAGCTAGATAACTTGGTAATCTCTGTGGGATCGACCCCTTTCTTGTCGCTATTCTATTTAGCATTAGTTAAGGGAATTAATATTTTGAGAAGGGATTTAAACGACAGTAGCTTAACCCTCACTTGGGTTTCGCTCACGAAATACCCGTTCGTCAGTAGGCAAGAAACTTGTATGGTTGGTAGAAAGACTTCCGAGCCTCCGTTGATTGGTCGTCCCAAAAGGGCTTGATACTCCTCCACAGTAGGAGTCAAATCCTGTTCGTTGAAAGCGAAGCACCTCCGCCTTGGATCCCAGAAATATGCTGCCGCCTTAATCATAGGCTCGTCGACAGGTACTCGCGTTAGATGTAACAAGTCCCTGTATTCTTTAATGTAGGCAGCCTGTATGTGGAAAGGCCATCATGTCCATATATCGTCAAGTTCTTTCCGGTGGGCCGTTTGGACACGCATCTGGACTTCAGGGGCCAGTATGGTTTGCTCGGCACTTTCTCCTGAAAAGTGTCCAAAGTGTTGTTGAATTGCTGAAGCTGCATGTGTGACCTCTGTCATGTCTTCCTTGTCTTCGGAGTTAGCTAGGAAATGATCAAAGCTTGCCATGTTTCCTACAATGAATGTTAAGGCTTATGCATATGAGATGAGAAACAGACAAGAACAGATTTTATTGATGTAAATAGGACAAAACCGTACATGAACGAATTATTCAAATATAAATGCAACTATGTGATGCAAGACAAGCCTTGGGTTCCTTCAGAGGGGTGACCCTGCTTAATGTCCTCATTTCCTTGATGAGCTTGATGCTTTCCTAGGCTCTCCGTTCTCGGATCCATACACTGTTATTATCTCTGTGGTCGGAAGAGTACTGACAAATTCTTGTTGCTGCAGGAGGTGCTCCGCCTCTAGTTTCTCCCGCCAAAACACATAGGATGGAACAATGTCGGGGTAATAAGAAAGGAAACTGATCTTCCTAGGTTGTAACGCGGCGTTGAACATCCGATCGGCGACTGACTCAGCCCTTCCTGTGCCATGGTTAATATCACATCTTTCCATTCCGTAGAGAACTGGGACAATTTGGCTATTTCCCAGCTGTCTTGCCACTTGAAGAGGGGCATAGGCAGTCCCGCCCCATGGTCCAAGGAGTGGGACCCAGTTGTACCTTCCGTAGCTATAGGTTATATGTTCTCTTGGCATCCAGGGTGCCATCCAGACAACATTTGCTTCACTCAGGCGATTCAACAGCCTTCTCCATTGATTGAGATTATTGGGTAAGAGTCACGAACTTCTTAGAATGTCTAGTATGACGGTAGGGGGCCATGAGTAAACAGCCCTAAATCGCGGGGTAACACAGTGGAGATGGCTTTTGAGCCATGTGCACAAGAGAGGGAGGCACCCCATGAAGCGACCACCTCCTATAGTCCAGATAAATGATAGAGATCTGATGGTTTCGGCAAGTATGGCCGGAATAGGGTCAGCACCACTGATTACTTGTGCCACTAGCTCGAAAACGGTCCCGTCAATGTAACCTGTCACCCGTGGAAAGACCACTAGCCCATAAATAGCAAGGGTGATGAGCAAATGGGCCTTATCCTCGCTTGCACCTTTCAGTTGGCCTCTGACAAACTCCCATGGAATGATTTCTTTGCCATCTACTTTGATCACAGGGTTGATGATCTTTTTGTCATTGCCCAAGCATTTGAAACCCATGAAATGTGCTAACCCCCGTCTGCATGACTTCTGTGGGTTGGGTTGGAAAACAATGTCGTCTTCTTCGAAGGGGATGCGGAGGATTCTTCGATATTCCTCCACAGTTGGCACCAGGTCGATGTCATTAAAGGTGAAGCACCTCCGTCTCGGGTCCTAGAAGTGGATCGCTGCTTTGATCATATTCTCATCAACAGGAAGTTGTGACAGGAGCAGGAGATCACCAAACTGTTGGGTGTAAGCTATGCGTGTCACGTTAGGCCATTCACTCCATGTAGCTCGAAGGTCTTTGGGGAGTTCGATCCGAGTGTCCATGATGATCTAATCGGCCATAGAGTATGTCTTTGGTGAGAAGTCTCCTAAAACTTGCTGGATCTGAATTGAGGCGCGCTCCACTTCTTCCACGTCCTCAGGGTCCCTGGCGCCCCTCAAAAGGTTCCCAAAACTTGCCATGTTCCTATATGTATGCATGGGATGTCATGATATGTATCAAGCAAAATGGGTGAGGGTTAGGGCAAATCAAAGCGAAATGTGATAAAAGTGCATAAGTTAGCAAACAAGGTGCAACCATGGTCATAACAACGTTAAAGCACACACGTGAAGGGTCAAAACCCCGGATGGGCATCTACATATACACCTATCTTATTCGTTAGTTCCCAAACTATCTCCTGAGAGAAGCTCCGTACCCTTGGAGGCATTGACGGAGGGGGCCCTCCAAAAGGACCCCGCTTGGGTGAGGAGTTCAGGCACCTTACGTGAGATAGAACCCACTGGGCATCCTTATTGAACCTCGCTAATCCTAGGTGAGAGTAGAAAACCCGGGTATAGGGTTAGAGGGAGAAAGAAATGCATGTATGCACAAGCGATACAGTTTATACAAAAATGAAGAAGACAGAAAGGGAAATAAACAAGCAAGCACTCCAAAAACAAAAGACCATGGCTAGACTCTCTCAAAGTCCCCAGCAGAGTCGCCAGCTGTCATCACCCGGTGTCGTCCGGGCTCGTGACTGGCTTGAGATTACTCCTTTGGATGGAGATTTGGTCATTGAGCCATCATTGCCATAGCTTGCACAGGACCAAAAAGAGAGATAGAAGAACAGAGTCGCCACCAAACAAAAATAAAGGTGTGTTTGGCCACCTAGGAGGGTCTACGGTTTCTAGAGAATAGGTTCGGGAGTCGGTTATGTGTAGGGAAGGAAGAAAAGCTCTTACACCCCCACAACGCCCAAAAGACAGAAAAAAAAAAAAGAAACAGAAAAAAAAGTGTTTGCCCGAATAAAAGCCACAATGGCTTACTGTTTATATGTGTTTTTGTTTTCATATTGCAACCATAATGGCTAAGCTGTTTTGCTGTGCAATTTGTGTCACAAATGTGAGCTTAAATCTTTAGCTCCCGGTGTTTATCAGTAAGTATAATAGCGTGTGTGTTTTCTTTGACGAGCACAATGGGGATCTCTCATGTTTACTTGGCAAAAACTTAATCAATAGCTAGTAGTGGGTGTAAGAGTAAACCCTTAGTTGTTAGGCATTGATAGTAGGGCCTGAGAGGAGAGCAAAGACAGTTATAGTTGAGTGAGGCTGCTCTAACCTTCGTGAGGACTTTCAGGGGGAGCTAAGTTCATTTTATCCTGGCATGTTTGCTTCTATCTGAACTGTTAGTAACGATATTACATGGTTGTTAGACTTAATAGTAAGGGCATGTTTTGATTAACTTATGATTCATTTTTAGCTATTGGAATGTCTACTTCATCATGATAGAATTGTATGCCTTGGGAAACCATGCCTCTCTTGTTTGTTAGTTTATTCGTTCTTTTCCGTTTGATTGTGTGTTTATTTCTTTTTGCTTGAGGACAAGCAAAGGTTCAAGTATGGGGGAATTTGATAACGTGCATTTATGCCGTTATCCTATGCCTTATATAGGGTGTTTTAGCGTATATTTTGTACCTATTTGCATGTTATTTTCGACATATTTGCTCTAACCCCTAGGAAGACCCTGTTCGGTGTCTAGTGGTACTTTTTGAGTGTTTTTGGCAGGTATTGGAGCAACCTTTTCCCACACACTTTGGCTAGATCACTCCATCAACTCACAAGGAAGCTATAAGAAGAAGATGGAAGCAAAATGAAGGCAAAATCAAGGTGCACGTGAAAAGCCTTCTCACGTGCATTCTCACGTGCAAGGATTTTATTGCATGGATGCCTTCTACAACTCAAGAGGAAGCTTTGGAGCAAATTTGAGTCAAATTGGAGCTGCACGTGAAAATGGTCTTCTCACGTGCATTCTCATGTGCAAGCATTTTTGCGCTCCAAATGATGTATTTTGTTGTTTTAATCATTTTCCTCTAAAGAACTGGGGTCAAATTTGGTGTAGTTTGAGTTTTATTTCGCCTAGAACGTCGATTAGTGTCACTAACCAAAACGACGTCGTTTTGGCTGCAACCACATTTATAATTAGGGCACACCTTTTGTAACCCCAATTTGGCCCACTAAAACCTATAAATAGGGGTCTTTGGAGGCATTGTAAATCATCTTGAGTGGGAGAATCTGATCTGAGTTCTGAAAAGAGCTATAGCCATTGCTAAAAGATCGGATTGTCCTTGGCAAGGAGTGATTTTGGGCAGCAGACGCCGGAGTGTTTGGAGGCTGGAGTCCTGGTTCATCTTGGGGTCTTCCTTTATTGTCCTGGTACTGTAATCATGTTCTTTCCCGTGTTTGTTATTGTTTTTGTCATGATTATGGAGTAGTCTTGTTAGTCTATGGGAGCAATGTAGCCCCCAATAAATTGTAGTCAGTTTGGTTATGGTTGTTCAATAAAATAGAATTCAGTTCTTGTTTAATTCATTTGCTTGAATGGAAATGCCTAGTTTATGCATAATTAGGTAATCTTAGCCCTTGTCTAGGGTGGAACACTAGTGAATTAGATTTAATATTGCATGATGGACCAAGTCTGCAAGTATTAGATTGTTTATCTACCGTGATCACTTTTATTCACATGGACCAAATGGGATAAAAGCCTTAAATCTATCTTAGCATGGACCAAATGTAAGATAGGTAGTAGATAATCAACATGAACGTGAACTAGAACATAAATCAAGAACAAGAGCCATAACCAGACTATTACAATCGATTGGGTGGTAAACATTGTGACCTTAGATCCTTAATCACTGAAATTTCTATACCAATAGCTTGCCAACTTTTTGATTTAATCACCTTTCATTCACATTATTTGTCCAACAAAACTCAATTATCCAGACATAAAAACAACTTGTTAGCTTAGTGCTTGCTGCTTAACAGCATTAGCTACCTCCCTGTGGGTTCGACAACCGGAGTCTTAATACTCCATTTTATTACTTGACCAGTGCACTTGCTGCAAAACCTTCAGACATAATTTATGCGGGTCACGTCAACAGCAAGTTTCAAGATGACAAATGCATTTACGAGATTTAGAACGAGTTCCCAGGTATTAATTGATGCATTTCCGAGAGTCCCAGCATTTAAATGTGGGATTAGAGTCGTTTAACTGCATTTCCGACAAAAACCACTCTTATTTCACTGTGCACTTCAAGGAGGGGTGAAACGGCGCCATTTTGGAGTCTCCAACCAAAGCCTGCAGAGTCGAAGGTCCCCTGGTGGCCTCACAGGGCCGAAGGTCGTAGCTAGTGCAGGGCCGAAGGCTGAGGTGCTTCGCAGAGTCAAAGACTGGAAATTGCCTCGAAGGGTCGAAGGCTGGAGGTTGCTTTGAAGGATCGGAGGTTGCAGGTGAGGGTCGCTTTGAAGACTTGAAGGTCGTTGAAGGTTGTCCTGAAGGGTTTGAATACTGTAGCTTGCCTCGAAGGGTCAAAGGTCATAGGCTGTCTTGCAGGGTCGAGGACTGTAGCTTGCCTCAAAGGGTCGAAGGTCGCCTTGCAGGGTTAAAGGCTTGGAGGATGCCTCGAAGGTCACAGGGTCGTAGCGGAAGCCGCCTCGAAGGGTTGAAGGTCGTAGCTGAAGTTGCTTTGAAGGGTCGAAGGCTGAGAGATGCAAG